>OY997274.1:93994352-95194352 GCA_963921465.1 Triticum timopheevii | reverse complement strand
ACAAATAGCTAATGGAAGTGTATCGAAGATCGGTTTTAGAAGAAACTGAGCTGCTGGAAGGGCAAACTCATGTCGTATGGAGGCCGATTGATTCTCATCAATTCGGCGCTCACGAGTCTGCCTATGTTCCTTTTGTCCTTTTTTGAGGTACCAGTTGGAGTTAGGAAAAGGCTGGACTTCTATTGGTCCCGTTTCTTCTGGCAGAGTGATGAACTTAAGAGAAAGTACCGTTTAGCCAAATGGGATGTCATCTGCCGACCAAAAGACCAAGGGGGTCTTGGGGTTGAGAATCTTGAAGTCAAGAACAGATGCCTTCTCAGTAAATGGCTATATAAGTTAGCAGCTGAGACTGAGGCAACTTGGGCACAGATTCTTCGTAACAAGTATCTGCACTCTAAGACTTTGTCGCAGGTGACAGTCCGACCGACTGATTCGCCGTTCTGGAAAGGGCTAATGAGAGTCAAAACTACTTTCTTTAATAGAACAAAATTTATTGTCGATGATGGCAATGACACTCGCTTCTGGGAGGATACTTGGCTGGGAGAAACGCTGTTAGCACTTCAGTATCCGTCACTATATCGTATTGTGCAGCGACGAGATGCTTTGGTTGCAACGACTTTGCAATCCTCTCCCCTTAATATTCAGTTTAGGAGGGTGATTGTTGGAGACCGGTGGGAAGCATGGCTTCAACTGGTGAGGAGACTGATGGAGGTTCAGCTTACTCATCAGCCCGATCAGTTATGTTGGAAGCTTACTAGATCTGGGGAATTCACAGTCAACCCGATGTACATTGATGTCATCAATTCTAGTGTTATTCCTAGCTCCAAACATGTTTGGAAAGTTAAGGTTCCTCTGAAAATCAAAGTGTTTATGTGGTTTGTGCATAAACAAGTCATTTTAACGAAAGATAATTTGGTTAAGCGCAACTGGACAGGCTCTACTAGGTGTAGTTTCTGTGATCGGGATGAAACTATCGAGCACCTTTTCTTTGATTGCCTGTTGGTGAGGGTGTTGTGGCGCTCGGTGCAAATTGCCTTTAACATTACTCCTCCGAATTCGTTCAGGTCGTTATTTGGAACGTGGCTTGTTCGGATAGAGCCCGAAAAAACTAAACAAATTCGCGTAGGAGTATGTGCGTTGTTATGGGCAATTTGGAACTGCAGAAATGATTTGGCTTTTAACAGAACAACAACTGTTCATTTTTTGCAGGTTTTATTCCGGGCTACTGCGCTAATCCATATGTGGTCCTTACTCACTTCGACGGAGGCTAGTGAGCGTTTGGTTACTGGATCTGTCTGGTGGGAGATGGTAGCATGGGATATCTTCAACCGGTTTGCATGACGGTCATGTAATAGGATAGATGATTAGTTCACCTATCTCTCTCTTATGCCAGCCGGTTGTGGCGTTTGGGCATTTTTTTGCTTTTGTAGCTCTTTGTGAGCCAACTTTTTATTTTATTGAAGACTGCAAGACCTTGTGAAACTACTTTATTTATTTATAAATGTGGCTGTATGCATTGTTCTGATGCAGAGGCCGGGGAGTCCCCCTTTTCGAAAAAAAAACCGTTCATCCCCACCAGCCTAGGAGGAGGAGGAGGAGTGCGACGGCCGCTCCGCCGCCCGAGCTGAGCCGATAAGAAGAGAGCGCATCCAACGATAGTGCCAAACATACTTGGACGGCTTTGGTCTCTCTCTCCTCCCTCTCCCTTCACCGCCTCTCTGGTTGCCATTCCCACAAGGACCTCGCGTTGTCTGTCCATGATATGCCTGTGGTTTGAGTATTGCAACAATGGTCATACGAGTTTAGGACATGAAATCTGGAACTGGGGCGTTCGAGAGGCTTGGGTATTTTGCCAGCATGTGATTTGTAGATTTGAATTGTTCTGATGCTTTGAACTTTGATTGTTATTTGTTTGTTCAGGAGCTCCGGGATTTGGCGTTTTATGGAATAACTAGGAAGCACACATTTGATTGTTCTGTTTCGCATGAACAATGATCATTAGGATCCTTCGGACTGGATAAAAGCACAGTTCTGCATGTTCCTTGCTAGTGTTCTTTATGTTCATTTGCTCAGGTTTGGGATTTCATATTATTCAGCGCAGCTCACATAATATGCCATACTACATATGTAGAGAAGCAGCAACATAAGAATTGTGCCAAGGTTCAGGAATATGCAAAAAAAGGAGTTTTTTTGCTGTTCTCTTTCGTGCCTACAATTATGCAAGCGACCTCAGCTGCTAAATTGTCGAGCTACTTGCCAACTCAGTAATAGGCTACCAGCGCCAACCATAGCCGGTGTGGTGAAACGTGCCTACCCAACTAGTCTCATATATTCTAATTTTATTTTTCATAATTTCGTTGATATAAATTCTGAAGCAATGCGTGGGGTTATCTACTCCTAGTTAGGCCCTGTTTGGTTCATAAGTCTTAGGACTTTTTTTAGTCCTAACTAAAAAGTCGCTAGTCCCTAAAAAGTCCCTACCTGTTTGGTTCCTGGGACTAAAAAACCATGTTACAACTAAAAATCCTAAAAAGACTCTCCCAGAGGGTCTTCTTTCATAAGTCCCAAATGCCCACTTTAAGTCCCTATAAAGCCCTCCTGTTTGGTTTAGATGTGACTAAAAGGGATTTTTTTAAGTCCCTACACCAATAATAAGGCTCTATTTGGTTCATAAGTCCTATGACTATTTTTAGTCCCAACTAAAAAGTCGCTAGTCCCTAAAAGTCCCTACCTGTTTGGTTCTTGGACTAAACATGGCCTAAAAGACCAGGTTACACCTAAAAGTCCCAAAAAGACTCTCCCTCAGGGTCTTCTTTCATAAGTCCCAAATGCCCACTTTAAGTCCCTATCAACCCGTTTGGTAAACACTTGGGCACGAGAATGGGAGTTTGCACCAGGGTGTTTATGGAGGGATTAGTCATGGGAAGTTGATTTTTACTCCCATTCCCTTGTTTGGTATATGGTGGGAATTAGCACGGGATAAAACTCTGCTCACGAATTAACAGGGTACCCCCTGGGAAGAAATAGGTGGGAATTGGCTTCCTCAACTCCCATTCCCCTTCCCACTTAAATTCCCATTCCCTGTAATCAAATAGTGGACTTTTAATCTCCTCACCCCTCAACTCCCATTCCCCATCTCTAATTCCCCTGAACCAAACGCGCTGTATAAGTCCCTCCTGTTTGGTTTAGATGGGACTTAAAGGGATTTTTTAAGTCCCTACACCAATAAGTCCCTGTAAACAAACACCCCCTCTACTAAAATAACACATTTGAAATCCCGTAGTTCTAGAAGCTCCTACACCATTAATGGCATAGGTCAATCTCGATGATCAGAAACTGAACTGAATTTAGTATGTTCGTATCTCGATATGGAAGTGAGCATTATTGAACTGAGAAACACACTCAAAATTTCTTTGGTCCTAGACGGGAAGCTATTGCACCATTATTGGGATTGATGTGTTGATCCGGCTAAACCCTCATGGCCCTCAATGGAGGGGAACTTTTGTTTATGGGGAGCCTAAACCGCATGAGCGACACCACATGTGGTCACTACTGAGTAGAATCAAAGATACAAGCAATTTGCCATGGCTCATGACGGGAGATTTCAATGAGACTATGTGGCAGTCAGAGCACTCTCGGTCGCTAAAAGATCAGAAAGGTATATGAGAAACTTCAGGGAGGCCTTGTAATACTGTAACCTGTTCAACTTGGGTTTTAAGGGGCCTGGATGGACCTATAACAACAAACAACAAGGCAACAGCAATGTTCGAGCTAGGCTGGACAGATTCGTTGCCTCCCCGACGTGGTCCGACCTCTTCAGAAATGCCTCCGTGGTTCACATCGGCCCTTCGCGGTCAGATCATCTACCTATTCTTTTGAGGATGGGCGCTAGGAAAGAATGGAAGCCGGTTGAGCAGGGAAGACAGTGTATTTTCAGATACGAGCAGATGTGGGAAAGGGCAGAGTCCCTCCAGTCAACAATCACTGCATCTTGGGGTAAGTCCGGGCCTGCGGACAACCTGCGTATGATAGGAGAAAAGCTACAGAACATGCAGAAGGACCTGTCAGACTGGGCAAAACATGATTGTGGCTCGGTTCGTCGGAAGTCAGCGGAAATCAGGAAAAGGTTGAGCAGGATTTGGTGCTCCACACCAACGGCTATACTAGAAATGGAAGCTACTAAACTAGCAAAGGAACTAGATGAGCTGCTATTCAGGGAGGAAATCATGTGGAGACAAAGATCTAGAGCGACCTATCTATGCGAAGGGGATAGAAATACGAAATGGTTCCAGAGGAAAGCTACCTGGCGCCGGAAGAAAAAATCTATCCAAAGACTGCGAGATGAAAATGGTAATTGGGTCGAGGATACCAGCAGTCTACATGCGATAACAAACTCTTTCTTCAGTAACTTGTACACAAGTGAGGAAAACACTGATCTTATGGACATTCTGGAGCTAGTATCAACTCGGGTTAATGGGGACATGAACAGCGATCTTATAAAGCCATACTCGGACGAGGAAATCGGAGATGCTCTCTTCCAAATAGGTCCCCTAAAAGCTCCAGGACCGGACGGTTTCCCGGCCCGTTTCTTTCAGAGAAATTGGGGAGATTTAAAGGAAGACGTGATCAGGAGCGTGCGGGGTTTCTTTGTGGATGGAATCATGCCCGAAGGAATAAACGACACGGTGATCGTGCTTATCCCAAAAGGTAAAGACCCTCGGTCTCTCAAGGATTACAGGCCGATCAGTTTGTGCAATGTCATCTATAAGGTAATCTCCAAGTGTCTCATCAATCGGCTGTGCCCTATACTTGATGAGATCATCTCGGAGACCCAGAGCGCTTTCATACCGGGCAGAATGATTACGGATAATGCTATCATTGCCTTCGAATGCTTCCACAAGATACATCACTATAAAAAGGAAAATGACAACTATTGTGCCTACAAGATGGATCTAGCCAAGGCTTACGATAGGGTAAATTGGGGATTCCTAGAAGGGGTGCTCCAGAAAATTGGTTTTTACATCACATGGACCCAATGGGTGATGTAATGTGTCAAGTCAGTGAGGTACTCGGTGAAGTATAACGGAGAGCTTTTGGAGCCATTTATACCCTCCCATGGTTTGCGGCAAGGGGATCCGTTAAGCCCTTATCTATTCCTCTTTGTTGCAGATGGATTAGTGCTCTTGTTAAAGAAGGAGCTGTCCGAGAACAACCTCAACCCTATAAAGATTGCCAGAAATAGCCCGGGCATTTTAAATCCTCTTTGCTGACGATAGCCTGATCTTCTTTAAAGCGGTACCAGAACAAGCTTTAACGATCAAGAAAGTGCTGGATACCTTTCAAAAGTGATCTGGGCAGCTTCTCAGCTCGAACAAGTGTTCTCTCCTCTTCAGCGAGGTCTGCCCACCGGAAAGAAGAGAAGTAATCAAGAACATTTTGGGTGTGGTTTTGGCCTCTTTTGAAAGCAAATACCTAGGCCTGCCAACTCCCGAAGGGAGGATGAAGGAGGAACAGTTCCAACCAATAATGGACAGATTTGGCAAGAGGTGCAGCGATTGGTCTGAGAAATTTATGTCATACACAGCTAAGGAAGTTCACGTGAAATCAATCGTGCAGGCACTCCCTACTTTCACCATGAGTGTATTTATGCTCTCAAAAGGTTTTTGCGACAAATACGAGAAAATGATTCGGGATTTCTGGTGGGGTGACGCCGAGGGTCAGAGGAAGTTCATTGGATGTCTTGGGAACGCATGACAAAACCCAAGAGAGCCGGCGGTATTGGATTCAGAGACATGCATTTATTCAACCAAGCACTTTTGGCCAAACAAGCATGGAGGCTCCTACAAAACCCGGATAGCCTTTGTGCGAGAGTCATGAAGTCTAAGTACTACCCAAATGGGAGTTTGTTGGATACGGTGTTTGCAAGCGATGCCTCTCTGGTTTGGAGAGCCATTGAATTCGTCTTGGACCTTCTAAAGAAGGGGCTGATTTGGCGGGTGGGAGATGGAAGAAGTATACAAATCCAAAGAGATCAATGGATCCCAAGAAAAGAAGGCCTCATGACTGCCGCTTTCGTTAGGAGATCCTGGCTTAGATGGGTCAACCAACTCATGGAATCAGATAAGAAAGCATGGAATGAAACCCTCATCAGGCAAATTTTCCATCCCTTCGATGCCGACGAGATTTGCAAACTGAGTATTCCATCATCGGAGGTGGGGACTGTATTGGATGGCATTATGAGAAGAATGGTGTCTTCTCAGTCAAGAGCGCCTACAAACTAGCTGCGGCCATTCAGGAGCAGTCATCACAAACTCCCTCGAGCTCTACAAGGGACCCTAATGACAAGAGCACATGGGATCTAATATGGAAGGCAAAAGTCCCTGGTAAGGTTCGTATCTTTGCATGGAAGGTGGCTACTAATACCCTATCTACCAAGAAAAATAAGTGGAAGAGAACTTTGGAAGTGGATGCTACATGCAGTATATGTGGTAATGGAGAGGAAGACGAACACCATGCAGCCATAACTTGCACCAAGAGTCGGGCCCTGCGTCCAGCAATGAGAAAGGTTTAGGTGTTACCGGCTGAGAACAAGCTACGATATACAGGAGCGGATTGGCTGCAAGTTGCTCTCGACGCGGAAAACGAGGAGGTACGCGCAAATTTACTGCTGCTCCTATGGCGTTGCTGGCATCACAGGGAGGACTGCATGCATGATGACCCACAAGTATAGGGGATCTATTGTAGTCCTTTCGATAAGTAAGAGTGTCGAACCCAACGAGGAGCGGAAGGAAATGACAAGCGGTTTTCAGTAAGGTTTTCTCTGCAAGCACTGAAATTGTAGGTAACAGATAGTTTTGTGATAAGATAAATTGTAACGAGTAACAAGCAATGAAAGTAAATAAAGTGCAGCAAGGTGGCCCAATCCTTTTTGTAGCAAAGGACAAGCCTGGACAATTTCTTATAATGAGAAAAGCGCTCCCGAGCACATATGAGATTAATCGTCAAGCTAGTTTTCATCACGCTCATATGGTTCGTGTTCGATACTTTGATAATTTGATATGTGGGTGGACCGGTGCTTGGGTACTGCCCTTACTTGGACAAGCATCCCACTTATGATTAACCCCTATTGCAAGCATCCGCAACTACAAAAGAAGTATTAAGGTAAACCTAACCACAACATTAGACTTATGGATCCAAATCAGCCCCTTATGAAGCAACGCATAAACTAGGGTCTAAGCTTCTGTCACTCTAGCAACCCATCATCTAATTATTACTTCACAATGCCTTCCTCTAGGCCCAAATAATGGTGAAGTCTCATGTAGTCAACGTTCACATAACACCACAAGAGGAAAGACAACATACATCTCATCAAAATATCGAATGAATACCAAATTCACATGACTACTAATAGCAAGACTTCACCCATGTCCTCAGGAACAAATGTAACTACTCACAAAGCATATTCATTTTCATAATTAGAGGAGTAATAATATGCATTAAGGATCTGAACATATGATCTTCCACCAAATAAACCAATTAGCATCAACTACAAGGAGTAATCAACACTACTAGCAACCCACATGTACCAGTTTGTGGTTTTGGATACAAGATTGGATACAAGAGATGAACTAGGGTTTGAGAGGAGATGGTGCTGGTGAAGATGTTGATGGATATTGACCCCCTCCCGATGAGAGGATCGTTGGTGATGACGATGGTGATGATTTCCCCCTCCCGGAGGGAAGTTTCCCCGGCAGAAAAGCACTGCCGGAGCCCTAGATTGGTTCCGCCAAGGTTCCGCCTCGTGGCGGCGGAGTTTCGTCCCGTAAGCTTGCCTCTGATTTTTTCTAGGGTAAAATCCTTCATATAGCAGAAGATGGGCACCGGAGGGCCACCAGGGGGCCCAGGAGACAGGGGGCGCGCCCAGTAGGGGTGGGTGCGCCCCCGCCCTCTTGGCCAGGGTGTGGGCCCCCTCTGGTGTTTTCTTCGCTCAATAATTCTTATTAATTCTAAAACTGACTTCCGTGGAGTTTCAGGATTTTTGGAGCTGTGCAGAATAGGTTTCCAATATTTGCTCCTTTTCCAGCCAGAATTCTAGCTGCCGGCATTCCCCCTCTTCATGGTAAACCTTGTAAAATAAGAGAGAATAGCCATAAGTATTGAGACATAATGTGAAATAACAGCCCATAATGCAATAAATATTGATATAAAAGCATGATGCAAAATGGACGTATCAACTCCCCCAAGCTTAGGCCTCGCTTGTCCTCAAGTGGAAGCCAAAATCGAAAAATATGTCCACATATTTGGAGATAGAGGTGTCAATAAAAATAAAATACGTACATGAGGGCATCATGATCATTCTTATAACAGCAACATAAATAGATTTTGTCATATGATTTCTTATGCTCAAGTAACAATCAATTCACAATGTCAAGTATGGTTCCGAAACTTCATTGGGAACTAACAAACTATAATCTCAGTCATTGAAGCAATTCCAATTTATCATAACATCAGAAAGAGTCAAGAATAGAGCTTTTCAAGAAGTCCACATACTCAACTATCATATGGTCTTCTACAATTTGCTAACACTCACGCAGTACTTGTGGTTATGGAGTTTCAACTGGACACTGAGAAAGATAGGGGCTTATTGTGTTGCCTCCCAATGTATTCACCTTTGGGTGATGTCAACAATAATAATTCATGCTAACTTACATCCAATTGGATATATATATCAAGATCTTTCAAACACGAGGAGCTTGCCAAAGGATAAAATGAAAAAGGGAAAGGTGAAGATCACCATGACTCAAGCATAAAGTAAAAACATAAAGTAAAAGATAGGCCCTTCGCAAAGGGAAGCAGAGCTTGTCATGTGGTTTTAGGGTTGGATGCATAAAATCTTAATGCAAAAGAACGTCACTTTATATTGCCACTTGTGTATGGACCTTTATTATGCAATCCGTCGCTTTTATTGCTTCCATAACAAGATCGTATAAAGCTTATTTTCTTTGCACTAATAAGTCAACATATTTAGAGAGCAATTTTTATTGCTTGCAACATGACAACTTACTTGAAGGATCTTACTCAATCCATAGGTAGGTATGGTGGACTCTCATGGCAAAACTGGGTTTAAGGATATTTGAAAGCACAAGTAGCATCTCTACTTGGTGCAAGGAATTTGGCTAGCATGAGGGGGAAAGGCAAGCTCAACATGTTGGGAAGATCAATGACAATATACTTTAACTGAGATGTGAGAAAACATAAACCATTACGTTGTCTTCCTTGTCCAACATAAACTCTTTTAGCATGTCATACTTAATGAGTGCTCACAATCATAAAAGATGTCCAAGATAGTATATTTGTATGTGAAAACCTCTCTTTCCTTATTACTTCCTATTAATTGCAACAATGACTAAAACTACGTTTGTCAACTCTCAACAACTTTTATGCCTCATACTTTCTATGTGTGAAGTCATTACTATCTATAAGATCAATATGAACTCTTTTATTCTTTTTATTCTTTCTACTTTCTCAAGATCATAGCAAGATAGCAAAGCCCTTGACTCAACACTAATCTTTATTATATATAGCTAACGGACTCGATTACATAAAGAGATCACAAAGCAAAACTCAAAACTACTTGATACCAAAACTTCAATCTACTAGATCAAGATACTACTAAAAGGATCGAACTAAATAAAACGGTAAGGGTAGGAGTGTGATGGTGATACGATACCGGGGCACCTCCCCCAAGCTTGGCAGTTGCCAAGGGGAGTGCCCATACCCATGTGATTATGTCTCCTTCTTCATAGTTGGTGTTGTGATCTTCTTGGCGATGATGCCCCTCAGGATACGATTCTCCTCCTCGAGCTTATTGACTTGTTGTTTGAGGTCCATAATTTCTTTGTGGAGCTTGCCCGTAACGGCTAAAGCTCCCTTTACCCAAGGATGCTGCATAGCTTCTGGAGAACAAGTGACGCTCTTTTTCATATTTTCATAAGAAAGAAATTTAACATCGGAAGGGATGAACGAATTTGGGAGGACCGAGCTATGTAGTTCCCCCATCATGAATCCTGCTTGGGAGCGAGAAGTAACTTCTTGATCTTCCTCCATGGCATCTATCCTTTTCAAGTCAGCCTCCATCTCATCCTCCGTTGATGGTCCAAAGTAATAAGCTCGCTATTTGCTCCTGGACCTGGTGTCGGGTGAGATACCCGACTCTCCCCGACTGACTCTTGAGAAGACATCTCGCTCTTAATCTGCAATAGGAACAGCTCGAAACAAAAACAAAGGATATTTGCGTGAAACGGTGGTCAAAGCCTTCGGGAGATTATATAATGAATTTTACTGACAAAAATACGTAACGTGCAAGAAAACGGAGTCCGGGAGGCACATGAGGTGTCCACGAGACAGGGGGGCGCGCCCAGGAAAGGTGGGTGCGCGCACCCTCGTGGAGGCCTCGTGTCCTTCCCGGATTACTTCTTTCTTCCTAAAATTCTTAAATATTCCAAAACGGATAAAAATTGCCATTAGAATTGTTTTGGAGTCGGTTTACTTACCATACCACATACCTATTCCTTTTCGGAGTCTGGAACGTTCTCGAAAGTGTCCCTTATGTATTCCTCCGGGGTTACGGTCTCAACAATATTAGTTTCAACATTGATAGGATTACCTGAGATATAATGTTTAATTCTTTGACCGTTCACCACCCTCGGACTTGTGCCTTCAAAGTTGTTGATTTTTATGGCACCGAAACGATAGACCTCCTCGATAACGTAAGGACCTTCCCATTTAGAGAGAAGTTTTCCTGCAAAAAATCTTAAACGAGAGTTGAATAATAACACATAATCACCTACGTTAAACTCACGCTTTTGTATCCTTTTGTCATGCCAGCGTTTGAGTTTTTCTTTGAATAGCTTGGCATTCTCATAGGCTTGGGTTCTCCATTCATCAAGTGAGCTAATATCAAATAACCTCTTCCCACCGGCAAGTTTGAAGTCATAGTTTAGCTCTTTAATAGCCCAATATGCTTTATGTTCAAGTTCAAGAGGTAAGTGACATGCTTTTCCATAAACCATCTTATACAGAGACATACCCATAGGATTTTTATATGCAGTTCTATAGGCCCATAATGCATCATCAAGTTTTTTTGGACCAGTTCTTTCTAGATCTATTGACAGTCTTTTGCAAAATTAATTTGAGCTCTCTATTGCTCAACTCTACTTGACCACTAGACTGCGGGTGATAAGGAGATGCGATTCTATGATTAACATCATACTTAGCAAGCATCTTACGGAAATCACCATGAATAAAATGTGAACCACCATCAGTCATAAGATATCTAGGGACTCCAAACCTCAGAAAAATAACTTCTTTAAGCATCTTAATAGAGGTGTTATGATCAGCACTACTAGTTGGAATAGCTTCTACCCACTTAGTAACGTAATCAACAGCAACTAAAATATGTGTGTAACCATTAGAGGCAGGAAAAGGTCCCATATAATCAAATCCCCAAACATCAAATGGTTCAATAACAAGAGAATAGTTCATAGGAATTTCTTGACATCTACTGATATTACCAATTCTTTGACATTCATCACAAGACAAGACAAACTTACGAGCATCTTTGAAGAGAGTAGGCCAATAAAAACCGGATTGCAATACCTTATGTGCAGTTCTATCTCCAGCGTGGTGTCCTCCATATGATTCAGAGTGACACTTGCGTAGGATCTGTTCCTGTTCATGCTCAGGTACACAACGTCTAATAACACCATCTACTCCTTCTTTATAAAGGTGTGGGTCATCCCAAAAGTAATGTCTTAAATCATCAAAGAACTTTTTCTTTTGCTGGTATGTGAAACTAGGTGCTATAAATTTATCAACAATGTAATTAGCATAATCAGCATACCAAGGAGCAGTACGAGAAGCATTAACGACCGCTAATTGTTCGTCAGGAAAGCTATCATCAATAGGTAGTGGGTTATCAAGAACATTCTCTAACCTAGACAAGTTGTCTGCAACGGGGTTCTCAGCTCCCTTTCTATCAACAATATGCAAATCAAATTCTTGGAGCAAGAGAATCCATCTAATAAGTCTAGGCTTAGCATCTTTCTTTTTCATAAGATATTTAATAGCAGCATGATCAGTGTGAATAGTAACTTTGGAATCAACAATATAAGGTCTGAACTTATCACATGCAAACACAACTGCTAAGAACTCTTTTTTAGTAGTAGCATAATTTCTCTAGGCAATATCGAGAGTCTTACTAGCATACTGGATAACATTCAATTTCTTATCAACTCTTTGCCCTAGAACATCACCTACAGTATAATCACTAGCATCACACATAATTTCAAAGGGTAAATTCCAATCAGGTGGCTGAACAATAGGTGCAGTGATCAAAGCTTTCTTAAGTATTTCAAATGCTTCTACACAATCATCATCAAAGACAAAAGGAATATCTTTTTGCAATAAATTAGTCAGAGGCCTAGAGATTTTAGAAAAGTCCTTAATGAACCTCCTATAAAAACCGGCATGACCAAGAAAACTTCTTATACCTTTTATGTCCTTGGGACATGGCATCTTTTCAATAGCATCAACTTTAGCTTTATCAACTTCAATACCTCTCTCGGAAATCTTATGCCCCAAGACAATGCCTTCATTAACCATAAAGTGGCACCTTTCCCAATTCAAGACGAGACTAGTGTCTTCGCATCTCTGCAAAACTCGATCAAGGTTGCTCAAGCAATCATCAAAGGAGGATCCATAAACGGAGAAATCATCCATGAATACCTCACAAATTTTTTCACAAAAGTCAGAGAATATAGCCATCATGCATCTTTGAAAGGTAGCAGGTGCATTACATAAACCAAAAGGCATACGTCTATAAGCAAAGGTACCGAAAGGGCAAGTAAAAGTAGTTTTTGATTGATCCTTCGCTGACACAGGTATTTGAGAGAAACCAGAATAACCATCTAGAAAGCAAAAATGTGTGTGTTTGGATAGTCTTTCTAGCATTTGATCAATAAAAGGTAAAGGGTAATGATCTTTCTTAGTAGCTTTATTTAATTTACCTAAATCAACTACCATCCTATAACCTGTAATAATTCTTTGCGGGATCAATTCATCTTTATCATTAGGAACGACAGTAATGCCTCCCTTTTTAGGAACGCAATGGACAGGACTTACCCAATCACTATCAGCAACGGGATAAATTATACTTGCCTCAAGGAGCTTTAGTATCTCCTTTCTTACCACTTCTTTCATCTTGGGATTCAATCGTTGTTGAGGATCCCTAACTGGTTTGGCGTCTTTTTCCACATTTATTTTGTGTTGGCATAGAGTGGAACTAATGCCCTTAAGATCATCCAGAGTATATCCAATAGCAGCACGGTGCTTCTTCAGAGTTTTCAATAATCTTTCTTATTCTTGCTCTGAAAGGTTAGCACTAATAATAATAGGATATATTTTCTTTTCATCAAGATAATCATACTTAAGATTATTAGGTAATGGTTTGAGCTCAAACACGGGATCACCCTTGGGTGGAGGGGGATCCCCTAGAATTTCAACAGGTAAATTGTGTTTCAGAATAGGACCCTGTTGAAGGAACACTTCATCTATTTCCCTTCTTTCATTCATAAACATATCATTTTCATGGTCTAGCAAATATTGTTCTAACGGGTTAGTAGGAGGCACGACAATAGAAGCAAGACCAATAATCTCATCTTTACTAGGTGATTCTTTATCACGGGGTTGTCTATGAAACTTAGCAAAATTAAACTCATGAGACATATCCCCTAAGCCAATTGCAACAACATCCTTTTTGCAATCAATCCTAGCATTAATAGTATTCAAGAAGGGTCTACCAAAAATAATGGGACAAAAGTCATCTTGTGGGGAACTAAGAACAAGAAAATCAACAGGATATTTAACCTTCCCACACAATACTTCAACATCTCTAACAATCCCAACTGGTGAAATAGTATCTCTATTGGCAAGCTTGATAGTAACATCAATACCTTCCAATTCAGCAGGTGCAATATCATGCATAATTTTTTTATATAAGTCATAGGGTATTGCACTAGCACTAGCACCCATATCACATAAGCCATGATAACAATGATCTCCTATTTTAGCAGAAATAACAGGCATGCCTACAACAGGTCTATGTATCTTAGCATTTGCTCTAACAATATTAGCAGTCTCACCACAGAAATAAATAACATGCCCATCTAAATTATCATCCAAGAGATCTTTAACCATAGCAATACTAGGTTCAACTTTGATTTTCTCAGGAGGTGTATAAGTCCTAGTATTACTCTTACGAACAACAGTCGAAGTTTTAGCATGATCCTTTATCCTAACAGGAAAAGGAGGTTTCTCAACATAAGTAATAGGAACAATAGGATCATTATAAGTGACAGTCTTTTCTTCAACTGTAATAGGTGCAACTACTTTTACTTCAATGGGAGGATTATATTTAAACCACTTCTCCTTAGGGAGATCAACGTGAGTAGCAAAAGATTCACAAAAAGCAGCTACTATCTCAGAGTCGAGTCCATACTTAGCGCTAAATCCACGAAAAGCATCAGTATCCATAAAAGATTTAACACAATCAAACTTAGGTGTTATACCTGACTCCTTACCATCGTCGGAACCCCAATCTTCAGAGTTGCGTTTAATTCTTTCCAATAAATACCATTTGAATTCAATAGTCTTCAGCATATAAGAACCAGCACAGGAAGTATCGAGCATGTTGCGATCATTGAGAGAAAGCCGAGCATAAAATTTTTGAATAATCATTTCTCTGGAGAGCTCATGATTGGGGCATGAATATAACATTGACTTAAGCCTCCCCCAAGCTTGAGCGATGCTTTCTCCTTCGTGAGGCCAGAAATTATATATGTAAGTACGATCACGATGAACAAGATGCATAGGATAGAACTTCTGGTGAAATTCCAACTTCAATCGTTTATAATTCCAAGATCCCGTATCATCACATAGCCTATACCGTGTCAATGCATCTCCCTTCAAAAATAAAGGGAAGACCTTCATTTTTACAACACCATCGGGAATACCTGCAAGCTTAAATAATCCACAAACTTCATCCACAAAGATAAGGTGTAAATCAGGATGCAATGTTCCATCTCCTGCAAAGGGATTAGCTAGCAGTTTCTCTATCATACCCGAAGGAATCTCAAAGTAAATATTTTCAGTAGGTCCAGTAGGTTGAGGAGCAACTCTTTGCTCTTCTGGTCGGGGTGAAGATACCCCGAACAAGCCCCTCAAAGGATTAGTTTCCATAGTAACAAGTGACAGAAAATTGCAGCACACTATGTAAATGTTTCCTTACCAAGTTCCACTCACCAAAGGCGCTTCACCCCCCGGCAACGGTGCCAGAAAAGAGTCTTGATGACCCACAAGTATAGGGGATCTATCGTAGTCCTTTCGATAAGTAAGAGTGTCGAACCCAACGAGGAGCAGAAGGAAATGACAAGCGGTTTTCAGTAAGGTTTTCTCTGCAAGCACTGAAATTGTAGGTAACAGATAGTTTTGTGATAAGATAAATTGTAACGAGTAACAAGCAATGAAAGTAGTGCAGCAAGGTGGCCCAATCCTTTTTGTAGCAAAGGACAAGCCTGGACAATTTCTTATAATGAGAAAAGCGCTCCCGAGGACACATGGGAATTATCACGCTCATATGATTCGCGTTCGGTACTTTGATAATTTGATATGCAGGTGGACCGGTGCTTGGGTACTGCCCTTACTTGGACAAGCATCCCACTTATGATTAACCCCTATTGCAAGCATCCACAACTAAAAAGGAAGTATTAAGGTAAACCTAACCACAACATTAGACTTATGGATCGAAATCAGCCCCTTACGAAGCAATGCATAAACTAGGGTCTAAGCTTCTGTCACTCTAGTAACCCATCATCTACTTATTACTTCCCAATGCCTTCCTCTAGGCCCAAATAATGGTGACGTTTCATGTAGTCGATGTTCACATAACACCACTAGAGGAAAGACAACATACATCTCATCAAAATATCGAACGAATACCAAATTCACATGACTACTAATAGCAAGACTTCACCCATGTCCTCAGGAACCATCGTAACTACTCACAAAGCATATTCAGGTTCATAATCAGAGGAGTAATAATATGCATTAAGGATCTGAACATATGATCTTCACCAAATAAACCAATTAGCATCAACTACAAGGAGTAATCAACACTACTAGCAACCCATAGGTACCAATTTGTGGTTTTGGATACAAGATTGGATACAAGAGATGAACTAGGGTTTGAGAGGAGATGGTGCTGGTGAAGATGTTGATGGAGATTGACCCCCTCCCGATGAGAGGATCGTTGGTGATGACGATGGTCATGATTTCCCCCTCCCGGAGGGAAGTTTCCCCGGCAGAACAGCTCTGCCGGAGCCCTAGATTGGTTCCGCTAAGGTTCCGCCTCGTGGCGGCGGAGTTTCGTCCCGTAAGCTTGCCTCTGATTTTTTCTAGGGTAAAAACCTTCATATAGCAGAAGATGGGCACCGGAGGGCCACCAGGGGGCCCAAGAGACAGGGGGACGCGCCCAGTAGGGGTGGGCGCGCACCCCACCCTCCTGGCCAGGGTGTGGGCCCCCTCTGGTGTTTTCTTCGCTCAATAATTCTTATTAATTCTAAAACTGATTTCTGTGGAGTTTCAGGATTTTTGGAGCTGTGCAGAATAGGTTTCCAATATTTGCTCCTTTTCCAGCCAGAATTCCAGCTGCCGGCATTCCCCCTCTTCATGGTAAACCTTGTAAAATAAGAGAGAATAGCCATAGTATTGAGACATAATGTGAAATAACAACCCATAATGCAATAAATATTGATATAAAAGCATGATGCAAAATGGACGTATCAATGCGCAATAATGGCAAAGAATCAATCTGGGGATCGGTGATGTTCATGCAGCAGTACGAGGAGGACCTGCGGAATGCCGTTGGGGAAAATGACAGGCAGTTGGGACACCTAAAAGCAGGAGAGGGGGAACGACATCGCATGATTGGTTCAAAGACCCAAGGGGACAAGTGGTCAGCGCCTGATCGGGGAGTGGCAAAAATCAATTCTGACGCAACTTTTAACGCTGTCACTAGAGAGAGTGCAGCCGGTGTGGTCGCCAGTGACCACAGAGGGCTTGTTTACCTGTCGGCCTGCAAAAAGCTGCCGGTATGTAGCAGTGTGGAAGAAGGAGAAGCCCGAGCAGCTCTTGTCGGGCTCCAGCCAATGGGGAAATATTTTAATGGCGAGGTGGTAGTCGAGTTGGACAACCAAAACATCATTGCGGCTCTGTCATCTCATCAGCCCCCACGAACCGCCTGTTACGGTTTAGTCATGGATATCAGGAGCGCGAAGACGAGCTTCACCGCGTGCAAAGTCCAGTATGTGAGTCCGAAGAAGAATGAGCTGGCGCATGGTTTGGCGGCGCTAACAATGAGCACAGGAGACCAATTGATGATCGCAGACGTTCCACTAAGCCTTCGATCATTGATGTTGGCCGAATATAGTGCTCCCTCTGAGTAGGCTGATCTACTCTGATCTCAAAAAAAAAATTTATTGGGATTGATTGATCGCAATGAACAACAAACTGAACATGTAGGAAACGAGAATCAGTCGCATAGTGCGCTAATCAAAATACGGCGCCACGTCAGCATATTTTATTCCTTGCACGCTTGTGCCAAATTTTGGAACCAACTCAACGTATTTTTAAATTCAGACACTAAATTGAACATTGTCGGTAAATTTAAGTACCGCCAGTGTATTTACCACAAAAAAAATGTATCTATTCTAAAGAAAATGTATCTGGTGGCCTTTTTGGGAAAGAAAAAGAACGAAATGCACCAAAGACATGCAGTTTTGGCTGCTCATATTTTTACCCTTTTGACCCAACCGGTTCGAAGCTGAGCCCGATCGACAAGCCGTAAGGCTAGTCATAGTAGGAGTAACATAAGTAGTAACATAGATGCCACATAAGCAAAAACATGACGTGTCATATAATTAAAGAGGAGAGAGACAAATAGAGTAACATAATATGTTACCATCACATAGCGGTTTCCAATACAAAATGAGTCTACAAAGCAATAAATAAAGATATGCATGTTACTACACATATGACACTTCCCACTATGAAGGTGGTAACATGGACTAGTAACATATGTATGTTACTAGTCTAAGTTACTCCCCACTATGAGTAGCCTAACAGCGCAGAGCCCACCCATGTGACACAAGTAACGAAGTGTACTAGCCAGGTTGACCACGAGCGAGACAACCATTCAAGTAGCTTTTAGGCTAGTCATAGTGGGGAGTAAATTAGACTAGTGTCATGCATATGAGGTTATTTTATATTACTATCTTCATAATGCAAAGTAACATATATGCTTGCATTTATTGGATTGTAGACTCATTTTATTTTGGTTTGCGTTATGTTATGGTAACATATTATGTTACTCTAAACATCTTTCTTCCCATTAACTACATGAAGCAAGCTTGTTTTGAAATGTGATATGTTACTAGCTAAGTTACTCTCACTATGACCAGCCTTATCACATACACAATTCATGAATCGTGCCATTTTATAACTCTAGGGCTACAAACGAGTCAAGTTCGAGCGAGTTAGATTAATCTCCCAATTTTTACTAAAACTCGAGTGAGCTCAAATTAAGCGAAGCTCATGGTCGAGCTGTAAAAAGTGGCTCGTGCTCAGGTTGTAACGAGCTTGAATGAATCGAGCTAGTTTTGACCTAAATAAGATTCTTTTTAATAATTTAAGAAAAATTTCCAAACAAAATAGGCTATAAATACAATATAAGAAACCATTATATAATTCAACTTTTATATTAGGTGCATTTGTTTTTTGATAAAATTTCACAATGTAAGATGCATTTTTTTGCGGGAAAACTTTTAATCTATTCATATTCAATCATGTCAATCCAACGGACACCAGAAATAATAATAAATTACATCAAGATCTGTAGACCACCTAGCAACGACTACAAGCACTGAAGCGAGCCGAAAGCGCGCCGCTGTCATCACCCCTTCTTCATCGGAGTCGGGCACAACTTGTTGTAGTAGACAGTTGGGAAGTCGTCGTGCTAAGGCCCCATAGGACCAGCGCACCAGAACAGCAACCGTCGCCGATGAAGAATAATGTAGATCGGAAAGATCCAAACCGAAGACACACGAACGTAGACGAATAATGACGAGATCCGAGCAAATCCACCAAACACAGATCCACCGGAGACACACCTCCACACGCCCACCAACGATGCTAGATGCACCGCCGGAATGGGGGCTAGGGTGGGAGACCTTTATTCCATCTTCAGCGAACCACCACCGTCTCGCCTTCATGAGCAGGACACAAACCCTAACAAAACCGAAAGAAACGATTAAAAACAGAGCCCTCCCGCCGGCCCTTGCCACGATCCACCGCCCCCATGGCCCTAGGGCCAATCCAGACGAGGCAGACCTTCGGCGGCGCCAGTGAGAGGCAGGAATCCTAACATTTGTTTTTAAGATGCATTTATTCTAATTCATCATAATTTCATTCTTGGCGGAGAAATTGGGAATCCGTGGATGGCCTCTCAATCCGATCTGCCGCCTCTGCCTCACTTATGTCGAGACTGTCTCGCACCTTTGCTGAGATTGCCCCTTCTCGCATGAGGTGTGGAGGATTGTCAATGCCGCCGAAGGGATGACCAACCCGAGCCCACCAAACACCGATTCTTCAATTAACTTGTGGTGGGAGGAGTACCTTGCCACGGTCTCCGACCGGAGCATGAGGGAGCATAGCGGAATCATGATGTACTCGCTTCGGAACATTTGGAAGGAGAGGAACCGCCGTGTTTTCACTGGCAACAGGATGACCTACCGAGAAGTGGATAATCTAGCCTTGGCATATATTCGCTTGCACAGATCTAGTTGTTTCCTCTACCGCGAGTAGTCCGCATGCCGTTCAGGATTTTTCGGGTTTTCCCTCCAAAGAAAACTTTGTGTAAATCTTTGTAACACTCTTCTTCTTCTAATTGAAAGGCTGCGCTCCTATCAATTACTCAGAAAAAAGTAAAGTATTTCTCACCTGATTGCATGTGTCTCTCCTTGTAGAGAAAAAAAAAGAAAACTATATCTCCACCGATTGCATGTATATCTTTCTTCCAAGTTTACTTGCCGCTAATCAATGAATTAGACAAGGGTAATTTCATCCTAAATTATCTATAGCTATGTGATTTGGTCACCGTGCCGAAAATAATACATCTTACATAAAGGAACAGAGGGACTACTAGCAAGAGATGAGAATGAAGATACCTCCGCTCTCAAACTTTGACCAAAATAACAAGACATTTAAGACATGGCTGACGACATACCATATTGAGGTTAAATTTTCTTTGCACTTAATTAAATTTCATGTTTGTAGTAGGTAAAATGAAAAAAAAAATCATACACAACATATATGGTAATGAATTATCCTATTTAGTTTTCATATGTATCAAAATTACATAATATAATTATATAATATGAGGTTGTCGAGCTAAAATTGAGCGAGCCAGTGTTGGATCATGGCCAGCTCGTTTCACGATTGAGGTACATAAAGTGTTAATCCTCAGCTAGTCTCTTTTTGAGTCAATCTCAAGTCAGAACCAAAATATGAGTCGTTCTGGCTCACCAGCCTCGAGCATTTTTGCAGCCCTACATAGCGAAGCCGAGAAGCCGCCCAACATTACAACATGCCCGCTGCATGGTTCGAGCGCACGTACAAGACATGAATGGAAAGATATCACCGTTCACCACGCATGGAAAGATGTGATTCGGAATCAGTCACTTACCAAACCCGGAGCACCCATAAGTGATTGCTCATTTCCAAACAGGCCTTATTTCTTTCCCAGTTGGTTCGAAATTTTGTCTGAGCTTCATTATATATCTGTATCAGCTCTTTCTTTTTCATCTCTTTAGACTAGACTAATAGGTGACGAAGCTAAATGAAGAAGCTCACACTACGGCGACTGCTGGCCGTAGCCATTAGTGTTGGAGCAGTCTTTATAGCCTTTACACCAGAGACATCTCACCGTTGCGACGCTGCTCAGGCGGTGGCTAAAAGCATCTTCGTCGACCACACGGGCCGCGGTGACTTCAAGACCATTCAAGCAGCCATCGACTCCGTCCCTTTCGGCAACAACCAATGGATCCGTGTCCACGTCGCCGCCGGCACTTACACGTGATATGTGCATCTTTCATTTGTTTCACACATAGTATAAACGTTGTCTCAAAAGAAAAATCTTTCATACAGACACCATGTGCGTACGTAGTTGATTGTTATAATAATGAAGCAGATTTTGACTATGTTTTTTCATATTCTCGTAATGGATACACGATGAAGTGAGAAGGTGACTGTGCCATTTAACAAAAGCTTCATCCTGCTAGAAGGCGAGGGGAGGTTGCAGACGTCCATCGAGTGGGCCGACCATGCCGGCGGGTCGTCCACCACCGCTGACACCCCAACTTTTGCCTCTCATGCTGACGATTTCATGGCCCGTGACATCACGTTCAAGGTTAGTATGTCACCCCAATGGTTTTTCTCACCACCGATATGATTGCCAGAAGATTTCAACCTTGACTTGATTTATCATTGTAGAACACATACGACGGGGCCAGCCTGGCGCAAGCAGTGGCTGCCCTAGTTGACGGGGACCGGTCGTCATTCTATGGATGTGGCTTCTTCAGTGTTCAGGACACGTTGTGCGATATGGCTGGGAGGCACTACTATGAAAATTGTGTCATCGGCGGCGCCGTGGACTTCATCTTCGGCAACGCAAGGTCCATCTTTCAGGTGCAAATTAAATCAGGCCTGCCTATCAAGTCTCAACATGTGTGTTGTTTTTTTTTTTAGAGAAAATGGGCTTCTGCGGCCCTGGCATACCAATGAAACCCAGCATGTGTGTTGTTGATGATGGAATTGTGCATGTATGTTATAGGGATGTAATCTATGGACAGGAAAGTTAACAAAAACGCTGGGATCCATCACGGCGCATGGGCGAGACAGTGACAAAGACGACACCGCATTTGTGTTCAAACAGTGCAAGGTGGGCGGCTTCATGCCGATATACCTCGGACGCCCATGGCGAGACTATGCTAGGGTCATCTTCTACCAGACCAACATGTCTATCGTTGTGGACCCCCAAGGTTGGGACATCTGGAACTCCAAGGGCAAAGAGTGAGTTTTAAACAAGCGGACCATCGAGAATGGATTTTGTGCTTCTGAGTGTGCTTGCACATTTTACTTTCAAAATATTAGAATGATTTTTACATTCTTAAAAAATTGATAGTATATATGGTAGTATATTATGCACTTCCGGAATTTCTTAAGAAAAATGGCATTTTTATATACTTAAAAACCCTGAAAGGGGTCCATAGAATAGTACCCTTTTTTGCGGAGATAGAATAGTTCCATTTTGTACACTCAGGTTAGTTTCTTCCAAGCGACGCAAAGAACAAGTTTTTTTCTTCTTCTTCACCAAACTTAATGTCTACACGTGCTCCCTCTATAAACTAATATATTATCTTTTAGATCACTATCTTATTAGTTTACAGAGGAAGTACTACTTCGTCATGTGTATGCATGATTGTTATTATTAAAAAAAGAGAATACTATATTTTCTTGAGCCAGGATTGTGTGCTTCTGTGCTCACATAATAGTTTCATGTCGATCGTGCAGTTAAACGGTTGCACATATATATGATTTTCTTGGTGTTTGGTTTACTTGCAGGGAATTGCTAACGATGGTGGAATCGGAGTGCATAGGGGCGGGGTCCAACACGACGGAGCGAGTACCGTGGGCCAAGCAGCTGAGCGGCAAAGAAATCGCTAGATTCGTCAACTTGTCCTACATCTCTCCCGATGGTTGGCTCGACGCACAGCCACATTAGCATTTCATTTCCAGCAGGCTAGTTAGCATTGCCCAGGAAGTTTACCACGACCATCAGATCATGTGCCGGGACTAGGATGCATGTACCACCCATGAAAACTGATGCACTCTGCGTGGATGGAGCTGTTTAATAAAAGATTAAAGGAGATGTTTAATTATCTCATGTAATGGATCCATTACCTTTCTCCCGCTACTAGAAATCCTCGCTTTCCATGCCAGGCAAAATACAAGGAACGACCTGAAAATGGTAAAAGAACGTTTCCTTACGGATATTCCAAGAAAACGCGAGAGGGGAATAAGGAATGTCGATAGGAAAATGGGAAATAAATCCTTTCTTCTTGTTTTTTGCCTAACAATGCAAGGAATGCGTCGATCCCAACAATTTAAAATAGTAGAACTTTGACCACATGGCTGCTCCCACGTAAAATCTCTCTCTCCACGGCTTCTCTTGCTGGGCTGAAATTTTTTCACGGAAAGGTTGAGTATAATAAGTGAAGATCATAATAATATTAGTTCCTTTCAATCACATTTCAACAACTATTTATGATCCAAAGTTCACATATTCACATGCATCTTTGACAATGTCTTTGCAAGAGTGACACAGGAACGAGGATAGAGGGAGGAGCGGACCAGGGAGAGAAAAGATAAGAGGAAGGAGACAATAGCTCATCGGTTGAGACTGCCCGCAGGATAGCCTCTCAGGCCCAGGCTCCCCGCGAGTGAGCCTGGGTCCCCGCGAGTGAGCCTGGGTCTATAGTGGAAATCATGTGTAACCCGGGCCGTATATAAGGCGGGCTAAGGCATCGGACCGTCGGTGAGCGGCCCGTGTCGACCTTCGATTCTTCTCCTTGATCGTCCGTCCGCTATCTTTGTCGATGATTGGCCCTCCATCAGCTGCGGTCCATCACTCATCTCGCACCCAGCGGCAGGACCGAGCTCGTCTCGCGCTCAGCAGCTGGACTGACCTTGTCTCGCACCTGGCAACAGGACCAGTCTCATCTCGCGCCCGGCAGCAAGACCATGCTCGTCTCGCACCCGGCAGAGGATGTGGAGTGGATTCTCTGCGCAGCCGACCTTCTGCCAGGCCCAGACCAACCTCCGGTAGTGGCCCATGAGTGGGAGACCTTCAAAGTGCCCAAGGGGCACAAGTCGCTACAAGACCTGTTCCTCGTGCGAACAACCCTGTGGTTGAGATGGTTAGGTGGACAGTGGTATCCCCAATCCACCAGGGTTCAAATCCTGGTGCTCGCATTATTCCTGGATTTATTTCAGGATTTCCGGCGATGCACTTTCAGTGTGAAGACGTTCTCGTCGACGACGAGGCGCCTACGGTGGCTTCGTAAATCTCAAGATGATATGCCGGCTCAGTCTCTTGGAGGTGCTCATAGGGGTCGGGTGTGCGTGTGTGCGTTCGTAGGGGTGAGTGTATGCGCGTGTATATGAGCGCTTGTGTCTGTATTGATGCTCAAAAAAAACCTGTTCCTCGTGCACCTAGGCACCGGCGGCCGATTTTGCATCGCCAAATTCACAATTAACGCAAGGCATCAAAATTCGGTCATGCTCACCGGCATGGAGGTCACGCGCTACGGCGACGGCAAAGCTAATGCCATGTGTGTACTCATCAAGCATAAGACGTACTATTACGTAGGATTAGGTGAAGATGTCCCCATGTGTGTACTTTAGTTTTTTTCATAGTTTTAATAATAATAATAATAATAATAATAATGATAATAATAATAATAATAATAATAATAATGTTGTTCTGCACTATCAATTAAGTTGGGTGTGTGTTAGCCAAATCAGCATGCGTTGGTGTTTTGTAATGTCTAAGCTGGACACGCAGAAGTGTTGTTACAGTGTCTACAGTGTCGATTAATTAGCCATCTGCGGTCTTTCGCAACCAAAAAATATATCCATTGTCGGTCAAGTCAATATGTTCTCACTACACAACTTAAAAAAAAAGAATACAATATTTTCTTGAGCTAGAGGATTGTGTGCTTCTGTGATGACGTAATAGTTTCCCATCGATCGTGTGGTTAAACTGTTGTACATATACTCCCTCCGTCCGAAAATACGTATTGAAAAAATGAATACAAATGAATGTATCTAGAACTAAAATACATCTAGATACGTCCGTCCCGAGACAAGTATTTCGGGACGGAGGGAGTATGTGACTTTCTTGGTGTTTGGTTTACTTGCAGGGGATTGCTAACGATGGTGGAATCAGAGTGCATAGGGGCGGGGTCCAACACAACGGAGCGAGTACCGTGGGCCAGGCAGCTGAGTGGCAAAGAAATCGCCAGATTCGTCAACTTGTCCTACATCTCTCCCGATGGCTGGCTCGACGCACAGCCACATTAGCATTTCCAACTGGCTAGTTAGCATTGCACAGGAAGTTTACCACGACCATCAGATCATGTGCCACGTTAATCACTTACTTGGGAGCAAGTCTACACCTATTGCACATGCTGAGAAGTCCCCCCTCGTTAGGGTTTTCTCTCCGCTCGGGCGGCGGCGATCAAGCTTTCCCCGTAGAGACCTGACATCCCCTGGCCTCTTCTTCCCGCCGGCGACTGCAGGGGTCCATTTGGCCTCTCCAGCGGCAGGGAGTCGGGCTTCGTGTTAGGGTTCCTTACCGCCCGCGGATCAACTTCTCGGGCAAGAGAACATGGAGGATATCGCATCGGGATCGGGACAGGCGGTCTCCGACCTGGAGGCGATGATGGAGAAATTAGGGCTGAAAGAGGATGATCTCCAAGATGTTGTGGTTGAGGACGAGGAACTACCGGTGGAATCGACCCGGTGGATGGCAATCGCTAGGGTTCACACAGAAAAACCCTACAGCCAATATTGGTTTTTCAGAAACATGAGGAATGCATGGGATTTGGCAAAGGAGGTAAAGATCCGCCCTCTTGAGGATAACCAGTATATGATGCAGTTTGGTTGCCACGGCGATTAGGAGCGCGTCATGGAGGAAGGCCCGTGGACGTTAAAAGGGAAGGCCGTGGTCATCGCGCAGTATGATGGATTCACCAAGCCGTCAACAATTGAGTAAGATTGACATGTGGATGCAGATCCATGATCTTCCAGATGGATTTTTCCCCAAGATCAAGGCTCTTTTCGCTACAGTGGGAGAGTTCATCTTTGCTGAGCCAAAATCTCATGATTTCGAGGGGAATTTGCTCAGGTTTGACTGAGAATTGATGTTACAAAACCTCTTAAGAACGCCGTGTCGCTGGTAATCAAGAAGAAAGATGATGTCCAGAGGGTGATCTTTAGGGTCAAATACGAACGCCTTCAAGATTGGTGTGCAGTTTGTGGGTACATGGGCCATCTGTTCAAGGAGTGCGGCGATGGATTTCACCCCCCGAAAGCCCTTGTTTTCAAAGACCTAAAAGCAGCTTGGTTCAAAGGTCTGGGGAACGGGCCAGGAGAAGGCCGCAGCTCATCTGAAGGCAATGGAACACGAGGCGGATGGGGCAGAGGCCGAGCGGGAAGGGGTCGCGGTCGTGCATGCAGACCAGTAGAGCATGCTACCTCGGAAGATCCTTCTGAAGCTGACAGAGAGCAGGAGGACAGAGACGTCGCCATGATAGAGGCTGAAAGGAACAGAAAGAGGGGAGCCGGAATGGATTCTTCAGTACCAGCACCCATTGCAAGCAACCTTCTGCTACTTTGGGGTCCAACTGAGGTTCCACCTAGCCCATACTTAAAATAGGAGCAGAAAAGGAACAAACCAAGCACGTCGACAAATGAGAAGATCAATGGGAAGAATACGGCTGCAAACAAAACCCCTGATGCGCGTTTGGCGGGCTCCCTAGTGGTGTCGCGCCTAGCGCAATGAGTCTTCTCTGTTGAAACTGCCGCGGGGCTGGCAAACCCGCGACAGTTCGAGAGCTTCGTGACCTAACGAAGCAGTTTGCCCCCTCTGTACTTTGTATCTTGGAAACTCAGGTAGAGGGTTCTAGAATCGAGAGTTTGGTTGGTTCATTAGGCTATAATAAGAGTTTTGCTGTCAGTAGCTCTGGCAGAAGTGGTGGCTTGGGATTTTTTTGGAACGAAGAAATAAAGCTTGAGATTGTTGGTTATTCTCGGTATCATATTGACGTTGAAATTGATGAGCTGGTTGAGATGAAAACAAGGGTCACCTTTGTTTATGGAGAAGCACAAGTTAATGAGAGATACAAAACATGGGATATGCTCCGAGGAAACGTGGGTGCTAGCGACAGGGCGATGGAGGCTAGTTTTGGCCGGCCTATTGGGTCTCGGCACTAGGGGCAGCCCAAGGGTGCGAAAGGCAGGTCCTTTCCGCTCGTGTATTTGGTTGGGGTAGCGGCGGCTCTCAGGTGAGGTGGTGTTAAGGTCTTGGATGCGGGGGCGGCGGCCCTGGTGATGGGCCCGCGGTGCTCATGGGCAGAGCCCTTGGCTTGGTGCTTCCCGGTTGCCACGGCCGTGTCGGCGGTGTGGTAGCCGGGGTGTGGCATTTGGTGGCGGTGAGTGGTAGCTGGGGTGAAAACCTGCTCTATCTTCGGACGGACCGACGGCTGCGAAGCTCGTTCCCTTCTTGAATGTGTCGTCGCGATTCTCATTGCCCGGCGTGTTGCTCCAGGGCAAACTCCGATCCTCGTATCGGACAATGGCGGCGCTCCAGTGGCGTCCCCTTCCTAAAGGCACCGCCTTGGAGCCCATGATTCAGCATAGGCGGCTTCACCTCTTCGCGTAGTGTTAGGGACGGTGTTGCTGCGCTCATCGCCTATGTATCATGCCTTGGGTGTGTGTGTGTGCGTGAATTGAGGGGGCGTGCTTTTGTACCGAGTGCTGTTGATCGTTGCTTTATATATAAAGCGGGGCAAAATCCTTTTTCGATAAGCAAACGAAGAAGAAATAGTTTAGGCCCCTTCATAGATAAGCTCTCCCCAAAATCCCTAAAGGGGCATGGAGAAGGAACCTTCCTAGGAAATAGGCAGGGAACCCCTGAAAGTATGGAGTAACCCATGTATTGAATTCTCAGGAATTTTCCTAACAACAAAATCAATGGGTAACTACGTGTTCAAGAACAACATAAACATCAGGAATAATAGCATAATGTACCATCTACTAATTTGATGTCCATATGTGCGATAGAATTCACTAAAATGGATTTCATTGTGTATCTTAGTGTAAAGACTATGAGGCTAGCAGGGAGCAGCGGTAGAGTGACAATAGAACAAGCTTTCTCAGGGCATCTCCAGCCGCGCCCCCAAGAAGGCCTCCCCAGGCGATTTTTTCGCGCCGGCGCCGAAAAAACGGCCAAGTCGCGCCCCCAGGACACCGAAAATCGCCGGTTCTGGCCTTTTTTTCCGCCCGGCGGTCACTGGCCGAACCCGGCGCGCTGGGGAGCCGTTGGGGGCTCCAGCGCTAGTGAAAAGCGCGCCTGGCCCACACCGACAGGGGAAAAGTCAAGTTTTTCTTCCCCGACTCGCCTCGCACCCCCCGCGCCCTCGGCCACCGCTAGCTGTATCCTGTTGGGGAACGTAGTAATTTCAAAAAATTTCCTACGCACACGCAAGATCATGGTGATGGCATAGCAACGAGAGGGGAGAGTGTATGTCCAAGTACCCTCGTAGACCGTAAGCGGAAGCATTATGACAACGCGGTTGATGTAGTCGTACGTCTTCACGATCCGACCGATCCAAGTACCGAACGTACGGCACCTCCGAGTTCAGCACACGTTCAACTCGATGACGATCTCCGGCCTCCGATCCAGCCGAGCTCCGGAGATGAGTTCCGTCAGCACGACGGTGTGGTGAAGATGATGATGTTCTACCGGCACAGGGCTTCGCCTAAACTCCGCGACGATATGACCGAGGTGGAATATGGTGGAGGGGGCACCGCACACGGCTAAGGAACGATCCGTAGATCAACTTGTGTGTCTATGGGGTGCCCCCTGCCCCCGTATATAAAGGAGGGAGGGAGGAGGAGGCCGGCCCTAGGAGGGGCGCGCCATGGGGAGTCCTACTCCCACCGGGAGTAGGATTCCCCCTTTCCTAGTCCAACTAGGAGTCCTTCCATGTAGTAGGAGTAGGAGACTAGGAAGGGGAAGAGAAGGGAAGGAAGGAGGGGGTGCGGCCCCTCCCCTAGTCCAATTCGTACTAGGCCATGGGGGGGCGCGCGGCCTGCCCTAGGCAGCCCCTCTCTCTTTCCCGCAGGGCCCAATATGGCCCAATACTTCTCCCCAGCGAATTCCCGTAACTCTCCGGTACTCCGAAAAATACCCGAATCACTCGGAACCTTTCCGAACTCCGAATATAGTCGTCCAATATATCGATCTTTACGTCTCGACCATTTCGAGAGTCCTCGTCATGTCCCCGATCTCATCCGGGACTCCGAACTCCTTCGGTACATCAAAACTCATAAACTCATAATATAACTGTCATCGAAACCTTAAGCGTGCGGACCCTACGGGTTCGAGAACTATGTAGTCATGACCTAGAACTATTCTCGGTCAATAACCAATAGCGGGACCTGGATGCCCATATTGGCTCCTACATATTCTACGAAGATCTTTATTGGTCAAACCGCATAACAACATACGTTGTTCCCTTTGTCATCGGTATGTTACTTGCCCGAGATTCGATCGTCGGTATCCAATACCTAGTTCAATCTCGTTACCGACAAGTCTCTTTACTCGTTGTGTAATGCATCATCCTGTAACCAACTCATTGGTCACATTGCTTGCAAGGCTTATAATGATGTGCATTACCGAGAGGGCCCAGAGATACCTCTCCGACAATCGGAGTGACAAAACCTAATCTCGAAATACGCCAACTCAACATGTACCTTCGGAGACACCTGTAGTACTCCTTTATAATCACCCAATTACGTTGTGACGTTTGGTAGTACCCAAAGTGTTCCTCCGGTAAACGGGAGTTACATAATCTCATAGTTACAGGAACATGTATAAGTCATGAAGAAAGCAATAGCAATATACTAAACGATCAAGTGCTAAGCTAACGGAATGGGTCAAGTCAATCACATCATTCCCCTAATGATGTGATCCCGTTAATCAAATGACAACTCTTTTGTCCATGGCTAGGAAACATAACCATCTCTGATAAACGAGCTAGTCAAGTAGAGGCATACTAGTGACACTATGTTTGTCTATGTATTCACACATGTATTATGTTTCCGGTTAATACAATTCTAGCATGAATAATAAACATTTATCATGAAATAAGGAAATAAATAATAACTTTATTATTGCCTCTAGGGCATATTTCCTTCAGTCTCCCACTTGCACTAGAGTCAATAATCTAGTTCACATCGCCATGTGATTTAACACCAATATTCATATCTGTATATGATTAACACCCATAGCTCACATCATCATGTGACCAACATCCAAAGGGTTTACTAGAGTCAATAATCTAGTTCACATCGCTATGTGATTAACATCCAAAGAGTACTAAGGTGTGATCATGTTTTGCTTGTGAGAGAAGCTTAGTCAACGGGTCTGTCACATTCAGAGCCGTATGTATTTTGCAAATATTTTATGTCCACAATGCTCTGCATGGAGCTACTCTAGCTAATTGCTCCCACTTTCAATATGTATCCAGGTTGAGACTTAGAGTCATCTGGATCGGTGTAAAAGTTTGCACTGATGTAACTTTTACAACAAACTCTTTTATCACCTCCATAATCGAGAAACATCTCCTTAGTCCTTACTAAGGATATTCTTGACCAATGTCCAGTGATCTACTCCTAGATCACTATTGTACTCCCTTGCCAAATTCAGAGCAAGGTATACAATAGGTCTGGTACATAGCATAGCATACTTTATAGAACCTATGACTGAGGCATAGGGAATGACTTTTCATTCTTTTTCTATTTTCTGCTGTGGTCGGGATTTGAGTCTTACTCAATTTCATACCTTTGCAACACAGGCAAGAACTCTTTCTTTGACTGTTCCATTTTGAACTATTTCAAAATCTTGCCAAGGTATGTACTCATTGAAAATCTTATCAAGCGTCTTGATCTATCTCAATAGATCTTGATGCTCAATATGTAAGTAGCTTTTACTGAGGTCTTTTCTTTTTAAAGAACTCCTTTAAAACACTCCTTTGTGCTTTGCAGAAAAATTCTACATCATTTCTGATCAACAATATGTCACTCACATATACTAATCAGAAAGGCTGTAGTGCTCCCACTCACTTTATTGTAAATACAGGCTTCATCGTAAGTCCATATAAAACTATATGCTTTGATCAACTTATCAAAGCGTATATTCCAACTCCGAGATGCTTGCACCAGTCCATAGATGGATCGCTGGAGCTTGCACATTTTATTAGCACCTTTAGGATTGACAAAACCTTCTAGTTGCATCATATACAACTCTTCTTTAATAAATCCATTAAGGAATGCAGTTTTGACATCCATTTGCCAGATTTCATAAAATGTGGCAATTGCTAACATGATTCAGATAGACTTAAGCATCGATACGAGTGAGAAAATCTCATCATATTCAACACCTTTGAACTTTGTTGAAAACCTTTTGCAACAAGTCGAGCTTAGTGGATAGTAACACTACTATCAGTGTCCGTCTTCCTCTTGAAGATCCATTTACTTAACATGGCTTGCTGATCATCGAGCAAGTCAATCAAAGTCCATACTTTGTTCCCATACATGGATTATATCTCAGATTTTATGGCCTCGAGCCATTTCGCGGAATCTGGGCTCATCATCGCTTCCTCATAGTTCGTAGGTTCATCATGGTCTAGTAACATGACTTCCAGAACACGATTACTACACTACTCTGGTGCGGATCTTACTCTGGAAGACCTACGAGGTTCTGTAGTAACTTGATCTGAAGTTTCATGATCAATATCATTAGCTTCTTCACTAATTGGTGTATTTGTCACAGGAACTAATTTCTGTGATAAACTACTTTCCAATAAGGGAGAGCAGGTACAGTTACCTCATCAAGTTCTACTTTCCTCCCACTCACTTCTTTCGAGAGAAACTCCTTCTCTGGAAAGGATCCATTTTAGCAACGAATATCTTGCCTTCGGATCTGTGATAGAAGGTGTACCCAACAATTTCCTTTGGGTATTCTATGAAGACGCACTTCTCCGATTTGGGTTCGAGCTTATCAGGATGAAACTTTTTCACATAAGCATCGCAGCCCCAAACTTTAAGAAACGACAACTTGGGTTTCTTGCTAAACCACAGTTCATATGTTGTCGTCTCAACGGATTTAGATGGTGCCCTTTTAATGTGAATGCAGCTGTCTCTAATGCATAACCTCAAAACAATATTAGTAAATCAGTAAGAGACATCATAGATCGCACCATATCCAATAAAGTGCGGTTACGATGTTCGGACACACCATAATGCTGTGGTGTTCCAGGTGGAGTGAGCTGTGAAACTATTCCACATTGTTTTAGTTGAAGACCAAACTCGTAACTCAAATATTCGTCTCCGCGATCAGATCGCAGAAACTTTATTTTCTTGTTACGATGATTTTCCACTTCACTCTGAAATTCTTTGAACCTTTCAACTATTTCAGACTTATATTTCATCAAGTAGATATACCCATATCTGCTCAAATCATCTTGTGAAGGTCAGAAAATAACGATACTTGCCACGAGCCTTCATACTCATTGGTCTGCATACATCAGTATGTATTATTTCCAATAAGTCAGTAGCTCGTTCCATTGTTCCGAAGAACGGAGTTTTAGTCATCTTGCCCAAAAAGCACGGTTCACAAGCATCAAATGATTCATAACCAAGTGATTCTGAAAATCCATCTTTATGGAGTTTCTTCATGCGCTTTACACCGATATGATCCAAACGGCAGTGCCACAAATAAGTTGCACTATCATTATTAACTTTGCATCTTTTGGCCTCAATATTATGAATATGTGTATCACTATGATCGAGATCCAACAAACTATTTTCATTGGGTGTATGACCATTGAAGGTTTTATTCATGTAAACAGAACAACAATTATTCTCTGATTTTATATGAATAACCGTATTGCAATAAACACGATCAAATCATATTCATGCTCAACGCAAATGCCAAATAACATTTATTTAGGTTTAACACTAATCTTGAAAGTATAGGGAGTGTGCGATGATGATCATATCAATCTTGGAACTACTTCCAACACTCATCGTCACTTTCCCTTCAACTAGTCTCTGTTTATTCTGTAACTCCTGTTTCGAGTTACTAATCTTAGCAACCGAACAAGTATCAAATACTCAGGGGCTACTATAAACACTAGTAAGGCACACATCAATAATCTGTATATCAAATATACCCTTGTTCACTTTGCCATCCTCCTTATCCACCAAATATTCAGGGCATTTCCGCTTCCAGTGACCATTTCCTTTGCAGTGTAAACACTCAGTTTCAGGCTATGGTCCAGATTTGGGTTTCTTCGCAGGAGTGACAACTTGCTTGTCTTTCCACTTGAAGTTCCCTTTCTTTCCCTCTGCCCTTCTCTTGAAACTAGTGGTCTTGTCAATCATCAACACTTGATGCTCTTTCTTGATTTCTACCTTCGTCGATTTCAACATCACGAAGATCTCGGGAATCGTTTTCATCATCCCTTGCATACTATAGTTCATCACGAAGTTCTAGTAACTTAGTAATGGTGACTAAAGAATTCTGTCAATCACTATCTTATCTGGAAGATTAACTCCCACTTGATTCAGGCGATTGAAGTACCCAGACAGTATGAGCACATGCTCACTAGTTGAGCGATTCTCCTCCATCTTTTAGCTATAGAACTTGTTGGAGACTTCATATCTCCCAACTTGGGTATTTGCTTGAAATATTAACTTCAATTCCTGGAACATCTCATATGGTCCATGACGTTCAAAACGTCTTTGAAGTCCCGATTCTAAGCCGTTAAGCATGGTGCACTAAACTATCAAGTAGTCATCATATTGAGCTAGCCATACGTTCATAACGTATGTATCTGCTCCTGCAATAGGTCTGTCCCCTAGCGGTGCATTAAGGACATAATTCTTCTGTGCAGCAATGAGGATAAACCTCAGATCGCGGATCAAATCCGCATCATTGCTACTAACATTTTTCAACACAATTTTCTCTAGGAACATATCAAAATAAACATACGAAAGCAACAACGCAAGCTATTGATCTTACAACATAATTTGCAAAATACTACCAGGACTAAGTTCATGATAAATTTAAGTTCAATTAATCATATTACTTAAGAACTCCCACTTAGACAGACATCTCTCTAGTCATCTAAGTGATCACGTGATCCAAATCAACTAAACCATAACCGATCATCAGGTGAGATGGAGTAGTTTTCAATGGTGAACATCACTATGTTGATCATATCTACTATATGATTCACGCTCGACCTTTCGGTCTCCGTGTTCCGAGGCCATATCGGCATATGCTAGGCTCGTCAAGTTTAACCTGAGTATTTCGCGTGTGCAAAACTGGCTTGCACCCGTTGTAGATGGACGTAGAGCTTATCACACCCGATCATCACGTGGTGTCTGGGCACGACGAACTTTGGCAACGGTGCATACTCAGGGAGAACACTTCTTGATAATTAGTGAGAGATCATCTTAAAATGCTACCGTCAATCAAAGCAAGAATAAGATGTATAATAGATAAACATCATATGCAATCAAAATATGTGACATGATATGGCCATGATCATCTTGCGCCTTTGATCTCCATCTCCAAAGTACTGTCATGATCTCTATCGTCACCGGCACGACACCATGATCTTCATCATCTTGATCTATATCAATGTGTCATCACATGGTTGTCTCGCCAACTATTGCTCTTGCAACTATTGCTATCGCATAGCGATAAAGTAAAGCAATTATTTGGCACTTGCATCTTATGCAACAAAAAGACAACCATAGGGCTTCTGCCAGTTGCCGATAACTTCAACAAAACATGATCATCTCATACAACAACTTATATCTCATCACGTCTTGACCATATCACGTCACAACATGCCCTGCAAAAACAAGTTAGACGTCCTCTACTTTGTTGTTGCAAATTTTACGTGGCTGCTACGGGCTGAGCAAGAACCGTTCTTACCTACGCATCAAAACCATAATGATAGTTTGTCAAATAGACTCCGTTTTAACCTTCGCAAGGACCGGGCGTAGTCACACTCGGTTCAACTAAAGTTGGAGAAACTGACACCCGCCAGCCACCTGTGTGCAAAGCACGTCGGTAGAACCAGTCTCTCGTAAGCGTACGCGTAATGTCGGTCCGGGCCGCTTCATCCAACAATACCGCTGAACCAAAGTATGACATGCTGGTAGACAGTATGACTTATATCATCCACAACTCACTTGTGTTCTACTCGTGCATATAACATCAACGCATAAAACCTAGCTTCGGATGCCACTGTTGGGGAACGTAGTAATTTCAAAAAATTTCCTACGCACACGCAAGATCATGGTGATGGCATAGCAACGAGAGGGGAGAGTGTATGTCCACGTACCCTAGTAGACCGTAAGCGGAAGCGTTATGACAACGCGGTTGATGTAGTCGTACGTCTTCACGATCCGACCGATCCAAGTACCGAACGTACGACACCTCCGAGTTCAGCACACGTTCAGCTCGATGACGATCTCCGGCCTCCGATCCAGCCGAGCTCCGGAGATGAGTTCCGTCAGCACGACGGCGTGGTGACGATGATGATGTTCTACCGGCGCAGGGCTTCGCCTAAACTCCGCGACGATATGACCGAGGTGGAATATGGTGGAGGGGGGCACCGCACACGGCTAAGGAACGATCAGTAGATCAACTTGTGTGTCTATGGGGTGCCCCCTGCCCCCGTATATAAAGGAGGGAGGGAGGAGGAGGCCGGCCCTAGGAGGGGCGCGCCATGGGGAGTCCTACTCCCACCGGGAGTAGGATTCCCCCTTTCCTAGTCCAACTAGGAGTCCTTCCATGTAGTAGGAGTAGGAGACTAGGAAGGGGAAGAGAGAAGGGAAGGAAGGAGGGGGTGCGGCCCCTCCCCTAGTCCAATTCGTACTAGGCCATGGGGGGGCGCGCGGCCTGCCCTAGGCAGCCCCTCTCTCTTTCCCGCGGGGCCCAATAAGGCCCAATACTTCTCCCCGGCGAATTCCCGTAACTCTCCGGTACTCCGAAAAATACCCGAATCACTCGGAACCTTTCCAAACTCCGAATGTAGTCGTCCAATATATCAATATTTACGTCTCGACCATTTCGAGACTCCTCGTCATGTCCCAGATCTCATCCGGGACTCCGAACTCCTTCGGTACATCAAAACTCATAAACTCATAATATAACTGTCATCGAAACCTTAAGCGTGCGGACCCTACGGGTTCGAGAACTATGTAGCCATGACCTAGAACTATTCTCGGTCAATAACCAATAGCGGGACCTGGATGCCCATATTGGCTCCTACATATTCTACGAAGATCTTTATCGGTCAAACCGCATAACAACATACGTTGTTCCCTTTGTCATCGGTATGTTACTTGCCCGAGATTCGATCGTCGGTATCCAATACCTAGTTCAATCTCGTTACCGGCAAGTCTCTTTACTCGTTGTGTAATGCATCATCCCGTAACCAACTCATTGGTCACATTGCTTGCAAGGCTTATAATGATGTGCATTACCGAGAGGGCCCAGAGATACCTCTCCGATAATCGGAGTGACAAAACCTAATCTCGAAATACGCCAACTCAACATGTACCTTCGGAGACACCTGTAGTACTCCTTTATAATCACCCAGTTATGTTGTGACGTTTGGTAGTACCCAAAGTGTTCCTACGGTAAATGGGAGTTACATAATCTCATAGTTACAGGAACATGTATAAGTCATGAAGAAAGCAATAGCAACATACTAAACGATCAAGTGCTAAGCTAACGGAATGGGTCAAGTCAATCACATCATTCCCCTAATGATGTGATCCCGTTAATCAAATGACAACTCTTTTGTCCATGGCTAGGAAACATAACCATCTCTGATAAACGAGCTAGTCAAGTAGAGGCATACTAGTGACACTATGTTTGTCTATGTATTCACACATGTATTATGTTTCCGGTTAATACAATTCTAGCATGAATAATAAACATTTATCATGAAATAAGGAAATAAATAATAACTTTATTATTGCCTCTAGGGCATATTTCCTTCATATCCCGGCGATGGTCGCCGGCCTACTCCGCCTAGATAGCCATTTCCCGCCTGAAAATAGCAGCGCTTCGCCGCGGCAGTCCCTCCCCGCAGCACTAGGCGGTGTCGGCCGCCATTTCCGGCCGCGGAGGCGCGGTTTAACGGCGGGTACACGCCCACGAGCGCAAGGTGTTCGGCGTTTTGACTGACTCGGTGATGGACTCCGATGAGGAGGAAGAGCTCGCCGCGCTGCTGGAGGAGGAAGCCGCGGCCGACGTCCAGGAAGAAGAGCATCTGATGGTGCTCGCCGCCCTCGCCCAGCTGCTGGCGAGCAGTGAAAAGCCGCGTCGAGGTGGCTCGGCGCCGGGGCGGGTGAAAGCAAAGAACCGGCATCGTCTGCAAGGCTACTGCATGCTCTACTCCGACTACTTCGCCGATGCTTCACTTCAAGGCGAGAGAACATTTCGGCGCCGTTATCGGATGAGCCGAAAGCTCTTCCTCAGGATTGTGAATTCCATCCGGGAGTTCGACAACTACTTCAAGTGCAAGATGGATTGCATTGGCGCTCTTGGATTCACCTCCATCCAGAAGTGCACAACAGCGATGAGGATGCTTGCATATGGAGCTCCCAGTGATTCACTCGACGACTATGGGCGCATGGCCGAGTCCACCAGCATAGAGTGTTTCTACAAGTTCTGTCGGGCAGTGGTGGCAGTGTTTGGGCCACAATACTTGAGAGCACCCAATGCGGAAGACACTGCTCGGATCCTAGCCCAGAATGCAGCAAGAGGATTTCCTGGGATGCTTGGAAGCATCGACTGCATGCATTGGAAATGGAAGAACTGCCCATTTGGTTGGCAGGGGATGTACAAAGGCACCAAAGGCGGTTGCAGTGTGGTGCTTGAGGCGGTAGCCACACAGGACCTCTGGATTTGGCACTCCTTCTTTGGTATGCCAGGAACTCACAATGACATCAACGTGTTGCAGTGCTCTCTTGTTTTTGCCAAGCTCGTTGAGGGTCATTCTCCTCCGGTGAACTTCGAGATCAATGGGCACCAATACAACAAGGGGTACTATCTAGCTGACGGCATCTATCCGAGATGGTCGACATTTGTGAAGACGATCTCAAACCCTGTGCCAGGAGGCAAGAACGCCTGGTTTGCGAAGGTTCAGGAGGCTTGCAGGAAGGATGTCGAGCGGGCATTTGGTGTGCTCCAATCTCGATTCGCTGTTGTTCGGTACCCCGCTCAGACATGGTCGAAAGATCAAATGTGGGAGATCATGACTTGCTGTGTCATCTTGCACAACATGATCATCGGGAGCGAGCAAGAAGACCCAGTGTTTGACACTGAACCATACTACAAGCAGGGTCCTATAGCCGAAGTTGATCACCAGCTACCGGCAACTTGGACTGCCTATCTCAGTATGCGTCAAGAGATCCGAGACCCACAGGTGCATCATCAACTGCAGAAAGATCTGATTGAGCACCTATGGAGGCTCAAGGGGGACGCCGCGTGATGAAATACGAGTTTTTATTTGTTGAACTATATAATTTGTATTGAACTATTTGTTGTTGTACTATTTGTTGAAGTATTTGATTTTTCTGTGATGAAATATGTGATAAGGAATAATTATGTTGATAAATGAACGCCGAGACAAGGCGAAACCACGCCGAATATGGGCCTATTCTCGCCAATATGGACCGTTTATTCGCCGAAATTGGGCTGCAAAGTGGGCCAATTTCGGCGCCTGGGGGCGAGCTGGGGGCGGCGACTGGGCGAAAAACCGCCCCCAGCGCCGAGTGTCTCGCCGGCTCGCCCCCAGGGGGCGATTTTTGTGCGTCCTGGGGGGGCCAACGGCTGAAGATGCCCTCATCAGCTTGCTACAGCTAAAAAAAGAACAAGCTTTCTCATCAGCTTGCTACAGCTAAAGGTCTACATTCTTTCAAGTAATAATCCCGGACGGTAATGCGGCGCTCGAGTTGGCATTGGGTGCGTGCGTGCGTGTTGTTTGGTCCTTCGGGTTGGCAATGCGCTACAAGCGCAATGAGGACCCCCTTGACCGCTAGCTCGATGCAACCCTTGCTTTACGAATCTAGCGACTGTTTACAATGCACACGTTCGGGCAGATGCTGTGGTGCATTGCATTTACCTAGTGGACTTGATAGGAACTGCACGAGTGAGGATCTGCACGAACGTTCTGTGGAAATGTTCCATGGTACCGGTTCCCGTCCCCGTGGTCATACTTGGGCTGAACGAGCAAGAAAAGATCATGTTTGCCGCAGCAGTGAGCATCCTGAGGTCTCCCATGCTCACATTGCAAGGAACAAAGAAACAAAAACTCCACATCTCGCATGCAACAAATGGAAAATGCTCACGAACGAACCCACCACTACCTAGAAGGTGTGCAATGCAAGTGACCCTCCTCTCCGTCGTCAACTTCCCTCACTCTATTGAAACAGAAGGCAGTACAACGATCTATGCACTTCATTAGGGACTATTATATAGTTCCCTTTCCTTCTAAATAAAGAGATACTCTCCCCGCAAAAAAAAATAAAAAAAAAATGAAGAGATACTCCTTTTGTACCCGGTAGCTGCATCCATAATAATAATAATAATAATAATAATAATAATAATAATAATAATAATAATAATAATGTTGTTTTGCACTATCAATTAAGTTGGGTGTATGTTAGCCAAATCAGCATGCGTTGTTGTTCTGTACTCCCTCCGTCCGAAAATACTTGTCACCAAAATGGATAAAAGGAGATGTATTTAGAACTAAAATACATCTAGATACATCGTCTTTTATCCATTTTACATCTAGATACATCCTCTTTTATCCATTTTGATGACAAGTATTTCCGGACGGAGGGAGTAATGTCTAAGCTGGACACGCAGAAGTGTTGTTACAGTGTCTACAGTGTCGATTAATTAGCTATTTGCGGTCTTTCGCGACCAAAAAAAATAACCATTGTCGGTCAAGTCAATATGTTCTCACTACACAACTTTAAAAGAAAAGAGAATACAATATTTTCTTGAGCTAGAGGATTGCGTACTTCTGTGATCACGTAATAGTTTCCCATCAATCGTGTGGTTAAACTGTTGTACATATACTCCCTCCGTCCAAAAATACGTGTCGAAGAAATGGATATAAATGGATGTATTTAGAACTAAAATACATCTAGATACGTCCAATCCCTTGACAAGTATTTCGGGACGGAGGGAGTATATGATTTTCTTGGTGTTTGGTTTACTTGCAGGGGATTGCTACCGATGGTTGAATCAGAGTGCATAGGGGCGGGGTCCAACACGACGGAGCGAGTACCGTGGGCCAAGCAGCTGAGTGGCAAAGAAATCGCTAGATTCGTCAGCTTGTCCTACATCTCTCCCGATGGCTGGCTCGACGCACAGCCACATTAGCATTTCCAGAAGGCTAGTTAGCATTGCACAGGAAGTTTACCACGACCATCAGATCATGTGCCGGGACTAGGATGCATGCATCACCCATGAAAACTGATGCACTCTGCGTGTATGCAGCTGCTTAATAAAAGATTAAAGGAGATGTTTAATTATGGATCGATCTCCCGCTACTAGAAATCCTCGCTTGCCAGGCCAGGCAAAATACAAGCAACGACCTGAAAATGGTAAAAGAACGTTTCCTTACGGATATTCCAAGAAAACGCGAGAGGGGAATAGGGAATGTCGATAGGAAAATGGGAAATAAATCCTTTCTTGTTGTTTTGTGCCTAACAATGCAAGGAATGCGTCGATCCCAACAATTTAAAATACTAGAACTTTGACCACATGGCTGCTCTCCCAGGTAAAATCTATCTCTCCACGGCTTCTCTTGCTGGGCTGAAATTTTTTCACGGAAAGGTTGAGTATAAGTGAAGATCATAGTAATATTAATTCCTTTCAATCACATTTCAACAACTATTTATGATCCAAAGTTCACATATTCACATGCATCTTGGACAATGTCTTTGCAAGAGTGACACGGGAACGGGGATAGAGGGAGGGGCGGACCAGGGAGAGAAAAGGTAAGAGGAAGGAGACAATAGCTCATCGGTTGAGACTGCCCGCAGGATAGCCTCTCAGGCCCAGGCTCCCGGCGAGTGAGCCTGGGTCCCCGCGAGTGAGCCTGGGTCTATAGTGGAAATCATGTGTAACCCGGGCCGTATATAAGGCGGGCTAAGGCATCGGACCGTCGGTGAGCGGCCCGTGTCGACCTTCGATTCTTCTCCTTGATCGTCCGTCCGCTATCTTCGTCGATGATTGGCCCTCCATCAGCTGCGGTCCATCACTCATCTCGCACCCAGCGGCAGGACCGAGCTCGTCTCGCGCTCAGCAGCTGGACTGACCTTGTCTCGCACCTGGCAACAGGACCAGTCTCATCTCGCGCCCGGCAGCAAGACCATGCTCGTCTCGCACCCGGCAGAGGATGTGGAGTGGATTCTCTGCGCAGCCGACCTTCTGCCAGGCCCAGACCAACCTCCGGTAGTGGCCCATGAGTGGGAGACCTTCAAAGTGCCCAAGGGGCACAAGTCGCTACAAGACCTGTTCCTCGTGCACCTAGGCACCGGCGGCCGATTTTGCATCGCCAAATTCACAATTAACGCAAGGCATCAAAATTCGGTCATGCTCACCGGCATGGAGGTCACGCGCTACGGCGACGGCAAAGCTGATGCCATGTGTGTACTCATCAAGCATAAGACGTACTATTACGTAGGATTAGGTGAAGATGACCCCATTGTGTGTACTTTAGTTTTTTTTAAGTTTTAATAATAATAATAATAATAATAATAATAATAATAATAATAATAATAATGTTGTTTTGCACTATCAATTAAGTTGGGTGTGTGTTAGCCAAATCAGCATGCGTTGGTGTTTTGTAATGTCTAAGCTGGACACGCAGAAGTGTTGTTACAGTGTCTACAGTGTCGATTAATTAGCCATTTGCGGTCTTTCGCAACCAAAAAAAATATCCATTGTCGGTCAAGTCAATGTGTTCTCACTACACAACTTAAAAAAAATACAATATTTTCTTGAGCTAGAGGATTGTGTGCTTCTGTGATGACGTAATAGTTTCCCATCGATCGTGTGGTTAAACTGTTGTACATATACTCCCTCCGTCCGAAAATACGTATTGAAAAAATGAATATAAATGGATGCATCTAGAACTAAAATACATCTCGATACGTCCGATCCCGAGACAAGTATTTCGGAACGGAAGGAGTATGCGATTTTTTTGGTGTTTGGTGGGGATTGCTAACAATGGTGGAATCAGAGTGCATAGGGGCGGGGTCCAACACGACGGAGCGAGTACCGTGGGCCAAGCAGCTGAGTGGCAAAGAAATCGCCAGATTCGTCAACTTGTCCTACATCTCTCCCGATGGCTGGCTCGACGCACAGCCACATTAGCATTTCCAACAGGCTAGTTAGCATTGCACAGGAAGTTTACCACGACCATCAGATCATGTGCCACGTTAATCACTTACTTGGGAGCAAGTCTACACCTATTGCACATGCTGAGAAGTCCCCTCTCGTTAGGGTTTTCTCTCCGCTCGGGCGGCGGCGATCAAGCTTTCCCCGTAGAGACCTGACATCCCCTGGCCTCTTCTTCCCGCCGGCGACTGCAGGGGTCCGTGTGGCCTCTCCAGCGGCAGGGAGTCGGGCTTCGTGTTACGGTTCCTTACCGCCCGCGGATCAACTTCTCGGGCAAGAGAACATGGAGGATATCGCATCGGGATCGGGATAGGCGGTCTCCGACCTGGAGGGGATGATGGAGGAATTAGGGCTGAAAGAGGATGATCTCCAAGATGTTGTGGTTGAGGACGAGGAACTACTGGTGGAATCGACCCGGTGGATGGCAATCGCTAGGGTTCACACAGAAAAACCCTACAGCCAATATTGGTTTTTCAGAAACATGAGGAATGCATGGGATTTGGCAAAGGAGGTAAAGATCCGCCCTCTTGAGGATAACCAGTATATGATGCAGTTTGGTTGCCACGGCGATTGGGAGCGCATCATGGAGGAAGGCCCGTGGACGTTCAAAGGGAAGGCCGTGGTCATCGCGCAGTATGATGGATTCACCAAGCCGTTAACAATTGAGCTGAATAAGATTGACATGTGGATGCAGATCCATGATCTTCCAGATGGATTTTTCCCCAAGATCAAGGCTCTTTTCGCTATAGTGGGAGAGTTCATCTTTGCTGAGCCAAAATCTCATGATTTCGAGGGGAATTTTGCTCGGGTTTGACTGAGAATTGATGTTACAAAACCTCTTAAGAACGCCGTGTCGCTGGTAATCAAGAAGAAAGATGCTGTCCAGAGGGTGATCTTTAGGGTCAAATACGAACGCCTTCCAGATTGGTGTGCAGTTTGTGGGTACATGGGCCATCTGTTCAAGGAGTGCGGTGATGGAGTTCACCCCTTGAAAGCCCTTGTTTTCAAAGACCTAAAAGCAGCTTGGTTCAAAGGTCTGGGCATCGGGCCAGGAGAAGGCCGCAGCTCATCTGAAGGTAATGGAACACGAGGCGGACGGGGCAGAGGCCGAGCGGGAAGGGGTCGCGGTCGTGCATGCAGACCAGAAGAGCATGCTACCTCGGAAGATCCTTCTGAAGCTGACAGAGGGCAGGAGGACAGAGACGTCGCCATGATAGAGGCTGAAAGGAACAGAAAGAGGGGAGCCGGAATGGATTCTTCAGTACCAGCACCCGTTGCAAGCAACCTTCTGCTACTTCGGGGTCCAACTGAGGTTCCACCTAGCCCATACTCAAAACAGGAGCAGAAAAGGAACAAACCAAGCACGTCGACAAATGAGAAGATCAATGGGAAGAATACGGCTGCAAACAAAACCCCTGATGCGCGTTTGGCGGGCTCCCTAGTGGTGTCGCGCCTAGTGTCGTGGTTCTAAGTCTGACAGTAGAGTGGGGGGTAGGTAAGGAGAGGCAGGGTCCTAGCTATGGAGAGGTTGTAAACACAAGGGATGTACGAGTTCAGGCCCTTCTCGGAGGAAGTAAAAGCCCTACGTCTCGGAGCCCGGAGGCGGTCGAGTGGATTATGTGTATATGAGTTACAGGGGTCCGAACCCTTCTGCCTGTGGAGGGGGGTGGCTTATATAGAGTGCGCCAGGACCCCAGCCGACCCACGTAATGAAGGGTTTAAGGTACATAAAGTCTGGGGGCGTTACTGGTAACGCCCCACATAAAGGGTCTTAACTATCATAAAGTCTACTTAATTACAGACCGTTGCAGTACAGAGTGCTTCTTGACCTTCTGGTGGTCGAGTGAGTCTTCGTGGTCGAGTCCTTCAAGTCAGTCGAGTGGGTTCCTCGAAGGTCGACTGGAAGGTGATCTCTTCTAAGGGTGTCCTTGGGCAGGGTACTTAGATCAGGTTTGTGACCCTACCCTAGGTACATGACTCCATCATTAGCCCCTGAATGGATTGAGGCTTGAGTGATGAAGGAGTTGACGCTGTTTCTGATTGGCTTTCGCACACTGGCCATGCGTTGTAAAAAATCTCTTTGTTGATAGTGAGCAACTTTTCTTCAGTCGACTCGATCCATTCTTTTCTTTCGTCGAGTGACCTTTTGGACTTCGCCGATTTCTGAGTGACGGATCACAGGAAATCTCGCGTTCGACGGACCGATCGCCGTTCGCGGATTCCGCGGGATACGAAATTTGGGGAAGCGCGCGAAGCTGGGCGGACCGCGGCGTTCGGATGGGATAGGGCATAGACGCCTCGATCTCCGCGCTGCATTCTTCGCCACGTATCACGCCCGCGCAACTGTTTCGGGATATGATTATACCGACCGGGCCCACCTGTCATCCCCTCGGAAAGGTTCTTATAAATGCGCCCGGCGGGGGTTTTTTGAACAGTGCCTCGGCATTCTCTCTCTGCTTCCTTCGTCTCCGCCCATCACGCTCGCTCTCACCTCCGCACAACTTCTCCTCGCGCGTCTCGCCGGCAGCCATGGTCAAGGATAAGACGGCGGCGCTGGAACGCGCGAAGAAGGCGTCGGCGACGGAGAAGGCGAAGGGGAGATCCACCAGTCGCGGCGGGTCTTCGTCTAGATCTCACTTGCCGAAAGGCTGGGTCCAGGGAGATTGGATCCAGTCGACCATCACGGAAGGGGATCTTCTCGACATGGCCAACGACGGGCTGATCCCCCACGGAGCCGCGAGGCTTCCGGGGAGGGAGTGGCAGCCCCAGCCGGCAGAGGGTGAGTGCGTGCTTCTGGCCACCCATGTCGACCGCGGGTTTTCTTTGCCACCGAGTGTTTTTCTTTCGTGGTTTCTTGAACTTCTTTGGAGCGCAACTCCACCACTTCACCCCGAACTCCATCGCCTATCTCGCCGCGTTTGTGTCCATGTGCGAGAATTTTCTGGGTTGTCGACCGCATTGGGGATTGTTCAAGCATATATTCACGTGCCGCTCTCAGGCCGTGAAGAAGGCAAGCCCAGGCGACGAAAGAACCCAAGTTGTCCAAATGTGTGGAGGTCTGGGGATCTAGGTGAGGAACAAGAGCACCTTCCCAGCCATGACGTTTCCCGAGTCAGTCAGAGGCTGGCAGTCGACCTAGTTCTACTGCCAGGATCAGCCGACGCCGGGGAAATCGAGTGGACTTCCTCGGTTCACCATGGACTGAGTGAACAAGCCCTCCTCTCTGAAGGTGATTCCGGAGGAGAAAGCTGACGTGAAGATGTTGATGGAGCGCGTAGTTCAGTTGGTTTGGGAGGGAGTGACGGGTATGGATCTCCTGGAGGTGTTCCTTAGGCGTCGTATCCAGCCTCTTCAGTTCCGGAGCCATTGCATGTGGTTGTACCGCGGGACAGAAGATGAGACTTGGATCAATCCAGAAGCAGTCGACGATGCCACTCTGGAAAGGTGGATGGTCGCTGTTACTGGGAACAAGGATAACCCTCGTGGAGCCAGAAGGATTCCTCCACTCGACCACCTCAGTGTTCCAAACAAGGTATGTCTGCTCCACTTCCCATTGTATTCTTGCCATATTTATTTCTGTTTTCTCTGCCAATCGGTCGATTGACTTTTGTCTTGATGTCTATCAGGCCCTCACCGATCTGTACTCGATGCCCAATGGGGCACAGGCTCCGACTGAGGAGGGAGAGGCGAGCAGGGGCGAGAGCCAGGAGGAGTGGGACTCGGATGCCGCTGAGGATGATGATGACGATGATGACGATGATGAGGAGGACGACGAAGAAGAGGAGGAGGAGGTCGCACCACCACGCTCGGAAAGGCGGTCGAAGCTTGTCCATGACCCTGCGACTGAACGTGGCAAGGGGGTTGCGACTGTGGCGCAGTCGACCAAGCGCCCTCGGACCACTTCTCCGGTGCCGACTGAGAGGGCGTCGAAGCAACCCAGGGCGGCCCCATCAAAGCCGACCAAACTCCTGCCGAAGATGAAGGTGTCCATCCCCACCATATCAGGGTAATCATTGCTGCTTAAATCTTCCTGTTCTGTGCAAGCTTTATCTCTGGTTGACGTTTGAGCCAGTCGACTAATTCTTTGGGATTGCAGTGCTGCTACTTCTGAGACCTCAGCCAGGGCTGATGACCATGAGATGGAGGACGCAGCAACCTCAAACCTTGGTACTATACTCTTAATTCCGTTTTTAGTCGACTGACTCATGATCTCTAATTCTGATTCTTTTCTGTAGCTCCATCCAACGTTGTTATCACTCTTCCTGATGATGATGAAGATGAGGAACCGCTGAGGCACAGAAGGAGCAGGAAAGCGTCTGCCGGCAGGGTGCTCCAAGATGTGACGGCGCCCGAGACTCTAGTCGCGGAGGAGGAGAACACCACTCGACACACTGTGTCCTTCGCAGATCCACTGACGAGTGCTCTCCCTGCTTCGTCAAGTGCCGCACAGCCCTCCCTCTTCACGACGTACCACGTCCCAGAGGACCAAGCTGGGGCCGCGAAGGAGGCGATACGCCAGGCAGGGATCATGATGGAGCAGGTGAAGACCATCCGGGATGCGAGCCAAGCAGCTTACGACGCCAGTTCCACCCTTCAAAGCAATGTTCAGGTCAGTCGACCACCGCTTGTTCTGTTAGGATATGCTATCAAAAAATTTTCTTTCCGAAATTCGTAGCAGTCACCCGCTGGGTGTGTCGATTCAAACTCCGTGTTAGCAGGGGCACGCTGAGTGCACCCGCTGGGTGTAGTCCCCAAGGCTAAGGTCGACTGCTGGCAGTCGGCCTTAGGCTTTATAAGTTCAGTCTTTCTGTCATTCGACTGGTCGACTCTGTCTTCAATAGGATTAGTGGGGGCACGCTGAGTGCACCCACTGGGTGTAGTCCTCGAGACTGTGGTCGACTGCTTGCAGTCGATTACAGTCTTAAAGAATACATCTTTTTTTTGAGGTCGACTGGTCGACTCTGTCTTCAATAGGATTAGTGGGGGCACGCTGAGTGCACCCACTGGGTGTAGTCCCCGAGACTACGGTCGAATGCTTGTATTCGGCTGTAGTCTTAGAAACGCATGATTTTTCCTTTTCCACTCGGAAGTGAATTTTCATTGACATTTAGTCGATTGGTTCTTCGTAGAAATCCTGTGACCTTGCGGCTCGCTACACCGAGCTGGAAAACAAGCACATTCAGCTCGAGCTGGATTTGAAGCTGGTTCAGGAGAATCTGACGAAGGCAAAGGAGGAGACCGAAGGTATGTTTGGTGAGGCCTCGATGACTGCTTTTTCCCTTTGTTTGTTTCAAAATCTGATCTTGCTGTAACTTGCAGGTAAGGTGAGGGAAGCCCAACAGAAGAGAGACCTTGAACTAGCTGATAAGATCAGGCTTGCTGACGAAAAGTTAGCTTCAGTCACCAAGCTTGAACAAGAAAATACCAATCTGGAAGCTGCTCTTGGGATCGCCAACAAGGAAATCGGTCGACTGAAAATTGACAAAGCCGCCCTGACCGACCAAGTCAACCAGTTGACTGGGAAGAAAAATGAGCTGGAGGCCTTCCTGAGTGGTCTTGCCAAGAAGCTGTTCCTTATGCTTGAAGATAACCTTTTACTCTCAATAATCATTTTCAACTGTGATTTTTCCATTCAACCATTGCCTTGACTCGGTTATTGTCCTTGCAGAATTTTGTCAAAATTTTGAAGAAGAGACTAGCCGGCTGGAACCAAACCTTGACCCCATCAATTCTCCGGTGAATGATGAAGTTGCCATGAATGTTTTCCGACTGGAGTCCCGTGTTGCAGCTGTCGTGGACTATCTTGCAAGGCTGAAGGTCGCCACATCTCGCATCGACTCATCGCTCTGGCCCAGGGAGACACTGCAAAACGACCTTGAGTCGCTGATGGCTCGCCTGAACAGGTCCCTGGTCGAGTGCAGGAGTGGAAAAAGTCGTCGGCTCGGTGCGGTGCAGACGTTGCTCTGTGTCTGGCCCGAGTCCACTGCAAAGATGCACGAGAAGACAAGCTGGCGGCTCTCCGAGTGGCCAACACCAAGAAACACGACTTCAGGTCCTTCATGGAAACCTTCATTGCTGCTGCCACTCAGATCGCAGATGGAATTGATCTTGATGAGTTCGTCGCTCCTTCCAGCCCTCCACAGGAGGGGTAAAAAACTTCTTTTAAGCTCGACACTTTAAATTTGCCTCGGTATGCCGAGTGGAATTGTAACCGATAAACCTTAACAGGCTTAGCGCCTGAGCACTTTCGGTTCCTTTAGGTGCCGATCCGAACTTGGATTTGATGTTCGAATATGATTGTTTTTGGCTCGAAATGTCTTTTTGCAGGTTCAAAGCAAGACGCTTACTGCAATCGACTTATTCCTTAATCCACTTAAGCGAGCGCTGGGCTGCAGCTAAGCCCCCCGAGTGTGAGGTTTACTCTTCACTCGGTAGGATTTGATGTCTTAGGCGAGCACTGGGCTGCAGCTAAGTCCCCGAGTGAGAGGTCTGCTCTTCACTCGGTAGGATTTTCATATCTTAGGCGAGCACTGGACTGCAGCTAAGCCCCCGAGTGAGAGGTTTGCTCTTCACTCGGTAGGATTTTCATATCTTAGGCGAGCACTGGGCTGCAGCTAAGCCCCCGAGTGAGAGGTTTGCTCTTCACTCGGTAGGATTTTCATATCTTAGGCGAGCACTGGGCTGCAGCTAAGCCCCCGAGTGAGAGGTTTGCTCTTCACTCGGTAGGATTTTCATATCTTAGGCGAGCACTGGGCTGCAGCTAAGCCCCCGAGTGACAGGTTTGCTCTTCACTCGGTAGGATTTTTATATTGTACTTGTGGCAAAGCTCCGAGGAGAGGGTAACAGTTGACCTGCACCTCGTCCTCCTTACGAGCGCACATTGTACTTAGGGCGTAGCTCAGAGGAGAGGGTCGCAGTCGACCTGTACCTCGTATTCCTTTCGAACGTACGTTGTATTTGTGGCGTAGCTCAGAGGAGAGGGTCACAGTCGACCTGCACCTCGTCCTCCTTGCGGGAGCACATTGTACTTAGGCGAGTATTTAAACTGCAGCTAAGCCCTCCGAGTGGGAGTCTGGCTCGCCACTCGGTAGGATTTAAATAACTTAGGCGAGTGCTTTGGATTGCAGCTAAGCCTCCGAGTGGGAGTCTGGCTCGCCACTCGGTAGGATTTTAATAACTTAGGCGAGTACTTTAGACTGCAGCTAAGCCTCCGAGTGGAAGTCTGGCTTGCCACTCGGTAGGATTTTATTAATCTTAGGCGAAACGGATTCGCAGCTAAGCCCCCGAGTGGAAGTCTGGCTTACCACTCGGTAGGGATTTTTTACAAACTTAGGCGAAACGGATTCGCCGCTAAGTCCCCGAGTGGGAGTCTGGCTCACCACTCGGTAAGGATTTTTTACAAACTTAGGCGAAACGGATTCGCGGCTAAGTCCCCGAGTGGGAGTCTGGCTCACCACTCGGTAGGGATTTTTACAAACTTAGGCGAAACGGATTCGCGGCTAAGTCACCTGCTGGGTGGAAAATAAAAAGTGACAAAAATTATGGAGGAATTATGACACTATTATTTTGAAACCCGTGAACTGCGGAAGTATTTTATTACAACTCATCCGAGTGATAAACTTAAGTGTAAAATGGGCGGAGTAGCTCTGCGTTCCAAGCTCGGGGCTCGTTGATATTATGTTCGACGTTGTAAAGACGGTATGCCCCGTTGTGGAGAACTTTGGTGACGATGAAGGGTCCTTCCCAAGAAGGAGCAAGCTTGTGTTGTTTCTTCTGATCCACTCGGAGAACTAAGTCCCCTTCCTGGAAGGCTCGACCCCTCACATTTCTGGCGTGGAAACGACGCAAGTCTTGTTGGTAGATGGTCGATCGGATCAGGGCCATCTCCCTTTCTTCCTCTAAAAGGTCGACTGCGTCCTGCCGTGCTTGTTCAGCTTCTGCTTCGTTGTAGAGTTCAACTCGAGGAGCATTGTGGAGGAGATCACTCGGCAAGACTGCTTCGGCTCCGTAGACCAAGAAGAATGGAGTTCTTCCGGTCGACCGATTAGGTGTAGTCCGCAGTCCCCAAAGCACCGAGGGAAGTTCGTCGACCCACGCTCGAGCCGCATGCTTGAGATCATGCATCAGCCGAGGCTTCAATCCCTTGAGGATCAGGCCATTGGCTCGCTCTGCTTGTCCATTCGACTGCGGATGGGCGACTGAGGCGTAGTCGACTCGTGTTCCTTGAGAGTTGCAGAAATCTCTGAATTCCTCCGAGTCAAAGTTCGACCCATTATCCGTGATGAGGCTGTGCGGCACTCCATATCTGAATATCAGTTCCCTGATGAAGCTAACAACAGTCCCGGCGTCAAGGTTCTTGATTGGTTTAGCCTCAATCCACTTGGTGAACTTGTCGACTGCCACCAGTACATGCGTGAAGCCACTCCGACCCGTTCTCAAAGGACCAACCATGTCCAACCCCCATACTGCGAAAGGCCAGACGAGTGGAATGGTCTTCAGAGCTGATGCAGGCTTGTGCGACATATTCGAGTTGAACTGACATCCTTCGCACTTGTCCACTATTTCCTTTGCCATCTCATTCGCCTTTGGCCAATAAAATCCGGCTCGGTATGCTTTGGCCACAATGGTCCGAGAGGACGCATGATGATCACAGGTCCCCGAGTGGATATCATTAAGGATGATTCGACCTTCTTCTGGCGTTATGCATTTCTGACCAACTCCAGTCGCGCTTTCTCTGTATAACTGCCCCTTGATTACGGTAAAGGCCTTGGATCGACGGACGATCTGTCGAGCCTCTTCCTCATCTTCTGGGAGCTCTTTTCTTAGGATATACGTGATATATGGAACTGTTCAGTCCGGAATGACCACTAAGACCTCCATGATCAAGTCGACCACCGCTGTGACCTCAACCTCAGTTGGATCTGTGGCACTCTTGGGCTGTGGAGCTTCTTCGGTGAAAGGATCTTCTTTGACTGATGGAGTGTGTATATGCTCCAAAAACACACCACTCGGAATGGCTTCTCTCTTGGAACCTATCTTTGCCAGATCATCTGCTGCCTAATTTTTCAATCGGGGTATATGATGGAACTCTAACCCCTCAAACTTCTTTTCCAGCTTCCTCACTGCATTGCAGTATCCAGTCATGGCTGGGCTTCTCACGTCCCACTCCTTCATCACTTGGTTGACCACTAAATCTGAATCGCCATAGACCATCAGGCGACGGACGCCGAGTGAAATGGCCATGCTAATCCATATAAGAGGGCCTCATACTCTGCCTCGTTGTTGGAGGAATCAAAGTGAATCTGGAGCACATATCTAAGCTTATCTCCTCTGGGGGAAACCAAGACCACCCCAGCACCGGAACCATTCAGCATTTTAGAGCCATCAAAGAACATGGTCCAATGCTCCGAGTGAACTTCAGTCGGCTGTTGTTGTTCAATCCACTCGGCGAGGAAATATGCTATTGCCTGGGACTTAATGGCTTTCTTTGCCTCAAACTTGATATCAAGGGGAAGAAGTTCAATCGCCCATTTCGCCACTCGACCAGTTGCATCTCTGTTGTGCAAAATCTCTGATAGTGGAGCATCGCTGATGACTGTGATGGAATGATCAGAGAAATAATGAGCAACCTTCTTCGTGGTCATGTATATTCCATACACAAGCTTCTGATAATGAGGGTATCTCTGCTTGGATGGAGTCAAGACTTCAGACAAATAATACACTGGGCGTTGAACTTTGAAGGCTTTTCCTTCTTCTTCCCGCTCGACCGTAAGCACTGTACTGACGACTTGTCCTGTGGCTGCGATATAAAGCAACAGAGGCTCTTTGCTGATTGGAGCAGCAAGCACCGGCTGGGTGGGAGCAGAGCTTTTAGCTCGGCAAACGCTGCATCAGCTTCTGGAGTCCACACGAACTTGTCTGCCTTCTTCATCAGTCGGTAAAGAGGTAATGCCTTTTCACCGAGTCGTGAGATGAGTCGACTTAATGCGGCCAAGCATCCAGTAAGCTTCTGGACATCGTGCACTCGAACAGGGCGTTTCATTCGGAGAATAGTGCCGATCTTTTCTGGATTAGCATCGATCCCTTGTTCGGAAACGAGAAAACCGAGTAACTTGCCACCAGGAACTCCGAATGTGCACTTTGATGGATTGAGCTTGATATCATACCTTCTGAGGTTGGCAAATGTTTCGGCGAGGTCAGCGAGCAGGTCAGAATCTTTTCGTGACTTGACGACGATACCATCCATATACGCTTCCACATTCCGACTGATTTGAGTGAGCAGACACTTCTGAATCATTCGCATGAATGTGGCTCCGGCATTCTTGAGGCCGAATGGCATGGTGATATAGCAGAAGCACCCGAATGGAGTGATGAAAGCTGTTTTTATCTCATCGGGCCCGTACAGACGGATCTGGTGGTACCCGGAATAGCCGTCTAGAAAAGACAATCTCTCGCATCCCGCGGTCGAGTCAACAATTTGATCTATGCGAGGGAGAGGAAAATGATCTTTCGGGCAGGCCCGGTTGATGTGCTTGAAATCAATGCACATTCGGAGCGATTTGTCCTTCTTAGGAACCATGACGACATTGGCGAGCCACTCGGAGTGGTATATCTCTCGGATAAATTCTGCCGCCAACAGTCGAGCCACTTCCTCACCAATGGCTTTTCTCTTCTGGACGGCGGACCGCCGAAGATGCTCTTTAACTGGTTTTGCTGATGAGTCGACTCTTAGGCGATGCTCAGCCAGTCCCCTGGGAACACCTGGCATGTCAGCGGGCTTCCATGCAAAAATGTCCCAGTTCTCACGGAGGAACTGGATGAGCGCTTCTTCCTATTTTGGGTCGAGTGTTGTGGAGATGTGGGTCGGGGCTGCATTGGGGTCGGTCGGGTGAATGTGAACAGGCTTCGTCTCACCGGACGACTGAAATGCAGATTCTGTGGCGGGTTTCTTGGATCGCAGTAAATCACTCGGATCTGCGTTTTGCTTGTATTCTTCAAACTCGACCGTTGTCACCTGGGAATCGGCAATCTTTGAGCCCTTCTGAAAGCACTCTTCTGCCTTTTTCCGATCACCGGTGACAGTGATCACTCCTTTGGGGCCGGGCATCTTCAGTTTGAGGTACACGTAACATGGTCGAGCCATGAACCGTGCATAAGCTGGTCTCCCCAAAATTGCATGATACGCACTCTGAAAATCCACGACCTCAAATGTCAACTTCTCTTTGCGAAAATGTTTCGAATCACCAAACACCACGTCCAGAGCTATTTGGCCGAGTGACTCGGCTTTCTTCCCTGGTATAACTCCATGAAAGCTCATGTTACTGGTGCTCAGTCGGGACATCGGAATGCCCATTCCTTTCAGTGTGTCTGCATACAACAGATTCAGCCCACTACCACCGTCCATCAGCACTTTTGTCAGTCGAGTGCCTTCGACAACTGGATCGACCACCAAAGCTTGCCTCCCAGGGGTGGCAATATGAGTCGGGTGATCAGATTGGTCGAATGTGATGGGTGTTTGGGACCATCTCAGATAACTTGCTTTTGCTGGGGCAAACATGTTCACCTCACGGTTAATGACTTTCAGTCGACTCTTGCTTTCCACATCTGCAAAGATCATCAGAGTGGAGTTGACATGCGGATATCCTTCCTCACTGTCCTCCTTGTCTTCGGCCTTGTCCGACTCCTTTTCCTTGTCCTTAGACTGTTTTCCCTGAAACTGCTGGATCAGGAGTCGACATTGGCGTGTGGTATGCTTTGGGTAAATGATATTTCCCTCTTCGTCTTTCTTCGTGTGGATGTGACACGGCATATCCATCATGTCGTTCCCTTCTTTATCCTTTACCTTCTTAGGGTTCCAGGATCCTTTTGGTTTCCCTTTAAATTTTCCTTCAGTCACGGCCAGAGCCTCTCCAGGAGTTGCTGGTTCAGCCTTCCGCTTCTGTTTCCGACTGGTGTTTCCCTTCTCCGACTGACTCGGTTTGTACTTGCCGCTTCGGAGTCGGTCTTCTTCTTCACCGTTGGCGTACTTGGTAGCAATCTCCAACATCCGACTCAGGGTCATGTCTCCGGTTCGACCAAATTTCAGACTCAGTTCTCTGTTCTTGACGCCGTCCCTAAAGGCGCAGACTGCCTGAAGATTAGACACATTCTCCACAGTATGGTGCAAAGTGATCCATCTCTGAATATACTCCCTGAGAGTCTCATTGGTCTTCTGCACACAGACTTGCAGCTCCGTCAATCCAGCCGGTCGCTTGCAAGTTCCTTCAAACGTTCTAACGAACACTCGGGACAGATCTTTCCAAGTGTGAATGCTACCAGGAGGTAACTGATTCAACCACGCTCTGGCAGAACCTTCCAACATGAGGGGTAAATGTTTCATGGCCACCTCGTCGTTCCCACCACCGATCTGAACCGCCACTCGGTAGTCCTCAAGCCAAGTTTCAGGCTTAGACTCACCGGTGAACTTGCTGACTCCTGTTGCCAACCTAAAATTGGGGGGGATCAATGCGGCTCTGATAGCTCTGCTGAAACACTCCGGACCAGTGACATGCACTCGACTGCTTGTGGGCGCATCTCTGTCGGGTCCATCCCGATGGGCTCTGTTCCGGTCGACCAAGCCTTGCACGATAATGGATCGCGCGTCGAAGCCTGGTTCTCTGAGGTCGACTGGAGATCTTCGCCCCACACTGAGCTGACGCCTGTCGTCTTGCCGCCGAGGAGCGTAAGACCCTACCCTCGGAGGGGAAGCGGGCACTCGACGCCTATCATCTCGGTCGTGTCGGTCTCCGTACTGGTCCCGCCGGTTCTCGCGCCCTTCTCGCCGCGGAGGCGATCTGGGACTGTGAGCCGACTGAACCGTATTCGCAGCGACGGATCGACTGTGAATTCTGTTGCGCGACTGCGACACGGCTGAATTCTGGTCTCCTGCTGCCCGGAGCAAATCCCTGATTTGCATCAAGCCTCTTCCAGCTTCCGACTGAGAGGGCTGGATGGACTCTGCTATACGGGTCGCAGCTGCTAAATTCTGGATTGGGGTTCGATATACCTGAGTCGGCGGGAAGAGTTGACGTCGATTGGCGTCGGGAACTCGTTGTCGCGCGCGCTCGTCGAGTGCTCGCTGAAGATTCTCCAAGCGAGCACGTTCGGCCAAATTGACCAATCGTGCCTCCTCCAAGGCGCGAGCCTCGGGGGTTTCTCCTGCGATGGGAGTATGCAGGGCATCCATATTCCTGCGGCGAAGTTCCTTTCTTTGCAGAGAGTCGAGTGGCTCGGGCTGGTACTCTTCGTGGCCTCGTGCGGGGTCGTCTCCGTCGCCTGCTCCACCATCATGGGCGAAGACAGGCGGACTGCGAGGCCCGTTGACCATCAGGATTTCCGCCGCTGGATCACTGCTATCGCATTCGGATGCAGTCTCTACGGAGCCAGTCGACAGATCGAACAGGCCGTAGAGAGATTCGTCGGGCTCGATCGCCGCAACTTGAGTGGTGGCCGTCTGGCGAGCCACCGCGTGTCTCACCCACCGCTGAAGCCTCGACCGACCAGAGCGCTTGCGCTGGCGGGAGACCGGGAGGGTGGTCGATAGGGGAGTCGACCGATACGGGGTCGACGGTTGCCGCAGCAGGACACCGCGGACACATGCGCGAAAATGCGTCGCCCCGCGGATGGGAAGCGCATCAACGTCGAGTGGAGCCTCCTAGAGCCAAGCGGAGTCGTCGGCAACGAAGGTGAGAGCGCCGAGGCGGACCTCGTGACCCTCGACCAAAACTCCAGCAGCCACCATGATGAAAGAACTCGGAAGAATCGCAACTTCTCCACAAAATCGCTAAAACACCGTGCCCCAAGGTGGGCGCCAACTGTCGTGGTTCTAAGTCTGACAGTAGAGTGGGGGTAGGTAAGGAGAGGCAGGGTCCTAGCTATGGAGAGGTTGTATACACAAGGGATGTACGAGTTCAGGCCCTTCTCGGAGGAAGTAAAAGCCTACGTCTCGGAGCCCGGAGGCGGTCGAGTGGATTATGTGTATATGAGTTACAGGGGTCCGAACCCTTCTGCCTGTGGAGGGGGGTGGCTTATATAGAGTGCGCCAGGACCCCAGCCGACCCACGTAATGAAGGGTTTAAGGTACATAAAGTCTGGGGGTGTTACTGGTAACGCCCCACATAAAGGGTCTTAACTATCATAAAGTCTACTTAATTACAGACCGTTGCAGTACAGAGTGCTTCTTGACCTTCTGGTGGTCGAGTGAGTCTTCGTGGTCGAGTCCTTCAAGTCAGTCGAGTGGGTTCCTCGAAGGTCGACTGGAAGGTGATCTCTTCTAAGGGTGTCCTTGGGCAGGGTACTTAGATCAGGTCTGTGACCCTACCCTAGGTACATGACTCCATCACCTAGCGCAATGAGTCTTCTCTGTTGGAACTGCCGCGGGGCTGGCAAACCCGCGACAGTTCGAGAGCTTCGTGACCTAATGAAGCGGTTTGCCCCTTCTGTACTTTGTATCTTGGAAACTCAAATAGAGGGTTCTAGAATCGAGAGTTTGGTTGGTTCATTAGGCTATAATAAGAGTTTTGCTGTCAGTAGCTCTGGCAGAAGTGGTGGCTTGGGATATTTTTGGAACGAAGAAATAAAGCTTGAGATTGTTGGTTATTCTCGGTATCATATTGACGTTGAAATTGATGAGCTGGTTGAGATGAAAACAAGGGTCACCTTTGTTTATGGAGAAGCACAAGTTAATGAGAGATACAAAACATGGGATATGCTCCGAGGAATCGTGGGTGCTAGCAACAGGGCGATGGAGGCTAGTTTTGGCCGGCCTATTGGGTCTCGGCACTAGGGGCAGCCCAGGGGTGCGAAAGGCAGGTCCTTTCCGCTCGTGTATTTGGTTGGGGTAGCGGCGGCTCTCAGGTGAGGTGGTGTTAAGGTCTTGGATGCCGGGGCGGCGGCCCTGGTGATGGGCCCGCGGTGCTCATGGGCAGAGCCCTTGGCTTGGTGCTTCCCGGTTGCCACGGCCGTGTCGGCGGTGTGGTAGCCGGGCTGTGGCATTTGGTGGCGGTGAGTGGTAGCTGGGGTGAAAACCTGCTCTATCTTCGGACGGACCGACGGCTGCGAAGCTCGTTCCCTTCTTGAATGTGTCGTCGCGATTCTCATTGCCCGGCGTGTTGCTCCAGGGCAAACTCCAATCCTCGTATCGGACAATGGCGGCGCTCCAGTGTCGTCCCCTTCCTAAAGGCACCGCCTTGGAGCCCATGATTCAGCATAGGCGGCTTCACCTCTTCGCGTAGTGCTAGGGACGGTGTTGCTGCGCTCATCGCCTATGTATCATGCCTTGGATGTGTGTGTGCGTGAATTGAGGGGGCGTGCTTTTGTACCGGGTGCTGTTGATCGTTGCTTTATATATAAAGCGGGGCAAAATCCTTTTTCGGTAAGAAAACGAAGAAGAAATAGTTTAGGCCCCTTCATAGAGAAGCCCCCCCCCCCCCCCCCCCCCCCAAAATCCCTAAAGGGGCATGGAGAAGGAACCTTCCTAGGAAATAGGCAGGCAACCCCTGAAAGTATGGAGTAACCCATGTATTGAATTCTCAGGAATTTTCTTAACAACTAAATCAATGGGTAACTGCGGGTTCCAAGAACAACATAAACATCAGGAATAATAGCATAATGTACCATCTACTAATTTGATGTCCATATGTGCGATAGAATTCACTAAAATGGGTTTCATTGCGTATCTTAGCGTAAAGACTATGAGGCTAGCAGGGAGCAGTGGTAGAGTGACAATAGAACAAGCTTTCTCAACAGCTTGCTACAGCTAAAAAAAAGAACAAGCTTTCTCATCAGCTTGCTACAGCTAAAGGTCTACATTCTTTCAAGTAATAATCCCGGACGGTAATGCGGCGCTCGAGTTGGCATGGGTGCGTGCGTGCGGGTTGTTTGGTCCTTCGGGTTGGCAATGCGCTACAAGCGCAATGAGGACCCCCTTGACCGCTAGCTCGACGCAACCCTTGCTTTACGAATCTGGCGACTGTTTACAATGCACACGTTTGGGCAGATGCTATGGTGCATTGCATTTATCTAGTGGACTTGATAGGAACTGCACGAGTGAGGATCTGCACGAACGTTCTGTGGAAATGTTCCATGGTACAAAAGATCATGTTTGCCGCAGCAGTGAGCATCCTGAGGTCTCCCATGCTCACATTGCAAGGAACAAAGAAACAAAAAACTCCACATCTCGCATGCCACAAATGGAAAATGCTCACGAACGAACCACCACTACCTAGAAGGTGTGCATTGCAAGTGACCCTCCTCTCCGTCGTCAACTTCCCTCACTCTATTGAACCAGAAGGCACTACAACGATCTATGCACTTCATTAGGGACTATTATATAGTTCCCTTTCCTTCTAAATAAAGAGATACTCTCCCCGCAAATAAAAATAAAAAAATAAAATAAAGAGATACTCCTTTTGTACCCGGTAGCTGCATCCATAATAATAATAATAATAATAATAATAATAATAATAATAATAATAATAATAATAATAATGTTGTTATTTTGCACTATCAATTAAGTTGGGTGTATGTTAGCCAAATCAGCATGCGTTGTTGTTTTGTACTCCCTCCGTCCGAAAATACTTGTCACCAAAATGGATAAAAGGAGATGTATCTAGAACTAAAATACATCTAGATACATCGTCTTTTATCCATTTTACATCTAGATACATCCTCTTTTATCGATTTTGATGACAAGTATTTCCGGACGGAGGGAGTAATGTCTAAGCTGGACACGCAGAAGTGTTGTTACAGTGTCTACAGTGTCGATTAATTAGCCATTTGCGGTCTTTCGCAACCAAAAAAAATAACCATTGTCGGACAAGTCAATATGTTCTCACTACACAACTTTAAAAGAAAAGAGAATACAATATTTTCTTGAGCTAGAGGATTGTGTGCTTCTGTGATCACGTAATAGTTTCCCATCGATCGTGTGGTTAAACTGTTGTACATATACTCCCTCCGTCCAAAAATACATGTCGAAGAAATGGATATAAATGGATGTATTTAGAACTAAAATACATCTAGATACGTCCTCCCTTCACAAGTATTTTGGGACGGAGGGAGTATATGATTTTCTTGGTGTTTGGTTTACTTGCAGGGGATTGCTACCGATGGTGGAATCAGAGTGCATAGGGGCGGGGTCCAACACGACGGAGCGAGTACCGTGGGCCAAGCAGCTGAGTGGCAAAGAAATCGCCAGATTCGTCAACTTGTCTTACATCTCTCCCGATGGATGGCTCGACGCACAGCCACATTAGCATTTCCAGCAGGCTACTCCTAGTTAGCATTGCACAGGAAGTTTACCACGACCATCAGATCATGTGCCGGGACTAGGATGCATGTATCACCCATGAAAACTGATGCACTCTGCGTGTATGGAGCTGTTTAATAAAAGATTAAAGGAGATGTTTAATTATCTCATGTAATGGATGGATTACCTTTCTCCCGCTACTAGAAATCCTCGTTTTCCATGCCAGGCAAAATACAAGGAACGACCTGAAAATAGTAAAAGAACTTTTCCTTACGGATATTCGAAGGAAACGCGAGAGGGGAATAAGGAATGTCGATAGGAAAATGGGAAATAAATCCTTTCTTGTTGTTTTGTGCCTAACAATGCAAGGAATGCGTCGATCCCAACAATTTAAAATAGTAGAACTTTGACCACATGGCTGCTCCCACGTAAAATCTCTCTCTCTCCACGGCTTCTCTTGCTGGGATGATTTTTTTTTTTGCGGGATAATACTTGTATTACTCAAAATCAAGAATTACAGTCACGACTGACAATGTCGAGAAGTTCATTTGGACCAGACACAAGCCACACAACAGTTCGGCTGAAATTTTTTCATGGAAAGGTTGAGTATAAGTGAAGATCATAATAATATATATTAATTCCTTTCAATCACATTTCAACAACTATTTATGATCCAAAGTTCACATATTCACACGCATTTTGGACAGTGTCTTTGCAAGAGTGACACGGGAACGAGGATAGAGGGAGGAGCGGACCAGTGAGAGAAAAGATAAGAGGAAGGAGACAATAGCTCATCGGTTGAGACTGCCGCAGGATAGCCTCTCAGGCCCAGTCTCCCCGCGAGTGAGCCTGGGTCTATAGTGGAAATCATGTGTAACCCGGGCCATATATAAGGCGGGCTAAGGCGTCGGACCGTCGGTGAGCGGCCTGTGTCGACCTTCGATTCTTCTCCTCGATCGTCCGTCCGCTATCTTCGTCGATGGTTGGCCCTTCATCAGCTGCGGTCCATCACTCGTTTCGCACCCGGCGACAGGACCGAGCTCGTCTCGCGCTCGGCAGCTGGACTGACCTTGTCTCGCACCTGGCAACAGGACCGAGCTCGTGTCGCGCCCGACAGCAAGACCATGCTCGTCTCGCGCCCGACAGTAGGACCGAGCTCGTCTCGCGCCCGGTGCTGCAGGACAAGGCGATGTAGGCCAGTTTTAGCCGGCCTATTGGGTCTCGGCACTAGGGGCAGCCCAGGGGTGCGAAAGGCAGGTCCTTTCCTCACGTGAGACGCCTCTCCCTACTCAGCCGCCGCTGCCGACGCTGCCCTGGCCCTCTTGGTGATGAGCCTGTTCCGCCGATCGGTGGTAACCGCCTCCCGGCGCTCAACGTCCGCCCTCCACTCGGTGTTCGCTAAGCCCGGTGGCTGATGTCTGCTAGAACTACGTCGGTATTTCCCTAAAAAGGAAGGGATGATGCAGTATAGCGATGATAGGTATTTCCCACAGTGATGAGACCGAGGTTATCGAACCAGTAGGAGAACCTCCTAACATCACATAAACAGCCCCTGCACACAAATAACAAATAGTCGCAACCCGACGTGTTAAAGGGGTTGTCAATCCATTTCGGGTACGGCGCCTCAAGTAGGCAAGATAACGTGATAATTGTGATAGATAGGATAAATAGACCGTGGTATAAATAAATTGCAGCAATGTATTTTTGTATTTTTGGTTTAATAGATCTGAAAATAAAAGCAAAGGAAAATAGATCGCAAAGGCAAAATGAAAAAGAGACCCGGGGGCCGTAGGTTTCACTAGTGGCTTCTCTCGAGAAAAATAGCAAACGGAGTTACTGTTGGGCAATTGATAGAACTTCAAATAATCATGACGATATCCAGGCAGTGATCATTATATAGGTATCACGTCCAAGATTAGTAGGCCGACTCCTGCCTGCATCTACTACTATTACTCCACACATCGATCGCTATCCAGCATGCATCTAGTGTATTAAGTTCATGAAAAAATGGAGTAATGCAATAAGAACGATGACATGATGTAAACCAGATCTATTTATGTAGAAATAGAGCCCATCTTGTTATCCTTAATAGCAATAATACATATGTGTCGTTTCCCTTTCTGTCACTGGGATCAAGCACCGTAAGATCGAACCCATCACAAAGCACCTCTTCCCATTGCAAGATAAATAGATCAAGTTTGCCAAACAAAACCCAAATATCAAAGAAGAAATACGAAGCTATAATCAATCATGCATATAAGAGATTAAAGAAGACTTAAATAACTTTTATGGATAAAAACATAGATCTGATTATAAACTCAAAGTTCATCGGATCCCAACAAACACATCGCAAAAAAACTTACATCACATGGATCTCCAAGAGACCATTGCATTAATAATTAAGAGAGAGAGAGAAAGAGAGGAAGCCATCTAGTTACTAACTATGGACCCGTAGGTCTACAAAGAACTACTCACGCATCACTAGAGAGGCACCAATGGACATGATGAACCCCTCCGAGAGGGTGTCTAGATTGGATCTGGTGTTTCTGGACTCTGCGGCGACTGGAATTGATTTTCGTCGACTCCCCTAGGGTTTCTGGAATATTGGCCCAAAAAAATCCACAAAGAGTTTTGCTGCGTTTGGACTCCGTTTGGTATTGATTTTCTGCGATGTAAAAAACATGCAGAAAACAGCAACTGGCACTGGGCACTATGTCAATAGGTTAGTACCAAAAAATGATATAAAATGAATATGAAATGATTGTAAAATATCCAAGAATGATAATATAACAGCATGGAACAATCAAAAATTATAGATATGTTGGAGACGTATCAGTGGCCTTTTCATCGGCTCCCTCGGCTTCCTCTGCTTTGGCGGCTGGGTGGTATCAGTGGCTAGCCGATGGGCCGCATAGTACTTCTTCAGCGACATGGCAGCCGGATCTGATGAGGAGAATGGTGGGAGCGGCGGGGAGAAGGGGGGGCATTGGGGAAATGGAGGGAAAAGGGGGGGGGGGGACGGCGGTTGTTTGTCACTGACAGCGCGAGCCCACGCGCCTTTTCACTTCAATCGACGCCCCCGGGCGCCCCCAGTGCACTGGGTTCGGCTTGGGTTCGCCGGTTGTTATTTCGGCCCAAACCGGCGATAAACAACGATCTGGGGGTGCTACTGGGCCGATTTTTTGCCGCCAGCGCTAAAAAAGGCGCCCTGGGGGCCTGTTGGGGGGCCGAGTGGAGATGCTCTTAATTAGCTAGATAGTAAGAAACCCTATTTTGAGAACGGCCTATCTTAACCGGAACAAGCTCTCGCTCCAACATGAACATCTTTATACCCTCCATCAAGTGTTCATAAGGCGATTTGGCGAGGGAAAATTTTGACAGTGAAGAAAGAGCTCCCATCGAGTCATTCAACATATTAGTTGAAGAAGCTCAAAAAACTTATTGGTTATCTTTTGTAATAACTATCAACCTATGCAGGTGCACAGGTTGCTAACTCCTTTTCATGAATTCTCATTCGACATTCACATATTTGAGATCGCTAAAATGACCTATGTATTTTCGTATTCTCTCATCTACTCCCTCCGTTCCAAAATAATTGTCTTTTTAGAGATTTCAACAAGTGACTACATACGGAGCAAAATGAATGAATCTACATTCTAAAACATGTCTACATACATCCGTATGTTGTAGTCCATTTGAGATGGCTAGAAAGACAATTATTTTGGAACGGAGGGAGTAGTTTTATTTGAATCATATTCCAATGAACCGGATGAGCATATGCTTATTTTGTATGAAGAGGTGAGGAAACGATTAATTAAAGCGCACCTGTGTGCAGAAAACTCCCTACGAGATATTTTTCATTAGTTATTACTGCAATGAGATTATCACAATTGAGTAAAAAATGTTAATGGGACTAATTAGTATATGGGCCCAAATACAAAAAGGTTGCTAACACATTTAGGCCTAGTTTGGCAGCGCAGTTTTTAAAATACCATAGTATTTCAAAACTTCGGTATTGCAACTCATGGACAATGAATACTACAGGTTTTTTAAAATTGTGGTATTCTAGTAATACTTGGAACCACGTGACACATGTGGTAAGCAATCCAAACTATCCAAAAAGTAATACTTTGAAAATACTTTGCATCCAAATGAAGCCTTACACGGACACTATGCTGCTTTTCATAAATTCACAATGTTTATGTTTTAATTCCCAGAAAAGAAAATACTTTCATGTTTGATTTTTTTTCCCTTCTATTTTCACGTTATGAATGATTTACTTCAAATCTTGTAACATGTGAGTATCCGATTTCCGTTTATTTTATTCTGTTGGTGCTGGATTGATAACTTGCAAAGGAAGGCAACGCAAGGCAGCAATTCACGGAAGCTCATCAACACATGCATGGAAACTAAATTACTTGGCCAACACGTATGTACAGAATGAATGAGATGACTGGATTCGTAAAGCGGAATATAAAAGGGTGCTTATAGGCGCCGGCGCACCGGCCGAAACTTTCGGCCGGTCCAGCCCAGGCCATCGGATGTGAGCCAGGCGGCCGTTGGATCCAGGCAAAAAAAAAAAAAAAAACAGATCGGCCCCAGCTTCTTCTTCCTCGCGCAGGCGGCCTGGATCCGCATCTCCCGCTCGGGGAGCACGACGCCGCGCCTCCTGTCCCCTCCGGTGGTCGTCCCCGTCGTCAGTCCCCACCCTCGCCGGTCATCCTCGTCGCCCACCGGACCCCGTCCTCGTCAACGGTCCCCCACCCTCCCGGCCTCGTTCTCGCCTCGACCAATGCACCAGCTCCACCTACGATTGCAGCTCTTGATGATGAAGGTTGTAGCTCCGCCGCCCTCGCCATTGATGCTCGCTGCAGGAAAAATACATCGACGGCGGCCGTGAGTCAATCAACACCATTTGAATGGATGTAGCAAAAAATTTCACCGGTAGTAGCAAAATCAAACTACGGGTGCAGCAAAAACGACGTCGCCACCTTTGCGAGGTCGCAGCTCCGCCTTACATGGATGTAGCAAAAACCTCCAACGGTAGTAGCAAAATCCTGCTACGGTTGCAGCAAAAAAATCATTGTCGTCCTCGCGAGGTCGCAGCTCTGCCTGATGGATGTAGCAAAAAGCTTTGCCGGTAGTAGCAAAATCCAACAACGGTTGCAGCTTTCCCTTTTTGTGCAGTGCCGTTGAAGCTTTCTATGTCTATGGTTGAAGCTTTTTTCAACGGGTGTTGAAGCTTTTCTAGGTGACGGTTGCAACATTTGTATAAGCGGGAGGATCCGGGCGCTGCGAGCTCCGTCGGTCGCCGGCGAGATGGGATGGTCGCCGCGAGCTCCGAGCGGGGAGGGGAGCGCGTGGCACTGCGACCGGGGGGCGGGGGGGGGGGGGGGGGGGAGGGAAGAGGAAGAAGGGGATCGGAAGGAGCGCGAGCGTACGATGCGCTGCGCGTCGCTTCGATCGAGTGGCCCGCGTGGGATCGGCGGAACGGTTCGGCCGATGCGCCGTTCCTAAACACTTCCCAATATAAAAGGGCTCCATCGATCTACCTATAGCCAGCTAGCTAGTCAGCTGCCGGGCCAGAGCGAGTGACAACGACGATGAGTCGGGCGTTTCTGTATCTGGTGGTCAAAAAATGGAGGCCAGACAACAAGTGGGCGACGGATCCATGGGTGTGCATGGTGCACCGCATCAACCCATGGCGCCTCTTCTTCTCCAACAAGGACGATCAACGACTGCAAGTTGGTGAGGCGGCAGCGGTAAGGGCTCGCCTGACTCGCCCTACCATGGCCTTGTACTCATCAATCGGGAATCCAACCATGTTCTTCGCGCTCTTCAGCCGCACCAAGGATAAGATCGTCGCCATGGACAAACAAGGCAGAACGGTCCTCTACGACGATGCTCTGCAGGCCGTCTCCCCGCTGCCCAGGAAGAGCTTCACGGTTCAGCCTGTGTCGCTCGCCGTCGGCAACGATCTGTTCGTCATGACCAACCCACCCTCCGCGGACGACGACCGGCCATCTGCGGAGGCGCTCGCCGACCCACTGTACGGGTCGCCTGAGTCTGTGGGAGACATGGTTTGGCATCCCCTCCCGTCGCCTTCCTATGCGAAGCCAGGGTACGACCCATATGGCTACGTATGGTCCTACACGGTCGTCGGTGAGTCCAAGGTCTGGATCTCTGCGGAGAATCACGGCACCTACTCCTATGACATGAAGATGGATATGTGGCGCCCCGAGTGGAGCAAGGTAGGTGACTGGGAGCTGCCGTTCGCTGGACCCGCCGTGTACGCCGAGGAGCTCGACCTCTGGTTCGGCCTGTCGTTAACAGAGGAACTGGAGGTTCTCTACGCAGCCGACCTTCTGCCAGGCCCAGACCAACCGCCGGTAGTGGCCCATGAGTGGGAGATCTTCAAAGTTCCCAAGGGGCACAAGTCGCTACACGACCCGTTCCTCGTGCACCTAGGCACCGGCGGCCGATTTTGCATCGCCAAATTCACATTCAATGCAAGGCATCAGAATTCGGTCATGCTCACCGGCGTGGAGGTCACGCGCTAGGGCGACGGCAAAGCTGATCTCCGACTCATCAAGGATAAAACGTACTATTACGTAGGATTAGGTGAAGATGACCACATGTGTGTACTTTAGTTTTTTTAGTTTTAATAATAATAATAATAATAATAATAATAATGTTGTTTTGCACTATCAAGTAAGTTCGGTGTTTGTTAGCCAAATCAGCATGTGTTGGCGCGCGTTTTGTAATGGGGCAGCGATCTGCGCCGGCGCACCGGCCCAATCGTTGGGCCGGTCAAGCCCCAGCCATCCGATTCGCGAGTTCGAGCCGTCAGATCTGTTTCCTCGCGCCCCCTTCCCCAGCGTTGACTTCTTCTTCCTCTCCTTCACCGCGCCCCCACCCCAGCCGCTCCTGCCGCCGGCGACTAGCCCCCTCACCTGGACCTCCCCCGCCCCCCTAGTCCCACATTGCTGGATGCGCTCTCTGTCGCCGCCGGTCGCCGTCCCTGTCGCAGTCGCAGCATCCATATCCCCCCCCCCCCCCCCCCCCCGCGGTCCAGCAGAAAGCCCCCTAGTAGCAAAAAATGGCGCCATCTTGAAGCACACCGGCACCCCCCGTCGTTGCAGCACCTAGCAGCCGCCATCATCGCTGCACTGTCGTGTGGACGATGCAGCTCTCAACTTTGCCGCTCGCTGCCATTGGTGAGTCAGGTTGAAGCTTTTTATCTCATCGGTTGAAGCTTTTCTCTATGCCTGTTGAAGCTTTTCTCGCGGATTGAAGCTTTCCACCATGCCAATTGAAGCTTTTTTCACCTGAGCTTGAAGCTTTTTTCACAAAGGGTTGCAGCTTTTCACTCTGCGGTTGCAACAAAAACACAGAGAGACGCCATGGTCGTCGTCGAGGAGGATTTTCTCAATCTCTGTTTGAAGTTTTTTCATCTGCGGGTTGAAGCTTTTTGTCAAAACGGTTGTAACTTTTCCTGTATTTCGTTGTCTGGTTGAAGCTTTTTTATCTACTGGATGTAGCTTTTTCTGTCCATGGTTGTAGCACGGGAAAACTCCGTTTGCAACTCTCCCAGTACCACGGCTGCAGCTCCTCCCCGTGGCCATGGTTGTAGCACGGGCACCTCGGACCTCCCCGCGTTCGACCTGTCGCCGGTTGCAGCAAAAAGGGAAGAGAGGAGGAGGAAAAGGGAAGAGAGGAAGAAGAAAGAAGGATAGTTGCTGGTGCCGCGAGGGGACGGCAGCTCGGAAGAATGCCGGCGAGACGGGATCTCCAAGGTGGGAAGAGAGAGAAGACGAGCAGTTGGAGAGAAAGCTGGAAGGGATAAGGCTGTGTGATTGGGACCCACCACCCCACGTGTCGCGACTTGACTTGCTGCACAGCGCGCGCGTGGACAAGACCGGCGGAACGGTTTGACCGGTGCCCCGGGCAGAAACGATTCCCTTTGTAATGTCTAAGCTGGATATGCAGAAGTGTTGTTAAAGTGTATACAGTGTCGATTAATTAGCCATTCGCGAGTCTTTCGCAACAAAAAAAAAAATCCTTTGTCAGTCAGGTCAAAAACATGTTCTTGCTACACAACTTTAAAAAATAACATGTTCTCGCTACCAGAATGAACGAGTTTGCCAATCGTCGAGTAGTTCGCTGACTCTATTTTATCGCGTGCTGGACGCATACATAATTTAAAGAGTATTTATCCTAAAAAAAGATTGCAGAGTCTTTGAGAGAAACACTTGGCAAAACACTGACATCGGTAATTTGTCTAGTGTTTTTGGGTATAAAACAATCAGCAAACAAATAAAAAACCAATGGGTTACATGCGTACATTTGTATTTTTAAGAACAGATTTCTAAATTTGAGTTTATTTTTGTAGAGGGAGCTATAAATATATGTATAGCCAAATAAGAAATTTGACTGAATTAGTAGTGCATTTTTTATACACGAGTATTCAGAAATGAATATTGTCCAATAAATAGCTAGAAATCCAATTAATATTTTTAAAATAGCAAATTGTTCCAGACAAGTGCCAAATTTTGGCTTAGCAACGTAATGTAATATGTCTCATGTGGAAAAAGTCAGGGATGTCTTAGATAAAATAAATAAATAAAGGTATTACATAAGGTAATTTACTTTTATTCGCAAAAAAGGTAATTTACATTGATATATCAGAAAATAGAAAATGCAAAATATTCATTAGGATGCAAAAGGGAGGCACATTTGTGCATATTAGTGTAAAAGAAAGTTGTATACCAAATATTAGGTGCAATTGATGAACAAAATGTTCTGGGAAATACAAACTCTATAGTTTAGCTTGAAAGTTGTGATGCTTCTTAGGAGATGCATCAGTTACAAAGCAATGTGCATCCATATTTTCGCAAAAATGTCATGGTATCATGATCTGACCTCAATAGGATTTGGTTTAAGTTGTGACATACACTTCTACAAAAACAAATAATTTCCTAGGAGAGTCATAGTTTTGAAAGGGAAGCCCTACCATGAGTTAAAAGAATATGAATTGGGTAACAATACTCTACGTTCAGACTGCATTTCTCTATCATGATGACGGGGAAGGCGAAGGCAGCGCTCTGGAGAAATCGAGATGGGGCAGCCGGCAACGAGAGCCTGAGAAGCGAGGTTGTGCTTGATGAACTAAGCAATCGCATCCGGATCAATCTGAAAAAGCAAAGGTGGGAGTCATTGGGTCAGCGAGAGGCGATTTTCAGGACCATGGTTCAGCCGAACCCATGGTCCAGACCATACAATTTTCAACCGTTCCACATGTGGATCTGTGCCTCTTTTGCGTTCAAATTTTCTGTTAAATCTTAATCTCTCCAGTCTCACGTTAACTTATCTGCTTATAAGCACACCCTACGCCTACGTGGGCTAGCTTTTTTTATTTCAGACTAGATGGGCTGGCACACGTTTCTAGGTACATACCTATCACACCTATGCACAAAAATGGTGATTTATCATGGATAGCAAATACAAAAAGAATTATTTTAAAGTCTCCGATAAGCGTATGTGTTCTAAAAATGTCTAGATTTTTCAAAAAATGAATAGCAGTATGCCAGGTGAGAGGAATCTAGCATGTACCTATAATACTTTCAATACAGTATTAAGTAGGAAATTAGTACTGATATTTTGGAAAAGATATGTAGACACATTTGTTAGGTTGATCTCTCCACCAATGGGCCCAACGGCTCATTGGGCCCTTGACCCAGCCCTGATCGGGGGCGTCCAGCCCAAGCAAGACTGGTGGGCCCCTGTCGTGCAGTGCTATAGAGGTGGGGACAAGGGCCACTGGGTACGAAGTTCGTCACTGCCACTGTTCCCCACTCCTAACCCTATCCGATCCAGAGGGAGGCACTGAAGCGATGGGAAGCTCCACCGCCGCCACTCACACACTCTCTGCCATCACCGCCGTAGCCATCCACCATGGCCACGGCGGTGTGTTCATCCACCTATGGCAAAGGTAAACCACCGATCTAATCTAGCCTAGTGATCCACGGCATCTATCAATGGTATCAGACAAGGCTAGGATCTAGATTATTTTCGGTAGAAAGAAATAACAGGAAAAGTAAACCCCTCCCAAAAGAACCCTAATCTACAGGCAAAGAACGAATCCTCAACGGAAAAAGTAAGCGTTGCCGCAAGGCCGCGCCGTTCCTCTTGATCCGGACGGGCATCGGCAAGCCGAGCCGTTCGGAAGAAGACACACCCTGCAAAGGGAAAAGGGGCACCGCAGCCACGCCGTTCGACGGCGGCGCACTTCTGCTAAGGGAAACGCGTCACCGGCGAAGGGGAGGCAACGGCGCCACGGATCCTCACCGGACGCACAGGGAAGGGCTCCATCGCACCTCACTCGCCTCTCTTTGCCACTGGATTCGGTGCATGGGGCGAATGGAAAAGGGGAGGCCACGGCGCCACCGCCGTCCGCTCTTCCGCCCTCGGGCGAGATCGGCGCTGGATGGTTGGAGGGCTTGACCGCTCGTCACTGGATCGGCGCTGAATCGGGCGAGATCGGGCAGAGGATGGCTTGACCGCTCGTCTCTTTCTCTCTCTGTTGCTGGAGTCGGAGGGAGAAATGGAGGGAAGAAAGGAAGGAAAGGCGCAGCGACCTGGCACGGCGTGGTGGCCGTCGCCGGCAACTGCGCGCGGCGCGGTGGCCCGGCGACCTGGACAGAGACAGCCGCGCGCGGGCGAGAGTGAGAGGAAAAAGGGGCTCGCATGGCGCGTGGGGAAGGGAAAGAGCAAGAGCTTGCGCGGCACGGCGCGGTGGCCGTCGACGCCGTCGCCGGCGACCGGCACGACACGGTAGCCGAGCCGGCCGGAAAGAGCCGCAGACAGAGGAAACGGGAGAATAGGTTAGGGTTTTGCCCGAGCGGCGCGACTGGACCTTTTTGATCGGGCGAGATCGGCGCTGGATCGTTGGATCGCGTCCGACGGCCAAGATCAAAACCCTAGCCTCAGCGCGGGCTTTTGGGCCGGAAGAGGAGGTGCGCGCTGGACTGGGCCGGCGGCCCAGGCCGAGGCGACGACGGTTCGCGCGAGCGGGCGGAGGCGCAGGCCATGGGCCGTTGTGGGCCTCCCGCGCCAGGTCCCGGGCCAGCTATAGTTCTTTTAGTTTTTTTTGTTTTTGTCTATTTGTCCAGATTTTGGGCAAAAGTTACACAGTTTATTTCATATAGTTTTCTATGCATTTTTTTCCAACGGTTTTTTTAAAGAAAATAGCAAAGTAAACAGAAAAAGTTTCTGAGAATGAACATTTTCAGAAAAGGAAATGTTCATGAATTTTATAAAGAAAATAATTAAGTTCATGATTTTCTTTATTTTGTCAAAGAAAAGTTTCTGTAAAGAATTAAAAGTTCATGAATTTTTATTCATGTTTTTCTGCTGCGTAAATAATTAATAGTGTTTTTTTACAAATAAAGTAAAAGGTTTTATCCTCCAATTAAATTGGAACCAACAGGAAAATTCAATTGGAAGAGTTGTTTTTTGAGAGAAGTTTTTTCACTTGTGGGTGAAATCAGATTCAGATAGCTTTTGCTATTACAGTAGAAAGATATTTGATTAAAGCTTAATTATGGTATTGTTATTTTCTGACCAACGTTGATGATGGCAGTATTATAATTCAATGAGTCTTATAGTTAAAAGTTCAAATCTCTGATAAATTTTGTATCAAAGTGACCATTTTTCATAGAATTCGATAAAGACTGAGAAATGTATATTGCCAGTTTTCCATTGCAATAAAGTTGATAATGACAATTATTTTCTTAGCAAATTTGCTAAATAGAAAATTAATCATCACATTATTTATGAGTTATATGCGTTACTTCCATCTCTGCCCAACGGTGATGTGGAATTAATGTAAAAAGGATGATGTTTTATTCTAATTCTGCCCAACGGTGATTTAGAATATAAAAGAACGTTTTAAAAGTTTAATGTGCATATTTTTTAACCAGACGAACATAAAGTTATTTTTTTATGCTCATTATTGTTGATTATTGGCTAAGTTTTCTTAGACTAAAAGTTTTCCATGCTTTCATTCGTGAAACCGAATGGTTGGGTACTTGTGACCCGAAAGATGACCAAGAAAGGTCATAACGTGAGGGAGTATGTTCCCTCTAAAGAATGGCCTCAAAAGAAAAGAGATAGATCATTGAGAGTCTTGGTTGACGAATGTCTTTCATGTACTCTCTATGAAGAAGATTTTTCAGTCAACACGATTTGAGTTGAAACAAGCAACATGTGTGTTTAATTTGACCAACGTCCGATCAAGCATGTGTGTCAAAGAGCATTCGGATTTATTCCTAAATTTGATGAATGAATATGCAGTCAAAAGGCTAATTCTGGCATTTATGTCCCTTAAAGGGAATTACCCGCATGGCGGGAAAAGATGATTATGATAAAACCCGCATGCAGGAAAAGTCTGGGAAAATCCCTGTGTAAGCCGTATGGCGGCAGAAATTTTCTCAGACTTATCCTGTATGACAGGAGAAAGACATGATGACTCATGTGCTTTTAATGTGTCCCGCTCTGGGAGAAAACGTATGGAGTAGCTATTATGCTTTCCTAGTGTCGACCGTACATCTTATGTGTAACGGTCATTAAGCACTCAATAAATCCGAAGAGAATAAAAGTTACAGGTGAACCTAAAGATCAGAATGATATGCAAGTGTGACTTGCAAAAGTACTAATGATAAAGAACTCTGTTGAGTTTTTGAAATGGCATAAGGAAAAAGTACTTCCATACCAGTTAACAGATAACTTCATTACATATGAAGTAATCAGATAAATGAAGTAGATACTCAAAGGTCCCTCAATTCACAAGAGTTGTGAATGGTTTTTCGAAATTGTGGCAGGAAAGTTCTTGCCACATTTCGAGGGGGAGAAAGAAATATGAGATATCCATTAATGAAGAATGTGATCGTCTGGGGGAGTACGACGATCATAATAATAACCCTAAAGAAAAGAAATAGTTGTATTCCTGGATCTTTTATAGTTTCGAAAGCATACTAAGGAATACTAAGACGGTGCTTAAAGTGCCATAAAGAAGAAAGTTTTAACAGAATAAACCCAAATAATAAAGTTTAAAGATACGCCATTCTTAGTGAAGATGGAGTAATCTGAGGGAGCATGTCGTATGACCTATACAACACCTGTTGTTAGCTCTATAAAGGAGGAATGAGTAAACATGGATCTTGTGATAAAGGTCCGTATAAAACCTATTGCCTCTTGGCAATGAAAGACTATAGAATTAATTGCCGCTTGGCAATAACAGAGCAACAACATCCCCATATGAAAGAAGTACTAGTACTTGAATGAGAAAATCAGATATGTCTGATGACTATAAAGTCTATGTTAGAGAAATTAAAATTAGAGGTAGATCCCAACTCATTTAAAGCTCAATCGAGCTTTTGAGAAGTGTCTGCTTATCTAAATGATAAGAGACTATGAGGAGATGAAATGAAATTGGTGAATCCCTATGATGTTTGGGACTCATGAGTAATCTTCAATGGAGCCAAAACAGTAGGCTGTAAAGAGTCTACAAGGACAATGTGACTCCAAAGAAAATATGTAAAGGTGTAAAACGCAACTTAAATCGAAAGGTTTTTGCATGTTTTACACTGAATAGATTACAATGAGTGTTGGTAGCACATCATGATATGAGTTACATGCTTCGTCTGTTGAAAGCTTAATGAATGCAAAAGTATAACATTACTGTGACACAGTTCACGTAACTGGGTTGTTTTGGTAATGTCCAGTCCAGATATAGACCACTGGTATGGAGTCAAAAAAAGATCAGCCTCATGCTAAAATAAGCAAGTGCTCTCAAAAGGTTATGAATACAGAAATAGAAGTTGTGAAATATATAGTGAAATCCACAATTGTCGCTGACTTTCACACTTGGAGTTTTTATGTGGAAAAACTCTAAAGAATGAATCAATTATCATTAATATGATGTGATGTAAAGATAATGTACAACATGATATGAGGCTAAGAGACAGGCAAAAAGGTTAAAGAAACATGTACCCGGAGTTGATAATGGTTGACAACAACAATAACCATTAAGTAATTCGCTCCTATGACAACGAGTCAAGTGTGGTGTCAAACACATTGACACAAAGTTTATACGTTGTTAAGGAGAAAGTCCGGAATTATGTTGAAATGCTTGGAGCATGAAAGAAACAGACAAGTATTTGCAGATCTGCTTATTAAAGGCTTACCGTCCAGTGTGTTCAGAGAACACACAGTCGACATGGGTTTTATGGTATAGTCTAAGATTTTCGGACAATAAAAGGGCCCAAGGTTAAAGAATCAGTTTCAAAACAGAGGAGTGTGTTGTAGGTGTTGATTCTATCGGGAATGAACCGTGATGATGAGACATGCTCTACATACAAATCTGTGTTGGAACGAGTACTTTGAAAATAGTTACTTCAAAGTATAAAGTTAAAAGTATAATGATGAGATCAAGGGGGAGAATGTTAGGTTGATCTCTCCACCAATGGGCCCAACGGCTCATTGGGCCCTTGACCCAGCCCTGATCGGGGGCGTCCAGCCCAAGCAAGGCTAGTGGGCCCCTGTCGCGCAGTGCTATAAAGAGGAGGTGGGGACCAGGGGCACTGGGTACGAGGTTCGTCACTGCGACTGTTCCCCACTTCTAACCCTATCCGATCCAGAGGGAGGCACTGAAGCAATGGAAGCTCCACCGCCGCCACTCACACACTCTCTGCCATCACCGCCGTAGCCATCCACCATGGCCACGGCGGCGTGTTCATCCACCTATGGCAAAGGTAAACCACCGATCTAATCTAGCCTAGTGATCCACGACATCTATCAACATTAACTACGAAAAATTATCTGTTCAGCAAAAAATCTAGATATTATTGGCTTTGATATATGTCTGAACAGCAGGTCATCAGTCATGCACGGGAAAATTGTAAGTTTCATGGATACAAAATTGAAGGAAAAAGAGTTGCAGATATAACTACGAAAAATTCTATGCACGAATTATCTTGAGCGTACTTTCAATTGCATAGCATTCCTTGGCAGCCTACTCCATGCATGTGTTGGGGACAGAGCTTGACGAGCATAATGAGGCAATAAAGAATAGTGAATAGCGTGCATGGGAGACAACATTTCATTGCCCAATGCAACATGACTATTTTATTAGCTATGATATATCATCAAATAGGATTATTTAGCACATGTAGAGCTTCTAACCCTCACTAAATTGTTTCCCGCCATCGCCCTAAACTGTTCCCGCCATGCAATACTTTACTCACCATGCACATATCCCCATACATGGTGTCTTGAGATGAATGATTCTGAGCGTGGGTTCGGGTAGACTATGGTCCCAGGCAACATTTTCGTTGGGCCAACATCAATCTGAAAAGCAAAGTTGCAGGGCAAGAAATCAACATAGCGCCGCTGAAAGTAATTTTGCGGAGAATATAAATAGCTCGAGTCAAGCTGACATGTAGATCGGCCGACCGTGAGGAGGAAGGAAGTAGGGGTCTAGGTAGTCTCGTGAGCTAGGGAAGAGGAGGAGCGGATCGTGAGGCATGGAAGGGGAGGAAGGACTGGGCATCCCTAGGGTGCTAGAGTTTTTTTTTTGGGGGCTAGAAAGGATCTAAATCGTCAATTATCACAAATAGTTATGGCGGCAAGTAATCAATGGCTAGATTTTACTAATTATTTTGGGACTTTTAGGGCATTTATCTTTTTTCTGGTGACCCTATAAATTACTATTTTATATAAATAGACAAGGCAACGGTGGATGAAACGTTTTTCTTCGTAATGGCGGTGGTGGGTAATTTTTACACTTAATCCTAATCTAATGGTTATAAAACTTTTGTCTATTAAATTGACGGTCCGATGTTTCTAATTACTGTGAGATTTTCTAGCATATTTCTTTTTTCGATGATACCGTCAATTACTTTTTTATATATAAATATATGAGATGTGGGCCGAAATACAAAAAAATTGCAAACACATTCACACGGGCACTACGCTGCTTTTCATAAATTCTCAATGTTTATCTTTGAAGTCCCAGAAAAGAAAAGACATTCATGTTTGAATCTTTGTTTCATATTTTCACGTTATGAAGGATTTACTTCAAATCTTTTAACATGTGGGTATCAGATTTCCGTTTACTTAATTTAGGTTATGCCGGATTGAATACTTGCAAGGAAGGCAATTCACGGCAGCTCAACACACGCATGGAAACTAGTAAATAACTTGGCTAACACGGATTAGTACCTAAACAATGATTGAATAACTGAATTCACAAAGTAGAATATGAAAGGGAGCCGGTTGCATCTTTGCACTTCAGTAATAAATAATATTCACTTCGATCCATATTAATTGTTGTTGGTTTGGTATAGCACTGCCCGTGCATTGCAACGGAACAAACACATTCTGAAAGTTCAACCCAAATCATGCAACATGTTTACGTACATCACGTAGCATTGCCGCATTGTCAGTCTTTTTTAGCCGTTAAAACCATGCCGAGGCTTGGTTGTCTTGCTTCCAAGTGCATTGAACTCTGTGAACTTTGTTTGCCCCAGTGTGGCTGGCACGTGTCAGAAAGAAAGAAAGGGCATCTTACTCTAAATAGTGCTATCCTCAACGCATCACAAACCATATCCTCAATCCATCAGAAACCATTTCGATCCTCAACGCATGCACTAGACTGTTGGCATAATTGTTTATACATTTTTTTTTAACAAAGATCCAAGTCAAGAAAAGAAAAGGCTGAAGCATCCCGCGTCGTTATTTTGGTAGATACAAATATATAAATCTTTAATAGCAATTACCGTTTAGATTTGTGTAACCATGTATTTGTGCTTTTGCAATCCTCATTACGAGGTGTTATCTTCTCATTTCTTCCGATCGTCACCAGATGTTCTGGGCTTTGCTTCGCCATCGTCGCATGATCCCTCCGTTCAGTTGTCTTCTAAAATTCCCCTGAACCTCTACCAGATGAGGCAACTACTATGAAATCAATATCAGCACATCCTTTATAATCGCCCGCGCGTGTCCTGCTCTACCGCCTCGGGTCTCCGGATCATCCTCTCGTCGTCAGTGACCTCCCACCGCTGGTCTCCACCGCCGTCAACGGAAATCCTCCCCTCCATTGCCGCCGTAGCAAGCTCATCGCCAAGCTAGGGTATGAGCTCAACACTTTGTGTTTTCTTTTAACTCCGATTCTTAGCACAAAGGCAATGCCATGTTTCATTCCAAGTATGAGATTGATCTATCCACAGAAATCATCCTTTAGATTAGTTTTGATTTGGAAATTTTGGGTTAGGTTTCCGCCAGACTCATCTCGGACCAACCGAATTGTAGAAACCGGTCTCACCGATTTGGCTAAGGCCATTGCACATGTGATTTTTGGTCTGATCGAAAATTGCAAATCGGTGTGACCGAGATCAGGACTTTGTGAAACCCTAACAAACTTGGAGTCACCAAACTATGTCTCGGTCTGACCGATTCCACTAGTTTAGACTCCAAAGTTGCTTCGGTGTCACCGAGTTTTACAAATAGGTAGCTCCGAAATGCTTCCTGTATAAAACTAAAACTAAGTTTTTGACTCATTCTTTTTGCAAAAACTCTGCACTTTGTGATGCTCATCTACCCTATCTCATCTACAAGTATTCACAGGGTCATCTCTCAGTTTGCAGTGCAGAATGTCTGATCATAGTGATAGTCAGAACAAGTCAGAGGAGCAGATGGACTTGAGTGAGGGCACTAGTCGCTCTGGAAGCTATGATGAAGGTAGCAGGAGCACACCAAGCAACCTGCCTAAGGCTTAGACTAGGCAGAGGAAGAAGAAAACTTCAGACTCTGAGAATGAGGACTTTGAGATTGAAGAAGTCAGCTCAAAGAAGGTGTTAAAGAAGGAATATGCTAATGCTGCTTCTACCAAGCCAGGTCAGCACAAGAGAGCACCTGCCAGGAGAGTGCCAATGTCTAAGGCCAGGGGATCAACTCAAAAGACTATGGTATTGACACTTGAGCCAAGAAAAGGTGAAGAGGGCTCAAGAAAAGAGACGGAAAGCTAAAGCTGAGAAGGCAGCAAAGATGCCTAGTGCTGAATAAGCTTTAGAAGTGTTCCTCAAGTCAAAGCAAGACTAGCTTGGATATATTATTCAAGCAACCTTGAGAATTGAGAAAGGACTGGCCACCCTGACTCAGAACCAGGAGAGGTTGGAGAGGATCATTGAAACCAAATTCTATGATCTTGACTTGAAGGTGACTGAAATTCAGACAACAGTTGAAGAGCTCCAGGAAGAAGTAGAAGAGAGGAAAGGAAAAGCAACTACACAGGTGTTTCAGAGTGCCTAGGGCACAGAGGTCTGCAGTAGTGCCAGTGCCAGACACAAGAGCAACAACTTCAACACCTGCAGCCACAGCTCCAGTTGCCCCTCCAGTGGCCACTCCACCAGCTCCATCAACTTCCACTGATTCTTTCATCCTTGGAGTCCTCTCAACGCCTCCTCCTGAAGATCAAGCCTAGAGAGTCGCATAGCACTATGCATTTTCAAGCTTTTTGGTAACTTGTTGCCAAAGGGGGAGAAAGTGTATAGATCATAGGCTTCGGAGAGAGAGAGAGAGAGAGAGAGAGAGAGAGAGAGAGCTTTGCTTCTTTTGCTCTTATTTGCTTTGCTTGCTTGGTTGAGATAGTTTATGTTTTTGTGTGTGAGATACTCTATATGGTCATGTGCTTGATCATACCATGCTTAATTCTTGTGCTCGAATAGTGATATTATCTATCTCTTATGTATGATCATTCACTTTGCCTTGGTGATGAGTGCTTGTTCTTATTTTCTATCATTTTGAGCGCTCCACCAAGATGTATGTGACATGGAAGAGTAACCCATGATCCTATTTAATTGTGCATTTGCATTCAAAAGCAAATTTTAAATAATGCACAAATTTAGGGGGAGCTCTTGCTTATAACATACTTCTCAAAGCGACGATGTATTACATTCTTATTATCATTTGTCGAAGCTTTGATCTATATGTTGTCATCAATTACCAAAAAGGGGGAGATTGAAAGTGCAACTAATCCCAGGGTGGTTTTGGTAATTGCTAACAACATATAACTCATTGAACTAATGCTCTTTCAAGATGATCATTTCATAAAGTTCAGTGATTGGCATGGCATGGACTAGAGATGTGGACCCCTCAAAATGCTAAGGACACATATTGGCAACAAGCTCAAGGCTCTACATTTTTTTAAGTGATCCAAGATCACATTGAGTCAATAGGAAAGCCAATACTATTAAAAGGGGATGAAGTGTTGCTTAATGGCTTACTTGTTCAAAATGCTTAGTGATATGCTCCAAAAACCCTCAACCACTTTCTCATTTCCACATATGTCCTAAACCTAAAAGTCAAACTCGGCCCCACCGATTTGATCTATCCAGCGCCACCGAGTTTCATTTGACATAGCCACTGACACAAACCCTAGTCACTTCGGTTTCACTGATAGGGATCTCGGTCCCACCAAGATGGGATTGCAAACTCATTGTTTCCTTTTTGTAACATTTCGGTCTCACCGAAATGAGCGAATCGGTCCCACCGAGTCTGCAATGTGAACTCCCTGTTTCCTTTTTGTAACACTTCGGTCTTACCGAAGTGAGCGAATCGGTCTCACCGAGTTTGCCTGACCAACTCTCTATGTTCCTATTACCGAAATCGGTCCCACCGAGTTCATGTGATCGGTCACACTCAGATTACGTAATGCCCTAACCCTAGCATATCGGTCCCACCGAGTTGACTGTGTCAGTCCCACCGAGTTTTACCATTCGGTCTCATCGAGTTTGGGAATCTGTGTGTGTCGGTTAGATTTTGTGTGGATGCTATATATACCCCTGCACCCATTCTTCATTCGTGAGGAGAGCCATCAGAACGTGCCTACACTTCCACCATTCATTTTCTGAGAGAGCACCACCTACTCATGTGTAGAGATCAAGATATTGCATTCCAACCACGAGAATCTTGATCTCTAGCCTTCCCCAAGTTGCTTTCCACTCAAAATCTTTGCACCATAGCCAAATATGTGAGTGAGAGTTGAGTGTTGGGGAGACTATCATTTGAAGCACAAGAGCAAGGAGTTCATCATCAACACACCTTCTATTACCTTTTGGAGAGTGGTGTCTCCTAGATTGGTTAGGTGTCACTTGGGAGCCTCCGTCAAGATTGTGGAGTTGAACCAAAGAATTTGTAAGGGCAAGGAGATCGCCTACTTCATGAAGATCTACCCAAGTGAGGTAAGTCCTTCGTGGGCGATGGCCATGGTGGGATAGACAAGGTTGCATCTTCGTGGACCCTTCGTGGGTGGAGCCCTCCGTGGACTCGTGCAACCGTTACCCTTCGTGGGTTGAAGTCTCCATCAACATGGATGTACGATAGCACCACCTATGAAAACCACGCCAAAAATCTCCGTATCAACACTGCGTGTGCTCCCTCCAAACTGCTCCCATTTACTTTCTTGCAAGTTGCATGCTTTACTTTCCGCTGCTCACATACTGTTTGCATGCTTGCTTGAATTGTATCAAGATTGCTTGACTTGTGCAAAGTTTCTAAAATCCGCCAAGAATTAAAATTGGGAAAAGGTTAAGTCTTTATTTGGTCAAGTAGTCTAATCACCCCCCTCTAGACATATTTTCTATCCTACATGGGTAGATAGCATTACGCGGTGTAAGTGTAGTGTTGTTCAGCAGCCAATAGGGTTGCAGTTTTTCTTTTCTCTTTGATCTTCGGATCCTCCCCATGTTGTTCTTTCGTTGCTTTCTGCTAAATCCAATTGAAGCCAGCAATTTACTGGGTCTTACAAAAAGACAAAGATCCAAGTCCCCAAGGGAGTCAATAAGTTCCACAAAGATGCACCCTATCTGGTATCCTGTATCCTATATTCTATATTTTTAAAAAGTTCATCCTCACTACAAGCTTTCGGATAGGATGTTGCAAGCCATCCAACGTGGTTCCCCATCGGTCTATGGATGGGCCCCTTGTCCAAAATCCCGCAATCCGGACGCAAATAGGGGGAGGTTTGGGCAGTCCAAACCGCCGCTACATACGCGTCTGACACCCTGGTCCTGCCCAAAAACATCTCACGCACTCGCGTCCTTTCCCTCATGACCGTACCTCCACTCTCCACGTTGCATTCATGCCGACCCAGAGTAGAAGCGACCGGTCACTAGAGCCGGCATTAAAGTAGCGTATTGGCCAAGAGCGCCGCCCACGCCTTATCTTGGTCTTTGCGCCTGTTCAATGTCGGGGATACATGACCTGACGGGATGATGGGACGTCTATCTACTGCATTGAAGCTGGTTGCCTGCTTGTCCGCCTACCGACATTAAACATGCACGACAACAAAAAAATCCCTCCGGCGCCCACATTAAAACATCTCACCGCATCACTGGCCAGTGCCCTCTATTTATACATGGCCGCGCATAGCACAACCCGCACTACTCCATGTATGCTTTTGTTCCTCCTCCGTGTACCACCATGCCATGACAGAGAGCTCTATACCGATGTGGGGAACCCTCCTAGCAGAGCAAAAGCATGAGTTGGCCAGCCTTGCAGCAATTTGGTAGGCCTGTCATGCGCGACGGATAGAGGCCGGCTTGCCAGCGAGCTCGCCAGAGGAGAGAAATGATAGCCCGATGATAGAGGAGGAGGAACGGCTTGCCAGCGAGCTCTCCATTATTCGACGATGAGCCGGCGCTCTTGCCCGTGCCAATCCACGTCGTCTTCATCATGGAGCCAACACACTTAAACTCCGTCACTACTAGGGAAAAGGCTACTAGCAGCGCGGGTAAAATGGCTACTAGCAGCGCGGGTACCCGCACTACAGCTAATAGTTAGTAGTAGCGTGGGTGCAACCCGCGCTACTACTAACAAAGTTAGTGGTAGCGCGTTTCCACCCACGCTACTACTATTATGAACCCGCGCTACTACTAATGAAATAGTAGTAGCGCGTCTATAATACCAACGCTACTAGTATCCTAAATACCAGTAGCGCACAAATTTGTCCCCACGCTACTACTAACGAATTAGGAATTAAAAAAATAAAATCGACAAATTCCATTTTATGCATGCAATTCAAGAAAACACAATAGTGATGGAAATGTCGTTATTACTGATTATACTATTACACAGTTGCCGTATCTAGTATCATACAGTTCCTCATTCTAACGTCCTCACTCCAATAATAAGAAAAATGAAAAGGAAAAATGTTCAATGGAACGGTGCAATAATTGCACTGCAGTGTCATGGATTCACTCTGCCTCTTCAACATCTCGTTACCCTGCAACGATGGAAATGAGCATCAGCAAGGCATATAGATATAGCCAATAAATGGAGAGGAGGCATAAGCTCGGTTGATATAGGAGACCGGGACTAAGATTATAATACAATGAGAATATGCACTGAAATTTGCCCCAAAATTACCTTTGGCAACTCTTCAAATCTCTTGGTTGAAGCAGACAGTGATGTCTCAACCAACTTCCTCCTGTGAGAAACAACTCCCCTCACCTTCTTAGCATTTGCATGAAAAAAGAGGGGAAGTTACTGTACCTTTGCAAGAAAAATAAGAAACCAGAATAGAAAAAGAGCATGGGGTTGTAAATACATGCATTAGCAAAAGATTTACAGTAGAATGAAAAGGAGTGCTAGAACAAAAGATGAGGCACCAGGACATTACTACAAAAATCTACTGTAAACACTAAATTTAGAACATTACTACTATAAATACATGAGGCACCAAGACAGAAAACAAAAGATGAGCAATATCATATGAGCAGAATGAAAACGAGTTTGAAACATAGCATGATTAACAATAAAATATAGTGCTGTAACAACAGCAGGAGTGCAACACATTGCCCTGTTCCCCTTTCAAATATCAACACACTAAAAAAGGCTATGAGACTCGAGTATTCGATGCCCACTTCAAACAATAACATGATTATTTGTTGTAGACTGTATTGAAGAAACTATGGCACCCGATTTTTCAATCCCCACACAATATTGTTTGTTAACTTACCTAAAAGTTGTATTCTTATTAGGCTAGTACAAGCAATCAGCTGTCGTCATAAGGAAAAAATAGTTCAGTATTGTGTTTCCTCCTGCAGTACAGTGCAAGTACTTCGCAAGAAAGAAAGAAAGAAGATGACTCGAGCCTATGTGTGAGTGAGCTCAGCTATCTCTACAGCAGCAGCTTTTTGGACATATTTTTCATCATCAATGATTCAGTTACGATCTATCTAGCAATAGATTCAGCTATCTTGAGATTTTCCATGTTAATTCTAGCCATGGTTTTGTGGCAACAGGGTGATAACTAAACGACCCAGAAAAACATGGAGTGATGAATCAATTCAATATCTTCGGAAGTGGATACTCTAGTAGACCTGCAAGACCAGATATGGTAGTAACTAAAATCATATAAAGATTCGAGGTTAAAGATTATAAATCCAATTTGTCATTAGCATAAAAATATTAGTTCCTGACAATATGCTCCAAGAAGAAGCAGATGATAATATTCCCCAAGAAGAAAATGATGATGACAATATGCTCCAAGAAGAAGCAGATGATGATGACAATATGCTCGAAGAAGAAGATGACCCGGTCAGAATTGTTCAGAACAAGAACTGTATTGGGAAAGTGATGTTTATGAATTTAATATGGAAGTTTACGAAATTAGGAGACTCCTGGTCCTAGACTACAAGTCATACTTCTAGTCCTAGTCCTACAAGCACTAAACTTGAAATTTAATCTTGCAAACAAAATTTTGACAAGTTTTCTGTCAAATTCTACACAAGAATTTTTGACAAGTTTTCTGTCAAATTCTGATCAAATCTCACAAAATAAATGTTTAATGTGCTTGAAACATTATGTTTGCCATTACATCCAACTAACCCAGTCTGGCTTTTGAGATTATTTCAACACTAAGATCCACAACTATTTGGCATGGGATTCTTGTGCCAATTTATAGTGAAACTTTGCAACTTTATACTCCTAGAAACAGTTTGATGCTGGGCTGAGCAGCAGATCCATAAGAGAAACAGTTTGATGTGAGTATTATTCCAGTTAAGCAGCAGAACCACAACTCCTAGAAAGTTGTAAGTAAGAGTACTCTAGTTAATGATGTAGTAGTACAAACATCCTGAACTAGTCAGCTATAGAAACACTCGGTTCATCAAGATACCATTGCATCCTACTCGGAACATGTGCACTGAATTTTTAGAAGTACACCTTGCCATTTGCAGTGAACATCTACACCTTGCATCCTACTCTGAACATGTGCACTTAACATGTCACTGGGTAATGTTAATCCTAAAACTATACCATCTCTGTAATGTGCACTGAACATTCTACTCTGAACATGTGCACTGAACATGAGCACAGCTTTCCATGGCAGAGAGATAAAACTGTAATGCCACAGATGAGAAATCATAGAGACTACAGAAGCTCGTGCACCTTGCCATCTCTGTTGTACAGGCAGCCCAGCAGCTCCACGCGGTCGTCAGCCCGTAGCGCCCGCTTGAGCAAGACATGGATGGAGTCCGCACTGGTTGCACCATGGGCAGTGACTCCCCGGCGATGCCACCTGCCACCTCGGCGAGCGGATCCAGGGCCGCGAGCTTCTCCACCATGGACGTCGTCAAGTAGGACACCATCCTACTGTTGGAAATATGAGCAATTTACCGAATGATTTTATTAACAAAAATACTAGATAAAGCATGACTGGTATAGCAGTGATAAAACAAGCCATGCGATTTGAAAAAGAGAAAGTAAACAACATCTTCATATATGAACCGTAACTAAACATATCTTGAGCAGACAGTATAGCAAGTTGCATATATGAAATAGAGTCTAGCATATCTAGGGCAAATACTAGAACAAGGAACTGTCGCAGAACCTCCAATAGAATGGGGAGAAACACGTACGTGACAGCAGCAGGAGCAGAGGCACTGGACTTGGGGTCGGTGTCCTCCATGTCCTCGATGAGGTTGTCGATGTCGGGGAACAAGTCGTCGTCGGGGAAGTAGTCGTCGGAGTCCGGGGCGTCCATGACGAAGAAGTCAGTAGTCGCGCAGAGCGCTCCCCAAAAACCTTATCACCCTTCTCCCGTACCGGACTCAAAAGGTGCGGTTTCAGAGGCCTGCTGTCCCGACTCGCGGTGCACGCCGCAAGCCGGGATGAGGAAGACAGCAGCAGCGCAGAGATTGGAACCGGTGCGAGAGGAAGGAGAAGTTCTGGTGCGTCTCTCTGAGAGGAGCGACCTCCCTTTTATAGGCGCAAGAGAAGGAGGTGAGAGGGCAGCGACGGAAGGTGAAACGAAGAGATGAAGACAAAGCGAACAGGCAGCAGCCGATGGGTTGCACCATTCGCATTCAAACTCCACTGTCGCAAAAACTTTTCAGCTTCCGTGTGACCTTTCGTATACCCGTAGTGCGTGGAAAAAATTTAGACATCGGCTCGGCTCATTCCCGCAACCCGCAACCCGCGGCGCGTCGTGACGAGGTGAGGCGTGGCGTGGCGAGGCGGGCGGCGGAGGAGGAGCGCACGTGGAGGTCCCTCTTGTTCTCATGCTCATACAAGTGGGGAAGGAGGCTCCCTTATAAAGAGGTCCAACTCCCTCTAAACTAGCAATGTGGGACTAAACTTTAGTTCCACCTCTTGACTTGCACGAATGGGCTGCGTGGGCCTTTAGGATTTATTAGGAATTTCTGAAACTGCTATTGGGCTAGGCCCAAATAGACAAAAATTCCAGCAATCCCCCACTAGATCCCAGAGGCACACAAAATTTGCCTTTGGTTCCAAAACACCGTTTTATATACCGGTACTGTAGTGGAGACTATTAAGTTGAACTTCCACCTAGAACTCTATGTTACACTAGTAAGCAACTTGAATAGTGGACTGGGCTTTGAACTGCAAGTTTTCTACGAATCTAGCTTCACATAAAGCCTTGACCGGTACGTGGCTACCGTGGGTCTTCCCCGCGGGTGGAGCTTATGCGTCATACTCCGAGACCTTTCATGAGTTTACTAGAGAGAACCATACTCTCATAGATTGCGACGTTTAACAATCAGACTCATATAGGTGCGTTCTTCAAAAGATGTTCTGCAGGACAACATCTTTGCTTCAAAGAGCCACTTAGAACACATTAAGATATACATCAACCTGCCATGAAGATTAGGAGAGTATTGCATCTTCATGGAGTGGTATCTTAACAGCAAGGGTACTCTCCTCCCAGTTGACCAACAGCTTGTCTTCCACATCTAATTCACGGGATCTCCGATCACAAAGAATAGGTTACCACTGTGAACAACTCATATGTGGGTCTCATACCCATCTCCCTTGATGCATTATCTATCACATTACATGATAGACCCTTAGTGAAAGGATCTGCCAGATTTTTAGACGTTTGGATATAATCCAATGCAATAACTCCAGACTTTCTCATTTTTCTAACAGACTTTAACCTTCTCTGAACGTGTCTTGATGACTTCATGTTATCCTTAGAGCTATTCACTTTCGTGCTCACAGTTTGATTGTCGCAGTTCATAAGGATACCCGGTACAGGTTTCTCAACAACCGGCAAGTCATTCAAGAGTCGGCGAAGCCAATCTGCTTCGACCATAGCTGTATCTAGTGCTGTGAGTTCTGCTTCCATTGTTGACCTCGTTAAGATGGCCTGCTTGCAAGACTTCCAAGGAACAGCGCCACCTCCATGAGTGAATACATATCCGCTCGTGGCCTTTATCTCATCAACATCTGAGATCCAGTTTGAGTCACTATACCCTTCAAGCACCTTTGGGTGCCCGGTGTAGTGAATTCCATAATTCGCAGTGCCTTTCAAATAACGCAAAACTCTCTCTAGAGCTTTCCAATGCACATCTCCTGGTTTTGAGACAAACCGACTCAGTTTGCTAACAGCAAAAGAGATGTTAGGTCTTGTAGCACTGGCTAAGTACATAAGCGAGCCAATAATCTGAGAATACTTCAATTGATCTCTAGCAATTCTTCGATTCTTTCGAAGCAGCATGCTAGCATCATATGGTGTTGGAGAGGGCTTGCAGTCACTATAGCCAAAGCGACTCAAGATCTTTTCCACATAGTGAGATTGAAGCAATGTAATCCCACCATCATCATCTCTCAACAACTTGATGTTCATAATGACATCAGCCACTCCTAAATCCTTCATCTCAAAACAATGAGATAGGAAATCCTTGACCTCCTTAATAACATTCAGATTTGTTCCGAAAATCAGTATGTCATCAACATACAAGCAAACCATAACTCCCTCGCCCCCACCATGGCGATACTACACACATTTGTCAGCTTCATTCACAACAAAGCATGCAGCTGTTAAAGTTCTTTTGAACTTCTCATGCCACTGTTTGGGTGCTTGCTTGAGTCCATACAAAGACTTCAGCAACTTGCACACTTTCCCTTCCCGACCATCTATTACAAACCCATCTGGTTGTTCCATATAAATTTCCTCATCCAACTCTCCATTTAGGAAAGCAGTCTTAACATCCATTTGATGAACGAGAAGACCATGTGAGGCAGCTATTGAAAGTAGAACTCGAATAGTGGTCAGTCGAGCCACAAGTGAGTAAGTATCAAAGAAGTCTTCACCTTCCTTTTGGGTATAACCCTTAGCCACGAGTCGAGCCTTGTACTTTTCGATAGTACCATCAGGCCTAAGCTTCTTCTTGAGTACCCATTTGCATCCTGTAGGTTTGCACCCATAAGGACGATCAGTTATCTCCCAAGTTTTATTCGCCAAGATGGAATCCATCTCGCTACGAACCGCTTCCTTCCAGTAGTCAGCATCTTCCGATGCATAGGCCTCCGAAATAGAACTGGGAGTATCATCTATGAGATACACAAGAAAATCATCACCAAAGGACTTTGCTGTCCTCTGTCTCTTGCTCCTAGTAGGAACTTCATTGTTCTCCTCCACAGGGCTTTCAAAGTGTTCCATCGAAATGGCAGGTTCGACAATTGTAACTGGTTCCTGATTCGATGAACTAGGCATCTCCTGATTAGATGAGGTAGCCATATCCTTCATTGAAAAGATATCTTCAAAGAAAGTCGCATCATTCGACTCCATGATCGTACCGACATGCATGTCAGGTGTCGTGCTTCTAAGTCTGACAGTAGAGTGGGGGGTAGGTATGGAGAGGCAAGGTCCTAGCTATGGAGAAGTTGTAAACAAAAGCGATGTACGAGTTCAGGCCCTTCTCGGAGGAAGTAAAAGCCCTACGTCTCGGAGCCCTGAGGCGGTTGAGTGGATTATGTGTATAGGTGTTACAAGAGTGCCAACCCTTCTGCCTGTGGAGGGGGGTGGCTTATATAGAGTACGCCAGGACCCCTGCCAGCCCACGTAATGGAGGGTTTAAAGTATATTAAGTCTGGGGCGTTACTGGTAACGCCCCACATAAAATGCCTTAACTATCATTAAGTCTATTCAATTACTGGCCATTACAGTGCAGAGTGCCTTCTGACCTTCTGGTGGTCGAGTGTATCTTCATGGTCGAGTGAATCTCCATGGTCGAGTCCTTCTGGTCGGTCGAGTGGGTTCCTCGTTGGTCGACTGGAAGGTGATCTCTTCTAAGGATGTCCCTGGGTAGGACATTCAGGTCAGGCCTATGACCCTACCCTAGGTACATGAATCCATCATTAGCCCCCGAATGGATTGAGGCTTGAATGGGGAATGAGTTGATGTTGTTTCCGATTGACTTTTGCATATTGGCTATGCGTCGTTCTGGATTAAGATCTCCTTTGTTGATAACGAGCAACTTTTCTTCAGTCGACTCGATCCATTCTTGTCTTTCGTCGAGTGATCTTTTAGACTTTGCCAGTTCCCGAGCGACGGATCGCAGGAAATCTCGCGTCTGACAGACCGATCTGCCGCTAGCGGATTCCACGGGATACGAAATTTGGGGAAGCGCGCGAAGCGAAACAAACCGCGGCGCTCGGACGGGACGGGACATAAACGCCTAGATTTCCGCGCCGCTTTTTCCGCCACGTATCGTGTCAATGCAACTGTTTCGGGATATGATTAGGTTGCCTGGGTCCACCTGTCATCCACTCAGAAGGGATGTTATAAATGCAACCAGCGAGGGTTTTCTGAACAGTGCTCCATTCTTTCTCTTCTACTCTCCTCGTCTCCGCCCAACGCGCTCGCTTTCGCCTCCGCAAAACTCTTCCTCGCGCACCTCGCCGGCAGCCATGGTCAAGGAGAAGACAGCGGCGCTGGAGCGCACAAAGAAGGCTTCGGCGACGGAGAAGGCGTCGTCGGCGGAGAAGGCGAAGGGGAGATCCACCAGCCGCAGTGGGTCTTCGTCGAGATCCCGCTTGCCGAAGGGCTGGGTCCAGGGAGATTGGATCCAGTCGACCATCAGGGAGAAGGATCTCCTCGACATGGCCGACGACGGGCTGATCCCCCATGGCGCCGCAAGACTTCCAGGGAAAGAGTGGCAACCTCAGCCGGAAGAGGGTGAGTGTGTGCTCCTGGCCACTCATATTGATCGAGGGTTTTCTTTGCCACCGAGCATTTTCTTTCGTGGTTTTCTGAACTTCTTTGGAGCCCAACTCCACCACTTTACTCCGAACTCCATCGCGTACCTTGCTGCGTTCGTATCCATGTGCGAGAGTTTCCTGGGCTGTCGACCGCACTGGGGCTTGTTCAAGCACATCTTCACGTGTCCTTCTCAGACCGTGAAGAAGGCGAGTCCGAGCGATGAGAAGACCCAGGTTGTCCAAATGTGCGGGGGTCTGGGAATTCAAGTGAGAAACAAGAGCACCTTCCCAGCTATGACGTTTCCCGAGTCGGTCAGAGGCTGGCAGTCGACTTGGTTCTACTGCCGGAACGAGCTGACGCCGGGGCAGTCGAGTGGACTCCCCCCATTCACCATGAGTCGAGTGAACAAGCCCTCCTCTCTGAAGGTGGTTCCGGAGGAGAGGGCTGATGTGAAGATGTTGATGGACCGCGTGGTGCAGTTGGTCCGGGACGGCGTGACTGGCATCGACCTTCTGGAGGTTTTCCTTCGGCGGCGGATCCAGCCTCTTCAGTTCCGGAGCCATGGCATGTGGTTGTACTGCGGGACTGAAGACGATACCCGAGTCCACCCGGAAGCAGTCGATGACGCCACGGTGGAAAGATGGATGGCCGCGGTCACTGGGAATAAGGATAATCCCCGTGGATCCAGGAGGGTTCCTCCACTCGACCATCACACCGTTCCAGATAAGGTATATTTGCTCTGCCTTCCATTGTATATTCGTCGAATTTGTTTCTGTATGTTCTGCGACTTGGTCGACTGATCTCTGTCTTGACGTCTTCTAGGCCCTCACCGACCTGTATTCGATGCCCAATGGAGCTCAGGCTCCGACTGAGGAGGGAGAAGCCAGCGGGGGCGAGAGCCAGGAGGAGTGGGATTCAGACGCTGCCGAAGATGACGATGACGACGACGATGACGAGGACGAAGAGGAGGAGGAGGAGGAGGAGGTTGCACCGCCGCGCTCAGAAAGGCGGTCTAAGCTTGTCCATGACCCCGCGACTGAACGCGGTAAGGGGGTGGCGACTGCCTCGCAGTCGACCAAACGCCCTCGGACCGCTTCTCCGGTGCCGAGTGAAAGGGCTCCGAAGCAGTCGAAGGTGGCTCCGCCGAAACCCACCAAGCTCCTGCCGAAGATGAAGGTGTCCATCCCCACCATATCCGGGTAAACACGCTACTTGAGTTCTCTTGTTTTGTATAAGCTTTATCTCTGGTTGATACTTGAGTTGGTCGACTGATTCTTTGGAACTTCAGTGCTGCAACTTCTGAGACCTCAAGCAAGGCTGACGACCATGAGATGGAGGACGCAGCAACCTCAAATCCTGGTACTATACTCTCAATTCTGTCCTTAGTCGACTGACTCATGATTTCTAACTTTGATTCTTTTTCTGAAGCTCCACCCCATGACATTATCACCCTTCCTGAAGATGATGATGAGGATGAAGAACCGCTGAGGCACAGGATGAGCAGCAAGACGTCTACTGGTAAGGCAACCCAGAGTGCGACGGCGCCCGAGACTGTGGTCACGGAAGGGGAGAACCTCACTCGACACACCGTGTCTTTCGCGGTGCCGTTGACGAGCGCTCATCCTACTTCGTCGAGTGCTGCACAACCTTCGCTCTTCACAACACATCATGTCCCAGAGGACCAAGCCAGTGCTACTAAGGAGGCGATACGTCAAGCGGGGATCATGATGGAGCAGGTGAAGATCGTCCGGGATGCAAGCCAAGCAGCTTATGATGCTAGCTCTGCCCTTCAAAGCAATGTTCAGGTCAGTCAACCACCGCCTGTTCTGTTAGGATATGCTATCAAAAACTTTTTCTTTCTGATTTCTGAAATCCATAGCAATCACCCACTAGGTGTATAACTCCGTGTTAGCGGGGGCACGCTGAGTGCACCCGCTGGGTGTAGTCCCCAAGGCTAAGGTCGACTGCTGGCAGTCGGCCTTAGGCTTTATAAGTAAAGGTTGTTCATCATTCGACTGGATCGAATGGTTTTCCGGAACTGGTGGGGGCACGCTGAGTGCACCCACTGGGTGTAGTCCCCGAGACTGTGGTCGACTGCTTGCAGTCGACTACAGTCTGGAGAGCACGTCTCTTTTTTTTTTGGGTCGACTGGTCGACTCTGTCTTGAACAGAACTAGTGGGGGCACGCTGAGTGCACCCACTGGGTGTAGTCCCCGAGACTACGGTTGAATGCTTGCATTCGACTGTAGTCTTAGAAACGTATGATTTTTCTCTATCCACTCGGAAGTGAATCATCTTTGATATTTTGTCGATTGGTTCTTCGTAGAAATCTTGTGACCTTGCGGCTCGCTATACGGAACTGGAGCAGAAGCACATTCAGCTCAAGCTGGATCTGAAGCAGGTGCAGGAGAATCTGACGAAGGCGAAGGAGGAGACCAAAGGTATGTTCGGTGAGACCTCGACGACTCCTTTTTCCTTCCGTTTGTTGCAAAATCTGACTTTGCTGAAACTTGCAGACAAGGTGCGGGAGGCCCAGAAGAAGAAGGACCTTGAGCTAGCTGAGAAGACCAAGCTTGCTGACGAGAAGTTAGCTTCAGTCACCAAGCTTGAACAGGAAAATACCAATCTGAGAGCTGCTCTGGCGATTGCCTCCAAGGATGTCGACCGACTGAAAGCTGACAAGACTACCCTGACTGAGAAGATCAACCAATTGACTGGGAGGAAGAATGACCTGGAAGGCTTCCTGGGTGGTCTTGCCAAGAAATTGTTCCTTATGCTCGAAGGTAATCTTTTTCACTCGACCAACATTTTCAACTGTGACGCTTCCATTCGACCATTGTCTTGATTCGGCGTTTTGTCCTTGTAGAATTCTGTCAGAACTTTGAAGAAGAGACTAACCAGTTGGAGCCGAACCTTGACCCTGTCAATTCTCCGGTGAATGATGAAGTTGCCATGAATGTCTTCCGACTGGAGTCTCGCGTTGCAGCTGTCGTGGACTATCTTGCAAGGCTGAAGGCCGCCACTTCTCGCATCGACTCGACGCTTTGGCCCGGGGCGACACTTCAGAACGACCTCGAGTCGTTTATGGCTCGATTAAACGCGGTCCCCGACCGTGTGCAAGAGTGGAAGAAGTCCTCGGCTCGGTGCGGCGCAGATGTTGCCCTGTGTCTGGCCCGAGTCCACTTCAAGGACGCGCGAGAAGAGAAGCTGGCGGCTCTCCGAGTGGCCAACACCAAGAAACACGACTTCAGATCCTTCATGGAAACTTTCATCGCTGCTGCTACCCGGATTGCAGACGGGATCGACCTCGACGAGTTTGTTGCTCCTTCCAGCCCTCCACAGGAGGGGTAAAAAACTTTCTTTAAACCCGACACTTTAAATTTGCCTCGGTATGCCGAGTGGGATTGTAACCGGTAAACCTTAACAGGCTTAGTGCCTGAGCACTCTCGGTTCCTTTAGGTATCGACCTAAACTTGGATTTGATGTTTGGATATGATTGCTCCTGGCTCGAATTGTCCTTTGCAGGTTCACAGCAAGATGTCCACTGCAGTTGACTTATTCCTTAGGCGAGCACTGGGCTGCAGCTAAGCCTCCGAGTGAGAGGTTCGCTCTTCACTCGGTAGGATTTTTATACCTTAGGCGAGCGCTGGGCTGCAGCTAAGCCTCCGAGTGAGAGGTTTGCTCTTCACTCGGTAGGATTTTTTATAACTTAGGCGAGCGCTGGGCTGCAGCTAAGCCTCCGAGTGAGAGGTTTGCTCTTCACTCGGTAGGATTTTTATAACTTAGGCGAGCGCTGGGCTGCAGCTAAGCCCCCGAGTGAGAGGTTTGCTCTTCACTCGGTAGGATTTTTTATAACTTAGGCGAGCGCTGGGCTGCAGCTAAGCCCCCGAGTGAGAGGTTTGCTCTTCACTCGGTAGGATTTTTTATAACTTAGGAGAGCGCTGGGCTGCAGCTAAGCCCCCGAGTGAGAGGTTTGCTCTTCACTCGGTAGGATTTTTTATAACTTAGGCGAGCGCTGGGCTGCAGCTAAGCCCCCGAGTGAGAGGTTTGCTCTTCACTCGTTGGGATTTTTTATAACTTAGGCGAGCGCTGGGCTGCAGCTAAGCCCCCGAGTGAGAGGTTTGCTCTTCACTCGTTGGGATTTTTTATAACTTAGGCGAGCGCTGGGCTGCAGCTAAGCCCCGAGTGAGAGGTTTGCTCTTCACTCGGTAGGATTTCTTATAACTTAGGCGAGCGCTGGGCTGCAGCTAAGCCCCCGAGTGAGAGGTTTGCTCTTCACTCGGTAGGATTTTTTATAACTTAGGCGAGCGCTGGGCTGCAGCTAAGCCCCCGAGTGAGAGGTTTGCCCTTCACTCGGTAGGATTTTTTATAACTTAGGCGAGTACTTGGACTGCAGCTAAGCCCTCGAGTGAGAGGTTTGCTCTTCACTCGGTAGGATTTTTTATAACTTAGGCGAGCGCTGGGCTGCAGCTAAGCCCCCGAGTGAGAGGTTTGCCCTTCACTCGGTAGGATTTTTTATAACTTAGGCGAGTACTTGGACTGCAGCTAAGTCCTCGAGTGAGAGGTTTGCTCTTCACTCGGTAGGATTTTTTATAACTTAGGCGAGCGCTGGGCTGCAGCTAAGCCCCCGAGTGAGAGGTTTGCTCTTCGCTCGGTAAGATTTTTATACCTTAGGCGAGCACTGGGCTGCAGCTAAGCCCCCGAGTGGAAGTCTGGCTTACCACTCGGTAGGATTTTTTATAACTTAGGCGAAACGGATTCGCGGCTAAGCCTCCGAGTGGAAGTCTGGCTTACCACTCGGTAGGATTTGTACAAACTTAGGCGAAACGGATTCGCGGCTAAGCCTCCGAGTGGAAGTCTGGCTTACCACTCGGTAGGATTTGTACAAACTTAGGCGAAATGGATTCGCGGCTAAGCCACCCGCCGGGGGAAAAAGTGACAAAAATTATGGCACTATTATTTCGAGATCCATGAACTACAGAAGTATTTTATTACAACTCATCCGAGTGGAAAACTTTTAAGTGTAAAACAGGCAGAGCAGATCCGCATTCCAAGCTCGGGGCTCTTCGATGTTATGTTCGAGGTTGTAGAGACGGTATGCCCCGTTGTGGAGAACTTTGGTGACGATGAAGGGTCCTTCCCAAGAAGGAGCGAGCTTATGCTGTTTCTGCTGATCCACTCGGAGAACTAGATCTCCTTCTTGGAAGGCTTGACCCCTCACATTCCTGGCGTGAAAGCGACGCAAGTCTTGTTGATAGATGGTCGATCGGATCAGAGCCATCTCCCTCTCTTCCTCTAGAAGGTCGACTGCATCCTGACACGCTTGCTCAGCTTCTGCTTCGTTGTAGAGTTCAACTCGAGGAGCATTGTGAAGAAGATCACTCGGCAAGACTGCTTCAGCTCCATAGACCAGAAAGAATGGAGTTCTTCCAGTCGACCGATTGGGTGTGGTCCGCAAACCCCAAAGCACCGAAGGAAGTTTGTCGACCCATGCTCCAGCCGCGTGCTTGAGATCACGCATCAGTCGGGGTTTTAAACCCTTGAGGATTAAACCATTGGCTCGCTCCGCTTGTCCATTCGACTGGGGGTGAGCGACTGAAGCGTAGTCGACTCGTGTGCCTTGAGCGTTGCAGAAATCCTTGAATTCTTCCGAGTCAAAGTTCGACCCATTATCCGTAATGATGCTGTGCGGGACTCCATATCTGAACGTCAGCTCCCTGATGAAGGTAACTGCAGTACCGGCGTCAAGATTCTTGATTGGTTTAGCCTCGATCCACTTTGTGAACTTGTCGACTACGACCAGTACGTGCGTGAAACCACTTCGACCTGTTCTCAAGGGACCGACCATGTCCAACCCCCATACTGCGAACGGCCAAACGAGTGGAATGGTCTTCAGAGCTGACGCGGGCTTGTGTGACATATTGGAGTAGAACTGACATCCTTCGCACTTGTCCACTATTTCCTTTGCCATCTCATTCACCCTTGGCCAGTAAAATCCAGCTCGGTAAGCTTTAGCTACAATGGTCCGAGAGGACACATGGTGACCACAGGTCCCCGAGTGGATATCATTGAGAATGATTCGACCTTCTTCTGGCGTTATGCATTTTTGACCAACCCCAGTCGGGCTTTCTCTATACAGCTGTCCTTTGATAACGGTAAAGGCTTTGGATCGACGGACGATCTGCCGAGCCTCTTCCTCATCCTCTGGGAGCTCTTTTCTCAGGATATATGCGATATAGGGAATTGTCCAGTCGGGAGTGACCACTAAAACCTCAATGACCAAGTCGACTACTGCTGGGACCTCAACTTCAGTCGGATCTGTGGCACTCTTGGGCTGTGGAGCTTCCTCTGTGAAGGGATCTTCTTTAACTGACGGAGTGTGTATATGCTCCAAAAACACACCACTCGGAATTGCTTCTCTTTTGGAACCTATCTTTGCCAGATCATCTGCTGCTTGATTTTTCAGTCAGGGGATGTGATGGAGCTCCAACCCCTCGAACTTCTTTTCCAGCTTCCTCACTACATTGCAGTATCCAGTCATGGCTAGGCTTCTCACGTCCCACTCCTTCATCACCTGGTTGACCACTAAATCTGAATCGCCATAAACCATCAGGCGACGGACGCTGAGTGAGATGGCCATGCGCAATCCATATAAAAGGGCCTCATACTCTGCCTCATTGTTGGAGGAATCAAAGTGAATCTGGAGCACATATCTAAGCTTATCTCCTCTGGGGGAAACCAGAACAACCCCAGCACCAGAACCATTCAGCATCTTAGAGCCATCGAAGAACATGGTCCAATGCTCCGAGTGAACTTCAGTCGGCTGTTGTTGTTCAATCCACTCGGCGAGGAAATCTGCTATTGCCTGGGACTTAATGGCTTTCTTTGCCTCAAACTTGATATCAAGGGGAAGAAGTTCAATCGCCCATTTCACCACTCGACCAGTTGCATCTCTGTTGTGCAGAATCTCTGATAGTGGGGCGTCGCTGACGACTGTGATAGAATGATCAGAGAAATAATGAGCAACCTTCTTCATGGTCATGTATATTCCGTACACAAGCTTCTGATAATGAGGGTATCTCTGCTTGGATGGAGTCAAGACTTCAGACAAATAATACACCGGGCGCTGAACTTTGAAGGCTTTTCCTTCTTCCTCCCGCTCGACCGTAAGTACTGTACTGACGACTTGTCCTGTGGCTGCAATATAAAGCAACAAAGGCTCTTTGCTGATTGGAGCAGCAAGCACCGGCTGGGTGGAGAGCAGAGCTTTTAGCTCGGCAAACGCTGCATCAGCTTCTGGAGTCCACTCGAACTTGTCTGCCTTCTTCATCAGTCGGTAAAGAGGCAATGCCTTTTCACCGAGTCGTGAGATGAATCGACTTAATGCGGCCAAGCATCCAGTAAGCTTCTGGACATCGTGCACTCGCACAGGGCGTTTCATTCGGAGAATAGTGCCGATCTTCTCTGGATTAGCGTCAATCCCTCGCTCGGAAATGAGAAAACCGAGTAACTTTCCACCAGGAACTCTGAATGTGCACTTCGATGGATTGAGCTTGATATCGTACCTTCTGAGGTTGGCAAATGTTTCGGCGAGGACAGCAAGCAGGTCGGAACCTTTTCGCGACTTAACGACGATATCATCCATATACGCTTCCACATTCCGACTGATTTGAGTGAGAAGACACTTCTGAATCATACGCATAAATGTGGCTCCGGCATTCTTGAGGCCGAATGGCATGGTGATATAGCAGAAGCACCCGAATGGAGTGATGAAAGCTGTTTTTACTTCGTCGGGTCCGTACAGACGGATCTGATGATACCCGGAATATGCATCTAGAAAAGACAATCTCTCACATCCCGCGGTCGAGTCAACAATTTGATCTATGCGAGGGAGAGGAAAATGATCTTTCGGGCAGGCCCGATTGATGTGCTTGAAGTCAATGCACATGCGGAGTGATTTGTCCTTCTTGGGAACCATGACGACATTGGCGAGCCACTCGGAGTGGTATATCTCTCGGATAAATCCTGCCGCCAACAGTCGAGCCACTTCCTCACCAATAGCTTTTCTATTCTGGACGGCGGACCGCCGAAGATGCTCTTTGACTGGTTTTGCTGACTTGTCGACTCTGAGGCGATGCTCAGCCAGTCCCCTGGGAACACCTGGCATGTCAGCTGGCTTCCATGCAAAAATGTCCCAGTTCTCACGGAGGAACTGGATGAGCGCTTCTTCCTATTTCGGGTCGAGTGTCGTGGAGATGTGGGTCGGGGCTGCATTGGGGTCGGTCGGGTGAATGTGAACAGGCTTTGTCTCACCAGACGACTGAAATGCAGACTCTGTGGCTGGTTTCTTGGATCGCAACAAATCACTCGGATCTGCGTTTTGCTTGTATTCTTCGAACTCGACCGCTGTCACCTGAGAATCAGCAATCTTCGAGCCCTTCTGAAAGCACTCTTCTGCCTTTTTCCGATTGCCAGTGACAGTGATCACCCCTTTGGGACCTGGCATTTTCAGTTTGAAGTACACGTAACATGGTCGAGCCATGAACCGTGCATAGGCAGGCCTCCCCAAAATGGCGTGGTACGCGCTCTGAAAATCCACAACCTCAAAGGTCAACTTTTCCTTGCGAAAATGTTTTGAGTCGCCAAAAACCACGTCCAGGGCTATTTGGCCGAGTGAGTTGGCTTTCTTCCCTGGTATGACTCCGTGGAAACTCATGTTGCTGGTGCTTAGTCGGGACATCGGGATGCCCATTCCCTTCAGTGTGTCTGCATACAACAAGTTCAGCCCACTGCCACCGTCCATCAGCACTTTCGTCAGTCGAGTGCCTTCGACGACTGGATCGACCACCAAAGCTTGCCTCCCAGGGGTGGCAATATGAGTCGGGTGATTAGATTGGTCGAATGTGATGGGTGTTTGGGACCATTTCAGATAACTTGGTTTTGCTGGGGCAACCATATTCACCTCACGATTAATGACTTTCAGTCGACTCTTGCTCTCCACATCCGCGAAGATCATCAGAGTGGAGTTGATATGCGGATATTCTTCCTCACTGTCCTCTTTGTCTCCGGCCTTGTCTGATTCTTTCTCCTTGTCCTTAGACTGTTTTCCCTGAAACTGCAGGATCAGGAGTCGACACTGGCGAGTGGTGTGCTTTGGGTAAATAATGTTGCCCTCTTCATCTTTCTTCGTGTGGATGTGGCACGGCATATCCATCACGTCGTTTCCTTCTTTATCCTTTACTTTCTTAGGATTCCAGGATCCTTTTGGCTTCCCTTTGAACTTTCCCTGAGTCACGACCAGGGCCTCTCCAGGAGCTGCTGGCTCGGCTTTCCGCTTCTGTTTCCGACTGGAATTTCCCTTCTCCGACTGACTTGGCTTATACTTGCCGCTTCGGAGTCGGTCCTCCTCCTCGCCATTGGCGTATTTGGTAGCAATCTCCATCATTCGACTCAGGGTCATGTCCCCGGTTCGACCAAACTTCAGACTCAATTCCCTGTTCTTGACACCATCTTTGAAGGCGCAGACTGCTTGATGATTAGACACGTTTTCCACAGTATGGTGCAGAGTGATCCACCTCTGAATGTACTCTCTGAGAGTCTCATTGGTCTTCTGCACACAAACATGCAGCTCTGTCAAACCAGCTGGTCGCTTGCAGGTTCCTTCAAAAGTTCTGACGAACACTCGGAACAAATCTTCCCAAGTGTAAATACTGTCAGGAGGTAACTGATTCAACCACGCTCTGGCTGAACCTTCCAGCATGAGGGGCAAATGCTTCATGGCCACCTCGTCATTCCCACCGCCAATCTGAATAGCCACTCGGTAGTCCTCAAGCCAAGTTTCAGGCTTGGCCTCCCCAGTGAACTTGCTGACTCCTGTCGCCAACCTGAAATTGGGGGGAATCACTGCGGCTCTGATAGCCATGCTAAAACACCCTGGACCAGAAACATGCACTCGACTGCTCGTGGGTGCATCTCTCTCGGGTCCACCTGGATGGGCTCTGTTCCGGTCGACCAAGCTTTGCACGATAATGGATTGCGCGTCGAAGCCTGGTCCCCTGGGGTCGACTGGAACTCTTCGCCCCGCACTGAACTGACGCCTGTCATCCTGTCAATGAGGAGCGTAAGACCCTTCCCTCGGAGGGGAAACGGGCACTCGACGCCTGTCATCTCGGTCGTGTCGGTCTCCATACTGATCACACTGGTTGTCGCGCCCTTCCCGCCGCGGAGGCGATCTGGGACTGTGAGCCGACTGAACCGTATTCGCAGCGACGGATCGACTGTGAATTCTGTTGCGCGACTGCGACACGGCTGAGTTCTGGTCCCCTGCTGCTCGGAGCAAATCTCTGATCTGCATCAAGCCTCTCCCAGCTTCCGACTGTGAAGGCTGATGGACTCTGCTATACGGGTTGCAGCTGCTAAATTCTGAATTGGCGTGCGGTATACCTGAGTCGGCGGGAAGAGTCGACGTCGATTGGCTTTGGGGACTCGTTGCCGCGCGCGCTCGTCGAGTGCTCGCTGAAGGTTCTCCAGACGAGCGCGTTCAGCCACATTGGCCAAACGTGCCTCCTCCAAGGCGCGAGCCTCGGGGATTTCTCCCGTAATGGGAGTATGCAGGGCATCCATGTTCCTGCGGCGAAGCTCTTCTCTCTGCAGAGAGTCGAGTGCCTCGGGCTGGTACTCTTCGTGGTCCTGAGCAGGGCCACCTCCACCGCCCGCTCCACCACCATGGGCGAAGCCGGGAGGACTGCGGGGTCCATCGACCATGAGAATTTCCGCCGCTGGATCACTGCTATCGCATTCGGATGCAGTCTCTACGGAGCCACTCGACAGATCGAACAGGCCGTAGAGAGATTCGTCGGGCTCGATTGCCGCAACTTGTGGGATGGCCGCCTGGCGAGCCACCGCGTGTTTCACCCACCGCTGAAGCCTCGACCGACCAGAGCGCTTGCGCTGGTGGGAGACCGAACGGGCGACCGATAAAGGAGTCGACCGATAGGGGGCCGACGGTTGCCGCAGCAGAACGCCGCGGACACATGCGCGAAGGTGCGTCGCACCGCGGACGGGGAGCGCATCGACGTCGAGTGGAGCCTCCTGGAGCCACGCGGAGTCGGCGGCGACGAAGGTGAGAGCGCCAAGATGGATCTCGCGCCCCTCGACCAAAACTCCAGCAGTCATCATGATGAAAGTATTCGGAAATACTGCAACTTCTCCACAAAATCGCTAAAGCACCGGCCCCACGGTGGGCGCCAACTGTCGTGGTTCTAAGTCTGACAGTAGAGTGGGGGGTAGGTATGGAGAGGCAAGGTCCTAGCTATGGAGAAGTTGTAAACACAAGCGATGTACGAGTTCAGGCCCTTCTCGGAGGAAGTAAAAGCCCTACGTCTCGGAGCCCTGAGGCGGTCGAGTGGATTATGTGTATAGGTGTTACAAGAGTGCCAACCCTTCTGCCTGTGGAGGGGGGTGGCTTATATAGAGTACGCCAGGACCCCTGCCAGCCCACGTAATGGAGGGTTTAAAGTATATTAAGTTTGGGGTGTTACTGGTAACGCCCCACATAAAATGCCTTAACTATCATTAAGTCTATTCAATTACAGGCCGTTACAGTGCAGAGTGCCTTCTGACCTTCTGGTGGTCGAGTGTATCTTCATGGTCGAGTGAATCTCCATGGTCGAGTCCTTCTGGTCGGTCGAGTGGGTTCCTCGTTGGTCGACTGGAAGGTGATCTCTTCTAAGGATGTCCCTGGGTAGGACATTCAGGTCAGCCTATGACCCTACCCTAGGTACATGAATCCATCATCAGGTACCTCAGATTTTACAACCAAGAATCTATAGCCAATGCTATGAAAAGCATATCCCAGGAAAACACAATCCACAGTCTTCGGTCCAAGCTTCCGCTTCTTTGGAATTGGAACATTGACTTTCGCCAAACAACCCCATGCTCGTAGATAAGAGAGTTTTAACCTTTTCTTCTCCCATTCCTCGAATGGAGTTATCTCTTTGTTCTTTCTGGGGACTCGATTTAGGACATGACAAGCTGTCAATATCGCCTCCCCCCACCATGCCTTGGAGAGACCCGATGTGTCTAACATGGCGTTAACCAAATCAATTAGAGTACGGTTCTTTCTTCTGGCCACCCCATTTGACTGCGGTGAGTAGGGAGGCGTCCTCTCATGGATTATACCATGTTCCGCACAAAAAGCATCAAATTCATTGGAAAAATACCCTCCACCACGGTCGGACCTAAGCCTCTTGATTTTTCCATCAAGTTGGTTTTCCACTTCAGCTTTATAGATCTTGAAAAAGTTCAAAGCCTCATCCTTAGATTTCAGAAGATACACATGGCAGTATCTAGTGGAGTCGTCAATTAACGTCATGATATATTTCTTTCCAACTTTTGTCAAAACACCATTCATTTCACATAGATCTGAATGTATAAGTTCTACTGGTGCAAGATTTCTCGTCTGCGCAGTCACGTGAGACTTACCAGGTTGCTTAGCTTGCACACACACTTGACACTTAGATCCCTTGACGGTGGTGAAACTAGGGATTAAGTTCAACTTCACTAGTCGCGACATGCAACCAAATTTAACATGACAAAGACGTAAATGCCACACGTTTGATTCACTATTGTTGCAAATATGATTAACAACTTTATTGCAAACTTCTGATAAGGATAAACGAAACAGATCTCCTGACTCATAGGCTTTACCAACAAAGGTTCCATACTTGGATATTACAAATTTATTTGACTCAAAGACAAGCTTATAGCCATCTCTACACAAAAGAGATCCGCTAACAAGATTTTTATTGACGGAGGGGACATAATGCACGTTCTTCAGCCGCACGATCTTCCCCGAAGTAAACTTCAGATCGACCGTGCCAACACCACGAACAAAATCACTTGAACCATTGCCCATCAGCACGGTTGAAGTCCCTGCGGTCTGATAAGACGACAACATGGCAATGTCACCGCATACATGCACATTAGCATCTGTGTCAATCAACCAATCAGGAGAATGACATACTGAAAGAATAGTGGGAAATATACCATACCCAGCATCCTTCATGTCAGTGTCTCCAATGACAACATTAGCGGTCTTGCCGCCTTTCCCAGGATGACGCTTGTCATAGCGATTAGGGAAACTAGGAGCCCAATGATCAGGATCTCCACACACATGACAAGCACCTTTCTTCTTGTCACTCTTCTTCTTGAAGTTCGTGTGTTGTACAGCCTTGTTCTTCCCATCAAACTTTGCTTTACCATCAAGCTTGCCCTTGTTCTTGAACTTGTGGGACTGGAAGTTTTTCTTCTGTACCAGATTGGCACTAGATCCTCCCTCAATACCTCGAGCATGTGTGTCCTTTGCTCTCGCCTTTTCTTCCACATCAAGAGTACCAATGAGATCCGGGACAGAAAACTCCTGTCTCTTATGCTTCAGTAAGGTAGCAAAGTTCCTCCATGAAGGAGGAAGCTTAGTGATGATACCCCCGGCAACAAACTTGCCCGGTAGCATGCAATTGAAGTGCTCAAGTTCTCTAGCAAATGACTGTATCTCATGAGCCTGCTCAACCACGGAGCGCTCTTCAGTCATCCTGTAATCATAGAATTTCTCCATGATGTACAACTCAGTGCCGGCATCTGAGACCCCAAACTTGGCCTCGAGTGTGTCCCACATATCTTTTCCATTGTCAATTGATGCATAAGCATCAACTATGTTCTCACAAGAACACTCAAGAGAGCAGCCTTAAACAAGGTATCCATTTTCTGAAAAGCTTGTGCCTGTTGGGCATCTTTCTCTCCTTCAGGTTTGCCAAGAGTGGCATCATAGCAACTCATGGTTTGAAACCATAAGACTGCTCTCACGCGCCACCTCTTATAGTGTATACCCTCAAACATAGGAGGTCTCATGGAAGCAGCAAAACCACTTGGGGTAAATTGCCTATAATAAGGTTTTTGGATTGTTGCAAATATGAGCAATTTACTGAATGATTTTATTAACAGAAATACTAGATAAAGCATGACTAGTATAGCAGTGATAAAACAAGCCATGCGATTTGAAAAAGAGAAGGTAAACAACATCTTCATATATGAACCGTAACTAAACATATCTTGAGCAGACAGTATAGCAAGTTGCATATATGAAATAGAGTCTAACATACCTAGGGCAAATACTAGAACAAGGAACTGTAGCAGAACCTCCAATAGAAATGGGAGAAACACGTCCGTGATAGCAGCAGGAGCAGAGGCACTAGACTTGGGGTCGGTGTCCTCCATGTCGTTGAGGAGGTTATCGATGTCGGGGAAGTAGTCGTCGTCGGGGAAGTAGTCGTTGGAGTCCGGGGCGTCCGTGATGAAGAAGTTAGTAGTCGCGCAGAGCGCTCCCCAAAAACCTTATCATCCTTCTCCCGTACAGGATTCAAAAGGTGCGATTTCGGAGGCCTACTGTCCCGACTCACGGTGCACGCCGCAAGTCGGGATGAGGAAGACAGTAGCAGCGCAGAGATTAGAGCCGGTGGCGAGAGGAAGGAGAAGTTCTGGTGCGTCTCTCTGAGAGGAGCGACCTCCCTTTTATAGGCGCAAGAGAAGGAGGTGAGAGGGCAGCGACGGAAGGTGAAACAAAGAGATGAAGACAAAGCGAACAGCCAGCAGCCAAAGGGTTGCACCGTTCGCATTCAAACTCCACTGTCGCAAAAACTTTTCAGCTTCCGTGTGACCTTTCGTATACCCGTAGTGCGTGGCAAAAAATTAGACATCGGCTCGGCTCATTCCCGCAACCCGCAGCGCGTCGTGACGAGGCGTGGCGTGGCGAGGCGGGCGGCGGAGGAGGAGCGCGTGTGGATGTCCCTCTTGTTCTCTTGCTCATACAAGTGGGAAAGGAGCCTCCCTTATAAATAGGTCCAACTCCCTCTAAACTAGCAATGTGGGACTAAACTTTAGTTCCACCTCTTGCCTTGCACGAATGGGCTGCGTGGGCCTCTAGGATTTATTAGGAATTTCTGAAACTGCTATTGGGCTAGGCCCAAATAGACAAAAATTCCAGCACCTACTTCACGTGCCCGCGGTGGCCTTGCACGCGCTCGAGACGCCGCCGCCGTCGAGCAGGCCGCCGTGCCTGTGCTCCTCCTACTGCAGCTCATGGTGACATCCTCCTGCTTCAAATCCATCGAGCGACACAGCTCCTGCCGCTGCTCCTCACGTGTGTCCTGGCCGCCGGCTCACCTGCGGGTTGATCTGGGACTGGGAGGGAAGGTGCGGGCGACGGATGCAGGGGAGAAGGAGAGGGAGAGGCTGGGGATCGCCGGTGGGGAGGTCGCCGGGGTGGTGGGTGGTGGCGGTGGCGGCGTGGGATTGGAGGGAGACGAGGGGTGAATCGGGAGAAGAGAGGAGGTGGAAGGGATCTGGATCGAGGGTTAGGTGTTTTTTAGACAAACAGTGGTGGGTGGAGTGGGACGGTTCGTGGGGTGGATCGGGGGGTGGGTGGTGTGGGAATATACTAGTAGCGTGGGCATCTGACCTGCGCTACAGCTATTCACAAAGTAGTAGCGCATGTTTATAACCCTCGCTACTACTATGGCATGTTCTAGGGGGCACGGCAGACACCACTTAGTAGTAGCGAGGGTTAAAAACCCACGCTACTACTATCAACTTAGTAGTAGCGAGGGGTAAAAACACGCGCTACTAGTAAGTAGCTGTAGCGAGGGGTATAAACCCGCGCTACTAGTAAGCGTTTGTGTATAAGCTTTTCTCTAGTAGTGCGTCATGGTGAAGGATCAGCCGTCGGTGTTGGCATTCCGGCTGGCGCAGGAGGAGCACCGGTACGACCTCCTCCTCCTCCTCGCGCATCATCGTTTGGTAGGGGCCAAATCTACGGCGACTTCACGGGTGAGGAGGCCATGACATCCATGGCTGTGGAGGATGTAAACTTCGCATAGACCAATGATGTCTGCTACGTCTCGAGCTTGCGTTGGTTTTCCCCGAAGAGGAGAGGATGATGCAGCACAGTAGCGTAAGTATTTCCCTCAGTTTTTGAGAACCAAGGTATCAATCAGTAGGAGGTCACGCGCAAGTCCCTCGTACCTGCACAACACGATAGCAACTCGCAACAAACGCTTAGGGGTTATCAATCCCTTCACGGTTACTTAAGAGAGTGAGATCTGGTAGAGATAATATTTTTGGTATTTTTGATAGATAGATGCAAAGTAAAAAGTAAAGGCAAAGTAAAAGCAAAGCAAGTAAATAAAGTGATATAGATTGATATGATGAGAATAGACCCGGGGGCCATAGGTTTCACTAGTGGGTTCTCTCAAGAGCAAAAGTATTCTACGGTGGGTGAACAAATTACTGTTGAGCAATTGATAGAATTGAGCATAGTTATGAGCATATCTAGGCAATGATCATGTATATAGGCATCACGTCTGTGACAAGTAGATCGAAACGATTCTGCATCTACTACTATTACTCCACTCATCAACCGCTATCCAACATGCATCTAGAGTATTAAGTAAAAAAATAGAGTAACGCCTTAAGCAAGATGACATGATGTAGAGGGATAAATTCATGCAATATGATAAAAACCCCATCTTGTTATCCTCGATGGCAACAATACAATACGTGCCTTGCAACTCTTTCTATCACTGAGTAAGGACTCCGCAAGATTGAACCCAAAGCCAAGCACTTCTCCCATTGCAAGAACTACCAATCTAGTTGGCCAAATCAAATGGATAATTCGAAGAGACTTGCAAAGATAACTCAATCATACATAAAAGAATTCAGAGAAGAATCAAATATTTTCCATAGATAATACTGGATCATAAACCCACAATTCATCGGTCTCAACAAACACACCGCAAAATGAAGATTACATCGAATAGATCTCCACGAGAGAGGGGGAGAACATTGTATTGAGATCCAAAAAGAGAGAAGAAGCCATCTAGCTACTAGCTATGGACCCGAAGGTCTGAAGTAAACTACTCACACTTCATTGGAGGGGCTATGGTGATGATGTAGAAGCCCTCCGTGGTGGATGCCTCCTCCGACGGAGCTCCGGAACAGGCCCCAAGATGGGATCTCGTGGATACAGAAGGTTGCGGCGGTGGAATTAGGTTTTTGGCTCCTCTTCTGATCATACGGGGATACTTAGGTATATATAGGAGGAAGGAGTACGTCGGTGGAGCTCCGAGGGGCCCACATGGCAGGGGGGCGCGCCTAGGGGGGGGGGGGCGCCCTCCACCCTCGTGACCTCCTCGGAAGCTTCTTGGAGTAGGGTCCAAGTCTCCTGGATCACGTTCGGTGAGAAGATCACGTTCCCGAAGGTTTCATTCCGTTTGGACTCCGTTTGATATTCCGTTTCTACGAAACACTGAAATAGGCAAAAAAACAGCAATTCTGGGCTGGCCCTCCGGTTAATAGGCTAGTCCCAAAAATAATATAAAAGTGGAAAATAAAGCCCAATATAGTCCAAAACAGTAGATAAAGTAGCATGGAGCAATAAAAAATTATAGATACGTTGGAGACGTATCAGGCATCCCCAAGATTAATTCCTGCTCGTCCTCGAGTAGGTAAATGATAAAAAAGAATTTTTGATGCAGAGTGATACTTTGGCATAATTTCAATTTAAATCTTCTTAATCATGGTATGAATATTCAGATCCGAAAGATTCAAGATAAAAGTTCATATTGACATAAAAATAATAATACTTCAAGCATACTAATCAAAGCAATTATGTCTTCTCAAAATAACATGGCCAAAGAAAGTTCATCCCTACAAAATCATATAGTTAGGCTATGCTTCATTTTCGTCACACAAAGATGTTCCCAACTTCTATACCCCCGATGACAAGCCAAGCAATTGTTTCATACTCAAATAATCTCAAACTTTTTCAACCTTCATGCAATACATGAGCGCGAGCCATGGATATAGCACTATGGGTGGAATAGAATATGATGATGGGGATTGTGTGGAGAAGACAAAAAAGGAGAAAGTCTCACATTGATGAGGCTATCAACGGGCTAGGGAGATGCCCATCAATTGATGTCAACATGAGGAGTAGGGATTGCCATGCAACGGATGCACTAGAGCTATGAATGCTCAACAAAAGAAAACTAGTGGGTGTGCATCCAACTTGCTTGCTCATGAAGACCTAGGGCATTTGAGGAAGCCCATCGTAGGAATATACAAGACAAGTTCTATAATGAAAAATTCCCACTAGTAAAAAAACAACTTATGAGACTCACTACATGAAGAACAAGGTGCTACTTTGAAGCACAATATATGAGACTCACTACATGAAGAACAAGGTGCTATTTTGAAGCACAAGTGTGGTAAAAGGATAGTAACATTGTCCCTTCTCTCTTTTTCTCTCATTTTATTTTTTATTTTTGGGCCTTCCTTTTTTTGGCCTTTCTTTTTTTTTATTTGGGCTTCCTTGGCCTCTTTTTTTTCTTTCGTCCGGAGTCTCATCCCGACTTGTGGGGGAATCATAGTCTCCATCATCCTTTCCTCACTTGGGACAATGCTCTAATAATTATGATCATCACACTTTTATTTTTCTTATAACTCAACAATTACAACTCGAAGCTAGAACAAGATATGACTCTATATGAATACCTCCGGCGGTGTACCGGTATGGTGCAATGAATCAAGAGTGACATGTATGAAAAATAATGCATGGTGGCTTTGCCACAAATACGATGTCGACTACAAGATCATGCAATGGCACTATGACAAAAGTAATGCATGTCACGATGATGATGGTGGAAGTTGCATGGCAATATATCTCGGAATGGCTATGGAAATGCCATAATAGGTAGGTATGGTGGCTGTTTTGATGAAGATATAAGGAGGCTTATGTGTGAAAGAGCGTATCATATGACGGGGTTTGGATGCACCGGCGAAGTTTGCACCAACTCTCAATGTGAGAAAGGGCAATACACCGTACCGAAGAGGCTAGCAAAGGCGGAAAGGTGAGAGTGCGTATAATCCATGGACTCAACATTAGTCAAAAGAACTCATATACTTATTGCAAAAATTTAGAAGCCATCAAAAATCAAGTACTACGCACAATGCTCCTAGGGGGATAGATTGGTAGGAAAAGACCATCGCTCGTCCCCGACCGCCACTCATAAGGATGCACAAGCCAGGTACACTTCATGCTTCAAATTTGTTACACAACTTTACCCATATGTGCATGCTACGAGACTTACAAACTTCAACACAAGTATTTCTCAATTTCACAACTACTCAACTAGCACGACTTTGATATTATTACCTCTATATCTCAAAACAATTACTAAGCATTAAATTTATCTTAGTATTCAATTCACTCAAAAGAAAGTTTCACATATCTTGAACACTAAGTATATTAACATTAAGCAAATTACCATGCTATTAATGAGTCTCAAAATAATCTAAGTGAAGCATGAGAGATCAAGTTTCTTTAAAACAAATCCACCACCGTGCTCTAAAAGATCTAAGTGAAGCACTAGAGCACGCTCAAAAAGATATAAGTGAAGCACTATGAGCAAAACTATCAAGCTCAAAAGATATAAGTGAAGCACTATGAGCAAAACTATCAAGCTCAAAAGATATAAGTGAAGCACATAGAGTATTCTAACAAATTCCAAATCATGTATGGCTCTCTCAAAAGGTGTGTACAGCAAGGATGGTTGTGGTAGACTAACAAGAAAAGACACAAATAATACAAGACGCTCCAAGCAAAACACATATCATGTTGGTGAATAAAAATATAGCTCCAAGTAAATTACCGATGGAAGTGGACGAAAGAGGGGATGCCTTCCGGAGCATCCCCAAGCTTTGACTTTTTGGTGTACTTGGATTATTTTGGGGATGCCATGGGCATCCCCAAGCTTAGGCTCTTGCCACTCCTTGTTCCATAATCCATCAAAAGAATTCACCCAAAACTTGAAAACTTCACAACACAAAACTCAACAGAAATCTCGTGAGCTCCGTTAGAGAAAGAAAACAAAAGACTACTTCAAGGTACTGTAATGAACTCATTCTTTATTTATATTGGTGTTAAACTTACTGTATTCCAACTTCTCTATGGTTTATAAATTAATTTACTAGCCATAGATTCATCAAAATAAGCAAACAACACACGAAAAACAGAATCTGTCAAAAACAGAACAGTCTGTAGTAATCTGCAACTAACGCAAAATTCTGGAACTCTAAAAATTCTACCAAAATAGGAAGTCCTGGACAATTTGTTTATTGATCAGCAGCAAAAAGAATCAAAGCAAAAGCGCTCTACAGTAAAAAAAATGGCAGCTAATCTCGTGAGTGCTAAAGTTTCTATTTTTCAGCAGAATCAAATCAACTATCATCGTAGGTTATCCTATAGGTCTTACTTGGCACAAACACTAATTAAAACATAAAACCACATCCAAACAGAACGTAGATGGATTATTTATTCCTAAACAGAAGCAAAAACAAAAAAGACAAAATAAAATTGGGTTGCCTCCCAACAAGCGCTATCGTTTAACGCCCCTAGCTAGGCATAAAAGCAAGGATAGATCTAGGTAGTGCTGTAATAATAAGATAGATCTTGAAAGCTCATCTCGTATTCTCTACGTTCGGCAGCAAGTTTCCTTTGAGGCAAGCAAAAATAATCAAAAGGGCTAAATTTAGCGGGACAAAAATCCCCAAGATCAATCACGGGAGGAACGGGTTCCTCCCTTGGCCCTTCATAGTGCACAACTATTTCATCACTGAAAGCATTCTTTTGACAAAATCTTGTGAGCTTATACTCGAGAGAGTATCCTAGATCATTATTTATAAGGGCAAAATCATTATTAAGCTTGTTATTGCAATCAACTAAGACATTTATAGGGACCTTTTTTCGAAGGTTTTCATTGAAAGCGACATAGTCCGAAGATTGAAAACGTCTAATTTCCTCTTTATCATAGAGGATTGCTTCTATGGGTGGACGACCGGCGTCCACCCTATAGTGCGCAAAGATTTCTTTGGCTTCTCTTATGATAAATCTAAATTCATGAGACAAAAAGATAGTAACAGCGCGCTTAATAGAAGAGTGCTCAATATTAGAGAATTTTAAGAAAATTCTCTGTATGCAAGGATGCATATGCATAAATTGTCTTTCAAGTTCAACCACAAGCATAGCTATAGCATTCGCAAGGCTACTATTTCTATGAAGAATAGAACAGCCCATGGAAGGTAAAGCACCGGCACAAGTAAAGAAATCTTGAATAACGCCTTTGCCAATGATGTTACCGCTACCGATTCGAAACTTTTTGGTATGTAAGATAGGAGGTTCATCGGCCGGAGCCTCGGGATTTTCTGTATTATCATTGTTGTCCATATCGACGATAATCTCCCCAATTTCAGACATAGCGGCAGAAAAAGCAAAGCGGAAGAAAGCAAACAAAAGGGAAGAGAGGGCAAATAAAACGGCAAGGGTGAAGTGGGGGAGAGGAAAACGAGAGGCAAATGGCAAATAATGTAATGTGAGAGATAGGGATTGTGATGGGTACTTGGTATGTAGACTTTTGCGTAAGCCTCCCCGGCAACGGCGCTAGAAATTCTTCTTGCTACGTCTCGAGCTTGCGTTGGTTTTCCCCGAAGAGGAGAGGATGATGCAGCACAGTAGCGTAAGTATTTCCCTCAGTTTTTGAGAACCAAGGTATCAATCCAGTAGGAGGTCACGTGCAAGTCCCTCGTACCTGCACAACACGATAGCAACTCGCAACCAACGCTTATGGGTTGTCAATCCCTTCACTGTTACTTACGAGAGTGAGATCTGATAGAGATAATATTTTTGGTATTTTTGATAGATAGATGCAAAGTAAAAAAGTAAACGGAAAGTAAAAGCAAAGCAAGTAAATAAAGTGATATAGATTGATATGATGAGAATAGCCCCGGGGGCCATAGGTTTCACTAGTGGCTTCTCTCAAGAGCATAAGTATTCTACGGTGGGTGAACAAATTACTGTTGAGCAATTGACAAAATTGAGCATAGTTATGAGCATATCTAGGCAATGATCATGTATATAGGCATCACGTCCGTGACAAGTAGATCGAAATGATTCTGCATCTACTACTATTACTCCACTCATCGACCTCTATCTAGCATGCATCTAGAGTATTAAGTTAAAAACAGAGTAACGCCTTAAGCAAGATGACATGATGTAGAGGGATAAATTCATGCAATATGATAAAAACCCCATCTTGTTATCCTCGATGGCAACAATACAATACGTGCCTTGCAACTCTTTCTGTCACTGAGTAAGGACTCCGCAAGATTGAACCCAAAGCCAAGCACTTCTCCCATTGCAAGAACTACCAATCTAGTTGGCCAAACCAAACGGATAATTCGAAGAGACTTGCAAAGATAACTCAATCATACATAAAAGAATTCAGAGAAGAATCAAATATTTTACATAGATAATACTGGATCATAAACCCACAATTCATCGGTCTCAACAAACACACCGCAAAAAGAAGATTACATCGAGTAGATCTCCACGAGAGATGGGGAGAACATTGTATTGAGATCCAAAAAGAGAGAAGAAGCCATCTAGCTACTAGCTATGGACCCGCAGGTCTGAAGTAAACTACTCACACTTTATCGGAGGGGCTATGGTGATGATGTAGAAGCCCTCCATGGTGGATGCCTCCTCCGGCGGAGCTCCAGAACAAGCCCCAAGATGGGATCTCGTGGATACAGAAGGTTGCGGAGGTGGAATTAGGTTTTTGGCTCCTCTTCTGATCATGCGGGGATACATAGGAGGAAGGAGTACATCGGTGGAGCTCCGAGGGGCCCACGAGGCAGGGGGGCGCGCCCAGGGGGTGCCCTCCACCCTCGTGACCTCCTCGGAAGCTTCTTGGAGTAGGGTCCAAGTCTCCTGGATCACGTTCGGTGAGATGATCACGTTCCCGAAGGTTTCATTCCGTTTGGACTCCGTTTGATATTCCGTTTCTTCGAAACACCAAAATAGGCAAAAAACAGCAATTCTGGGCTGGGCCTCCGGTTAATAGGTTAGTCCCAAAAATAATATAAAAGTGGAAAATAAAGCCCAATATAGTCCAAAACAGTAGATAAAGTAGCATGGAGCAATCAAAAATTATAGATACGTTGGAGACGTATCAATGTTTGCTAGAACTACATCGGTATTTCCCCAAAGAGGAAGCGATGATGCAGCACAGTGATACGTCTCCGACGTATCTATAATTTTTTATTGTTCCATGCTATTATATTATCTGTTTTGGATGTTTTATATGCATTAATATGCTTTTATATATTATTTTGGGACTAACCTATTAACCGAGAGCCCAGTGCGAATTTCTGTTTTTTTGCCTATTTTGGAGTTTCGCAGAAAAGGAATACCAAACGGAATGAAACCTTCGCGATGATCTTTCTTGGATAGGAAGGAAACCAAAAGACTTGGAGATGAAGTCGGACGCAACGAGACGGCCATGAGGCAGGAGGGCGCGCCCGGGGTTAGGGTGCGCCCCCTACCTCGTGGGCCCCTTGTGGGTTTCCTGACCTAGCTCCATTGCCTGTATATACTATTATACCCTGAAAACATCCAGAGGAGCCACGAAACCACTATTCCACCGAGCAACCTTTTGTACCCGTGAGATCCCATCTAGGGACCTTTTTCGGCGTCCTGCCGGAGGGGGATTCGATCAGGGAGGGCTTCTACATCAGCACCATTGCCTCTCCGATGAAGCGTGAGTAGTTTACCACAGACCTACGAGTCCATAGCTAGTAGCTAGATGGCTTCTTCTCTCTCTTTGATTCTCAATACCATGTTCTCCTCGATGTTCTTGGAGATCTATTCGATGTAATATTCTTTTGCGGTGTGTTTGCCGAGATCCCATGAATTGTGGATTTATGATCAGATTATCTATGAATATTATTTTGGTTCTTCTCTGAATTCTTATATGCATGATTTGATATCTTTGCAAGTCTCTTCGAATTATCAGTTTAGTTTGTCCTACTAGATTGATCTTTCTTGCAACGGGAGAAGTGCTTAGCTTTGGGTTCAATCTTGCGGTGTCCTTTCTCGGTGATAGTAGGGGCAGCAAGGCACGTATTGTATTGTTGCCATCGAGGATAAAAAGATGGGTTTTTCATCATATTGCTTGAGTTAATTTCTCTACATCATGTCATCTTACTTAATGTGTTACTCTGTTCTTTATGAACTTAATACTCTAGATGTAGGCGGGATTCGGTCGATGTGTGGAGTAATAGTAGTAGATGCCGAATCGTTTCGGTCTACTTGACACAGACGTGATGCCTATGTTCATGATCATTGCCTTGGATATCATCATAACTTTGCGCTCTTCTATCAATTGCTCAGCAGTAATTTGTTCACCCACCATATTATTTGCTATCATGAGAGAAGCCACTAGTGAAACCTATGCCCCCGGGGTCTCTTTTCCATTATATTGAATCTCTTTTACATCATACTAGTTTCCTATCTACTATTTTTCGATCTTTACTTTGCAATCTATAAACCAAAAATACCAAAAATATTTACTTTACCGTTTATCTATCTCTATCAGATCTCACTTTTGCAAGTAACTATGAAGGGATTGACAATCCCTTTATTGCGTTGGGTGCAAGTTGTTGATTGTTTGTGCGGGTATTCGGTGACTTGTGTGTTGTCTCCTACTGGATTGATACCTTGGTTCTCAAACTGAGGAAATACTTACTCTACTTTTCTGCATCACCCTTTCCTCTTCAAGAGAAAAATCAACACAAGCTCAAGAGGTAGCAGGAAGGATTTCTGGCGCCGTTGTCGGGGAGACCTATGCCAATTCAAGTCAAGATTTGATCTCCCATCAACTTGCCAATTTCTGGCATCGTTGCCGGGGAGATCTATATCAAGTCAAGCCCTACCAAGTACCCATCATAAACTGTTCTCTCTTGCATTACATTATTCTCCATTCGCCTCTCGTTTTCCTCTCCCCCACTTCTAAAAAGATTTTCGAAAACCTTTGCCTTTTCTTCGCCCCTTTTCTGTTCGTCTTTTTTGTTTGCTTCTTGTGTGCTTGTATGTTGGATTGCTTGCTTTGTCACAATCGCTCAAGATAATACCAAATTGTGTGAGTTTTCCCATACCAACAACAATGATTTTATTAGCACTCTAATTGCTCCCACTACTAATGCTGACTCTTGTGAAATTAATGACGCTTTGCTGAATCTTGTTATGAAAGATCAATTTTCTAGCCTTCCTAGTGAAGATGCCGCATCCCATCTAAACAATTTCATTGCTTTGTGCGATATGCAAAAGAAGCAAGATGTGGATAATGATATTGTTAAATTGAAGCTATTTCCTTTTTCGCTTAGAGATCGTGCTAAAACTTGGTTTTCATCTTTTCCTAAAAATAGTATTGATTCGTGGAACAAGTGTAAAGATGCTTTCATCTCTAAATATTTTCCTCCCGCTAAGATCATTTCCCTTAGGAACGATATTATGAATTTTAAGCAACTTGATCATGAGCATGTTGCACAATCTTGGGAGAGGATGAAATTGGTGATACGTAATTGCCCTACACATGGTTTGAATTTGTGGATGAGTATACAGAATTTTTATGTCTGATTGAATTTTGCTTCTAGAAATATTTTAGATTTGGCCGCGGGAGGCACTTTTATGCAAATCACTTTAGGAGAGGCTACTAAGCTCCTAGATAATATTATGGTTAATTATTCTCAATGGCACACCGAAAGATCCACTAGTAAAAAGTTCATGATATTGAAGAGATTAATGTTTTGAGTGGAAAGATGGATGAACTTATGAAATTATTTGCTAATAAAAGTGTTTCTTCTGATCCTAATGATATGCCTTTGTCCACTTTTATTGAGAATAATAATGAATCTATGGATGTGAATTTTGTTGGTAGGAACAATTTTGATAACAATGCGTATAGAGGCAATTTTAATCCTAGGCCGTTTCCTAGTAATTCCTCTAATAATTATGGTAATTCCTACAACAATTCTTATGGAAATTTTAATAAGATGCCCTCTGATTTTGAGAATAGTGTTAAATAATTTATGAGTTCACAAAAGAATTTCAATGCTTTGATTGAAGAAAAATTTCTCAAGCTTGATGATTTGGCTAGGAACGTGGATAGAATTTCTCTTGTTGTTGATTCTTTCAAACTTAGATCTATCCCACCTAAGCATGATATCAATGAGTCTCTCAAAGCCATGAGAATTCCCATTGATGAGTTCAAAGAAAGAACCGCTAAGATGCATGCTAAAAAAGATTGGTTTGTAAAAGCGTGTTCTTCTAGTTTTCATGATAATAATGATGAAGATCTAAAAGTGATTGATGTGACTCCTATTAAATCTTTGTTTTCCAATATCAATCTTGATAAAGATGGGACTAGAGATGAGTTAATTTAGTTAAAAGGCGTCCCAATGATTCAGAGTTTTTAGATCTAGATGCAAAAATTGATAAAAGTGGGATTGGAGAGGTCAAGACTTTAAGTAGCAGTGAACCCACTCTTTTGGATTTCAAGGAATCTAATTATGATAATTGTTCTTTAATAGATTGTATTTCCTTGTTGTAATCCGTGTTAAACTTTCCTCATGCTTATAATCAAAACAAAGCTTTTACTAAACATATCATTGATGCTACGATGCAATCTTTTGAAGAAAAGCTTGAATTAGAAGTTTATATCCCTAGCAAACTTTATGATTAGTGGGAACCTACTATTAAGATTAAGATTAAAGATTATGAATGGTATGCTTTGTCTGATTTGGGAGCTAGTGTTTCCACGATTCCAAAAACTTTGTGTGATGTGTTAGGTTTTCGTGAATTTGATGATTGTTCTTTAAATTTGCATCTCGCGGATTCCACTATTAAGAAACCTATGGGAAGGATTAATGATGTTCTTATTGTTTCAAATAGGAATTATGTGCCCGTAGATTTCATTGTTCTTGATATAGATTGCAATTCTACATGTCCTATTATTCTTGGTAGACCTTTCCTTCTAACGATTGGTGCAATTATTGATATGAAAGAAGGAAACATTAGATTCCAATTTCCGTTAAGGAAAGGCATGGAACACTTTCCTAGGAAAATTTCCATATGAATCTATTATGAGAGCCACGTATGGATTGCATACGAAATATGGCAATACCTAGATCTATTCGCGTTTTTATGCCTAGCTAAGGGCGTTAAACAATAGCGCTTGTTTGGAGGCAACCCGATTTTATTTTTGTTCTTTGATTTTTGTTCCTGTTTATCAATAAATAATTCATCTAGCCTCTGGTTAGATGTGATTTTATGTTTTAATTAGTGTTTGTGCCAAGTTGAACCTTTAGGATAGCTTACGGTGATAGTTGTGTTGATCTTGCTGAAAATCAGAAAATTTTGCGCCAAGTAAATTAGTTTTGAAAATTCACAGAAACGTGCTTTTGATCTGATTCTTTTTTATATGGATTGGTACAAAAATTTCTCAGGTTTTCCTAATTGGGATGGATATTTGGAGTTACAGAAGTATTCAAGAGTTACAGATTACTACAGACTGTTCTGTTTTTGACAGATTCTGTTTTTCGCGTGTTGTTTCCTTATTTTGATGAATCTATGGGTAGTATCGGGGGGCACGAACCATGGAAAAGTTTAAATACAGTAGATATTACACCAATATAAATAAAGAATGACATTGAAACAGTACCCTAAAGTGGTAATTTATTTTCTTATACTAGCGGAGCTCATGAGATTTTCTGTTGAGTTTTGTGTTGTGAAGTTTTCAAGTTTTGAGTAAGGATTTGATGGACTATGCAATAAGGAGTGGAAAGAGCCTAAGCTTGTGGATGCACGAGGCACCCCAATGTAATATTCAAGGATAACCAAAAGCGTAAGCTTGGGGATGCCCCGGAAGGCATCCCCTCTTTCATCTTCGTCTATCGGTAACTTTACTTGAGGCTATATTTTTATTCACCACATGATATGTGTTTTGCGTGGAGCGTCTTGCATGATTCGAGTCTTTGATTTTTAGTTTACCACAATCATCCTTGCTGTACACACATTTTGGGAGAGGCACGCTTGAATCGGGATTTATTAGAATACTCTATGTGCTTCACTTATATCTTTTGAGCTAGGCAATATTGCTCTAGTACTTCACTCATATCTTTTTAGAGAACAGCGGTGGCTTTATTTTATAGATATTGTTGAACTCTCATGCTTCACTTATACTATTTTGAGAGTCTTTTAGAACAGAATGGTAATTTTCTTTGGTTATAAATTTAGTCCTAATATGATGGGCATCCTAGAGGGATATAATAAAAACTTTCATATGAAGTGCATTGAATACTATGAGAAGTTTGATTCTTTATGATTGTTTTGAGATATGAAGATGGTGATATTAGAGTCATGCTAGTGGAGTAGTTGTGAATTTGAGAGATACTTGTGTTAAAGTTTGTGATTCCCGTAGCATGCACGTATGGTGAACCATTATGTGATGAAGTTGGAGCATGATTTATTTATTTATTGTCTTCATTGTGAGTGGCGGTTGGGGACGAGCGATGGTCTTTTCCTACCAATCTATCCCCCTAGGAGAATGCGCGTACTACTTTGTTTTGATAACTAATAGATTTTTGCAATAAGTATGTGAGTTCTTTATGACTAATGCTGAGTCCATGGATTATACGCACTCTCACCCTTCCACCATTGCTAGCCTCTCTATTACCGCACAACTTTTGCCGGTACCATAAACCCACCATATACCGTCCTCAAAACTGCCACCGTACCTATCTATTATGGCATTTCCATAGCCATTCTGAGATATATTGCCATGCAACTTTTCACCTTTCCGTTTATTATGACACGCTCCATCATTGTCATATTGCTTTGCATTATCATGTAGTTGACATCATATTTACATGTCACTCTTGAATCATTGCACATCCCGGTACACCGCCGGAGGCATTCACATAGAGTCATATTTTGTTCTAAGAATTGATTTGTAATTCTTGAGTTGTAAGTAAATAAAAGTGTGATGATCTTCATTATTAGAGCATTGTCCCATGTGAGGAAAGGATGATGGAGGCTATGATTCCCCCACAAGTCGGGATGAGACTCCGGACGAAAAAAAGGAGGCCATAAAAAAAGAGAGGAGAAGGCCCAAATAAAAAACTAAAAAATGAGAGAAAAAGAGAGAAGGGGCAATGTTACTATCCTTTTTCTACCCTTGTGCTCCAAAGTAGCACCTTGATCTTCATGATAGAGAGTCTCCTATTTTGTCACTTGCTTATACTAGTGGGAATTTTCATTATAGAACTTGGCTTGTATATTCCAATGATGGGCTTCCTCAAAATGCCCTAGGTCTTCGTGAGCAAGTGAGTTGGATGCACACCCACTTAGTTTCTTTTTGAGCTTTCATACACTTATAGCTCTAGTGCATCCATGGCATGGCAATCCCTACTCACTCACATTGATATCTATTGGTGGGCATCTCCATAACCCGTTGATACGCCTAGTTGATGTGAGACTATCTTCTCCTTTTTTGTCTTCTCCACAACCACCATATTCTATTCCACCATAGTGCTATATCCATGGCTCACACTCATGTATCGCGTGAAGATTGAAAAAGTTTGAGAACATCAAAAGTATGAAACAATTGCTTGGCTTGTCATCGGGGTTGTGCATGGTTTAAATATTTTGTGTGATGAAGATAGAGCATAGCCAGACTATATGATTTTATAGGGACAACTTTCTTTGGCCATGTTATTTTGAGAAGACATGATTGCTTTGCTAGTATGCTTGAAGTATTACTGTATTTATGTTAATATTAATTTTTTGTTTTGAATCTTTTGGATCCGAACATTCATGCCACAATAAAGAAAATTACATGGATAAATATGTTAGGTAGCATTCCACATAAAAAATCCTGTTTTTTATCATTTACCTACTCGAGGACAAGCAGGAAATAAGCTTCGGAATGCTTGATACGTCTCCAACATATCTATAATTTTTGATTGTTCCATGCTATTATATTGTTTGTTTTGGATGTTTTATATGCATTAATATGCTATTTTATATTATTTTTGGGATTAACCTATTAACCGAGAGCCGAGTGCTAGTTTTTGTTTTTTGTGTGCCTATTTTAGAGTTTTGCAGAAAAGGAATACCAAACAAAGTCCAAACGGAATGAAACATTCGTGATGATCTTTCTTGGACCAGAAGGAAACCAGAAGACTTGGAGATGAAGTCGGAGACACAACGAGGCGGCCACGAGGCAGGAGGTGTTAGAGTTAATCCGAGGTACACGATTGATCCACCAAGGAACAAGCAATCACAGCACAATGACGACACCGAGATTTGTTAACGAGGTTCGGCGAACTCGCCTACTCCCCGGGGCAATGACTACGGGCGCTCCTCCCCGAGATACGCAACACCGGCCACCCGGGCGCCGGCACAAGCCGCCAGCACCCCCTTGCGAGCCTGTCGCTATCTAGTCGTCATGGGTTACAACGTGGGGTGCCTCCTCATATATAAGAGGCCAAGGGTACAACGTGTCCGACTCCGACACTACACGTATCCTACCCACACTACAACACCAAGTCCAAGCGTAACCCTACTAGTACAAAATATTCGACACAAACCCAACAAACTCCACCTTGGTGAATATTCTCCACCACCTTGAATTTATCCATGCGTCAAACTTCCATGTACTCTGGACTTGTGTTGCCTTCTTCGTAGCTTAATGAGAGCTACTCGACGAGTCTGCCCCAGACCCGCTGCCGCCGTGAGACCCCGCTGCTACTCCCGCAACTCCAGTCTCCGTGACTCCGCCTGCAATAGTGCTCCCTTGCAACTTGTAAAGATGCGAAACCGTCCTCCCTCCAATCATCACGGTCACCTCATCTTCCATGATTCTCATGGTCTTCCTATCCTGATCACAACGGAATACCATACCACCATCATGAAGAACTCCAAGCGAAATTAGATTCCTTCTTAGCCCCGGCACATGCCTGACTCCCCGAAGCATCCGCTCAACTCCGTCAATCATCTTGATTTTGATGTCACCTACTCCAGCAACACGATAACATGTGTCATCGCCCACATAGGCTAAACCAAACTCACCAGACTTGTACGAAGAGAACCACTCCCTGTTGGGTGTCGCATGAAAAGAGCAAGCTGAATCCAACATCCACGCTTCACTTTTGGTTGACCGCCTGTCTGATACTATGAGAACATCACTACTTCTGTCTGAGTCATCACCATGAGTTGCCTTATTAGCACTGGCCCCACCATTGAGTTCTGGACAGTCCTTTCTCATATGTCCCCACTGCTTACACTTGTGACACTGTATATTCTTTTTCTTTTTCTTGTTCTTCCCAGCCTCATATCCCTTCCGCCACTGCTCACCCTTGACTAGCAAACCTTCACCATAAGAGACTTCCACCGCGTTCTTCTTTCTCATATCATAAGATAGCAATGCCGCAGTAATATCCTCATTCTTGATGGTCTCCTTGCCGTGCGTCAAAGTAGTGATCAAATGGTCATAGGATGATGGCAATGAACAAAGAAGCAAAATTGCCCTATCCTCGTCGTCAACCGTCGCACCCAAGCGTGCTAGATCCGTCACGACTTGATTAAAGGCGTTCATATACTCCACAAGATCTGACCCCTCCTGCATCCTCATTCCATACAACTTTTGCTTCAGATACACCTTGGTCGTCGCAGTCTTGGACATAAACTGACTTTCCAGCTTCTCCCAGATCTTCCTCGGCGAATTCTCATCCATCACATGATAAATAACCTGGTCCGAGACACAACAGTATAGTCCCGGCTGCTTTCAACTGTAACTCCTGCCAGTCATCAGCCTCCATCTTAGCTGGCTTGGCTTCCTGCAACAACACCTTCAAGCATCCCTATTGTGCCAACAAATCTTTCACCCTTGTCTGCCATAACCCAAAGCTTCCAGTTCCGTTGAAGTTCTCCACCTCAAACCTGGTATCCGATGGCGCCATGGTTCTTTGTATGGCTGACCCTGCGAAAAATAACCGAGCTTTACACGCGATGCCCAAGTACACAAAGAGAACCGAACGTTGTCTTCCGTGCACTAGTAGCAATTCCAACCAAAAACTCCCTTCCGGTCTTCACGTGTAGCAGCTTTGATCTTGGCTCAACTCCTGATTGCTAGGCTAATTGCTAATTGCCTTGCCTTAGCCCGTGCCTTCCGATGGATACGTCAATGGATTTGTTCCTGGCCGATCTGATCTGTTGCTCTGTGCCTCTTCTTGTCCCTAGCCCGGCTGCCTTCTTTTATACTGCGCGTACAGGCTCCAGCAGTCCGGCTCGTACACGAGTCCCACCAGGACTCGGTCCTGTTTTTGGTCTCCAAACAAAATCTCTGTCCGCTTGCTGTTTCCGATTGCACTACGTATCGCTAGAATCTGTATGCCCAGCGACCGATCGAGTCCTCAGCCTGCACACGTCCTTCTGCCGCTTGGGCTGCTGTCCGTGTGCCCGCTGGACCGCACTTGCCCATCTACGTTGCCACAAGCCGCGTCCAACCTTGCCGACTCTGAGTACGTCAGCTCGGCGCCCACACGATCGAACAACACGTCGATTCTTTCGATCTCGCCGACAACTAATTCTTCCGCGATATTTTCACCTCTAGATCAACACGGATCCACCTCAATCTCAAACCTTGCTCATGATACCACTTGTTAGAGTTAATCCGAGGTACACGATTGATCCACCAAGGAACAAGCAATCACAGCACAATGACGACACCGAGATTTGTTAACGAGGTTCGGTGAACTCGCCTACTCCCCGGGGCAATGACTACGGGCGCTCCTCCCCGAGATACGCAACACCGGCCACCCGGGCGCCGGCACAAGCCGCCAGCACCCCCTTGCGAGCCTGTCGCTATCTAGTCGTCATGGGTTACAACGTGGGGTGCCTCCTCATATATAAGAGGCCAAGGGTACAACGTGTCCGACTCCGACACTACACATATCCTACCCACACTACAACACCAAGTCCAAGCGTAACCCTACTAGTACAAAATATTCGACACAAACCCAACAGGAGGGCGCGCCCCCTACCTCGTGGGTGAAGGAAATATGCCCTAGAGGCAATAATAAAGTTATTATTTATTTCCTTATTTCATGATAAATGTTTATTATTCATCCTAGAATTGTATTAACTGGAAAAATGATACATGTGTGAATACATAGAGAAACTTAATGTCACTAGTATGCCTCTACTTGACTAGCTCATTAATCAAAGATGGTTGTGTTTCCTGACCATAGACATGAGTTATCATTTGATTAACGGGATCACATCATTAGGAGAATGATGTGATTGCCATGACCCATTCCGTTAGCTTAGCACTTGATCGTTTAGTATATTGCTATTGCTTTCTTCATGACTTATACATGTTCCTACAACTATGAGATTATGCAACTCCCGTTTACCAGAGGAACACTTTGTGTGCTACCAAACGTCACAACGTAACTGGGTGATTGTAAAGGAGCTCTACAGGTGTATCCAAAGGTACATGTTGAGTTGGCGTATTTCGAGATTAGGTTTTGTCACTCCGATTGTCGGAGAGGTATATCTGGGTCCTCTCGGTAATGCACATCACTATAAGCCTTGCAAGCAATGTAGCTAATAAGTTAGTTATAGAATGATTCATTACGTAACGAGTAAAGAGACTTGCCGGTAACGAGATTGAACTAGGTATTGGGATACCGACGGTCGAATCTCGAGCAAGTAACATACCGATGACAAAGGGAACAACGTATGTTGTTATGCGGTTTAACCGATAAAGATCTTCGTTGAATATGTAGGAGCCAATATGAGCATCCAGGTTCCGCTATTGGTTATTGACCGGTAACGTGTCTCGGTCATGTCTACATAGTTCTCGAACCCGTAGGGTCCGCACGCTTAAGGTTTCGTTGACAGTTTTATTATGATTTTATGAGTTTTGATGTACCGAAGGTTATTCGGAGCCCCGGATGTGATCACGGACATGATTAGGAGTCTCAAAATGGTCGAGACATAAAGATCGATATATTGGACGACTATATTTGGACACCGGAAAGGTTCCGGGTGAGATCGGGACAATACTGGAGCTCCAGAACGTTATCGGAACCCCCCGGGAGGTATATGGGCCTTATTGGGCCTTAGTGGAAAGGAGGGGAAAGGAGCAAAGTAGGGGGCGCCCCCCCAAGCCCAATCCGAATTGGGAGGGGGGCTGGCCCCCCTTTCCTTCCTCCCTCCCTCCTCTTCCTTCCCTCTCCCTCTCCTAATAGGAAAGGGGGGAGTCCTACTCCCGGTGGGGATTGGACTCCCCCCCTAGGGCGCGCCAACCCCCTTGGCCGGCCCCTCCTCCACTCCTTTATATACGGGGGAGGGGGGCACCCCATAGACACAACAATTGATCTCTTGATCTCTTAGCCGTGTGCGGTGCCCCCCTCCACCATAGTTCTCCTCGATAATATTGTAGCGGTGCTTAGGCGAAGCCCTGCAACGGTATAACATCAAGACCGTCACCACGCCGTCGTGCTGATGGAACTCTTCCCCGACATTCTGCTGGATCGGAGTACGGGGGACGTCATCGAGCTGAACATGTGCAAGAACTCGGAGGTGCCGTAGTTTCGGTGCTTGATCGGTTGGGCCGTGAAGACGTACGACTACATCCACCGCGTTGTGCTAACGCTTCCGTTTTCGGTCTACGAGGGTACGTGGACAACACTCTCCCCTCTCATTGCTACGCATCACCATGATCTTGCGTGTGCTTAGGAATTTTTTTGAAATTACTACGTTCCCCAACAGTGGCATCCGAGCCAGGTTTTATGCGTAGATGTTATATGCACGAGTATAACAGAAGTGAGTTGTGGGCGATACAAGTCATACCGCTTACCAGCATGTCATACTTTGGTTCGGCGGTATTGTTGGATGAAGCGGCCCTGACCGACATTACGCGTACGCTTACGCGAGACTGGTTCTACCGACGTGCTTTGCACACAGGTGGCTGGCAGGTGTCAGTTTCTCCAACTTTAGTTGAACCGAGTGTGGCTACGCCCGGTCCTTGCGAGGGTTAAAACAGCACTAACTTGACGTACTCTCGTTGTGGTTTTGATGCGTAGGTAAGAACGGTTCTTGCTTAGCCCGTAGCAGCCACATAAAACTTGCAACAACAAAGTAGAGGATGTCTAACTTGTTTTTGCAGGGCATGTTGTGATGTGATATGGTCAAGACGTGATGCTATATTTTATTGTATGAGATGATCATGTTTTGTAACCGAGTTATCGGCAACTGGCAGGAGCCATATGGTTGTCACTTTACTATATGAAATGCAAGCGCCCTGTAATTGCTTTACTTTATCACTAAGCGGTAGCGGTAGTCGTAGAAGCAATAGGTGGCGAGACGACAACGGTGCTACGATGGAGATCAAGGTGTCGCGCCGGTGACGATGGTGATCACGATGGTGCTTCGAAGATGGAGATCACAAGCACAAGATGATGATGGCCATATCATATCACTTGTATTGATTGCATGTGATGTTTATCCTTTATGCATCTTATTTTGCTTTGATTGACGGTAGCATTATAAGATGATCTCTCACTAATTATCAAGAAGTGTTCTCCCTGAGTATGCACCGTTGCAAAAGTTCTTCGTGCTGAGACACCACGTGATGATCGGGTGTGATAGGCTCTACGTTCAAATACAACAGGTGCAAAACAGTTGCACACGCGGAATACTCATGTTAAACTTGACGAGCCTAGCATATACAGATATCGCCTCGGAACACGGAGACCGAAAGGTCGAGCATGAATCATATAGTAGATATGATCAACATAGTGATGTTCACCATTGAAAACTACTCCATCTCACGTGATGATCGGACATGGTTTAGTTGATTTGGATCACGTGATCACTTAGATGACTAGAGAGATGTCTGTCTAAGTGGGAGTTCTTAAGTAATATGATTAACTGAACTTAAATTTATCATGAACTTAGTCCTGGTAGTATTTTGCAAATTATGTTGTAGATCAATAGCTCGCGTTGTTGCTTTCATATGTTTATTTTGATATGTTCCTAGAGAAAATTGTGTTGAAAGATGTTAGTAGCAATGATGCGGATTGGATCCGTGATCTGAGGTTTATCCTCATTGCTGCACAGAAGAATTATGTCCTTAATGCACCGCTAGGTGACAGACCTATTGCAGGAGCAGATGCAGACGTTATGAACGTTTGGCTAGCTCAATATGATGACTACTTGATAGTTTAGTGCACCATGCTTAAACGGCTTAGAATCGGGACTTCAAAGACGTTTTGAACATCATGGACCATATGAGATGTTCTAGGAATTGAAGTTAATATTTCAAGCAAATACCCGAGTTGAGAGATATGAAGTCTCCAACAAGTTCTATAGCTAAAAGATGGAGGAGAATCGCTCAACTAGTGAGCATGTGCTCAGATTATCTGGGTACTACGATCGCTTGAATCAAGTGGGAGTTAATCTTCCAGATAAGATAGTGATTGACAAAGTTCTCTAGTCACCATCACCAAGTTACTAGAATTTCGTGATGAACTATAGTATGCAAGGGATGACGAAAATGATTCCCGAGCTTTTCGTGATGTTGAAATCGACGAAGGTAGAAATCAAGAAAAAGCATCAAGTGTTGATGATTGACAAGACCACTAGTTTCAAGAGAAGGGCAAAGGGAAAGAAAGGGAACTTCAAGTAGAATAACAAGCAAGTTGTCACTCCTGCGAAGAAGCCCAAAGATGGACCAAAGCCTGAAACTGAGTGCTTACGCTGCAAAGGAAATGGTCACTGGAAGCGGAAATGCCCTGAATATTTGGTGGATAAGAAGGATGGCAAATTGAACAAGGGTATATTTGATATACAGGTTATTGATGTGTGCCTTACTAGTGTTTATAGTAGCCCCTGAGTATTTGATACTTGTTCGGTTGCTGAGATTAGTAACTCGAAACAGGAGTGACAGAATAAACAAAGACTAGTTGAGGGGGAAGTGACGATGAGTGTTGGAAGTAGTTCCAAGATTGATATGATCATCATCACACACTCCCTATATTTTCGAGATTAGTGTTAAACCTAAATAAATGTTATTTGGTGTTTGCGTTGAGCATAAATATGATAAGATCATGTTTATTGCGATACGATTATTCATCTAAGATAGAGAATAAATTGTTATTCTGTTTACATGAATAAAACCTTCTATGGTCATACACCCAATGGTGATGGTTTATTGAATCTTGATCATAGTGATACACATATTCATAATGTTGATGCCAAAAGATGCAAAGTTAATAATGATAGTGCAACTTATTTATGGCACTGCCGTTTGGGTCATATCGGTGTAAAGTGCATGAAGAAACTCCATAAAGATGGATTTTCGGAATCACTTGGTTATGAATCATTTGATGCTTGCAAACCGTGCCTTTTTGGCAAGATGACTAAAACTCCGTTCTCCGGAAAAATGGAACGAGCTACTAACTTGTTGGAAATAATACATATCGATTTATGCGGTCCAACGAGTGTTGATGCTCGTGGCGGGTATCGTTATTTTCTGACCTTCACAGATGATTTGAGCAGATATGCGTATATCTACTTAATGAAGCACAAGTCTGAAACATTTGAAAAGTTCAAAGTATTTCAGAGTGAAGTGAAGAATCATCGTAACAAGAAAATAAAGTTTCTACAATCTGATTGTAGAGAAGAATATTTGAGTTACGAGTTTGGCCTTCATTTTAAACAATGTGGAATAGTTTCACAGTTCACGCCACATGGAACACCACAGCGTAATGGTGTGTCCGAACGTCGTTACCGCACTTTATTGGATATGGTGTGATCTATGATGTATCTTACCGATTTACCACTATCATTTTGGGGTTATGCATTAGAGATAGCTACATTCACTTTAAATAGGGCACCATCTAAATCCGTTGAGACGACACCGTATGAACTATGGTTTAGCAGTAAACCTAAGCTGTCGTTTCTTAAAGTTTGGAGTTGTGATGCTTATGTGAAAAAGGTTTCAACCTGATAAGCTCGAACCCAAATCGGAGAAGTGCGTCTTCATAGAATACCCGAAGGAAACTGTTGGGTACACCTTCTATCACATATCCGAAGGCAAAACATTCATTGCTAAGAATGGATCCTTTCTAGAGAAGGAGTTTCTCTTGAAACAAGTGAGTGGGAGGAAGGTAGAGCTTGATACGGTAATTTGTACCTTCTCCCGAATTGGAAAGTAGTTCATCACAGAAATCAGTTCCAGTGATTCCTACACAAATTAGTGAGGAAGCTAATGATGATGATCATGAAACTTCAGATTAAGTTACTACAAAACCTCATAGGTCTTCCAAAGTACAGTCCGCACCAGAGTGGTACGGTAATCCTGTTCTGGAAGTCATGTTACTAGACCATGATGAACCTACGAACTATGAGGAAGTGATGATGAGACCAGATTCCGCGAAATGGCCTGACGCCATGAAATCTGAGATGGGATCCATGTATGAGAACAAAGTGTGGACTTTGGTGGAGTTTCCCGATGATTGGCAAGTCATATTGCATAAATGGATCTTCAAGAGGAAGACAGACGCTGATAGTAGTGTTACTATCTACAAAGCTCGACTTGTCGCAAAAAGGTTTTCGACAAGTTCAAGGTGTTGACTACAATGAGATTTTCTCAACTGTAGCGATGCTTAAGTCTGTCCGAATCATGTTAGCAATTGCCACATTTTATGAAATCTGGCAAATGGATGTCAAAACTGCATTCTATAACGGTTTGCTTAAAGAAGAGTTGTATATGATGCAACCAGAAGCTTTTGTCAATCCTAAAGGTGCTAACAAAATGTGCAAGCTCCAGCGATCCATCTATGCACTGGTGCAAGCATCTCAGAGTTGGAATATACGCTTTGATAAGTTGATCAAAGCATATAGTTTTATACAGACTTGCGGTGAAGCCTGTTGTCGGTGTCAAAACCGGCGGATCTCGGGTAGGTGGTCCCGAACTGTGCGTCTAGGCGGATGGTAACAGGAGACGAGGGACACGATGTTTTTACCCAGGTTCGGGCCCTCTCGATGGAGGTAAAACCCTACGTCCTGCTTGATTAATATTGATGATATGGGTAGTACAAGAGTAGATCTACCACGAGATCAAGGAGGCTAAACCCTAGAAGCTAGCCTATGGTATGATTGTTGTAATGTATGTTGTCCTACGGACTAAAGCCCTCCGGTTTATATAGACACCGGAGAGGGCTAGGGTTACACAGAGTCGGTTACAATGGTAGGAGATCTACATATCCGTATTGCCAAGCTTGCCTTCCACGCCAAGGAAAGTACCATCCGGACACGAGCCGGAGTCTTCAATCTTGTATCTTCGTAGTCTTGGAGTCCGGCAGATATTGATAGTCCGGCTGTCCGGACACCCCCTAGTCCAGGACTCCCTCAGTAGCCCCTGAACCAGTCTTCAATGACGATAAGTCCGGCGTGCATAATGTTCGGCATTGCAAGGTGGGTTCCTCCCTTGAATAATCCAGAGAAGATCACGAACACGAGGATAGTGTCCGGCTCTGCAAAATAAATTCCACATTCCACCGTAGAGAGAATAAAATGTACACTTAGTTCAATCTGCTGACGTATTATGCGGCATGACCTCACACCGCCACCAGGCCTTTGTTTGAATTACTATACCACCTCAGCATGTTTTAGCGAAGCGGTTTCCTTGGCACGTCTTGTTGAAGCAGAGATCGTGTTCCCCTTATTCCGGGATTCTCATCAATACGTGCGTGGGTAACCCAAGCGCACCATTGGTAGTGGCGCTTGGGAGATAAGCGAGTTTTACCAGGCTGGTGGGGGACGCATAGTTTTGTCCGCCTATATATAAGGGATAAGGGTTCACCTTCTCACCTACGCCTTCTTCCTCCTTTGCTCATCCATCCCTGCAAACTCAAGCTCCAACGCCCGAGCTCGCGCATCTCGCCTCGACCTTCTCCGAATATGTCCGGAGCGGGAGGTAAATGGTTAGCCTCCATCGTCAAGGAGGAGGACATCACCAAGCTGCGTAGCGCCGGATACCTTTCCGGCGATATCGCGCATCGGCTGCCCGACGAGGGGCAGCTCATCCCTACCCCCGGGCCTCATGAGAGGGTCGTCTTCCTCCCCCACTTCCTCCGCGGACTGGGCATTCCGCTCCATCCATTTGTCCGGGGGCTCATGTTTTACTACGGCCTGGATTTCCACGATCTGGCACCGAACTTTATCCTCAACATCTCGGTGTTTATCATCGTGTGCGAGGCCTTCCTATGCATCCGGCCCCACTTCGGCCTGTGGCTCAAGACCTTCAACGTCAAGACGAAGGTTGTGAAGGGTACGCAAGCGGAATGCGGAGGCGCCATGTTGGGCAAATTGCCCAACGTCCCTTGGCTAGAAGGGACCTTTGTGGACTCCGTCAAGGGGTGGCAATCGGGGTGGTTCTACATCACCGAGCCGCGCAAATCCACATGGGCGGCGGCCCCCGAGTTTAGATCTGGCATCCCCACGTAGCTCACCTCCTGGAAAGAGAAGGGCTTGCAGTGGGGGAATCCGGTGGAGGTGACGGGACTCCGAGCATGTATCAAGAAGATGGTGAGCAATAGGCTCAGGCTCGTCGACGTGGTCCAAGTCATGCTCATCCGGCGGATCCTCCCATGCCAAGAATGGGCATTTAATTTGTGGGAGTTCAATCCGGAACAGCACCAGGCGCTAAGCGGGCTCTTCAATACAACATACGAAGGCGCCTGGAGGGTGCTGTTCAAGGGCGCCGAAGCCCCCGCGTCCGCGACCGAAGACCGTGGATTCAGCTCGCAGCATCCAACTGACGAGGTAAGTGATTCAACCCCATTACGGGACACTTGTGATAATTAGATTGACTCTAGTGAGGTTTCATTCTGCCTCTTCCTTTGACAGGAATGGATGGAGAAGGCCAAGCTGCTCATCAGCCCGGCTCCCATGCCAGAAGACCCAGCGGACGCCCGCTTAACATGGCTGCTGGTTCCGGCACCGCACGTGGTGCCGGAGAAGAAGGCCAAGAAGGTGGCCGCGGGGACTCGAAAGAGTTCCCGCAATCAGGCGTCTGACGACGACGAGGACTCCTCCCCCGAAGACGAGGAGGAGTACTCTCTCCCGGAGGAGGGAGAGAAGAAAAGGAAGGCTTCCCCCATCGGGGAGGCCGAAGGGTCCAAGAGGGGGAGAACTATCCCCCCGAACAGTTCCGCCAACATCAGCGTTGGTGAGGATGAGTGGCCTCCAAGGGCCAGGCGTCTGGCAAGATCGTAAGTATCCGGATCCTTGATGTGTAATTTTTTTATGTCGCGTAGTATCCTTCTAACGCCGCATTCTGCCTGTAGTCCGGCCAATGATGATCTCCCCGACTCATCGAGTGGGTCATTGGCCGCGTCGGATGTAAATTCCATCCCGACTGCCTCCACCCCACACGCCGACGAGGACGTCGAGGTGGGATCCCAGAGAGGGACCCATCAGGAGGAGGCTCCGGAGGCGCCGTCAGGCAGCCTCCCGGACTTCGTGCCGGACTCTACATCGGAACCCGCAGTGGTTCCAGAGTCCGGCAAGCAGCCCCTTCGAAAGAAGGGCAGGACCGTGACGCCGGCGGCCTCCGTCCAACCGGAGGCGCCGGATAACCTGCTGGAGGCGCTTAAAGGTGCTTCCATCAAGGAAGAACACCGCACTATCATGAGTGCGGTGATTGAGAAGGTTCAGCTCGCTAAGAGCGGGCTGACCGAAGCCTGCAGCAGCCTTTTAACAGGCTTTGAGGTAAGAAGTTAAAATAATGTAATGTAATACCGCATAGACAGTAGCCCCTGATGCTTAGTTCGGTGTTCGGAAAGAAAAGCCAGACTAAGGATCTATAACAAGATATATGCAGGGTTGCCTAAAAAATGTCAATATGGGTTTGCAGGCTGTACTGCTGACCTCTGCCGCACTAACGGTGGAGGTTGACGTGCTGAAGAAGGAACTCGAGTGGTCCGAGCAAGAGCTCGGCCATGCAAAGAAGCAGCTCGAGGAAAAAGAAGGTGAGTAACACCTCTTTGAATAAGTACCTTACAGAAAAGGATTTTGGTTGCAAATAAAATTAACAAGGATAATATGTGTATTGCAGGGGCCACGAACGAGGTGGCAGCCCTGCGGGATGCTGTGTCCGTGGCCGAACGCAATGCGGCCGCGGAACGGGCTGAGCGAGAAAAGCAAGAGGCACGTGTGGCGGAAGTTCGGCAAGAGCTCCAGGTTCTCATGGAAAAACATGAGAGTTTGGAGCATGACTCCAAGACTCGAGAGTCCGAGCTTGCCTCGGCTCTCGAAAGTGCCAAATCCGCCAAGGCCGAGGCCCGTAAGGCCCTTCAGGAGGTTGAGGACATAAAGAAGATAGCGGCGGGTAAGGCGTTTTTCATGCAAAGCAGGCATGTTAATGTGAACTACCTGACACTTACCCGCATTCTATCGTGGCGAGGAGGGGAGCTCGACGGAGAAGGTCTTCTGGTCTCAGTATACTGAGGCCGGCCATCCAGTGCCCCCAAGCGACCAGCTGAAGCAGCTGGTCGAACTCCACAAGGTAGCTGAGGAGGCCATGAAGGGCCTCATAGTCTGGCTGTGGCCTGGACAGGCCATGCCTGGTAGCTACTTTGGCCTCGTGCGGCGGCTGGTGGATGCATGCCCCAGGCTGGATGTAGTCAAGCGCTCTGCCTGTATCGAAGGCGCTCGTCGGGCCCTTGCCCGCATAAAGGTGCAATGGGGCAAATTGGATGCGGAGAAGCTTCTCACGGACCCACCGCCACCGGGCAAGGAGTATCGCACGCCGGAGAAGTATTATAAAATTGTCCTGAAGGGAGCCTGCAATATTGCAGATGAGTGCTCCCGAAATGTAATCTTTGAGTGAACTCGCTGTTTATTTATCCTGTACGCTGAAAACTTCGTTCATATGCGCCATGAGCAACGCTTGTTTAATTTAAAATATTACCTTCTGTGCGGCCGTTTATAAAATCTGAGAGATGGCAAGTCGTTGGCTTCAGCCCCCAAGCCATGAGTGCTGGGGTGTTCGGGATAAACTTGAGCACTCTTGTTCCCATTTTTGGGTCCATCTAGGGAGGCGCTCAACACGACGAACAAGGCAACCGGACTTATAATGCTTGAACACTCTCACTTAGCCATAGAATTCTATAATTTTAAATTTCGGCGAAGCCCCTGGTATTCGGAAGACCGAATCAGGGGCGCTATCCACGCCTTCATCGGACATTATCCGGAACTTCGCTCGAAGCGGCGTGAGTCTTTAAGGACCCGAAAAAACCTCTCGAACAGTGACCAGTCTCTCGCCTTATCATGCCAGTCAGTTTTAGCTTTCTCCACTGAGGCGTTAACCCGGCTCAACCGGGGCGCAATCGCAGTGGTTCTCCCAGTGCCACCTTAGCCGACAGAACGGAACGTAAGGCACCAAAACGTGGGAGCCGGGCAAACCCAACTATTGACCCAAGACATGATTCGGAGCCGATTCATATAATGCTATAAGTTCGGGGTGCCGCACTTGTGAAAGTGTTCGGACTTTATCACACCATAGAGTGGGGAACATAAGCCCCCGGTGTATTATGCCGTACCAAAATATACGGGTGCCAGATGTCATATAATGAGCATATATATATAAAATGTGATGCAATTGCGATCATAAAGGCGCTGCATTATTAATGAAAGAAAAGTCTGCTAGTAGAGCGGACTGATACAAATAGTGCGGTAAGCAAGGGATTTGGACTAAATAAACATGTCCCCCTCCAGGGATGAGCTCCGGATTTGGTGTATATAATCAAATTTAATGCTCGTAATTGAGACCACCTGAGTGTTCGACGCGGCCTTCTTTAGTCCCTGACTGTTGCATCATGAATTCGGCAGGTTCACCGCCGGACAGGGCTTCTGGTTAACAGAGTCCTGTGTACAAAAAAGAAGAAAAATAAATAAAAAAGAGAGGCACATTTGCGAGCCCCCGGTGTGGTCGAACCGCACTCTGGGTCCGTTGTGATCATGCCCCCTCCCCTGTGCCCATGGTATCTCCAAAGCGTAATGATGTACGCGGAGTGTTATTCTTGCGATCATACGCGGGCGAGGGTTGGGGCCGCATTGCTACGCGTACTCTGATCGCGCCAGTTGGTCTTGGTTGGCATTGCTCCGGGCGCGCTTTGCTGTATCCGGCCGTTTAATGGCCGGACTCGAGAATTGCCTTAGAAGGCTGCTCTGTGCTTCTGCCGCGAGAGCCGTTGTATGTTCCTCCGTTCGGAGGGAGCGTTCCGTATTCCCATTGACCGTGATGACTCCCCGAGGGCCTGGCATCTTGAGCTTTAGGTATGCATAGTGCGGCACCGCATTGAATTTGGCAAACGCGGTTCGCCCGAGCAGGGCATGATAGCCGCTGCGAAACGGGACTATGTCGAAGATTAATTCTTCGCTCCGGAAATTATCCGGGGATCCGAAGACCACTTCCAGTGTGACTGAGCCTGTGCAGTTGGCTTCCACTCCTGGTATGACACCTTTGAAGGTTGTCTTTGTAGGTTTAATCCTTGATGGGTCTATGCCCATTTTGCGCACTGTATCCTGATAAAGCAGGTTCAGGCTACTGCCGCCGTCCATCAGGACTCTCGTGAGGTGGAACCCATCGACGATTGGGTCTAAGACCAATGCGGTGAATCCGCCATGGCGTATGCTGGTCGGATGGTCTCTTTGATCGAAAGTGATCGGACAAGAGGACCATGGGTTGAACTTTGGGGCGACTGGCTCCATCGCATAGACGTCCCTTAGTGCGCGTTTCCTCTCCCTCTTGGGTATGTGGGTCGCGTATATCATATTCACCGTCCGTACTTGTGGGGGAAAACCCTTCTGTCCTTTGTTGTTCGGCGGCCGGGTCTCTTCCTCGTCGTCGCTATTTAGACCCTTGTCATTGTTTTCGGCAATTAACTTGCCGGCCTGCTTGAACACCCAGCAATCTCTATTGGTGTCGTTAGCTGGCTTTTCAGAGGTGCCATGTATCTGGCATGAGCGGTCGAGTATTCGGTCCAGATTGGACGGACCCAGAGTGGTTCTTTTAAATGGCTTCTTCCGTTGACCGGGTTTAGAGCCTCGGAATCCGGCATTGACCGCCGTATCCTCCTTATCGTCGCCGTTAATTCGGCGCTTGTTTTTGTTTCGACGTGACCTGCCGTTGTTGTCCTTAGTATCCGGACTGCCAGAATTTTTATGAAGATTGTTGCTGCGGGCTTAGCCAGCTGTCCTCTCCCGCACAAAAGCAGGTCATTAGCGATGTGAGGGCTGCCATGGATTTCGGCTTTTCCTGCCCCAGGTGCCGGGCTAGCCATTCGTCCCGGATGTTATGTTTGAAGGCTGCAAGGGCCTTTGCGTCCGGACAATCGACGATTTTATTTTTCTTCGTCAAGAACCGTGTCCAGAATTGTCTGGCCGATTCGTCTGGCTGCTGAATGATGTGGCTTAGGTCATCGGCGTCTGGTGGTCGCACATATGTGCCTTGGAAGTTATCAAGGAATGCGGCCTCCAGGTCTTCCCAACACCCCATTGACTCTGCGGGCAGGCTGTTAAGCCAATGCCGAGCTGTCCCTTTAAGCTTGAGTGGGAGGTACTTTATGGCGTGGAGATCGTCGCCGCGGGCCATATGGATGTGGAGAAGATAGTCTTCGATCCACACAGCGGGGTCTGTTGTGCCATCGTAAGATTCGATGTTTACGGGTTTAAACCCTTCGGGGATCTGATGATCCATTACTTCGTCAGTGAAGCATAACGGGTGTGCGGCGCCCCTGTATTGAGCGATATCGCGACGCAGCTCGAGAGAGCGCTGTCTACTGTGTTCGGCCCGGCCGGGGTTATTGTATCCGGCACGACGGTATTCGTCGTGGGTCGTAGAGCGCCCACGTGATCCATAGATGGATCTGGATTGCCTTGCTTTGTCCTCCAATATGTCTCGCAAGTCCGGCGCGTTCCCTCTTGGCTTCGTACTTTTGGAGCGATGCCGGGGTATGGTCTTGGCTGGTGGCCTGGATGCCTCTCTGTCACGACCACGGGGTGGTCGGTCAGCCATATCGTGCGCTGGTGATGGACGTACGTATGCTTCCTCCTCTAATCGGGGGAGCAGCTTGCGTTTTGGGTAACTTTTGGAGGGACGTTCGAGTTTATACTCTTCGGCCGCGAGGACCTCGGTCCATCGATCGGCCAGCAGGTCCTGATCAGCTTGAAGCTGCTGCTGCTTTTTCTTTAGGCTGTTTGCTGTGGTGATAATCCTGCGCTTGAAGCGCTCTTGTTCGACGGGATCCTCGGGTACGACGAATTCGTCATCGTTGAGGCTTGCTTCGTCTTCGGAGGGAGGCATATAATTACGATCCTCAACCTCTTCATCTGCCGCCCTCTCATGGGGGCTTGCTTCTGCATCCTCCTGCGCTGAGTCTTGCTGGACGGGATTGTCTTCGTCACTCTCTGGAGTATTATTATCTCCTATGCCGGAATCTCCGTTTTTGCTGTGGCGAGATTTAGAGCGGCGCCGCTGACGCCGGCACTTGGGCTGTTTCTTTAAGGGATCTGCCTCCGCTGTTTCTTCGTCGTCCCCATCTTTTGGGGTATCCACCATGTATACGTCATATGACGAGGTGGCCTTCCAGTGCCCTGTGGGCGCTGGTTCCTGTTCGTCTCTGGCATCGTCGTCCATAGCGTCGATGTCTTCGGAGTCGTAGTCTAGCATGTCGGTTAGATCGTCGACAGTGGCTACAAAGTGGGTGGTGGGTGGGCTCTGAATTTCTTCGTCGTCCGCATCCCGACCATCCTGGCCATAATCCGGCCAGGACTCTCCTGATAACGAGAGATGCTTTAGTGAATTTAAGATATCGCCGAAAGGCGAGCATTGGAAGATGTCCGCGGCGGTGAATTCCATAACCGGCGCCCAATCCGGATCGATTGGTAGGTGCGCGGGAGGTTCGGAGTCCGGCAAGGAGTCTGGCGCCTCGGAATCACGAGTTTCGCAGGGGACAAGATTAGTGTTCGGCTCCATCGCCGTGGATGTTGAAGCCCCCAGGGCGGCGCCTATCCACCGACCCTCGATCTGGGCGATCGGCTCCGGGCTAATGGCCGAAGCGGATCCGTGTGCGGCCACCAAGGCACTGTTCGGTGGCAGAGCTAGATCATGCCCGTCGTCACAGTGCGGCGCACTTGGTTGTGGCTCGAGTCCGTCGAAGATCAAGTCTCCGCGGACGTCGGCCGTGAAGTTTAAGCTTCCAAATCTGACCTGACGGCCAGGGGCGTAGCTTTCGATCTGCTCCAGATGGCCAAGTGAATTGGCCCGCAGGGAGAAGCCGCCGAATACGAAGATCTGTCCGGGGAGAAAAGTCTCACCCTGGACAGCGTTGCAGGTTGAAGATGCCATCAAGCCTATCGGTGACGACACAGAGGAACTCTCAATGAAAGCACCAATGTCGGTGTCAAAATCGGCGAATCTCGGGTAGGGGGTCCCGAACTGTGCGTCTAGGCGGATGGTAACAGGAGACGAGGGACACGATGTTTTTACCCAGGTTCGGGCCCTCTCGATGGAGGTAAAACCCTACGTCCTGCTTGATTAATATTGATGATATGGGTAGTACAAGAGTAGATCTACCACGAGATCAAGGAGGCTAAACCCTAGAAGCTAGCCTATGGTATGATTGTTGTAATGTATGTTGTCCTACGGACTAAAGCCCTCCGGTTTATATAGACACCGGAGAGGGCTAGGGTTACACAGAGTCGGTTACAATGGTAGGAGATCTACATATCCGTATTGCCAAGCTTGCCTTCCACGCCAAGGAAAGTACCATCCGGACACGAGCCGGAGTCTTCAATCTTGTATCTTCGTAGTCTTGGAGTCCGGCGGATATTGATAGTCCGGCTGTCCGGACACCCCCTAGTCCAGGACTTCCTCACCTGTATTTACAATAAAGTGAGTGGGAGCACTACCGCCTTTCTGATAAATATATGTGAGTAACATATTGTTGATCAGAAATGATGTAGAATTTTTCTGGAAAGCATAAAGGAGTATTTGAAAGGAGTTCTTTAAAAGAAAGACCTCAGTAAAGCTACTTACATATTGAGCATCAAGATCTATTGAGATAGATCAAGACGCTTGATAAGTTTTTCAATAAGTACATACCTTGTCAAGATTTTGAAATAGTTCAAAATGGAACAGCCAAGGAAAGAGTTCTTGCCTGTGTTGCAAAGGTGTGAAATTGAGTAAAACTCAAATCCGGACCACGGCAGAAAATAGAAAAGAGAATGAAAGTCATTCCCTATGCCTCAGTCATAGGTTCTATAAAGTATGCTATGCTATATACCAGACCTATTGTATACCTTGCTCTGAATTTGGCAAGGGAGTACAATAGTGATCTAGGAATAGATCACTGGACATTGGTCAAGAATATCCTTAGTGAGGACTAAGGAAATATTTCTCGATCATGGAGGTGATAAAAGTGCCCATCGTAAAGAGTTACATCAGTGCAAGCTTTCACACCGATCCAAATGACTCTAAGTCTCAATCTGGATACATATTGAAAGTGGGAGCAATTAGCTAGAGTAGCTCCATGCAGAGCATTGTAGACATAGAATATTTGCAAAATACATACGGCTAAGAATGTGACAGACCCGTTGACTAAGCTTCTCTCACGAGCAAAACATGATCACACCTTAGTACTCTTTGGGTGTTAATCACATAGCGATGTGAACTAGATTATTGACTCTAGTAAACCCTTTGGGTGTTGGTCACATGACGATGTGAACTATGGGTGTTGATCATATATAGATATGAATATTGGTGTTAAATCACATGGCGATGTGAACTAGATTATTGACTCTAGTGCAAGTGGGAGACTAAAGGAAATATGCCCTAGAAGCAATAATAAAGTTATTATTTATTTCCTTATTTCATGATAAATGTTTATTATTCGTGCTAGAATTGTATTAACTGGAAACATGATACATGTGGGAATACATAGACAAACTTAATGTCACTAGTATGCCTCTACTTGACTAGCTCATTAATCAAAGATGGTTATGTTTCCTGACCATAGACATGAGTTGTCATTTGATTAACGGGATCACATCACTAGGAGAATGATGTGATTGACATGACCGATTCCGTTAGCTTAGCACTTGATCGTTTAGTATATTGCTATTGCTTTCTTCATGACTTATACATGTTCCTACAACTATAAGATTATGCAACTCCTGTTTACCAGAGGAACACTTTGTGTGCTACCAAACATCACAACGTAACTGGGTGATTATAAAGGAGCTCTACAGGTGTCTCCAAAGGTACATGTTGAGTTGGCGTATTTTGAGATTAGGTTTTGTCACTCCGATTGTCGGAGAGGTATCTCTGGGCCATCTCGGTAATGCACATCACTATAAGCCTTGCAAGCAATGTAGCTAATGAGTTAGTTACGGAATGATGCATTATGTAACGAGTAAAGAGACTTGCCGGTAACGAGATTGAACTAGGTATTGGGATACCGACGATCGAATCTCGGGCAAGTAACATATCGATGACAAAGGGAACAATGTATGTTGTTATGCGGTTTGACCGATAAAGATCTTCGTAGAATATGTAGGAGCCAATATGAGCATCCAGGTTCTGCTATTGGTTATTGACCGGTAACGTGTCTCAGTCATGTCTACATAGTTCTCGAACCCGTAGGGTCCGCACGCTTAAGGTTTCGTTGACAGTTTTATTATGAGTTTACGAGTTTTGATGTACCAAAGGTTGTTCGGAGCCGTGGATGTGATCACGGACATTACGAGGAGTCTCGAAATGGTCGAGACATAAAGATCGATATATTGGACGACTATATTTGGACACCGGAAAGGTTCCGGGTGAGATTGGGACAATACCAGAGCTCTGGGAGGTTATCAGACCCCCCCGGGAGGTATATGGGCCTTATTGGGCCTTAGTGGAAAGGAGGGGAAAGGAGCAAAGGAGGGGGCGCCCCCCCCAAGCCCAATCCAAATTGGGAGGGGGGCCGGCCCCCCTCTCCTTCCTCCCTCCCTCCTCTTCCTTCCCTCTCCCTCTCCTAATAGGAAAGGGGGGAGTCCTACACCCGGTGGGGATTGGACTCCCCCCCAGGGTGCGCCAACCCCCTTGGCCGGCCCCCTCCTCCACTCCTTTATATACGGGGGAGGGGGGCACCCCATAGACCCAACAATTGATCTCTTGATCTCTTAGCCGTGTGCGGTGCCCCCCTCCACCATAGTTCTCCTTGATAATATTGTAGCGGTGCTTAGGCGAAGCCCTGCGATGGTAGAACATCAAGACCGTCACCACGTCGTCGTGTTGATGGAACTCTTCCCCGACATTCTGCTGGATCGGAGTACGGGGGATGTCATCGAGCTGAACGTGTGCAAGAACTCGGAGGTGCCGTAGTTTCGGTGCTTGATCGGTCGGGCCGTGAAGACGTACGACTACATCAACCGCGTTGTGCTAACGCTTCCGTTTTCGGTCTACGAGGGTACATGGACAACACTCTCCCCTCTCGTTGCTATGCATCACCATGATCTTGCGTGTGCGTAGGAATTTATTTGAAATTACTACGTTCCCCAACAGTGGGCCCCTCTTGGGTCTCCTGACATAGCTCCTTTGCCTATATATACTCTTATACCCTGAAAACATCCAGGGGAGCCACGAAACCACTTTTCCACTGCCGCAACCTTCTGTACCCGTGAGATCCCATCTAGGGACCTTTTCCGGCGTCCTGCCAGAGGGGGATTCGATCACGGAGGGCTTCTACATCAACACCATTGCCTCTCCGATGAAGCGTGAGTAGTTTACCACAGATCTACAGGTCCATAGCTAGTAGCTAGATGGCTTCTTCTCTCTCTTTGATTCTCAATACCATGTTCTCCTCGATGTTCTTGGAGATCTATTCGATGTAATATTCTTTTGTGGTCTGTTTGCCGAGATCCGATGAATTGTGGATTTATGATCAGATTATCTATGAATATTATTTGGTTCTTCTCTGAATTCTTATATGCATGATTTGATATCTTTCCAAGTCTGTTCGAATTATCGGTTTAGTTTGGACTACTAGATCGATCTTTCTTGCAATGGGAGAAATGCTTAGCTTTGGGTTCAATCTTGCGGTGTCCTTTCCCAGTGACAGTAGAGGCAGCAAGGCACGTATTGTATTGTTGCCATCGATGATAAAAATATGGGTTTTCATCATATTGATTGAGTTAATTCCTCTACATCATGTCATCTTACTTAATGTGTTACTCTGTTCTATATGATCTTAATACTCTAGATGCAGGCAGGAGTCGGTCGACGTGTGGAGTAATAGTAGTAGATGCAGAATCGTTTTGGTCTACTTGACACGGACGTGATGCCTATGTTCATGATCATTGCCTTAGATATCATCATAACTTTGCGCTCTTCTATCAATTGCTCGGCAATAATTTGTTCACCTACCGTATTATTTGCTATCATGAGAGAAGCCACTAGTGAAACCTATGGCCCCCGGGACTCTTTTCCATTATATTGAATCTCTTTTACATCATACTAGTTTCCGATCTACTATTTTGCAATCTTTACTTTCCAATCTATAAACAAAAAATACCAAAAAAATTACTTTACCGTTTATCTATCTCTATCAGATCTCACTTTTGCAAGTAACCATGAAGGGATTCACAACCCCTTTATCGCGTTGGGTGCAAGTTGTTGATTGTTTGTGCAGGTATTCGGTGACTTGTGTGTTGTCTCCTACTGGATTGATACCTTGGTTCTCAAACTGAGGGAAACTTACTCTACTTTGCTGCATCATCCTGTCCTCTTCAAGGGAAAAACCAACGCAAGCTCAAGAGGTAGCACACAACAACGGTAGGTATTTCCCTCAGTGATGAGACCAAGGTTATCGAACCAATAGGAGAACCAAGCAACACTACGTAAACATCACCTGCACACAAATAACAAATACTCGCAACCCAACGTGTTAAAGGGGTTGGCAATCCCTTTCGGGTAACAGCGCCAAAAATTGGCAAACGGACGTGAGAGAGTTATAAATTATGATAGATCGAACGCCAAATAAAATAAAGTGCAACAAAGTATTTTAGTATTTTTGGTTTAGTAGATCTGAAAATAAAAGGCAAATAAAATAGATCGCAAAGGCAAATTATTTTTGTATTTTTGTATTGAGAATCAAACGAGAGAGAGGAAGCCATCTAGCTACTAACTACGGACCCGTAGGTCTATAAAGAACTACTCACGCATCATCGGAGAGGCACCAATGGACATTATGCACCCCTCCGTGATGGTGTCTAGATTGGATCTGGTGGTTCTGGACTCTGCGGCATCAAGAATTGATTTCCATCGACTCCCCTAGGGTTTCTGAAATATTAGGGTATTTATACAGCAAAGAGGCGGTGCGGGAGGCCACCGAGGTGGGCACAACCCAACAGGGTGCGCCTGGGCCTCCAGGCGCGCCCAGGTGTCTTGTGCTCACCTCGGGCCCCCTCCTTGGTACTTCTTTGGCCCACTGGATGTCTTCTGGTCCAAAAAAAATCCACAAAAAGTTTCGCTGTGTTTGAACTCCGTTTGGTATTGATTTCCTACGATGTAAAAAATATGCAGAAAACAGCAACTGGCACTTGGCACTATGTCAATAGATTAGTACCAAAAATAATATAAAATGACTATAAAATAATTGTAAAACAACCAAAAATGATAATATAACAGCATGAAACAATCAAAAATTATAGATACGTTGGAGACGTATCAACCAACAGCGGGTTCTCTACGAGGCCGCGCGTAGCGCTCATGCCAGCTGCAAAGCGATCGTGGCGGAGGCGGACTTGGAGGCGGCGCAGGTGATCGCAGACGTGGACGTCGGCAGGTCCGCAACGTTTGTGTCGCCCACGTGGTTCCCACTAGACCACGAATGTGTATGGACGATTGATTGGTAGGGTTGGATGTCCGGCTTCGATATCACTATCCGCGGACGGATATTATGTCCGTTTTAGGGGAAATGATAAAATAAAGAGATACGGGATATTAATCCAATAGTCTAACTTGAGAATTTCTTCATCAGAAAAATTTATTTAATTTATTTTGAAAATTCTTTGGATCGTTAAGTTGCTAACTTAACAAAATAAATGTTAGAATATAGTAATAATATTTCATTGATACATGTCTCTCAATATTTCCGCAACAACGCACGAGGAACCATCTAGTTAACAATAATGCTTAACAACTGGGGAAAACATGCATCGGAAGAAAAGACAACTTAATTAGTTTAAGAAAAGGCAAACTTCACATGATTATAAGACCCCACTATATGTATAAGCAACTGAATTAAAAAGAAGTATATGTATAAGCAACAGAAACGTGTGGTTCACATTAGCTAATGGCAAGGTAAACCACGTGCCATTCCATCTCGCAGGGGCATCAGATAAGCTAGACTTACGTGTACTACCAGAGCGCGCGCTCGGCCGAGCACGCGCATGCAGTTGCGCTACAATGGAAACGGCAGTGCAAGCTTTACTCATCCCGTTCCGTGCACGCCATTGTACATATCTTTTGTCGTGTTAATAACGACTTTGCTTTTGAGTGGTTATCGTGTTATAATCGGCGATCCGTTCCTGGCGAGGCTTGGTTCCAGTGAAGCTGAAACGCATGTACGCAATGCGCGGCGTGATGCCGGCGGGGTGGGCTGCGCCAGACCCGCTATTAAACCCCATCATCTTGCACACATTAGGCATCCACTTTGAAGTGCATCCACCTCCGTTCAACTGTGGCAGAAGCCATGGCAGCGGCGGCAGCGGGTGTGAACACCAGGTTAACTGGGGTGAGGAAGAAGGGGGAGGACAAGTTCGGTGCGGCGATCATGCACCCGGTGACGAAGACGTTCCTGTGGCTAGGGACGTACTCGTCCCCCGAGGTCGCCGCGTGCGCCTATGACCTCGCAGCTAGGGAGCTGAAGGGCGCAAAGGCAAAGCTCAACTTCCCGTACCCTCCGCCGGCCAGACTGGTTAAGGAGGTGATTGCTGCACCGAGGCACCGCAGCCACGGTCACGAGGCTCCGCTCTTTCAGGTTGTTACATTGCCACCAGACCCCACATCACCGCCTCCACCACCGCCCAAGCTCGTGGTTTACTTTCCCTTCCCCTTCGAAGTGCCCGCCAGCAACCCCCCTCCAGTGCCGGCATACCCGTTCCTGCACATGCCGCGTCCGGCACGAGCACGGCTCAGCCCGCAAACAGCGCACGCGCCTGGTCCAAAGCCACAGCCGCCGATCCAAAGGACGAACGTCATGGTGCAGGCGGAAAGCTGCTTAAGCTCCTCAAAGGAAACCCTAGGGGCTTCTTCGTCTCGCTACCTGGTGCTCAAGAAACCCAAGCTGGTCCTCCTTCCCGTCACCCCTAGTGCTCCTACAGAAGGAACGGGTGACAATTTCACCAAGCCGTGGTATTTCCCTGATTTTCCTGTTGTTTAGCCTCGGCCGGGTGAATTAGGCACCGAGATCTCATAGTCATGTGCCATCATGATCCATGGGAGATCTCAATCTTCCTATCATATAAGTTTTTCATTACAACAAGTTGTATTTTCATTAATGTTTTAGTGTGTCGTACCATATAATATGTTTACTTTCATGTTTGTTTTTACCAATCATATGTAATCAGGTAATCTATGTTGTTTGTTTCATCAATCTTGTCTTGCGTTTTTTTTTTGCCGGTACACTCTTGTCTTGTGTTACCATCACCTGTTTTGAGTACAAATCATATAATTAATTTAATCCATTAGTTAATAGTTCAGTTTCTATTTAAGATTATTGTTTTGAGGTGAAAAGAGAATATGTTGGTCAAACACCGGTGCTGCTACCCCTTTTAATGCAAAGCAAAGAATACGAAATACTGCGTATGCAAATTTCAGGAAGAAACAATATAATCCTTGTCTACCATATCATGCAGACTCGTTAGCAACCAAGTAAGTTTCTATAGATCTTCTGCTCCCGGACCACCACATGAGAAGTTGGATTGTACACTACTTTTGATTAATTGATCCAGAAACTCCGTCTTTGTATAACATTTTAATCTGTTAAGAGCATTCACCACTATAAGAAAATCAGATCCCATGGATCATAGGCAGCTGAAAAATCATCAAATCCATACTCTAGTACCTTCAAGCACACGGTTATTTAAGTATATCATGAATAAAGTTCGTTCTAACCTTTAGAACTGAACTAAAATGACCACTAACAATCAAATACACGACAGTTTCACCAGTTTCAGCCTTGAAAGTGGCATGAACATTGATCTATCCAGACTTCTTGGGTGATCGCATTCATGAATTCCGGTACATCAATCACTCTCAACAACATTATAAGTACCCAATTATTTAGAAAACTATAGCAACTCTTGTGTGGTTATATCTAAGGTAGTGGAGGGTCTTCAATATATTAATTTGATTCAACAAGAATAATAAGAGATCATTCTAGAGTAGCAACAGTTGTACGACCAGATTTGAAGTACAAAGTTATTAATTCTCTTAACATGAAACATTTTTGTCATAATATTTTAGAGCATTCTCCTTTGTTTCTCTTTTTTTTCGAAAAGGCCTAAAGCCATGTATTAATTTTCACAAGTCCTTGCAAGCACGTGCACACCATTACAGAAAAAAATAGAAAACATTCAAAATCTTGTGCGTGCCGAAATCTTCTTCCTCCTGCATCGACTAGTGGTGCGCCGTGAGCATAGCTCAATGTCACCTCTTGGATTTGCATTATAGCATATTCTTAATGTCTTCCATGTACATCATCTTGTAGGAAACAAGGTCGATGTACTTCTTGTCTTGCTCCTCCTGCTCGCGACGCCATGCAGCCTGTTGGGCGTCAAACTCACGCGCGACGGCGGGCGCTGCTCGAAGAGGAGGTCGGTGAGCTCCTCGTCCCACTGGAGACGCGTGTCCTCCTCCTCCTACTCGCGCGCAGTGCGCTCGGCGAGTGCCGCTTCAAAGGCATCCGCGTCGGGCCCGAGGAGGTAGTCCTCCGGGCCGATAACGTCGGGGCCGCGCGGGCGCTCCTCCCCCGGCTCGATCTCGACGGCGCGGACCTCGCCGTGCTCCCTCTCCCTCTTCACCGGAAGCAGCGACGCGCTCGAAGAGCTCCCTGCACCGGAAGAGCTCACCGCATCAAAGTGCCGCGCATGGCGGCAGTCGTACTCCTCCGTCTCGCGGCGGAGGAGGGACGGCGGCACTGGGAGCCCGTAGTTGGTGTAGCGTTTGGCCGAGCGCTTGCGCGCCGCGTCATATTCTTCTCAACTCGTATAGCTTGATGAACCACAGCTTGTAGTGTATCATAAGGAAACATCTCCACAGAATCTGATATTCATCATACGGCCCATGTAAAAATCTCGCCATCTTCGCCTCATCATTTTCACGGGTTCTAGTCGGAATTAGCAGCACCTCTATCTCTTTGTAGTACTCCTCAACAGTGTGGGGACCTTGAGTGAGCTCCTGCAACCGCTTGTACAATTGCCTCTCATAGTATGATGGAACAAAACGGCGCCTCGTGACTTGCATCATCAAAGTCCAGCTGCAGATATAATTATTGCCCGACATCAACCAACCGTCTTGTAGCTGATTCCACAATGTAAGAGCATAACGAACTCCATTACAATAAGATCAACTCTCTTGGCTTTAGAAAAACCATGGATGCGAAAGATTTGATCGCACTTCTCCTCCCACTCAATATATGTATCTGGATCCTCTTTTCCCGTGAAGGATGGCACATGTAGCTTCACTCTCGCTTGGTTGTCACGGTCATCTTGATCACAATGGTCATAATGATGACCGTTGCGACCAAAAACAGCACCACGGCGAGGCGGGGAGTAGGGTTCATATTCCCCCATGCCTTCATCTTCGTCACTATGCTCGAAGAGGTCTTCAATGGAGATGCCATCACCATCATGTGCAGCTCGTCCCCGGTGATCACCGACAAATCCGCGGGGGTCATGGCCTCGCACGCGAGCTTCTCCTCCATCCAACCACCCTCACGAGGGGCAGCAAAGTCGCCACACCTCCGTTCAACACCAACACCATGGGCGCCGTGGGTAGAAGATCATGCCGCTCTTCCACGACCATCATGGCGGTCCTTGTTTCATTGACGTTGTCGGTTGTCGGTGGTCAATGGCGGCGGGGCTGTGTTGATGTTGATCCCCATTGCCCGCGATAGGAAGACGGCCTCCGAACATCCTTCGCAAGCTACAACTATACTCTCTTCAGTCATATCACCAAGTGATGCACGAGTTTTTGGGAGATCATCTTCCACATGTTGATGTCCATGTACACTCGAGTTGGATCCTGTCATGTTAACTCTCGGAAACAAGTGGACAAGATAAATTATATATATGGAAAACACTCAGCTCACCTTCTTGCTTACCCAAATTCTAGTGATTCCTTGGCGGCTGTGCGGTGGTAGAAATTCAGGAGTGGACAACCATGAATAAAGGAAGCTGGTAGTTTCTAGGTGGATCTGGGTGGGGTAAAATGAGGAGGGCTAGTGCTGAGATCCAATCGATGCAAACCAAATGAACAAGAAAATATGTAGATCCTTGCACCACGTTTGAGCTGCAACACTTGCCACTACAACTTCTGAAATTTCTCACCAAACAGAATATGATTGCACACTTGCTCAACAATTTCTCTTCTCTTTCTTTTTTTTCCTTTTTCACTCTTTTTTCCTTCTCTATTTTTTGCTTTTTTTGCAACACAATAGATCCAACAACAAGACTCAAAGAAAAACAACAACAACTTTGGGTAGAACTTGGTGCATACACAAAGAGGAAAGCAAACAACTAGATCTCAGCAAACAAAGGCTTGGATTTTTTGTGTGGCTTTTTGGCTTTGGACTCTAGGACGGGGAAAACCAAACTAAAAAGGATAGATCTCGCAACAAAGATACGGATCCTACCATGTAAACCTTTGCTCTGAATACCAGATGATGCGACACCGTCTTCAAAGAAGAGGGTGTACAAGGGGAGGTCCGATCTTCACGATGTAGGATCGATAAACGGATGGGGATAACTAGCTGCAAGCAGCCGGAAAATGAAAAATAAGAGATTATTACCCGACGAGGAGGATGCTCACCGAAGGATGCAATTCAAACATTCATCGATCCACAACTCGCAATACTGCCCCACACAACCACGCTCAAGTCGTGGAGCACGGGATAAGTGCAATCCACAAGGGAAACCACGAACTCTAACCCACACAACACGATCTAGTTGTGGAGCACGAATAAGGAGCAATTTCTCAAGGAATCACAAGAATAAGGATAACAAGAGCTCTCCAATCTCAGGAGGAGAGTATGTCTTTGGTCTTTGATAGAAATGGCCAAAAGTCCCCAAAGAAGGGAAGAGCTAGCCTATTTATAATCGGGACAACCCCCTGGATAGGTGTGAAATCAAACTACCTTTGGGAACCAGTTTGGTGTGAAAGAGAACCAACTTTGGTTTGACTAAGACTTAATGAGGTAGCGTCTGGAAAACTCTCGTTGGAGGTGGTTGGCAGTTCCCGACCAAACATTGTTCACTAGAGTCGAACAATGTTTCCTTCAGGAGCAAACTTTATTCTTGTAGACTCGTGTTGGGCCTCCAAGCGCAGAGTTTTGTAGGACAGTAGGAATTTTCCCTCAAGTGGATGACGTAAGGTTTATCAATCCGTGGGAGGCGTAGGATGAAGATGGTCTCTCAAACAAAACTGCAACCAAATAACAAAGAGTCTCTTGTGTCCCCAACACACCAAATACAATGGTAATTTGTATGGGTGCACTAGTTCGGAAAAGAGATTGTGATACAAGTGTAGTAATGATAGTATATATTGATTTTTGTAATAAGAGCAATAAAAAATAGAAGGTAGAAATTGATAAAATGGAGCACAAACGGTATTGCAATGCTTGAAAATGAGGACTAGGGTCTGTACTTTCGCTAGTGCAATCTCTCGACAATGCTAATCTAATTGGATCATATAACCATCCTCAAAGTGCGATGAGGAATCACTCCAAAGTTCTTATCTAGTGGACAACAGAAGAAGAAATTGTTTGTAGCTATTCTTTCTGATCTATCTATCCAAGAGTTCGTGCTAAAATAACACCAATTTGTTCTTTTCGATCGATCTATCAAGAGTTCGTACTAAAATAACACCAAGTTATTCTTTCCGATTGATCTATCAAGAGTTCGTACTAAAATATCACCCAAGAAAATTCAGATTCATAATACTCAATCCAACACAAAGAACCTCAAAGAGTGCCCCAGGATTTCTACTGGAGAAACAAAAGACGAGAACATGCATCAACCCCTATGCATAGATTACCCCAATGTCACCTCGAGAATCCATGACTTGAGTGCCAAAACATATCTCAAGTGAATCAATATAATACCCCATTGTCACCACGGGTATTCATATGCAAGACATATATCAAGTTCTCTCAAATCCATAAAACTATTCAATATGATAATAACGAAATCTCAAAGGGAAAACTCAATTCATCACAACAAGATAGAGAGGGGAAAACACCATATGATTCAACTATATTAAAAAAGCCCGCGATAAATCAAGATCGTGCCAAATCAAGAACACGAGAGAGAGAGAGAGAGAGTAAACACATAGCAACTGGTACAAACCATCAGCCTTGAGGGTGGACTACTCCCTCCTCATCATGGTGACCATAGGGATGATGAAGATGACCTCCGGTGATGATCTACCCTCCGGCAGGGTGCCAGAACGGGCTCCTGATTGGTTTTTCGTGGCTACAGAGGCTTGTGGCGGTGGAACATCTAATCTAGGTTCATTCCTGATGGTTTCTCTATTTATAGGATTTTTCAGCATTGGAATCACGCGAAGATGGGCCCTAGTGGGTTGTGCCCACCTCGTGGGTCTTCTGGCCCTCCCATGAAGCTCCTAGTGCCTCTTTTGTTCCAAAAAAACCGTCAAAAGTTTCAGCTCATTTGGAAAATTTTCATTTCTGCACAAAAAACAACATCAAGGTAGTTCTGCTGAAAACATCGTCAGTCCGGGTTAGTTCCATACAAATCATACCAAAACCATATAAAATTGTTGTAAACATGGCATGAATACTTCATAAATTATAGATACGTTGGAGACGTATCATCATCCCCCAAGCTTAATTCCACCTCGGCCTCGAGTAGGTAAATGATAAAATAAATAACTTATGAAGTGTGAATGCTAGCATAGTGCATAAGTTTGATCAATGCAAATTTCAATCACCTTTCCTAGCATCAAAACAACAACTCTTTCTCATAAAACTCATCATGATAAAGTAGCAATTGAAAACATATATTTTTTGTTGTGGAATGCTACCTATCATATTCATCATATACTCTTTATTTTGTAGTATGGATATTTGAACTTGAATGATTCAAAGTAATAGTCTATAATTTCACATGAAGACATCAATATTCAAGCATATTAACAAGAAACCCTGTCTTCCAAAATATCAATGCTAAAGAAAGCTATCCCTATCCCATTATGCTCAATCATCGATCCATTCATGAAACACACTCGAATATTAGCTACATCCAATGCACAAGTATGATCGTAGTGCTCCCTAGTTGGTGCTTTATAAGAGAAGATGGACACTCAAATAAAAACTTCATAAAGTAAATAGATAGGCCCTTCGCAGAGGGAAGCAGAGATTTGTAGAGGTACCAGAGCTTGATAACCCACAAGTATAGGGGATCCCAATAGTTTTCGAGGGTAGAGTATTCAACCCAAATTTATTGATTCGACACAAGGGGAGCCAAAGAATATTCTCAAGTATTAGCAGCTGAGTTGTCAATTCAACCACACCTGGAAACTTAGTATCTGCAGCAAAGTGTTTAGTAGCAAAGTAGTATGATAGTAGTGGTAACGGTAACAAAAGTAAAGACAGCAAAAGTAATGTTTTTGGTATTTTGTAGTGATTGTAACAGCAGCAACGGAAAAGTAAATAAACGAGAACCAGTATATGGAAAACTCATAGGCACCGTATTAGCGATGGATAATTATGCCGGATGTGGTTCATCATGTAGCAGTCATAACATAGGGTGACACAGAACTAGCTCCAGTTCATCAATGTAATGTAGGCATGTATTCCGTATATAGTCAGACGTGCTTATGGAAAAGAACTTGCATGACATCTTTTGTCCTACCCTCCCGTGGCAGTGGGGTCCTATTGGAAACTAAGGGATATTAAGGCCTCCTTTTAATAGAGAACCGAAACAAAGCATTAGCACATAGTGAATACATGAACTCCTCAAACTATGGTCATCACCGGGAGTTGTCCCGATTATTGTCACTTCGGGGTTGCCGGATCATAACACATAGTAGGTGACTATAGACTTGCAAGATAGGATCAAGAACACACATATATTCATGAAAACATAATAGGTTCAGATCTGAAATCATGGCACTCGGGCCCTAGTGACAAGCATTAAGCATAGCAAAGTCATAGCAACATCAATCTCAGAACATAATGGATACTAGGGATGAAACCCTAACAAAACTAACTCGAGTACATGATAAATCTCATCCAACCCATCACCATCCAGCAAGCCTACGATGCAATTACTCACACACGGCGGTGAGCATCATGAAATTGGTGATGGAGGATGGTTGATGATGACGACGGTGATGAATCCCCCTCTCCGGAGCCCCGAACGAACTCCAGATCAGCCCTCTAGAGAGAGATTAGGGCTTGGCGGCGGCTCCGTATCGTAAAACGCGATGATTTCTTCTCTCTGATTTTTTTCTCCCCGAAAGCCAATATATGGAGTTGGAGTTGGCGTCGGAGGGCCACCAGGGGGCCCACGAGGTAGGGGGGCGCGCCCCCACCCTCGTGAGCAGGGTGTGGGCCCCCTGGTCTTCATCTTTTGCGAGGATTTTTCTTTATTTTTTCTAAGGTGTTCCGTGGAGTTTCAGGACATTCCGAGAATTTTATTTTATGCACAAAAAAAACAACACCATGGCAGTTCTGCTGAAAACAGCGTCAGTCCGGGTTAGTTCCATTCAAATCATACAAGTTAGAGTCCAAAACAAGGGCAAAAGTGTTTGGAAAAGTAGATACGACAGAGACGTATCAACTCCCCGAAACTTAAACCCTTGCTTGTCCTCAAGCATTTCAATTGACAAACTGAAAGAGAAAAAGAAAAACTTTTACAAACTCTGTTTGCTCTTGTTGTTGTAAACATGAAAAGCCAGCATTCAAGTCTTAGCCATTATTATGAACTAACCATACTCACAATGATAGGTAGGTCTCAGAATTACTCATATCAATAGCATAATCAGCTAGCGAGCTATAATAGCAAAACTCGGATGACAACACTTTCTCAAAATAATCATAACATGATATAACAAAATGGTATCTCGCTAGCCCTTTCTGAGACTGCAAAACATAAATGCAGAGAACCTTTAAAGATCAAGGACTGACTAAACATTGTAATTCATGGTAAAAGAGGTCCAGTCAAGTCATACCCAATATAAACCAATAATAATGAATGCAAACGACAGTGTGCTCTCCAGCGGGTGCTTTTTAATAAGAAGGGTGATGACTCAACATAAAAGTAGATGGATATGCCCTTCGTAGAGGGAAGCAGGGATTTGAAGAGGTGCCAGAGCTCAATTTTGAAATAGAGATAAATTATATTTTGAGCGGCATACTTTCATTGTCAACATGACAACTAAAAGACGACAATATCTTCCGTGCTAAACAGATTATAGGCGGTTCCGAAACAGAATGGTAAAGTTTATACTCCCCTTCCTCCACAAGCATCAATCCATGGCTTGCTCAAAACAACGAGTGCCTCCAACATTCAATGGGTCCCAAGGGGAGTTTTGTTTGTAGTTAATTTGATTTAGTTTGCATAAAGCATGGGACTGTGCATCCCGGATACCAGCCATTTTCTCGTGAATGAGGAGCGGAGTCCACTCCTCTTGAGAATAACCCGCCTAACACAGAAGATAAGGGCAGCTCTAGTTGACATATGAGCTATTCGAGCATGCAAAACAGAATGTTTATTTGAAGGTTTAGAGTTTGGCACGTACAAATTTACTTGGAACGGCAGGTAAATACCGCATATAGGAAGGTATAGTGGACTCATATGGAATAACTTTGGGGTTAAGGAGTTTGGATGTACAAGCAGTATTCCCGCTTAGTACAGGTGAAGGCTAGCAAAAGACAGGGAAGCGACCAACTGAGAGAGCGACAACAATCGTGAACATGCATTAAAATTAATTCACACCGAGTACAAGCATGAGTACGATATAATCCACCATGAACATAAATATCATGAAGGCTATGTTGATTGGATTCAACTACATGCGTGAACATGTGCCAAGTCGAGTCACTCAATGCATTTAAAGGAGGATACCACCCCATCATACCACATCATAATAATTCTAATAGCATGTTGGCACGCAAGGTAAACCATTATAACTCATAGCTAATCAAGCATGGCACAAGAAACTATAATCTCTAAATGTCATTGCAAATATGTTTACTTCATAATAGCTGAATCAAGAACGATGAATCATCATATTTACAAAAACAAGAGAGGTCGAGTTCATACCAGTTTTTCTCTTCCCAATAAGTCCATCATATATCATCATTATTTCCTTTCACTTGCACGACCGAACATTGTGTATAATAATAAGAGTGCACATGCATTGGACTAAGCTGGAATCTGCAAGCATTCAACTCAAGAGAGAAGACAAGTAATATGGGCTCTAAGTTAAATAAACAATCATGCATATAAGATCCACTAAGCATTTTCAATATGGTCTTCTCGACCCCCAAAGAAAGGAAAAGAAATAAATAAATAAAACTATTTACACAGGAAAGCTCCCAACAAGAAAAAAGAAGAACGGGAAATATTTTTGGGTTTTTCTTTTTAATTCTACTACAAGCATGGAAAGTAAACTAACTAATTTTTCTGGTTTTTTCTTAAGGTTTATCAAACACACAAGAAGAAAGCAGGAAAAGAAATTAAACTAGCATGGATAATACAATGAAAGGGTATGAGCATCGACATCTAGCAATGAGTGTGTGTGTGTGAACATAAATGTAATGTCGGTGGGAAATACGTACTCCCCCAAGCTTAGGCTTTTGGCCTAAGTTGGTCTATTGCCATGGATGGCCTGGGGGTACCCATAAGTGTAGCTGGGGTCGTAGTATGACGAAGAAGATTCTGACTGCCACTGGCTGGCAGCCTCCTCAAGATCCCAAGAATAAACATATAGTCGTGGAGGCTCATCTTGTGGCTCCGGCTCCGGGGCTGGTGCAGGGTTCCGATTGTTGGAAATATGCCCTAGAGGCAATAATAAAAGATTATTATTATATTTTCTTATTCATGATAATTGTCTTTATTCATGCTATAACTGTATTATCTAGAAATCTTAATACACGTGCGAATACATAGACCATAACATGTCCCTAGTGAGCCTCTAGTTGACTAGCTCGTTGATCAACAGATAGTCATGGTTTCCTGACTATGGACATTAGATGTCATTGATAACAGGATCACATCATTAGGAGAATGATGTGATGGACGAGACCCAATCCTAAGCATAGCACAAGATCGTGTAGTTCGTTTGCTAGAGCTTTTCCAATGTCAAGTATCTTTTCCTTAGACCATGAGATCGTGTAACTCCCGGATACCATAGGAGTGATTTGGGTGTACCAAACGTCACAACGTAACTGGGTGACTATAAAGGTGCACTACAGGTATCTCCGAAAGTGTCTGTTGGGTTGACACGGACCGAGACTGGGATTTGTCACTCCATATGACGGAGAGGTATCTCTGGGCCCACTCGGTAATGCATCATCGTAATGAGCTCAAAGTGACCAAGTGTTTGGTCACTGGATCATGCATTGCAGTTCGAGTAAAGTGACTTGCCGGTAACGAGACTAAACGAGGTATTGGGATACCGACGATCGAGTCTCGGGCAAGTAACGTATCAATTGACAAAGGGAATTGAATACGGGGTTGTTTGAACCCTCGACATCGTGGTTCATCCAATGAGATCATCGAGGAGCATGTGGGAGCCAACATGGGTATCCAGATCACGCTATTGGTTATTGCCCGAGAGTCGTCTCGGTCATGTCTACGTGTCTCCCGAACCCGTAGGGTCTACACACTTAAGGTTCGGTGACGCTAGGGTTGTATGAATATGAGTATGCAGCAAACCGATTGTTGTTCGGAGTCCCGGATGAGATCCCGGATGTCACGAGGAGTTTCGGAATGGTCCGGAGGTAAAGAATTATATATAGGAAGTGCTGTTTCGGCCATCGAGAAAGTTTCGGGGTCACCCGGTATTGTACCGGGACCACCGGAAGTGTCCCGAGGGTCCACCGGGTGGGGCCACCCATCCCGGAGGGCCCATGGGCTGAAGTGGGGAGGGTAACCAGCCCATATTGGGCTGGTGCACCCCCCTTGGCACACCCCTGCGCCTAGGGTTGAAACCCTAGGGTGGGGGGGGCCCACTTGCCTTGGGGGGCACTCCACCCCCCTGGCCGCTGCCCCCCTGGGAGATCAGATCTCCAGGGGCTGGCGCCCCCCCTGGGGCCTATATAAAGGGAGGAGAGGGAGGGGCAGCCGCACCCCTGAGTCTTGGCGCCTCCCTCCCCCTGCTACACCTCTTCCTCCTCCCGCGGTTGCTTGGCGAAGCCCTGCCGGAGTACTGCTTCTCCACCACCACCACACCATCGTGCTGCTGCTGGAGACTTCTTCCTCAACCTCTCCTTCCCCCTTGCTGGATCAAGAAGGAGGAGACATCATCCGCTCCGTACGTGTGTGGAATGCGGAGGTGTTGTCCGTTCAGCACTTGGTCATCGGTGATTCGGATCACGGCGAGTACGACTCCATCATCCCCGTTCTCTTGAACGCTTCCGCACGCGATCTACAAGGGTATGTAGATGCACTCCTATCACTCGTTGCTTAGATGAACTCATAGATGGATCTTGGTGAAACCGTAGGAAATTTTTTAATTTTCTGCAACGTTCCCCAACATTGATAGGCTTGAACAGCCAACCACGAAACGATGTGAGGTTCTGCAAACAAGTTAAACAAAGAAGGAGCAGGCAAGGTAATAGTCTCAGGGTGATGTTTATCAAAGTATAATTTGTATTTGAGCTCCCCATCGTGACTCTTAACAAGAAAATCATGCGCTATCATACTCTTGTAATCTAAATAAGCACGGGGCAGCGCTGTTTCTTCTTTCTCCGCATGCCTAATAGGTATTTCAAAATGTTCAGCTAGGCGCGAAGCATAAATGCCTCCAAAAATGGGGTCGTTAGTACGGTTCAGACTTAACAGTCTAGCAACAAATCCCCCCATACAGACAGAGTTATCGCGGTATAAACCATGAAGCAAAATAATAATATCAGGAATACTCAGGTTCCCACAGTTCCCGCGTCCAATCGAGCAACGAGTAGCAAATATGGCAAAGTAGCGTAAAACAGGATAATGTATGCTAGTGATCCTTGCATCAGAAACCTTCCTGGTTTCTCCCACCGTGATAGTGTTGACAAAAGCTTCTAATTCGTTACGGTGGGGTTCATCTAAGGTGCCCTCAAAGGGTATTCTGCAAACCTCGCAGAATTCTGCTAATGTCATCTCTTTAACAACGTCATATAAATGAAACTCTACTGTTGGAGGTGATTTCTTAGGGAAAAAGTAGAAGTTTTGCACAAAAGTATTTGTGAGTAAGAGATACTGATGACGTTGGTCGTTGAGGAAGTTGGTGAGGCCAGCATTCTCAATTAATAAATAGAAATCTTCATGAATCCCAGCTTTCCTCAAGAAGTCATCGGAAGGCCATTCACACCTCCGCGGTGTGAGGTAAATTAAATTTGGGCTTCTCCTCTTCTTCCTTTTGTTTTTCCTTAGAGCTTCGGCTCGACGAGCCCCTCAAAAGTCTCTTCATTATTTCAAGGAACAATCTCCCCAAGCAGTTTTGCGAGAGGTGCTTTGAGCAAGGAGATCGAAAATCACAGCAACGGGGGCTGGAACTCGTGCTTGAGTTGGTTTTTCGTGTTGGTGTGAGACAGAGGAAGAAGATGGGTGCAGGAATAAGTGGAGGAGGGCCACCGTGGGCCCACGAGGTAGGGGGTGCGCCCAGGGGGGTAGGGCGCGCCCTCCACCCTCGTGGCCAGGTGGCAGCTCCCCCCGTGGTAGTTTTTGCACAGTAAATTCTCAAATATTCTCGAAAAAATCATATTAAATTTGCATGGCATTCTGAGGACTTTTATTTTTGGGATATTTTTATATCGCACGGATAAGTCAGGAAACAGACAGAAATATATTATTTTACTTTATTTCTACTAAATAACAGAAAATATAAAGAGGGTACAGAAAGTTGTGCTTCTAGTTTCATCCATCTCGTGATCATCAAAATGAACCCACTAACAAGGTTGATCAAGTCTTGTTAACAAACTCATTCCGAATAATCCCGGAACCGGAGAAATTTCGAATAGCACTAAGTTACCTCAACGGGGATATGAAAATCCCCAACAATAAGAATATCATACTTTTTCTTGACAGTAGGGAGAGGAAATTCAAAACCTCCAAATATAATCGATGGAACTTTTCCAATAGAGTTGATACTATAAACTTGAGGTTGTTTCCTCAAAAAATGTACCGTGTGCTCATTGCCATTAACATGAAAAGTGACATTGCCTTTGGTGCAATCAATAACAGCCCCTGCAGTATTAAGGAAAGGTCTTCCAAGAATAATAGACATACTATCATCCTCGGGAATATCAAGAATAACAAAGTCCGCTAAAATAGTAACGTTTGCAACCACAACAGGCACATCCTCACAAATACCAACAGCTATAGCAGTTGATTTATCAGCCATTTGCAGAGATATTTCAGTAGGTGTCAACTTATTCAAGTCAAGTCTATGATATAAAGAGAGAGGCATAACACTAACACTGGCTCCAAGATCACATAAATCAGTTTTAACATAACTTCTTTTAATGGAGCATGGTATAGTAGGCACTCCGGGATCTCCAAGTTTCTTTGGTATTCCACCCTTAAAAGTATAATTAGCAAGCATGGTGGAAATTTCAGCTTCAGGTATCTTTCTTTTATTAGTAATAATATCCTTCATATACTTAGCATAAGGATTTGTTTTGAGCACATCAGTTAATCGCATACACAAAAAGATGGGTCTAATCATTTCAGCAAAGCGCTCAAAATCCTCATCATCCTTTTTCTTGGATGGTTTCAGAGGAAAAGGCATGGGTTTCTGAATCCATGGTTCCCTTTCTTTACCATGTTTCCTAGCAACAAAATCTCTTTTATCATAACATTGATTCTTTGATTGTGGGTTATCAAGATCAACAGCAGGTTCAACTTCTACATCATTATCATTACTTGGTTGAGCATCAACATGAACATTATCATTAACATTATTACTAGGTTCATGTTCATCACCTGATTGTGTTTCAGCATCAGAAACAGAGATATCATTTGGATTCTCGGGTGGTTCAGCGATAGGTTCACTAGAAGTTTGCAAAGTCCTATAATTTTTATTTTTCTTCCTGTTAGAAGAACTAGGTACATCAATATTGTTTCTCTGAGAATCTTGCTCGATTCTCTTAGGGTGGCCTTCAGGATACAAAGGTTCCTGAGTCATTCTACCAATTCTAGTAGCCACTCTAACAGCATAATCATTTTTCTTACTATTCATTTCATCAAGCACTTCTTTCTGAGCTTTAAGTACTTGTTCTACTTGAGTAGTAACCATAGAAGCATGTTTGCTAACAAGTTTAAGTTCACCTCTAATATCAGCCATATAATCACCCAAGCGTTTAATCATAAAGGAATTCTATTTTAATTGTCTACCAAAATAAGCATTAAAGTCATCTTGCTTAAACATAAAGTCATCAAACTCATCCAAGCACTGACTAGCAATTTTAGTAGGAGGGACTTCAGCTTTATCATATCTATAGAGAGAATTTACCTTTACTACCTGTGTCGGGATATCGAGAGGTACTTCATTAAATAAGTAATTGAGATCATATACTTCTTCAACAGGCGGTAAATTAATACCATGTATTTCTTCAATAGGAGGTAAATTCTTAACATCTTCAGCTTTAATACCTTTTTCTTTCATAGATTTCTTTGCCTCTTGCATATCTTCAGGACTGAGAAATAGAACACCTCTCTTCTTCGGAGTTGGTTTAGGAATAGGCTCAGTAATTGGCTCAGGAACTGGCTCAGGAGGTAGCTCGGGAGGTGCCCAATTATTTTCATTAGCCAACATATTATTCAATAGAAGTTCATCGTCATCCGGTGTTCTTTCCCTGAAAAGAGAACCAGCACAACTATCCAGGTAATCTCTGGAAGCATCAGTTAGTCCATTATAAAAGATATCAAATATTTCAGGTTTCTTAAGAGGATGATCAGGCAAAGCATTAAGTAACTTGAGAAGCCGCCCCCAAGCTTGTGGGAGACTCTCTTCTTCAATTTGCACAAAATTGTATATTTCCCTCAAAGCAGCTTGTTTCTTATGAGCGGGGAAATATTTAGCAAAGAAGTAATAAATCATATCCTGGGGACTTTGCACACAACCAGGATCAAGAGAATTATACCATATCTTAGCATCACCCTTTAATGAGAACGAAAAGATCTTAAGTAAATAAAAGTAGCGTGATTTCTCATTATTTATAAACAGGGCAGCTATATCATTTAACTTAGTAAGATGTGCCACAATAGTTTCAGATTCATAGCCATAAAAAGGATTGGATTCAACCAACGTAATTATATCTGGATCAACAGAAAAATCATAATAATCCTGATCAGGCACACAGATAGGCGAAGTAGCAAAAGCAGGGTCGGGTCTCATTCTACCTCTAAAAGATTCTTTACTCCATTTAATTAGCAACCTCTTACGTTCATGTCTATCTTGGCAATCAAGAATAGCTGCAGAAGATTCAGCATCAAAAAGATAACCCTCAGGAATAGCAGGCATAGGGTCATCATCACTAACATCATCGTGTTCAGGTTCAATAATTTCTCTTTCTCTAGACCTAGCAATTTGCTCATCAAGAAATTCACCAAGTGGCACAGTAGTATCAAGCATAGAAGTAGTTTCATCATAAGTATCATGCATAGCAGAAGTGGCATCATCAATAACATGTGACATATCAGAATCAATAGCAGTAGTAGGTTTAGGTGTCGCAAATTTACTCATAACAGAAGGAGAATCTAGTGCAAGGCTAGATGGAAGTCCCTTACCTCCCCTCGTAGTTGAGGGCAAAATAGTAGTTCGATCATCTTTCAAGTTCTTCATAGTGTCCAGCAGATATAAATCCCAAGTGACTCAAAGAATAGAGCTATGCTCCCCAGCAACGGCGCCAGAAAATAGTCGTGATAACCCACAAGTATAGGGGATCGCAACCCAAGTTTTCGAGGGTGGAGTATTCAACCCAAATTTATTGATTCGACACAAGGGGAGCCAAAGAATATTCTCAAGTATTAGCAGCTGAGTTGTCAATTCAACCACACCTGGAAACTTAGTATCTGCAGCAAAGTGTTTAGTAGCAAAGTAATATGATAGTAGTGGTAATGGTAACAAAAGTAAAGACAACAAAAGTAATGTTTTTGGTATTTTGTAGTGATTGTAAGAGCAGCAACGAAAAAGTAAATAAACGAGAACCAGTATATGGAAAACTCGTAGGCACCGGATTAGCGATGGATAATTATGCCGGATGTGGTTCATCATGTAGCAGTCATAACATAGGGTGACACAGAACTAGCTCCAGTTCATCAATGTAATGTAGGCATGTATTCCGTATATAGTCATACGTGCTTATGGAAAAGAACTTGCATGACATCTTTTGTCCTACCCTCCTGTGGCAGTGGGGTCCTATTGGAAACTAAGGAATATTAAGGCCTCCTTTTAATAGAGAACCGAAACAAAGCATTAGCACACAGTGAATACATGAACTCCTCAAACTATGGTCATCACCGGGAGTGGTCCCGATTATTGTCACTTCGGGGTTGCCGGATCATAACACATAGTAAGTGACTATAGACTTGCAAGATAGGATCAAGAACACACATATATTCATGAAAACATAATAGGTTCATATCTGAAATCATGGCACTCGGGCCCTAGTGACAAGCATTAAGCATAGCAAAGTCATAGCAACATCAATCTCAGAACATAATGGATACTAGGGATCAAACCCTAACAAAACTAACTCGATTACATGATAAATCTCATCCAACCCATCACCGTCCAGCAAGCCTACGATGCAATTACTCACGCACGGCGATGAGCATCATGAAATTGGTGATGGAGGATGGTTGATGATGACGACGACAACGAATCCCCCTCTCCGGAGCCCCGAACGGACTCCAGATCAGCCCTCCCGAGAGAGATTAGGGCTTGGCGGCGGCTCCGTATCGTAAAACGCGATAATTTCTTCTCTCTGATTTTTTTCTACCCGAAAGCCAATATATGGAGTTGGAGTTGGAGTCGGAGGGCCACCAGGGGGCCCACGAGGTAGGGGGGCATGCCCAGGGGCGCCCCCACCCTCGTGAGCAGGGTGTGGCCCCCCTGGTCTTCATCTTTTGCGAGGATTTTTCTTTATTTTTTCTAAGGTGTTTCGTGGAGTTTCAGGACATTCCGAGAGTTTTTATTTTCTGCACAAAAAAACAACACCATGGCAGTTCTGCTGAAAACAGCGTCAGTCCAGGTTAGTTCCATTCAAATCATACAAGTTAGAGTCCAAAACAAGGGCAAAAGTGTTTGGAAAAGTAGATACGACGGAGACGTATCAGAGCTCAAAGCTTAAATTGAGAGATAAAATATTTTGAGAGGCATTCTTTTCCTGTCAACGAAAACGACCGACTAATTCCCAATACTTTCCATGCTAGATACATCATAGATGGTTCCCAAACTTAAAATAAAGTTTATTACTTTTTCCACCATTCTTTCATAATCCATGGTTAGCCGTATCCGCGGGTGCCTTCCATACCAACACTTTCCAAGGAATTTATTATTTGAAAAACATAAATAATATTTTTTTCATTTCGGGACTGGGCATCCCTATTACCTTTGCCACACGCTCGTGCAATGACAAGGGAATAACACACATCTTGTGAATAACGCATCTAGCATGGAAAATATTATCCACCCCCTTCCACTTCATGAGCAGTACGAGCACACAAAAAGGAAATTCATTTTGAAAATTAGAGATGGCACATACAAATTTACTTAGAACGGCACAGAAATACCGCATATAGGTAGGTATGGTGGACTCATGTGGCAAAAATGGGTTTAAGGATTTTGGATGCACAAGTAGTATACCCACTTAGTAGAAGGAAAGACTAGCAAATAGATTGAGAAGCAACCAACAAAGAAACAAAAATTCTCATAGACAAGAATTAAACATAACTAACACTGAATAATGCACCACAAGTAGGATGTAACTTCATTGCATAACTATTGACTTTCGTGCTTCCACAGGGAATCACAAACCTTAACACCAATATTATTATTAAAGCACAATTACTCACCAACATGACTCACATATTACTATCTCCATATCTTGAAACTATTGCAAGGTATTAAACTTATCATATCCAATGATCTACATGAGAGTTTTTATTATATCCTACTTTAAAATGCATCACTTAGGGACCAATTTCATAGTTTGTGCAAATTGTCATATGTATTATCAACTTTCGAACTAATATAAGTGAAGTATGAGGGTGTTCAACAAACTACTCCAAAAAGATATAAGTTAACATCCAATGAGTAGTTTAGTAAATGGGTAGCTATTGAGGTCTCTCTCTGATTAAAAATAAAACTTTTGGATCTAAGTATTTTATTAAAACAACAAGCAAAACAAAATAAAATGACAATCCAAGAATAGCACACATCATGCGAAGAAGCAAAAACGTAGGCTCAACCGAGGCTAACCGAGAATTGTTGATGAAGAAAGGTGGAATGCCTACCGGGGCATCCCCAGGCTTAGATGCTTGAGACTTCTTGGAATATTAACTTGGGATGCCCTGGGTATCCCCAAGCTTGAGCTCTTGTGTCTTATTCATTCTTCTCATAGCACGGATATCTAACTCTTAAAAACTTCATCCACACAAAACTCAACAAGAACTCATAAGATACGTTAGAATAAATCAATGCAACACCTTATCATCCTCTACTGTGGAAAATCACTAAAATTATAATTTAACATTGCCTACTAAATGCCTCTGCATATTTAATACACCTATCCTCAAATAGAATCATCAAACAAGCAAACATATGCAAACAATGTAATCATAACAACAATCTGTCTAAACAGGATAGTGTGTAAAGGATGAAGTAAGATCCATACTTATTCAGCTCAAAAAATCTGAAAATTTACCATACCCTAGAAAATTTAGCTTATTATGCAAGAAAATTCAACATTTTATCACATTCTAACTTTTCTCAATAATTAACACACTAGCGTGGAACTTTCTGTTTTCAAATAGAAACTCAAATGCTTGGAAACTAAACAAGGTGAAGGCTATCCTTGCCACTTTTATTGAAATAAAAAATTCAAAACATTATCTAAATAACAGCAAGCAAATCCTAACAAAATAAAATGGTGCTCCAGCAAAATTCGTATCATGTGACGAATGAAAATATAGATCCCAGTAAGGTTATCAATAATAATGGAGACGAAAGAGGGGATGCCTTCCGGGGCATCCCCAAGCTTAGTTGCTTGGATCTTCCTTGAATATTACCTTGGGGTGCCTCGGGCATCCCTAAGCTTAGGGTCTTGTCACTCCTTATTCTCCTAATATCAACATCTCACCCAAAACATGAAAACTTCAATCACATAAAATTTAACGGAACTTCTTGAGATGCGTTAGTATGACAAAACAAATCATTCACTTGGGTACTATCAAGACAAGATTCATAATTGTTTCCACTCAATGTCTACTGTAATATATCATTTGCACAATTTATATTGACCAATATAAGCCATAGAAACTATCAAACAAGCAAACTATGCATTGAAAACAGAAGCTGTCAAAAACAGAACAGCCTGTAATGATCTGACAAATGACCATACTTCTACAATTATAACAATTCTGAAAAATTAGGACAACATAGGTAATTTATATATAAATTGTTGGGAAACGTAGCATGTAATTTCAAACATTTCTGACGCTCATGCAAGATCTATCTAGGAGATGCATAGAAACGAGAGGGGAGAGTGTGTCCATGTACCCTCGTAGACCGAAAGCGGAAGCGTTAGCTTAACGCGGTTGATGTAGTCGAACGTCTTCTCGATTCAACCGATCAAGTACCGAATGTATGGCACCTCCGAGCTCTGCACACGTTCAGCATGATTACGTCCCTCGAGCTCTTGATCCAGCAGAGGGTCGAGGGAGTAGATGAGTTCCGTCAGCACGACGGCGTGGTGACGGTGATGGTGATGTGATCCGCGCAGGGCTTCGCCTAAGCACTACGACAATATGACCAGAGGACTAAATGGTGGAGGGGGCACCGCACACGGCTAAGACAATTGATGTGCTAGAGGTCCCCCTGCCCCTATATATAAAGGAGGGAGAGGCAAGGAGGCCGGCCCTAGGGAGCGCGCCATGGCGGGGGAGTCCTACTAGGACTCCTTGTCATAGTCGGCCCCCCTTCCTTCTAACGGAGGGGGAAAGGGGGAAGGAGAGGGGGATCGAGAAGGAAAGGGGGGTGGCGCCCCCTTCCCTAGTCCAATTCGGCCTCCTCCCATGTGGGGGGCGCACCAGCCCCTTGTGGGCTGGTTAGCCTCCCTCCTATGGCCCATATGGCCTATATCTTCCACCCGGGGGTTCCAGTAACCCCTCCGGCACTCCAGTTTGTACCCGATACACTCCGGAACCCTTCCGGTGTCCGAATACCACCTTCCAATATATCAATCTTTACCTCTCGACCATTTTGAGATTCCTTCTCATGTCCGTGATCTCATCTGGGATCCGAACAACCTTCGGTCACCAAAACACATAACTCATATAATACATATTGTCATCAAACGTTAAGCGTGCGGACCCTACGAGTTCGAGAACTATGTAGACATGACCGAGACACCTCTCTGGTCAATAACCAATAGCGGAACCTGGATGCTCATATTGGTTTCCACATATTCTATGAAGATCTCTATCGGTCGAACCGCAATGTCAACATACGTTATTTCCTTTGTCATCGGTATGTTACTTGCCCGAGATTCGATCGTCGGTATCTCCATACCTAGTTCAATCTTGTTACTGGAAAGTCTGTTTACTCGTTCCATAATGAATCATCCCTCAACTAATTCATTAGTCACATTGCTTGCAAGGCTTCATATTATGTGCATTACTGAGAGGGCCCAGAGATACCTCTCCGATACTCGGAGTGACAAATCCTAATCTCAATCTATGCCAATCCAACAAACACCTTCGGAGATACCTGTAGAGAATCTTTATAATCACCCAGTTACGTTGTGATGTTTTATAGCACGTAAGGCATTCCTCCGGTGTCCGGGAGTTGCATAATGTCATAGCCAGAGGAATATGTATATGACGTGAAGAAAGTAGTAACAATAAAACTGAATGATCATTATGCTAAGCTAACGGATGGGTCTTGTCCATCACATCATTCTCCTAATGATGTGATCCCGTTCATCAAATGACGACACATGTCCATGGCTAGGAAACTTAACCATCTTTGATCAATGAGCTAGTCTAGTAGAGGCATACTAGGGACACGGTGTTTTGTCTATGTATTCACACATGTATCAAGTTTCCGGTTAATACAATTCTAGCATGAATAATAAACATTTATCATGAATAAAGAAATATAAAATAACAACTTTATTATTGCCTCTAGGGCATATTTCCTTCAGTCTCCCACTTGCACTAGAGTCAATAATCTAGTTCACATCGCCATGTGATTTAACACCAATAGTTCACATCGCCATGTGACCAACACCCAGAGGGTTTACTAGAGTCAAAAATCTTATTCACATCGCTATGTGATTAACACCAAAAGAGTACTAAGGTGTGATCATGTTTTGCTTGTGAGAGAAGTTTAGTCAACGGGTCTGCCACATTGAGAGTCGTACGTATTTCACTAATTTTCTATGTCTACAATGCTCTGCATGGAGCTACTCTAGCTAATTGCTCTCACTTTCGACATGTATCCAGATTGAGACTTAAGAGTCATCTGGATCGGTGTAAAAGCCTGCATCGATGCAACTCTTTATGACGAACTCTTTATCACTTCCATAACCGAGAAATATTTCCTTAGTCCTCTTAGGTAACTAAGGATAACTTTGACCGCTATCAAGTGATCCACTCCTATCATACCTCCTTGCTAAACTCATAGCAAGGCACACAACTGGTCTGGTACATAGCATGGCATACTTTATAGAACCTATGACTGAGGCATAGGGAATGATTTTCATTCTCTTTCTATCTTCTGCCGTGGTCGGGCTTCGAGTCTTACTCAATTTTACACCTTGTAATACAGGCAAGAACTCCTTCTTTGACTGGTCCATTTTGAACTCTTTCAAAATCTTGTCAAGGTATGTACTCATTGGAAAATCTTATCAAGCGTCTTAATCTATCTCTATAGATCTTGATGCGCAATATGTAAGTAGCTTCACTGCGGTCTTTCTTTGAAAAACTCCTTTCAAACTCTCCTTTATGCTTTCCAGAAAATTCTACATCATTTTCGATCAACAATATGTCATTCACATATACTTATCAGAAAGGTCGTAGTGCTCCCACTCATTTTCTTGTAAATATAGGCTTGACCGCAAGTCTATATAAAACTATATGCTTTGATCAACTCATCAAAGTGTATATTCCAATTCCGAGATGCTTGCACCAGTCCACAGATGGATCGCTAGAGCTCGGACACTTTGTTAGCACCTTTAGGATTGACAAAACCTTCTGGTTGCATCATATACAACTCTCCTTAGAGATATCCATTCAAGGAATGCAGTTTTGACATCCATTTGCCAGATTTCATAAACTATGGCAATTGCTAACATGATTTGGACGGACTTAAGCATTGCTACGGTTGAGAAAATCTCATTGTATTCAACACCTTGAACTTGTCAAAAACCTTTTATGGCTAGTCGAGCTTTGTAGATACTAACACTACCATCAGCGTCCGTCTTCCTCTTAAAGATCCATTTATTCTTAATGGCTTTCCGATCATCGGGCAAGTCCACCAAAGTCTACACTTTGTTCTCATATATGGATCCTATCTTAGATTTCATGGCCTCAAGCCATTTATCGAAATCTGGGCTCATCATAGCTTCTTCATAGTTCGTAGGTTCGTCATGGTCAAGTAACATGACCTCCAGAACAGGATTACCGTATCACCCTAGTGCGGATCATGTTCTGTTTGACCTACGAGGTTCTATAGCAACTTGATCTGAAGTTTCATGATCTTTATCATTAGCTTCCTCTCTAGTAGGTGTAGGCATCACGGGAACAGATTTCCCGGATGAACAGATTTCTACTTTCCTCCCACTCACTTCTTTCGAGAGAAACTCCTTCTCTAGAAAGGTTCCGTTTTTAGCAACAAAAATCTTGCCTTCAGACTTGTGGTAGAAGGTTTACCCAATTGTTTCCTTATGGTATGCTATGAAGACGCACTTCTCCAATTTGGGTTTGAGCTTATCAGGTTGAAGCCTTTTTACATAAGCATCGCATCCCCAAACTTTAAGAAACACAGCCTAGGTTTGTTGCCAAACCACAATTCATATGGTGTTGTCTCAACAGACTTTGATGGTGCTTTGTTTAACGTGAATGCAGGTGTCTTTAATGCATATCCCCAAAATGATAGTGGTAAATCGGTAAGAGACATCATAGATTGCACCATATCTAATAAAGTGCGGTTATGACGTTCGGACACACCATTACGCTGTGGTGTTCTAGGTGGCGTGAGCTGTGAAACTATTCCACATTGTTTTAATGAAGGCCAAACTCGTAGCTCAAGTATTCACCTCCACGATCAGATCGTAGAAACTTTATTTTCTTGTTACCATGATCCTCCACTTCACTCTGAAATTCTTTGAACTTTTCAAATGTTTCAGACTTGTGTTTCATTAAGTAAATATACCCATATCTACTTAAATCATCTATGAAGGTCAGAAAATAATGATACCTTCCATGAGCCTCAACTTTCATCGGACCGTATGCATCGGTATGTATTATTTTCAGTAAGTCATTAGCTCATTCCATTGTACCGGAGAACGGAGTTTTAGTCATCTTGCCCATAAGGCACGGTTCACAAGTATCAAATGATTCATAATCAAGTGATTCCAAAAGCCCATCAGCATGGAGTTTCTTCATGTGCTTTACACAAATATGACCTAAACGATAGTGCCACAAGTATGTTGCATTATCATTATCAACTTTGCATCTTTTGGCATCAATATTATGAATATGTGTATCACTATGGTCGAGATTCAGTAAACCATTGACATTGGGTGTATGAACATAGAGGTTTTATTCATGTAATAGAATAACAAATATTCTCTATTTTAAATGAATAACCACAATGCAATAAACATGATCTAATCCTATTCATGCTCAACGCAAACACCAAATAACATTTATTTAGGTTCAACACTAATCCCGAAAGTATATGGAATGTGCGATGATGATCATATCAATCTTGGAACCACTTCCAACACACATTGTCACTTCACCCTCAACTAGTCTCTATTTATTCTGCAACTCCTGTTTCAAGTTACTAATCTTAGCAACTGAACAGGTATCAAAAACCCAAGGGCTACTACGAGAACTAGGAAGGTACACATCAATAACATGTATATCACATATACCTTTGTTCACTTTGCCATCCTTCTTATCCGCCAAATATTTGTGGTATCTCCGCTTCCAGTGACCATTTCCTTTGCAGTAGAAGCACTCAGTTTCAGGCTTAGGTCCAGCTTTGGGCTTCTTCATGGGAGTGAAAACTGGCTTGCCATCCTTCTTGAAATTCCCTTTATTTACCTATGCCCTTTTCTTGAAACTAGTGGTCTTGTTTAATCATCAACGCTTGATGCTTTTTTGATTTCTACCTTCATCGATTTCAGCATCACGAAGAGCTCGGGAATCGCTTTTGTCATCCCTTACATATCATAGTTCATCACGAAGTTCTAGTAGCTTAGTGATGATGACTAGAGAACTCTGTCAATCACTATCTTATCTGGAAGATTAACTCCCACTTGATTCAAGCGATTGTAGTACCCAGACATTCTGAGCACATGCTCACTAGCTGAGCTATTCTCCTCCATCTTTTAGGCGGATTACTTGTCAGAGATCTCATACCTCTCGACATGGGCATGAGTCTGTAATACCAATTTTAGCTCTTGGAACATCTCATATGCTCGGTGGCATTCAAATTTTTTTTGAAGTCCCGGTTCTCAGCCGTAAAGCATGGTGCACTAAACTATCAAGTAGTCATCATACTGATCTAGTCAAACGTTCATAATGTCTGCATCTGCTCCTGCAATAGGTCTGTCACCTAGCGGTGCATCAAGGACATAATACTTCTATGCAGCAATGAGGATAAACCTCAGATCACGGACCCAGTCCTCATCATTGCTACTATCATCTTTCAACTTAGTTTTCTCAAGGAACATATGAAAAAACATAGGGGAGCTACAACGCGGGCTATTGATCTACAACATAATTTGCAAATACTATCAGGACTAAGTTCATGATAAATTAAAGTTCAGTTAAGCATACTAGTCGTCAACCTATGCACCTGCATGGGCTAGATTGTATAATGTATCGAATAAATCATTGGTATGAACTATCAATGTGGATAAGAGAAATACTATGTCTTGTAGTTTTATCAATTCCCATCAATTTTTACAATGTATTAAGGTTTAATCATTTATGCTATCATACGTTATTTATTTCTCTTTGTAATCATTATAGTATAACTTGTTCCACAATACATCTCCATTTGGCATCATGACGTTGATCCTGTTGCCAATTGTTGGTGCTCCACTTGGCACATCTCCTCCTTTTTATCGGAGGTTGCAGCAAGCCAAAAAAAAGTACCAACATTTCCAATACAATCAAAGAATAATCATGACAAAGAAGACACCGGAAAACATCATGAGCAAAAATTACATGAACAATTTCACATCAACTGGAGAAAATATTCATCATTTTACACAATATACTGCTTGCAAAGAGGGATTCAGCATAAGCGTAGAGATTAGAAACACATGTTTACTCGAGAGGGATCCCAAGGCTTTTATTCAATCTAGATCAGTACAAAATCGTGAAATAGCTTCAATTTCCCGAAACTATCAACAAATGCCTACTCAACGACTCCTTGCCGATGGAACGTTGTTGTTTCCAGCAAGTGTACCCTACGACCTTGCTAGAAATTACGGATGGTGCCTTCTCCCTGATGATATGGAGATCCTTTGCCCTTCTAGATGCAAACAATTCCTTTGGATCTAAATTCATTGGAGGCTACCATGCAAGTCATGTCACCACCACCATTCTGAAAAGCATCTTGTCACATGACATAAGGATGGGATAATAACAATAGTTTGTGGAAACACAAAAATATAAAGTGCAACATTTATCGCCGTCGAGTTGGGAAAAAATCACGAGAACAATTCATTTATTTTTCGAACTTAACCATGAAAATGAGAACATGGTAAGCCTGTGAAACGCTCTCAACTAATCTTGACATCCACTTCTGAAGAAACCAAGTTTCTCTTCGCAATTTTCTAACAATAGTTGTAATGGGCTATTCGCCTTCGCATACCAACACCAGACAAAAAATGAAGCACATGTACGAATTAAATAAGATTTGGTTTATATGTTATCAAATGACACCTTTTGTAGTAACAATCTAATGTCACTGTGACCCTACTATTAATGTACTACTTACAAAACCATAAATTATACTGAAAAATCTGTATGATAAAGACATTTGTGTGATGTGACTGTCAATCTTAGATGTTAGGAAAATCGGCGAAGATAAACAATCATTCCTGCTAATTTGTTGGCACGGTTCCTATCTTTTTGAAAGAACTTGTTTCATCAGCAAATCATTAACCATTTTATATTCGGCATCCGAAATATAAGAATATATATTGGTATAGAAACTTAATGTCTTTCATAGTGGCTTCAATATTGATAGTACTACGCTCTCCATACCTAACGACAAATGATGTAAAAATTATAAAGTACTAAATGCGCAAGGCTTTGTAGTAGTGCATAGCTTCAGCAGATCACTGAGCATACTTCAACTTCATCCCAAAATCAAATGTAGTATCAAAATTATATTTATTGTAAATCTAAAGATAGAAGGAAACTATTGCCCATTGGGAAAGAGAACTTCATTTTAGATTTATTCCGAATGAAAATTTCGCGTTCAAAACTAACATAAGCTCAAAAATACTTCTATTAGAACGACTCACTAAACATGAAGGTTTCTGGAATATTTACATCAAAACATTAACTGTAACTAATTTGATGTTGGGAAATATGTGATAACTTCCAGTTTAGATTTGAAAGCACCACTGATGTGAAAAACTTATTTGGTAACATCCATAAACTCCAAGGGAAGGTACTGGTAATTGATACGTCTCCAACGTATCTATAATTTTTGATTCCTCCATGCTACTTTATCTACTGTTTTAGGCAATATTGGGCTTTATTATCCACTTTTATATTATTTTTGGGACTAACCTACTAACCGGAGGCCCAGCCCAGATTTGCTGTTTTATGCCTATTTCAGTGTTTCGAGGAAAAGGAATATCAGACGAAGTCAAAATGGAACGAAATCAACTGGAGAAGTTATTTTTGGAAGGAAAGCAACCCTGGGAACTTGGAGTGCACGTCAGGGGAGATACGGGCTGCCCACGAGGGTGCGGGGCGCGCCCCCCTACCTTGTGGGGCCCCCGTAGCTCCACCGACGTACCCCTTGCACCCATATATACCTACGTACTCTAAAACTTCCAGAACAGAAGATAGATCGGGAGTTCCGCCGCCGCAAGCCTCTGTAGCCACCAAAAACCAATCGGGACCCTATTCCGGCACCCTGCCGGAGGGGGATCCCATCACCGGTGGCCATCTTCATCATCCCGGCGCTATCCATGACGAGGAGGGAGTAGTTCACCCTCGGGGCTGAGGGTGTGTACCAGTAGCTATGTGTTTTGATCTCTCTCTCTCTCTCGTGTTCTCTCTCGTGTTCCTCTATGGCACGATCTTGATGTATCCCGAGCTTTGCTATTGTAGTTGGATCTTATGATGTTTCTCCCCCTCTACTCTCTTGTGATGAATTGAGTTTCCCCTTTGAAGTTATCTTATCGAATTGAGTCTTTTATGAGAACACTTGATGTATGTCTTGCCGTGATTATCTATGGTGACAATGGGATATCATGTGCCACTTGATGTATGTTTTGGTGATCAACTTGCGGGTTTCGTGACATTGGGAACCTATTCATAGGGGTTGGCACACGTTCTTGAATCTCCGATAGAAACTTTGGGGCACTCTTTGAAGTACCTTGTGTTGGTTGGATGAATCTGAGATTGTGTGATGCATATCGTATAATCATGCCCACGGATACTTGAGGTGACAATAGAGTATCTAGGTGACATTAGAGTTTTGGTTGATTTGTACCTTAAGGTGTTATTCTAGTATGAACTCTTTTATAGATTGATCCGAAAGAATAACTTTTAGGTGGTTTTGTACCCTACCATAATCTCTATGTTTGTTCTCCGCTATTAGTGGCTTTGGAGTGACTCTTTGTTGCATGTTGAGGGCTTGTTATATGATCTATCTATGTTATTATTGTTGAGAGAACTTGCACTAGTAAAAGTATGAACCCTAGGCCTTGTTTCCTATCATTGCAATACCGTTTACGCTCACTTTTACCACTTGTTACCTTGCTGTTTTTATTATTTCAGATTACAAAAACCTATATCTACTATCTATTTTGCACTTGTATATTCATCTCTTCGCCGAACTAGTGCACCTATACAATTTACCATTGTATTGGGTGTGTTGGGGACACAAGAGACTTTTTGTTATTTGGTTTCAGGGTTGTTTGAGAGAGACCATCTTCATCGTACGCCTCCTATGGATTGATAAACCTTAGGTCATCCACTTGAGGGAAATTTGCTACTGTCCTACAAACCTGTGCACTTGCAGGCCCAACAACGTCTACAAGAAGAAGGTTGTGTAGTAGACATCAGTAATCACACTGCAAACAGAAAGGAAGACATGCCAACATGATCTGTAGATATGCATAACCAAGTAGATCGCTGTTAGAAGTAATGACATTGGTTCATTCACGATCCTTATATTTGTCGGGATACAAAGGTAGACAATTGCTGATATGCTGAGGACATCATGGCGCAATCATCACAAAAATCACCAAGCTCTGTACATATATTCTACCCAAATTAAGATAAAGTATCATTCGCACATACAAAAAGGAAAAATTCACACAAGTCCACACTGTAATATTCACTCATTCAAGTTTAATTATGGTCACCATTTTATCTTCAGATTGACTGCCATGGGACTAGAAGGTTCACTGGAGAATCAAAGCTTTTGACTAGAAATTAGTTATATGTAACCAACTTTTTATGTTTTAATTCATAACCAAACTAAACTCAATACTCTGAACATAAAGGGCACATGATTTCAGGAAAGGATGTAAAGCCATCTAGCTAAATAGAAACACTCAACATAAGCCTATATATTTCTAGAAGAAAACTTACATTTTGCTCAACAAATACGTCTTGGAACCTTATAACCAACATCCTGAAGCTCCTTAATCCACCATCGCATCTTTCTGCCCCTAGCCACTCAATGCTCACTTTTGAAAACGTGTTTGGTCTAATTGTGTATCTGGTTAGGGAATTGACTTTGTTACCAAAAGAAGAAGCTTTGAGCTTCCGACAGGCAACACCTACATGGGATCAGCGGATAAAATGCTTCTAATTTTAAATTTTGATTCAACAAAGTAATCAATGATGGGAACATCCATTGTTGATTTAAATAACGGCTTTGCGTGAGGTCTAATGTGAAAAAATTAGGGTATATATGTCCATAAATAAGAATACATCCAGCAGTCTACAACATCATGCCAGTTGTCAGTATAAACCATGTATTGGGTTAGAAACTAAGGATGTATCTAGCAATTGGCTGTAGCATGTTGGGAGTAATATCAATGCTAGGCCAGTGGTAATGATTTTGATTCCTCACTTGATCCTTGCTAAATCTTCTATTCTTACTATCAACAATGAGGTTGGCACTGACACAATTTATGAGGAAATTAAAATAATGGAAAAATCATCAAAAGCCCTCAAAAAGCCAATGCCACACATAATCTAACAAAGATATAGTGAAAATTAAAATAATGGAGAAAACATCAAAAGCCCCTCAAAAAGCATAAGCCACACGTAATCTGACAAAGATATTGTGAGCAAGGGGAATAAGAGATAGGCGGGGAGAATTAAGTACGTACTTGGTGGAAGGTAAAGAAGAAAATTGGAGACCGGATGGAGATGTACGTGTATCTATCCCCTCAAGTCTGGTTTATCCTAGCAAGCAGACCCCTTCTGGAAAGAGATGTGGCATTGGAAAGAAGATCCTGACGAATTCAAGCAGAACCTTGAGAAGCTCATGGCTTCCTTCGAGGCTTTCGCTGCATCATCCAATGAATCTTTTTTTCTGGCGGTGTTGTGTAGAGGAAAGATGGCCAGATAGGAATCAATGGAGAGGGGGCCGTTGGGTCCTTAATTTTCCAGGTTATGGGAAAATAGGGGGCGTGGCCAGATTGGAATCTTGGGAGTAGGAGGGTGGGTGCTTGATTTTTAGGACTATGGGCAAACAGGAGGCATGGCGCACGGGTCAGGGCCAGATCAGAATCAATGGGGTGGCGGCGGCGGGGATGTGCTTGATTTTCCAGATTATATGGGCAAACTGTTGGCGTGGCGTCATGCAAGTTGTGTAGGGCATAATATTTATTTTATAATGTAACAAGGGCAGAATACTTAATCCAGCGGCTAAGATTTCTTGACTGAACAACTTGTTTTCTTTTGTGGATTATTTACATGGGTTAATCTGCATTGTAATAATTCGGTCTCACACCAGATCAACGGCTCGTAAAATCTAATTAACGTGGTAATTTCTTGGGAGACTGAAATTAGTATAGGTATAGATAGATTACTTAAGAACTCTCACTTAGATTGACATCCCTCAAGTCATCTAAATGATACGTGATCCAAATCAACTAAACCATGTCCGATCATCACGTGAGATGGAGTAGTCATCAATGGTGAACATCTCTATGTTGATCATATTCACTACATGATTCATGTTCAACCTTTCGGTCTCTAGTGTTCCGAGGCCATATCTGTATATGCTAGGCTCATCAAGTTTAACCCAAGTATTATGCATGTGCAAAACTGGCTTGCACCTGTTGTATTTGAACGTAAAGCTTATCATACCCGATCATCACGTGCACTACAAAAAAAATACACTTCCGTGATGATACGTGTTTGTCACAGTAGGTCGCGTTTTTTGTCATGCATGTACATCCATGACGATTTTATGACAGAATCAAGATAGTCATACTTTTGTTGTCGTAGAAGCGTTCCATGACATTACCAAAATTATCATCACGGAAGTGTCCACTTCCATGACGATAAATCGCGCGTCACAGAAGTGCTTTCGTCAAGGGTGACCGACACGTGGCATCCACCGTAACGGAACGCCGTTAAGCTATCGGGTCGGGTTTTGGATCCGATAACCCGTTAACAACCCCGACCAATGGGAAATTTCCACGTGTAAAATTCTTATTGGCCGGACGAAACACATGTCAGCTCATCACTGGGTTAGATAGGCGCCTATGATATGTTGACACGTGCCACGGCCCACCACTGGCCCATTTAGCTTACAAAGTCGGCTCGTTTGACTTGGTCAAAAGTTAACAGGCTGGCCCATGAAAAACCTGTTAACGGTCTCTTCGCAAATAGCCCATTTTATGGCTCGTTAACTCATGGCCCGTTAGGCCCCAAAGGAAATCAGCCCAACAACGTCATGTGGGCCGTCGAATATAACACCAGCCCATTTCACTTTCGGCCCATGTATGGCCCACGACGTCTTTCGGCCCATATGAGGCATTCGTATCTTTCGGCCCTTTACAGGCCCACGATGACTCTAGCCCATAATGAACAGTAATTTTCTTTGTACCCGTTAACGGCCCGTGATTTACATGGGCCGTTTCCAGCCCGTGTTAGCTTTTGGCCTATTGACGGCCCATACGTTCTTGGGCTCCTTTTCGGCCCTCGATTACTTCTGGCCTGTTACTGGTTTGTTCCCCTAATGGGCCAAATTCGTCCCATGGCAAGAGTCGGCCCGTTACTGGCATGTTCCCCAACTGGGCCAAATTCGGCCCATGTCAAGAGTCAGCCTGTTACTGGCCTGTTACCCTAATGGGCCAAATTCGACCCATGGCAAGAGTCGGCCCGTTTCTGGCCTGTTAACCCATTGCGCCGTTTCCAGCCCGTCCTCTATTCTGGCCCATTAACAACCCATTATGCCTGTGACAGAATTAAGCCTTTGCAGTCCTACAGCCTGTTAACGGCCCGTTACCGTGCTGGGCCGATACCAATTATGCCCGATTACGACCCATGTAGACCCATTTATCCGATGGCCCGAGGCCCACCGATTACAGGCCCATTTATCGACGGCCCGTAGGAGACCCATGGATCATACGGCCCGTATATGGCCCATGGTAGTTGCAGCCACTAGCAAACCAGGGAAAAAGAAGACTAGGAAATAAATAAGGCCAAAACTAACGCTAGGCTATTAAGGCGATTGCACAGATTACATCCACTCGGCATCAAAGATCGCCACCAGTGCAAATATAGGGAACACCCTACACTATACAAAAATGGCATGTTGTTTTCTTCAGCCGGTGGCTGCACGTTAAGAATAAATTTTGTATCGCACCAAAACAAATTACAACTATATAAAAAAAGGAAGGTTGGCATAAAACTTAACAGTCTAGCTGATAAATGCACCACCAGAAGTTCAGAAGCTCAGTTCATTTGACCTGACTGTTATGTTTTCATGCTGTATTGTCCGATGGAGCACCATAACCCTCGCCTTCATTTCCCCTAGGCTCCTGAACAACATAGAAAATGTCTGATAGTCTGGTTTCAAAACCATGCATATCTTGACGTCATTGAGCAATGTTTCTCCTTGTTTCACAAAGGGCCTCTGTTAGGGAATGGACTTGTGTCTGGAGCGCAGATACAACATTGCTTTGAGCTTGCATATCTTGATCATGAGGTAGTTTGGACGATATTGCCTTAACAACCAACCCAGTATTATGCAGGAACGTGCTTTTGGCACTGTTAGTGGACAGGTACTGACCCACTGCAGCAAGAGCTGACATTGCGGTTATAGTTGCCTCGCCACCTTCAGAAGGTGGCGGCTCCACCATTTTTTCCATAGCTCGCTGAAAAGTTGAGATTTTACATTAGTAGTACCAGAACAGAAGATATTAAGGAGGCAGCAAAACCAAACAAAATAGCTTTGGTGTATATACAGAACTTATTCTGGTGAACCCATGTAAAATATTAGTTGTATTTTATTGCAAAGTACATAATAAAACCAGGTTCCAAACATATGACCATGTACCATTGCTAATGTATTATCTATTTCTTCACATTGTATTGAGGGCTAAGGATAAAGAGACGAAGTTTATAATACGGTAAGCATAGTATGACATCATTCATATCACAAAACAACTGAGAACATACAAACAGGCAATTGTAACATTGTGTGGGCAAGTCCAGCATGGAACTATATTACGGGTCAAGATCAAAGGAACATCACTCCTCTCTTTTAAACCTTGTAAGGTGCAATGATACGCTAAGACAATTGTGTATAAAATTGAAAAGAGTAATAGGCATTGGCTGCAAACCATGCAGTTCAAGGCACAAGTCAGAGTAAGTAGTAGTTAAAAGGCATGAGGATTAAGGACTTACAACAGCGGCTTTGACTGGTGTAGGCATGCCCTTCTTCTTGCTGGTGTGACAGTCCTTGAAGATTTCCACAACATTTGGTTCAGGTACTTTTTGGTCCTTGCGGGCTTTCCTCTGCATTTTGAACAAGTCAATATAGATCTGATAATATGGTACAGCAAAAAGAGTGAAACAGCAGCTAATTACAAGAGCATCGCAGTGTGCAATATAGCTACGAGATCCTACCGTCTGTTGGAATTTCACTTTCGTACGGTTGGCCTTGTTCTTTGAACAGTTCACCTACAAGAAGATAGATTTGTGTGGCACATGCGTAAATAGGACTTCAACATGTGATCTGATCACATATATATAATGTACCTGATACTTTGGATTAGACCAGTGTTTAACAAGGCCCCTCCAGTCTTCATCCGATATATTTTCCATTGGAGATGTTTGGGAAAGTTCACTGTTAGCCTTGCCTTCAAAGTGAGTTTTCCTCAAGTTATACCGATACTGTCGCAGAGCAGACTTGAAAACATGGAAGCAAGCTTGTCTGGTTGCATCATCTTGTCTATCCAATTTGAACCTCATCTGTTGAAAGTTATGGGAGTCTCATTATTAGCAACCTAGAAAGTATGGGACAGAGCAAGACGATATTACTAGTTTCCATACATAACCATACTTACAGATAAATGGTCGAGGAAGTTGTTGAACTAGGTTTCGTCTTTGTCATTCCTGTACTGAATCCATGTTGGGAGGATACGTACATGACACCTAACGCCAACCGCTGCCTCTAATACTAACTTGGCTGACTCTGTAGCATCACATGGCCTTTTTAAACCTACCTCAAAACGGATCTCCATTCTTCCTCCTCTAGATTTAGTTAACCTATCGAGCATTATCCCTGATGTTTGTTTCCTCTTGCGCCTAGGTGCTAGTCCAACAACGAACATAGGAAGTGTTAGTGTACATCAAACTGTGAGACTACATATAAAGAAGCATGCAACTATAACTTGACTCCAGCAACTACCTTTTTGCTGTTGAAGCTCACAAGGTTCATCTGATATTGTCAACTCGTCTTGTGTCAAGAGTGCTTGGGAAGTAGTGTCAGGTGGCAAGGGAGCTTGGGAACGTGCTGCTAGCTCAGTTGACGCATGAGTAACTCGTGCAGCTGGTAGTACTGTGGTAGGTGTTGCAAGAACTAGGGCTGTCTCTGCTTGTTTGGTGGCAGCTATTTGTTTCTGTTTGGCTTTTTTTGCAACTCGTGTAGCATGGGATGCCGTGTTTGTAGAATTTTTCATTGGATTTTGACATTCTATTGCACCATCAGTACCAGCAGAATCTGCAGGATTCATTCGCTTCTCATTCCCTGCCATTTTGTGTTTCTTCCTCTTTCTCTATGCCATGTTAAGTTAAGCCGACAAGAAAACCGAATAACAATTTAGTTCTTCAGAACAAATTGATGCGTGATGCAGACGAACTGAACTTTGGTGTTAGACAACCACATGATAGGAGCATGTAATATGTATGAAAAACAGGACGGAAGAGATAACCAGAACTATGATGTGTAAACTAAGAAGAAGACATTTCACCAAATTAGAAGCAATGCAATATAAGGTAGACACCATATGAAAGATGCTACAAATATCGCTCTGCCAAGTTAGCAGTGTCTCATCATAAATGGCATTTAAACAAATGTGAAGCAGTACAAGAAATAAATCATATGCAAGATGCAAACAACATCACACTACCATGTTAGAGGTCTCTCGTCATTAGTGCCATTGCATATTCACAGCTTATGATGTGTAAACTAAGGAGAAGGCATTTCAACAAATTAGAAGCAATGAAAGCTAGACACCATATGAAAGATGCAACGAATATCACTCTACCAAGTTAAAACTGTCTCGCCATAAGTGCCATTTCAACAAATTAGTAGTACAAGCTAGAAAAGAATGTGAGATGTAACCTATATCACACTCCGAAGTCAAACGTGTCTTATGATAAATGATTGTTGCAGGTTACACAACAGTAGTAATTTGATTAAGAACATGGTGTGATAGACAGATATTGTATGTTCTAGAAACAGGAACACGTGTCTTATTCAAGTATAATGTGTAAAGTAAGCAGATGGAATTCAACAAAATTAGAAGCAATACAAGCTAGACATCATACATAACATGCAACCACATATAACAGTGCCAAGTTAGAGGGAGCACCAGTGATGCTGCACTAGGGGAGACGTGCTCATCATAAACACAGCTTTGTTGAGTGTCTATGCATGTGTTGTCTTGGAATCATCTTGGGGGTGTGGAGGAGTAGAAACTGTAGAGGCCCTCCGTTCGGAAGGAGCACCTTTATCCGCTGCCTTGCTAACTTCCTTCCGCTTTATTAATTTTGAATTGTCAAGTAAAACCAACAAGAAAAAGCAATAAAATTCTCTCTTCAGAACTCATTCATGCATGATACTAATAATCACTACTTTGATGTAAGGCAAACACATGATACCAGGATGGAATATGTACGAAAAACAGGACGGCATGGCATGTTCACAACTGTTTGTGTAAACTAAGCAGAAACCATTCCAGCAAATAAGAAGCAATGCAAGCTAGACACCACATGAAAGATGCAACCAATATGACTCTGCCAAGTTAAAAGCGTCCCATCATAAATGGAATTTCAACAAATTAGAAGCAGCGCATGCTATAAATCATATGAAAGATGCAACTAATATCACACTGCATATACTAAAGGTGTCTCGTCATATTGATTGACGCGGGATACAAAAAACAATAGTTTTATGTAAGGACATGCTTAATAGATAGATGTACTATGTACTAAATACAGGAAGGCATGTCACATTAACAGGTATAATGTACTATAAGCTAAGCAGACTAGCACATGCAGTTTAACCAGATTGGAAGAATTACAATCTAGACACCATATGCAACATGCAACCACATATCACGCTGCCAAGTTAGAGCAAGCACCTGCGATGCTAGTGTAGGGGAAATGATGTAATCAACTACAGAGCTACGTTCACTGTCTTCATCTAGCATTTTTGTTTCTCGAGAATCATGTCGGGAGGCTGACGCTGCATTCTTTAAATGAGGAGTAGTCCCCTTGCCTGCCTGCCTCGTCATAAGTGATTGATGAGGGATACACAAGAACATTAGTTTGATGTAAGAACATGGTTAATACACAGATGTACTAGTATGCACCAAAAACAGAAAGGCATGTCATATTCAAAGGTATAATGTGTAAGCTAAGCAGATGCAATTAACTAAATTGGAAGCAATACAAGCTAGACATCCGGCTGGAGTGGTGAACATGATCATCTAGGACCTGAGAGCCTGGTGGGAGGCGGGCTGCTTCGCCACCATCGCGGCTTTTTAGTTGGCTTCCAGGTGATGCCTGTATTTGCTGGGCTTGTCACTGGCTCGGCCAGTTCCCTGACTAGCTATTTGTCTTCTGGTGCTCACGGGATGGTGGTTCATGTAAAAATATATTTCCTTATCTTAATAAAGACCGACTTCGGCCTTTTGAATACAAGCTAGACACCATATGGAACATGAAACCACATATGACATCGCGAAGTTAAAGCAAGCACCTGGGATGGTGGTTCATTGCGAGCGAGGTCATCAACTCCAGAGCTACGTTTACCGTCTCCATCTGCTGACACTGCACCCTTTATAACGCTGTAACGTGTCATGCCTAGCCGCGTAGAAAGCTGGCACGACTTGTCTCTTTTCTTTTTTGCTTCTCTCAAGGCAGACTCTGTAATACCCTTGCATAAAAACACAATAGTGAGAGTATGGGTGAAGTGTGTGCAGAACTAGTGCACTGTAAAAGTAGCAGATAGCAGGTCGCTGAAAAATAAATGACAGGAGACATATGATAGCTCTACAACATTGCATGGCAAACAAAATTAGATTCTACTCTATATGATTTTGTAATATATGAGCACAGGAAATGCAGGTACTCCTCCAGCACACCATCACATGTGGTCATATCTAAGATAACAGTCGACTGAAAATAAATAGGTCAGTCGATTTTTTTAATGAACCGTCCGATCTATAAGGAATGGGCAGATGGCCTTCGTCTACCTCCTGCCAGTCACTGTTGACGATTTCTCGAACCGCCAGCGACCACCGGCCCAGACCCCTACCTCCGTCGCCCCGCCCTCCCATCGACCTCACACAACCGCTATGCTTGGCAGCGCCCCCAGGCCATCCCTTTAATCCCGGCCGACCTCCAGATCGGGCGCCAGTAGCTCTAGGCCGCACACGCCCCTAAGATAAACACCAAGGCGCTGCTTCCCCAGCGTAATAGTCGTACTAGCGCCTGTTACGCCGGGGAATGCTTCCGTTAATTGGGAATCAACTAGCCAGAAATTGAAATTCAGGGGGGCGACGGACCTCTAGCTAAGGTGAAATAGTATATGAGGAGAAACCTTGTGCATCGCGAGTTACTGGGAACATCTAGTATCAAGAAGAAGCAGTCAACTAGTGTCTTCTGTGGGATGAATACCGTGCAAGCAGAGACATAAGATTTGCACGAATAAGGTAAGAGGAGTACCTTCTTCGGTTGCTGGTGTGGTCACCTCCACATGTCGCGCCGATCTTCTTCTTTTTACCGGGGAAACCGATGTTCTGGAGGGTACAGGCTTACGAACCCATGGCCAAATTGTTGACTATGTTGCTGTGGCCGTATGTCGGCGGAGGGGAAGCAGATCCGAGGTGGCGAAGGACGGCGTAGCAGGAACAGCTCCAGTGCGGTGGAGGGTGGCGAAGTTGGAGCGGCAGCGGTGAGGCGCAGGACGGCATGGTTGAACTGGCTCTGGTACGAACGGCTCGGCCTCGGCTTCAACTACTAGCCGTGGAGGGCGTTGCGGTTGAGGTTGCGGTGGACGACGACGTCGGGGTATCGGCTCCGGCGTGATGGAGGAGGGTGGCGGTTGATGGGTGGGATGGGGTGGCGGACGGAGGACGCTGGGGTTTCACGGCTAGTGGAGAGGTAGTTTTGGCGCCCACGGAGTACGAATGGGGAATCGGACGGGTGGGGGGAACCATGTTTCGGTCTGGGACGCGCTTGTTTTTTGGCTTTTTTGAACAGAAGATGGGACGCGCTTGTTTGAAATTTGGGGAAAGTACAAACTTTGCCCCCCTCTTAAAATTCCGACCTACTGCAGGTCGGGGGTAGGATGGTAATCCCAGGTGTCCCAAATAGTGGGCGAGAGCGATTTCGGCCGCGCGCATGTGTGCTTAGGCGGCCATTGTGTATGAATGTTTTTCGGAGGCGGTTGCGTGGCGTCTAGATGAAGCTACAAACCTATCCCGGTTTAGACCTTTGGACGTCGGGCCGGTAGGTTTCACGGGTAGTAGTTATTAGAAAAGTAATTTCCTTGCACTACCAAACATTTGTCTCACGCGGTTTCGGGCGAGTAGAGGCTCTTTTGGCGCTTCGTTCGAAATTTTGAAACACAAGCATTCACGTTTAGAGTACTCTTGAACTATGAGGATTGACCTAAATAGACAATGTTATATTTGACCTTGTATGTTTGAAAACGTCATTAAATTATCCACTTCTTTTTGAAATTTTGACACTTGAAAATCCTATAACTACGATTATTTTGGAAAGGAGGAGCTAAATTTGAATCTATTTTGTACACGACTACATATGCTATTATGTACAAAATCAGAGCAAAGATTGGTTCCCCCATAATTTAGGTATGGTTTACAAGTTCCATGATATCAAATTCAAATAATTGAAATGACTTCATGTTGAATTCGATTTTTTTAAACCACCTTAAGTTGAATTCAAATGTATGCTAGTTCATAGGTAGCTATTTATAATGTCCATTGTGTAACTTTCATATATATAATGTGCTTTACACACACAACATGAACTATACTCACGTTTATATTCGATTGCTAAAGCAATGCATTGTCTGGAGTTCAAAATACTAACTATGTGGATCAATTGTGTCGAATAATAACATAGACATGCTCAAATTCAATAGAATCTAGATGTCTGATGGATCAATGACCGCTCCTTACGCAGATTGCAAATATCATGATCCCATCCTAATATTTGGATACAATTTATATCTTTAATCAATGTGTAGAGCAGTCTTTTACGTGTAGTTTCACTCTCCATCGGTGGTCTCTCACACATGCTCACACACTCTCTCCCGAGGTGTCTTTCTCGCACACATTCTCTAGATATAACCCTCCCTCCCTCTCGTAACCATTTACAACTGTTTTCACTAACCTTTATCACAAGCACTCTTCCTCTCGCAAACATACACACGCACAATCCTCATCGACCCTTTCTATATACATGGACCTGCCTACGTGTCTCATGTACGCACATTATCTTTACGCCTATCTCTCACGCATTGTCTCACACCTCTCTTCCTAATCGACGAGTATGATTCTAGCAGAGCATTCTGTAGGATGCCCCTTAAAGTTAGGTTGGATGAATAGTAATATCAGAGATAAAGGGGTTACCTTAGTACAAGAACCTAGGGTTACAAATCCTAGCCGGCTTTGTTAGTGGACACAGAGTCCTTCACAATTCTGCTATCTTTGTCTTGTACGACTAGTCATCCATGGGTCTTCCTAAATGTGTCATGGTCCGACCAAGGTGGCGCAGGACGGAACCGAACGAAGGGCCTCACCTCGACCCACCGGACCTCACGCGGTGACACACCCTCTGCCCCCACGTCTCATTATCTTCACACACCCACACATACCAACACAAACACCACACACACAGAAAATTTCTCCTGGTGCCTCTATTCCCTTCCCCCTTGCATATACACACTCACGGGAATGGAATCTCTTGTCGTGACGTCATATTCGTCTCTCTCTCTCTCTAGACCACTCTCATCTCGTGCTATCTCTCCCACGCCCCCCCCCCCCCCCCCCCCCCGCGTTGGCCCCTCTATCCATGCCTCTCTCGAATATGTAATACACACACATACCTCTCTAGGCCCCGCCAAATGCATCAACCACACATTCACACATGTTACATCATGTACCACATTGATCTAAAAAGCCCTCTCTTCGCGTTTATTTCGCATACAACATTCCTTTTGAATAAAGTGTGGCCAAAAAATTATTTTAGAGTTTCTACATATATACAACATTACAAAGTTATATGGAGGAGTACGAACGCTAATTTGCATTGCATGGTGCCCACAATGATATTTATTCCGCACTGTGAATTTGTATATTTTTATACTATATACAAAGTTAGTCATAATAAAGAGAAACGAAGATGGCTCTAAGTGAAGCATGAGAGATCAAATAGTTTCTTTAAAACAAATCGACCACCGTGCTCTAAAAGATCTAAGTAAAGTACTAGAGCAAAAATTATCACGCTCAAAAGATATAAGTGAAGCACTTATGAGCAAAACTATCAAGCTCAAAAGATATAAGTGAAGCACATAGAGTATTCTAACAAATTCCAATTCATAAATGGCTCTCTCAAAAGATGTGTACAGCAAGGATGATTGTGGTAGACTAACAAGCAAAGACACAAATAATACAAGATGCTCCAAGCAAAACACATATCATGTTGGTGAATAAAAATATAGCTCCAAGTAAATTACCGATGGAAGTGGACGAAAGAGGGGATGCCTTCTGGGGCATCCCCAAGCTTTGAATTTTTGTTGTCCTTGGATTATCTTGGGGGTGCCATGGGCATCCCCAAGCTTAGGCTCTTGCCACTCCTTGTTCCATAATCCATCAAAAGAATTCACCCAAAACTTGAAAACTTAACAACACAAAACTCAACAGAAATCTCGTGAGCTCCGTTAGAGAAAGAAAACAAAAGACTACTTCAAGGTACTGTAATGAACTCATTCTTTATTTATATTGGTGTTAAACCTACTGTATTCTAACTTCCTTATGGTTCATATACTGAATTACTAGCCATAGATTCATCAAAATAAGCAAACAACACACAAAAAACAGAATCTGTCAAAAACAAAACAGTCTGTAGAAATATGTAACTAACGCAAACTTCTGGAACTCTAAAAATTCTACCAAAATAGGAAATCCTGGAAAATTTGTTTATAGAATATCATCAAAAAGAATCAACGCAAAAGCACGTTCCTGTGATTTATCATAACTAAATTAGTGAGCGCAAAGTTTCTGTTTTTCAGCAGAATCAAATCAACTATCATCGTAGGTTATCCTATAGGTCCTACTTGGCACAAACACTAATTAAAACATAAAACCACATCCAAACAGAAGGTATATGGATTATTTATTCCTAAATTGAAGCAAAAACAAAAACCACAAAATAAAATTGGGTTGCCTCCCAACAAGCGCTATCGTTTAACGCCCTTAGCTAGGCATAAAAGCAAGGATAGATCTAAGTATTGCCATCTTTGGTAGGCAATCCATAAGTGGCTCTCATGATATATTCATATGGTAATTTAATTTTCTTTCTAGGGAAGTGTTCCATACCCTTCTTTAAGGGAAATTGGAATCTAATATTCCCTTCCTTCATATCAATAATTGCACCAATCGTTCTAAGGAAAGGTCTACCAAGAATAATAGGACATGAAGGATTGCAATCTATATCAAGAACAATAAAATCTACGGGCACATAATTCCTATTTTCAACAATAAGAACATCATTAATTCTTCCCATAGGCTTTTTAATAGTGGAATCCGCAAGATGCAAGTTTAGAGAGCAATCATCAAAATTACGGAAATCTAGCAAATCACATAAGGTTTTGGGGATAGTAGAGACACTAGCACCCAAATCACACAAAGCATGAAACTCAAAATCTTTAATTTTAATTTTAATAGTAGGTTCCCACTCATCATAGAGTTTTCTAGGGATAGAAACTTTCAACTCAAGTTTTTCTTCATAAGATTGCATCAAGGCATCAACAATGTGTTCGGTAAAGGTCTTATTTTCACTATAAGCATGAGGAGATTCTAGCACAAATTGCAACAAGGAAATACAACCAATCAAAGAGCAATTTTCAAAATTAAATTCCTTGAGATCCAAAATAGTGGGTTTAGCAACATCACGGTTTTTATTTATTTCAATCCCACTTTCATCAGTTTCATCATCAAGATCTGGAAACTCCGAATTCTTAGAACGCCTTCTAGGTAAAGGAAGATAATCTTCAGATTCATCAAGATTCATATTGCAAAACAAAGATTTAATGGGGGACACATCAATAACTTTTAGATCTTCATCTTGATTTTCATAGGGATTGGAAGAACACGCTTTAATAAAGGCATCTTTGGAAGCACGCATCCTAGCGGTTCTTTCCTTGCACTCATCAATGGAAATTCTCATGGCTTTGAGAGACTCATTGATATCATGCTTAGGATGAATAGATCTAAGCTTTAAAGAATCAATTTCAAGAGAAATTCTATCAACGTTCCTAGCCAAATCATCAACTTTAAGCAATTTCTCTTCAAGCAAAGCATTAAAATTCTTTTGTGAATTCATAAACTCTTTAACACTACTCTCAAATTCAGAGGGCATCTTATTAAAATTTCCATAAGAGTTATTGTAGGAATTTCCATAATTATTAGAAGGATTGCTAGGATAAGGCCTAGGATTAAAATTCCCTCTATAAGCGTTGTTTCCAAAACTCTTCCTACCAACAAAATTCACATCCATAGATTCATTACTATTCTCAAGCAGAGTAGATAAAGGCATATCATTGGGATCAAGAGGAGTATTTTTAGGAGCAAACATCTTCATAAGTTCATCCATCTTTTCACTCAAAACATTGATTCTTCTATAGCATGCACTTTTTTACTAGAAGATCTTTTGGTGTGCCATTGAGAATAATTAGCCATAATATTGTCAAGCAATTTGGTAGCATCCCCTCGTAATTTCCATAAAAGTACCTCCCATAGCCGAATCTAAAAGATTTCTAGAAGCAAAATTCAACCCGGCATAAAAATTTTGTATGATCATCCATAAATTCAAACCATGATTAGGGCAATTTCGAAGCATTAATTTCATTCTTTCCCAAGATTGGGCAACATGCTCATGATCAAGTTGTTTAAAATTCATGATATCGTTCCTAAGAGTGATAATCTTAGCGGGAGGAAAATACTTAGAGATAAAAGCATCTTTGTACTTATTCCAAGAATCAATACTATTTTTAGGCAAAGACGAAAACCAAACTTTAGAAGGATCTCTAAGTGAAAACGGAAATAACTTCAATTTGACAATATTGTTATCCGTATCTTTCTTCTTTTGCATATCACACAAATCAACAAAATTGTTTAGATGAGTAGCGGCATCGTCACTAGGAAGGCCGACGAATTGATCTTTCATAACAAGATTCAACAAAGCGGTATTGATTTCACAAGGCTCATCATTATTAAGAGGAGCAATCGGAGTACTAAGGAAATCATTATTATTGGTATTTGAGAAATCACACAATTTGGTATTATCCTGTGCCATGGCAGCAAGTAATCCAACACACAAGCAAACAGAAAGGCGACGGGAAAAAGGCAAACAGAAAAGAGAGAAGGAGATTGGGAAAGAGAGGGCGAATAAAACGGCAAGGGTGAAGTGGGGGAGAGGAAAACGAGAGGCAAATGGCAAATAATGTAATGCGAGAGATAGGGATTGCGATGGGTACTTGGTATGGTTGACTTGCTTGCGTGAGCCTCCCCGGCAACGGCGCCAGAAATTCTTCTTGCTACCTCTTGAGCACTGAGTTGGATTTCCCCGAAGAGGAGAGGATGATGTAGTAAAGTAGCGTAAGTATTTCCCTCAGTTTTTTAGAACCAAGGTATCAATCCAGTAGGAGACCACGCACAAGTCCCTCGTACCTACACAAAATGATAGCAACTCGCAACCAACGCTTAGGGGTTGTCAATCCCTTCACGGTCACTTACGAGAGTGAGTTCTGATAGGGATAATATTTTTGGTATTTTTGATAGATAGATGCAAAGTAAAAAGTAAAGGCAAAGTAAAAACAAAGCAAGTAAATAAAGTGATATAGATTGATATGATGAGAATAGACCCGGGGGCCATAGGTTTCACTAGTGGCTTCTCTCAAGAGCATAAGTATTCTACGGTGGGTGAACAAATTACTGTTGAGCAATTGACAGAATTGAGCATAGTTACGAGTATATCTAGGCAATGATCATGTATATATGCATCACGTCCAAAACAAGTAGATCGAAACGATTCTGCATCTACTACTATTACTCCACTCATCGACCGCTATCCAGCATGCATCTAGAGTATTAAGTAAAAACAGAGTAACGCCGTAAGCAAGATGACATGATGTAGAGGGATAAATTCATGCAATATGATAAAAAAAACCATCTTGTTATCCTCGATGGAAACAATACAATACGTGCCTTGCAACTCTTTCTGTCACTGAGTAAGGACACCGCAAGATTGAACCCAAAGCTAAGCACTTCTCCCATTGCAAGAACTACCAATCTAGTTGGCCAAACCAAAAAGATAATTCGAAGAGACTTGCAAAGATAACTCAATCATACATAAAAGAATTTAGAGAAGAATCAAATATTTTCCATAGATAATACTGGATCATAAACCCACAATTCATCGGTCTCAACAAACACACCACAAAAAGAAGATTACATCGAATAGATCTCCACGAGAGAGGGGGAGAACATTGTATTGAGATCAAAAAAGAGAGAAGAAGCCATCTAGCTACTAGCTATGGACCCGAAGGTCTGAAGTAAACTACTCACACTTCATCGGAGGGGCTATGGTGATGATGTAGAAGCCCTCTGTGGTGGATGCCCCCTCCGGCGGAGTTCCGGAACAGGCCCCAAGATGGGATCTCGTGGATATAGAAGGTTGCGGCGGTGGAATTAGGTTTTTGGCTCCTGTTCTAATCGTTCGGGGATACGTAGGTATATATAGGAGGAAGGACTACGTCGGTGGAGCTCCGAGGGGCCCACGAGGTAGGGGGGCGCCCAGGGGGGGCGCGCCCAGGGGGGTGCGCCCTCCACCCTCGTGGCCTCCTCGGAGACTTCTTGGAGTAGGGTCCAAGTCTCCTGGATCACGTTCGGTTGGAAAATCACAATCCCAAAGGTTTCATTCCGTTTGGACTCCGTTTGATATTCTGTTTCTTCAAAATACCGAAAAAGCCAAAAAACAGCAATTCTGGGCTGGGCCTCCGGTTAATAGGTTAGTCCCAAAAGTAATATAAAAGTGAAAAATAAAGCCCAATATAGTCCAAAGCAGTAGATAAAGTAGCATGGAGCAATCAAAAATTATAGATACGTTGGAGACGTATCATTATTACCTGCATTTTTTTGTACACAAGGCCAGTATATCAAAATTACAATTTGCAAAGGGCCACTAACACTAATCGAGGCAAAATTGATGGCGTTAGCAACCAAGGACATTAATATCCCCTGCATGCATGCAGAAGTGAGAAGGTTGGTTTGCATAGAGCTGCATTAATCAAGCGATGAGGAGTGAGATGGTTAGCTCTTTGGTCTTTCGAGAAAAAATACGCATTAATTGACACGTGAAACGAGGATTTGTATCGATTAAATCCCGCGAAGGAAAACCCCGCCTTTCCTTTTTAACACTTGTACTACCTCCGTCCTGGTTTATTGGTCCTCATTGTATTCCGTGTCAAATTTTGACTATAAATTGAACTTATAAAATGTTAATGCATGTCAACAAAAAATGCATCGTTAGATTTGTATTTGAATGTAGTTTTCAATGATATAATTTTTTATAACATGCATGAACATTTTTTAGTTAAATTGTAGTCAAAATTTAGCACGGAATATAATGAAGACCAATAATCTAGGACGGAGGTAGTACTCCTAGTATGTACGTACTTATCCTGTTTGGGTCTAGGCCTTGCATTGCCAAACTTGGCCACACATTTTTGTCAAGCTTGCCTAAAGTTTTCAAAATGAGAAGGAGGTACACTTGCGCACGGCTGTCGCAGTTGCACCGCACCCTCACACGGTCGCTCCTGCACGCCGCGGCCGCACCGCACCCTCACACAGTCGCTCATGCACGCCGCAAACCCAACCAAGGGAACGCACCCTCACTGACACGTGCTGTCGCATGTGAACAAACCAAACTCGGCCATCCTACCGCTGACACATAATTTTCGTTCATAGAGTATGTTTATCCAACCGCATGTTGGGGAGTATCCGTACGGCCCGTGCTGTAGTTTGTTGGGGAAGAAGAAGAGGTGAGGAAGAAGGAAAGAAGGGTTAGGAGACGTAGGATATTCATTCAACCGCCTGAAATGGTAGACTGACCCAAGTCAGGCGACTTGCATAAAAAATATAGTGTGTTTTTACACGGCAAAAGATCCATAAAAACAACAACATAAAGAAAAACTATCACTGCTCGTGGAAAGAGACGGCCTCGTCGTCTTTGGCTGCCGGCGCGAACCAGCCGTCGCTGTCGACGTGTGTCTCCGCACCGTGGTTTTCCTTGGCCTCTAGCTACTCGTTCAAGCGGAGCGTGCGGGCGCTCTGCACGGACGAGAGCACAGCCCGGTTCAAGTCGAGGACGTCCGGTTCCGCCTGCAGGAGGGCCTCGATGGCAGCGGCATCTGCGCGCTCCACGTCGAGTCGAGCCTCCGCCGCCCGGTTCAAGTCCAGGACGTCCGGTTCCACCTGCAGGAGGGCGTCGATGAGAGCAGCACCCGCGCGCTCTGCGTCGAGTCAAGCCTCTGCCGCCCGGTTCGTGTCCAGGACGTCCTGTTCCGCCTGCAAGAGGGCCTCGATGGCAGCGGCATCCACGCGCTCTGCCTCAAGTTGAGCCTCCGCCGCCAAGTTCACATCCACGACATCCGGTTCCGCCTGCAGGAGAGCCTCGGTGTCAGCGGCATGCGCGCGCTCCGCGTCGAGTTGAGCCTCTGCCTCCCGGTCCTCCTTTAGTATCGCCATGTTGAACCGCTGGTCCGCCTGCACCATGGGGGACTCGAACGCCGGCACGAAGTCGATGTCCATCGTCTCATACCCATCGGGGACCTTCTACGCCGCGACCTCTGCAGTGAACATTGGATTGGCTTCCTCCTCCTCGTAGCTTGGCTCCAGAGAACTCGGGGATTGGCCCGCCGCAAAGCGAGCTTGGGAACAGAGGTCAGTGGAGCCAACCGCCGCCGCGATTTCTGCGCGGTGCTCCGGCGTCCGCATCTTGTAGTAAGTGATCTTGCGGTGCACCATGGCTTTCCGGCGAACTAGGGGACGCTTGATGCGGGCTAGGGGATCGAAAGGTGGGGGAATGGGCTGGAGATTTGGTGTGGTTTTAGGGCAGTGGCTGGCGTAGGCCGAGCAGCGAAGGTTCTGGTGTGAATAGTAGTTCCGGTGATGACCGGTCAATCGGTTTTGATTGTACATCGCTCTTGCCGCGTTCGCGTTGCAGCCTGGCACGCTGGACCCTCCACATCCCTCACTGAATGGAACACGCTTCGTCTTGCGTTTTCGCTCGCTTGTGGGACCGCAGTTGAGAGCAAACCAACGTCCCTCCCCCTCCCCAGCCCGTGTCATTTATTATACCACCAGTCCATCCGTTTTATGCGGAGTAAATAAAAACAGAGGGAGTATACTACGGATGAGGATCCCCTGACGTGGCTGAACCCATTGAGTAACTGACATGCGGGGCCTAGCAAGCATGGGGTCCGCCAGTAAGTGACCGAAAGGGAGGGTAAGGCAGGGATACCTACGTCAGAGGATCCACTTCCACTATACTACTTTGACCAAATGTTAGAGTAATAATATATGGCATGCAACTTACACAAATTTTAGAGTAATAATATATGACATGCAACTTACACTAAGCATACAGGGTCCAATGCGTTTTTCGAGGCTAACTTTGACCAAATGTTAGAGTAATAATATATGACATGCAACTTACACAAAGCATACAGTCAATTTCGTATGTGAAAGGAGTTTCCGATGATATAATTTTCACACTATACATCTCATGTACTATTAATCTTGGCAATAGTCAAATTGGAAACCATCTCAAGTACAAATCTAGGAGTACGTATGAATCTAACAATATTGATTGGGCGTTGTTGAATGTTGATACCTTTTTTATCATAGTAGAGATACTTTGACTACACGTAAAACTTATATGTAAACTAGAAAGGATAGGAGGGAGTATATTGTACGTTCAAAAATGAAACGAACATTGAATACCCTTTATATATGATTTGCGAATGCTATGATCACTGGTTCAAAATTTTGAATCCGCCTTAGGTATCACGTGCCCCCACTCGTTCCCTCTCGATTTCATCTCGGGGTCCGGAGATCTATTGAAATAGGACTAGGGTGGGTACATGCGAATGATACTCGGCAGAATGTTCAAATGAGGCATGCAGGAGGATGGACTCCACTGGAGGGCGACATGATCGATGGAGAAGAGGGTTGGAGAGGAATGAGAAATAAGCAAACGCCACATGATTACACTTGAACGGATCAAATAAACAATAAGTTGTCTCACTTGGCCTACGTAGTGAAAGGCCTAATGCGCAACATGGAGCACTGACGCTCGAATATGGCCGGGAAAACAGGGAAACCGACATGTGGGGCACACCCGTCAGGACGACGTAGTGCAGACTAGTCCAATGGAGGAGCTGGCCCACGACCTCCTCGCCACCGACAACCGTTCATGTGGGTCGTTGGGGCTAACAACGAGGCGCAGCTCCAGCACCGCCTCTGGACATGGCGACCGCGGTGAGCGACACGCTCATATCGTAGCTAGACACGGTGGGTTTCAGTGTGTCGAGGGTGGCGTTAGTGCTGTGGCACGACCAATGGTATGTTTGGTTTGTGCCCAAGGTTGCCCCATCAAAGCATTGGGTAGCCAAAATTTTGGTTGGGGTATTGGTTGCCGATGATTTGGCCGACACTGGCAAGAAAAATGAACTAGAGTTGGCTAGAGTTCATTGGCATGCCAAAGAAATGGAAACCATCCAAACAAAGACCAATCTTTGGGTCATGACCAAAATTTTGGTTGAGGCATTGGTTGCCCATGATTTGACCAACATTGGCAAGAAAATGAACTAGAGTTGGCTAGAGTTCATTGGCATGCCAAAGAAATGGCAACCATCCAAACAAAGACCAATCTTTGGGTCATGACCAAACTTTTGGTTGAGGTATTGGTTGCCCATGATTTGGCCAACATTGGCAAGAAAAATGAACTAGAGTTGGCTAGAGTTCATTGGCATGCCAAAGAAATGGCAACCATCCAAACAAAGACCAATCTTTGGGTCATGACCAAAATTTTGGTTGAGGTTTGGTTGCCCATGATTTGGCCGACATTGGCAAGAAAAATGAACTAGAGTTGGCTAGAGTTCATTGGCATGCCAAAAAATTTGGCAACCATCCAAACAAAGACCAATCTTTGGGTCATGACCAAAATTTTGGTAAGGTGCACTTTGGCCACAATCCAAACACACCCCAACACCCGGCTCGTCGAGGATGCATGGGGCGCCGCAACGCGTCCGCGGAGTGGTGTAGCACGGCAAACTGCATCCTCTGGACCTGAGACCATGCCGGGTCGTCTTGCTTTTTCAATGACATGCGGGGATCGCATTTGAGCAAAGGGCATCTCCAACGTTGCCACGACCGCAGCTGACTACCCTGGCACACGAAAGCCCTCGTCCCTCTTGCCGTCGTGCGGTGCGTTCCCAGCCGATGCCAGCTGCCTGCATTCATGTCATCCGTTCGTATGTAGTCGTTAATAGGCTCGGTGCCCGAGGAACCAACTCCGGCAACTTAATGACGCACCCGGACGGTTGGCCTCGCCGGAATGCGCTACTTAAAGCAGCAACGCCCAGCTAACCTCAACACCATAGCGCATCATCCTCCTACCTAGCACCACATGCGCCATGACCGCAAGTGCGAACGCTCTGCGGGAGAGCTTGTCTTTGGGGATGAAGCTCGAGGTCACCGCCCTCGCTCAAGTCGCCTCTCACGACGCAATAGCGGCATAGCCGGACGTGGACGCGACCGCACAAGCGGTGGCCACGCTGGCGGCCGACGACGGGAGCACCGTCAGCCATGCGTCCTACTTGCCGCCGTCCAACGTCCGGCACCGCCGAGGTCGGAGACTCCTCCGAGGATGAGTAGGGCATGGGAGGTGGCAGGGCATGGTGTGCCAACTGGCCGGTCCGTATCCCGTGTTCTACTCTTCCTCGCCGGAGACCGCACCTTCACTTCACGGGTCTTGAACCCTGCCCCCGTACATAGAGATCGCAGATGGAGGACGTCGGTCGCCGCCGTAGAATAGGTTTAGGGTCGGGTTTCTTTTATTTTTCTGTCCTATAAAAGTTCGAAATGTAATGAAAATCTGCCGTGTTTGCATTAATCTCGGCCGGTGTATATGAACTTTCACAATAATATACATATTGTAGGAGTACTAGCAAGATGCCCGTGCGTTGCACGGAAGATCAAGATCTTGTGGGAGAAAAGGACGAATGAGGGAAAGCCTTATCTGCAAATGTGGAGAGGAGTGCGGGTAAATTGTCATATTTCCTTCCTATCCGTTAGATATAGATCGGACGACCTATATTGCAGGATGACAGGCACACCATCATCACCAACTCTGCTTTTTATTGAACCGAGACAAATCTAAAAAACCCAACTAAGCCAACCTCCCAGCATATCGCGCGGGAAAAGACCCGGCCGTGCCGTTTTAGTCGGGATTACCGGATTACTAGTAGTAGTATCGATAGATCGCGTGAAGCAACAATTTTTTTTAGGGGGCGAAGCACCTAGTTTAAAAGGAAAAAAGGCAGTACACTCACAGCACTCCTGTCGCGGTCGCATTGCACCCCACACACGTTCGGTCCTGCACACGGCTCACGCAAATAGAACGCACTTCGGCTTGCCTCTTCACTGACACGTGGGACTGCACTTGGAGAAACCGACCATGCGCCAAACTCCCCCCACCCACCGCACAAAAATCCTCCCCCCCCCCCCACACACACACAAAAATTCCCCCCAAATCCGATTCAACCGCCCTTCGGCCAAATATTCCCCAAACGCCCTCCCCCCCCCCATCCCCCCTCCACTCCATTCGCTCCGCCAAAGCCGCCCTCCCCGCCGCGGCGATACGTCGGCGCCGCGGTTCGTCGAGGGGATGCACGGCGATCCTCTCGCTCCCACAGTACGCTCTCGTAGACTGTCGTCCTCTAGCCGCGCCGCCACCTCTGGCTACGTTCTTGTGGAGGCGCACGGCGGTCAGCGCCGCCACCGCTGGCGACGTTCATGTGGAGACGCACGACAGTCAGCTTCTCCCACGGTATGTGCATTCTACACTAAGGCCCCGTTCATGTCGGTGTAGCGCTGAATGTTAGCTGATAGACGCTGTTAATCTCACTGTTTGCCGAAGTAGTTTACTGTCAATACGCTCTGCTTAAGAAGCTTCCTTGCCCTGTTCTGCACTCAATCTGCTTAGCTGAGATGGCATGCCAAGGCCGATTAGTTGCTAAAATATCCTGCCATATATTTATTGTGACGTAGATTGCCATGGTCTAGTAGCCAATCTGTTAGGTGAAATAGCTCTACACCGTTTTATACTCGATCTTTGTTGCTGTGATGGCCTTTGATAGTTTGATGTCTGTGTGCTCGGCCTCATTGACTGCTGAAATAGCCTGCCATAATTTAGCACTCAAACCTGTTTGCTGAATTAGCTTTACATATATTTCGTTACTTAGATCTGCTCGTCCAAATATCTTGCCATAGCTTTAGACAACGACCTAGGTATTTTTTTCTGGACTTCATAAAAAAGCATATATGTTTTCCTGTAATATCTAGTAGAAGAACTAATTTGTATGTCTAACAGATGGATAGGACTTGGATAACTCTCGAAGATTCTCCGCTGCATATGTCGAGGGGGTTGAAAACTTCATGCACTTTATCAGAGATGAGTACGGTGGTCCGAAATTAGATGTGCTCTGCCCGTGTAGCAGTTGTATGAATTCAGTTACAAGACCCCAGTCAACTGTGCAAAATCATCTACACTTGTATGGGATGTCGGTCACATATACTAGGTGGGTTCATCATGGTGAAGCTGTGAACGTCAATGTTATTGACTACGTGGAAGCAGCAGATCACCATCTTGATCTGCCTGATGCTCAGGTGGAAGAGGAGGAGGAGGTGGTGGTGGCTGAGCCAGTGAGTTTGACCAACATTGAAACAATGCTACGAAATGCTCATGCATTCCGTGAACTTTCACTTAAAGAAGAAAATCGGTGGGCCTGCATGTTGGAACAATGCAACGTTGCTATCACCCCAGGAAATAAGTTGTCAGTATTCTCGGCTATGGTCACCTTTCTTTAGGTGAAGACATCTGAGCAGATGACCAACAAATCATTCGATGCGATGTTGGCTGCTTTCCGAAAATCTTTCCTAGATGCGTCTGAGCTGCCACACACCTACGGTAAAATGAAGAATTTCCTTCGTGCAGTTGGAATTGGATATGATATGATCCATGTTTGTAAGAATAATTGTATTCTGTTCCGGAAGGATTATGCCAACTTAAGTGAATGCCCGAAATGCAAATCATCAAGATGGAAAGATGGCGATGCTGTGAAGAGGATTCCTCATAATGTTCTGAGACATTTTCCAATTATACCAAGATTGTAGAGGTTGTTTCATGATGCTGAAACAAGAAAGGATGTACTGTGGCATTCTAGGAACCAGGAGTACAGAGATCAGAATGTAATGAGCCATCCATCTCATGGTAGTGAGTGGAAAAGCTTCAATGATAAACACAAAGAGTTTCCTGCTGACCCGGGAAACATTAGACTTGGCTTAGCTTCGGATGGATTTAACCCATTTGGCCACCAGAGCGCCACATATAGCATGTGGCCAGTGCTTGTTATCCCTTACAACATGCCTCCAAATGTCTGCACCAAAGAATCAAACTACATGATGGCCTTGCTCATCCCAGGTCCAAAAAGTCCTGGAAAGGATTTTGATTTGTTCATGGAGCCTCTTGTGGAGGAACTTCAACAGGTATGGAAGGGTGTTCTCACTCGAGACCTATATAGCAGCCCAATAGCTGATTTCTTTCTGCGTGCTGTTGTAATTTGGTGCATCCATGATTATCCGGCTTTGGGCACTATGTCAGGGCGAATGACACATGGTTACAATGCATGTGTTCGCTGTGACAGGAATCCGCTGTCATACGCTATACTTAGCAAGATCTGTTACATTGGACACTACTGTTTCCTTGCCAAGGACAAGCCACATCCTAGAAAATACCAAAGACATGTGTTCAATGCAAAGCATGAAAACCGTGATGCGCCAAAGAGGCTCACTGTCGGTGTCAAAACCGGCGGATCTCAGGTAGGGGGTCCCGAACTGTCCGTCTAGGCGGATGGTAATAGGAGACAAGGGACACGATGTTTTTACCCAGGTTCGGGCCCTCTCGATGGAGGTAAAACCCTACTCCTGCTTGATTAATATTGATGATATGGGTAGTACAAGAGTGGATCTACCATGAGATCAGAGAGGTTAAACCCTAGAAGCTAGCCTATGGTATGATTGTTGTTCGTCCTACGAACGAAAACCCTCCGGTTTATATAGGCACCAAAGAGGGTTAGGGTTACACAGAGTCGGTTACAATGGTAGGATATCTACATATCCGTATTGCCAAGCTTGCCTTCCACGCCAAGGAAAGTCCCATCCGGACACGGGACGAAGTCTTCAATCTTGTATCTTCATAGTCCAGGAGTCCGGCCAAAGGTCATAGTCCGGCCATCAGGACACCCCCTAATCCAGGACTCCCTCAGTAGCCCCTGAACCAGGCTTCAATGACGACGAGTCCGGCGCCCATATTGTCTTCGGCATTGCAAGGCGGGTTCCTCCTCCGAATACTTCATAGAAGATTTTGAACACAAGGATAGTGTCCGGCTCTGCAAAATAAGTTCCACATACCACCGTAGAGAGAATAATATTTACACAAATTTAATCTGCTGACGTATTCCGTGGCGTGACATCACACCACGACCAAGCCTTTATTCGAATCATTTTTACTGTCCCACCTCAGCGCGTTTAGCGAGGCGGTTTCCTTGGCACGTCTTGTCAAAGCAGAGATCATGTCCCCTTATTCCGGGATTCTCATCAATACGGGCGTGGATAACCCAACCGCACCATTGATTACGGCGCTTGGGAGATAAGCGAGTTTTGCCAGGCTGGTGGGGACACATAGCTTCGTTCGTTCATATAAGGGGATAAGGATCCACCTTTTTACCTATGCCTTCTTCCTCCTTTGCTCATCCATTTCCGCGCACTCGAGCTCCAGCGCCCAAGTCCGCACATCTCGCCTCAACCTTCCCCAGCCATGTCCGGAGCGAGAGGCAAGTGGATGGTCTCCTCCGTCACGGAGGGGCACATCAAAAAGCTGCGGAAGGCCGGATACTTGCCCAGCGACATCGTGCATCGGCTCCCCAACAAGGGGCAGCTTATCCCCACCCCTAGGCCCCATGAGAGGGTGGTGTTCCTCACCCACTTCCTCCGCGGACTAGGTTTTCCACTTCACCCATTTGTCCGGGGGCTCATGTTCTACTACGGCCTGGATTTCCACGATCTGGCCCCGAATTTCATCCTCAACATCTCAGCATTCATCGTCGTGTGCGAGGCCTTCCTTTGCATCCAGCCCCACTTCGGCTTATAGCTGAAGACCTTCAATGTCAAGCCGAAGGTAGTGGGTGGCCGCCAAGAGGATTGCGGAGGTGCCATGGTGGGCAAGATGGCCAACGTCCTATGGCTCGAGGGCTCCTTCGTGGAGACCATAAAGGGGTGGCAATCGGGGTGGTTCTACATCACCGAGCCACGTGACCCTAAATGGGTGGCGGCCCCCGAATTCTGATATGGCTTCCCTACACGGCTCACCTCCTGGAAGGAGACGGGCCTGACGTGGGGTAATTCGGAAGAGCTGACCGGACTCCAAACCTGTGTCCAAAACCTGGTGAACAAGAAGCTCAAGCTTGTCAACGTAGTCCAGGTCATGCTCATCCGCCGGATCCTCCCGTGCCAACAACGGGCCTTCAGCTTGTGGGAGTTTGATCCGGCACAGCACCAAACCTTGAGCAGGCTCTTCGACACTACATACAAAGATGCCTGGAAGGTGCTGTTCAAGGGCGCCGAGGCTCCCGCATCCGCTACCGAAGATCGCGGATTCAGCTCGCAGCGTCAAGCCAGCGAGGTAAGCTACTTTACCCTTTACGGGACTCTTGTTTTCCATAGTTTGACTCTATGCGGGATCTAAACTCCCTTGCCTTTGACAGGATTGGCAGAAGACGTCCGGGCAGGTTGACTGTCCGGCTCCCTTGCCAGAAGACCCAGCGGACGCCCGATTGATGGGGCTGCTGGTTCCAGCACCTCACGTGGTGCCGGAGAAGAAGGCCAAGAAGGAGGCAATGGGAACTCGAAGGAGTTCCTGGCGCCAGGTGTTGTCGGACTCATCGTCCGATGACTCCGAGGTGGACTCCTCCCGCGAAGACGAGGAGGAGGAAAAAGAGGCCTCTCCCCCAGCGGGGGGGGAGAGAAGAAAAGGAAGGCCGCCTCAACTAGGGAGGCCGGAGGGTCCAAGAAGGGAAGGACCCTTCCTCCGGACTACTCCACCAACGTCGACGACGGCGAAGAGGAGTGGCCACTGAGGGCTAAGCCCCTGGCGACATCGTAAGTGTCCGGATACCAGAATAACTCATGGCGTTTTGTTTGTTGTACAGAATCTCCTAACGCCGAATATAACCCTGCAGCCCGCCCAAGGACGGGCTCGACGCTTCAACGAGTGGCTCCCTGGATTCGTCGGACGTGAATAGCACCTCACTTCCGGCTGCCTCCTCTCCTCGCGTTGCGGATGACCCCGAGGTGGGGTCCCAAAAGGGGCCCAGCCAGGAGGAGGTGGTCCAGGAGGCACCGCAAGGCAACCTCCCGGACTCCAGGCGCAAGGGGGATAAAACCCCAAGGGCTCTAAGTCCGGCCCTGGGCCGGACTCCGCACCGGAACCTTCAGTGGTTCCGGAGTCCGGCAGGCGGTCCCTTCATAAGAAGGGCAAGACTGCGACACCGGTGACCTCCGTCAAACCGGAGGCACCGGATAATTTGCTGGAGGCGCTTAACGGCGCCTCCATCGACGAGGAGCACCGCACTGTTATGAGTGTCGTGATCCAGAAAGTTCAGTCCGCCAAGAGCGGGCTGACTGAAGCCTGTGCCAGCCTTCTAACAGGCTCTAAGGTATGTATTTAAGATATGTAAAAATATTACCGCATAGACAGTAGCCCCTGATGCTCAGTTTGGTGTTCGGAAAGAAAAGCTGAAATGAGGATCTAAAAAGATGTACGCAAGAGTCTAACATAAGTATGTCAATATGGGGAATGCAGGCTGCGCTACTGACCTCTGCCACACTGACTACAGAGGTCAATGCATTGAAGCAGAGCCTCGAGCGGTCCGAGAACAAGCTCGGCCTTGCCAAAAAGCAGCTCGAGGACAAGGAAGGTAAGTAATACCTTATGGAAGTATATAAAAGATGTGGTTGCAAAAAATGACAGGAATAATGTGAGTATTGCAGGGGCCACGAACAAGGTGGCGACCCTGAAGGAAGCGGTGTCCAAGGCCGAAAGCAATGCGGCCGCGGAGCGCACCGAGCGAGAGAAGCAGGAGGCGCGGGTGGCGGAGGTGCGGCAATAGCTCCAGGCTCTCGTGGAAAAACACGAGAGTTTGGAGCGTGACTCGAAGACTCGAGAGTCCGAGCTCGCCTTGGCCCTTGAGAGCGCCAAAGCTGCTAAGGCCGAAGCCCAAAAATCCCTCCAGGAAATTGAAGCGATGAAGAAGATGGTGGCGGGTAAGGCATTCTTTATGCAAAGCAGGCACATGAAAGTGAATTACTTGTTACTTACCCGAATCCGGAACTCTCCACGAGCATTCGCAGATCTGCCCCACAGTGTGTCCGATGCTGCCGCGTTCTACCGAGCCGAGGAGGGGAGCTCGACGGAGAAGGTGTTCTGGTCTCAGTATGCTGAGGCCGGACACCCGGTGCCCTTGAGCAACTAGCTGAAGCAGCTGGTCGAGCTCCATAAGGTGGCCGAACAGGCCATGAAGGGCCTCATAATTCGGCTGTGGCCTAAGGAAGCCATGCTTGGGAGCTACTTCGGGCTGGTGAGGCGGCTGGTGGACGCCTGTCCATGGATTGAAGTCGTCAAGCGCTCCGTCTGCATCGAAGGTGCCCGTAGGGCCCTTGCCCATGCTAAAGTGCACTGGGGCAAGATGGACGCTGAGAAGCTTGTGACGGACAGACCACCGTCGGGTAGGGAGTATCGCAAGCCCGAGATGTATTATGAGGGCGTCCTGAAGGGTGCCCGCCTTATAGCGGGTGAATGCTCCAAAGATGTAATTTTTGAGTAAACTCGCATTTGTTATCCTATACACTGAAAACTTGTTCATATGCGCTAAGCAACGCTTGTGAATTTAAAATATTACCTTTTGTGCGGCCGTTTATTAAATTTGAGAGATGGCGAGTCGTCGGCTTCTGCCCCCATGCCACGAGTGCTAGGGTGTTCGGGATAAACATGAGCGCTCTTTTTCCCATTCTTGGGTCCTCCGAGGGAGGCGCTCAACACAACGAACGAGGCAACCGGACTATAATGCTTGAACACTCTCACTTAGCCATAGAATTCTATAATTTTAAATTTTGGTGAAGCCCCTAGTATTCGGAAGACCGAGTTCGGGGCGCTATCCACGCCTGGGCCGGACAAAGCCGACTCCTCGCTCTAAGCGGCATAAGTCTTTAGGGACTCGAAAACCTCTCGAACAGCGACCGGCTCTCGCCCTATCATGACGGTCAGTTTTAGCTTTCTCCACTGAGGTGCTTAACCCAGCTCAACCGGGGCACAATCGCAGCGGTTCTCCCAGCGCTACCTTAGCCGATATAACGGAACGTAAGGTACCAAAACATGGGAGCCGGGCAAACCCAACTATTGACCCAAGACATGATTCGGAGCCGATGCATATAATGCTATAAGTTCGGGATGCCACACTTGTGAAAGTGTTCGGACTTATCACACCATATTTTGGGGTACTTAAGCCCCTGGTGTATTTGGCCGTACCAAAGTGTACGGATGCAACATGTCATAAGTGAACATATATAGATAAAAAAGGAATGCAATAATAGGCAGAAGCTATGTATTGTTTATTCAAAAAGTCTGCGGTAAAAGTAGAACGATACAAATAGTGCGATAAGCAATGGACGGGACTATTTGACATGTCCCCTTCCAGGGGCGAGCTGCGGGATGATATGTGAAACAAGTATACTGCTCGTTATAGAGACCACCTGGACACTCGACGTAGCTTTCTGCTTCCCTGGCTGTTGCATCGTGTGTTCGGCGATTCTACTGCCGGACAGGGCTTCTTGAGAACGGAGTCCTGAAGGTAAGAAAAAAAAGGAATGACACAATCGGGAGCCCCTGGTGCGGTTGAGCTGCATTCTGGGCCTGCCGTGGTCGTGCCCCTCCCCCTATGCCCATGGTATTTCCAGAGCGTAATTATGTACGCGTAGTACTAGTTTCGCAATTTCGCGAGGGCTGGGGTTGGGGCCGCATTGCTACGCGTACTTGACGGTGTCCGGACGTTGAATAGCCGGACTCGAGAATTGCCTTGAGAGGCTGATTTTTACTTCCACCGCGAGGGCCGCCGTATGTTCCTCCGTTCGGAGAGAGCGTTCGGTGTTTCCGTTGACCGTAATGACTCCTCGAGGGCCTGGCATCTTGAGCTTGAGGTATGCGTAGTGCGGCACCGCATTGAACTTTGCAAATGCGGTTCGTCCGAGCAGTGCGTGATAGCCGCTGCGGAACGGGACTATGTCGAAGATTAATTCCTCGCTTCAGAAATTATCCGGGGATCCAAAGACCACTTCAAGTGTAACTGAGCCTATACAGTTGGCCTCTACACCTGGTATGACGCCTTTAAAGGTCGTTTTTGTGGGCTTAATCCTTGAGGGGTCTATGCCCATTTTGCGCACTGTATCCTGATAAAGCAGGTTTAGGCTGCTGTCGCCGTCCATCAGGACTCTGGTGAGGTGAAATCCGTCAATGATTGGGTCTAGAACCAATGCGGCGAATCCGCCATGGCGGATGCTAGTGAGGTGGTCCCTTCGATCAAAAGTGATCGGGCAGGAGGACCACGGATTGAACTTTGGGGCGACTGGCTCCATCGCATATACGTCCCTTAGTGCACGCTTCCGCTCCCTTGTGGGTATGTGGGTTGCGTATATCATGTTTAGCGTCCGCACTTGTGGGGGGAAGCCCTTCTGTCCTCTATTGTTCGGCGGCCGGGGCTCCTCCTCATCATCGCTATGCAGCCCCTTGTCATTGTTTTCGGCATTTAACTTGCCTCCCTGTTTGAACACCCAACAATCCCTGTTGGTGTGGTTGGTTGGTTTTTCAGGGGTGTCGTGTATCTGGCACGAGCGATTGAGTATTCGGTCCAAATTGGACGGGCCCGGATTATTCCTTTTGAATGGCTTTTTCCACTGACCGGGTTTAGAGCCTCTAAATCCGGCATTGACTGCCGTATCCTCAGCATTATCGCTATTAACGCGGCGCTTGTGCTTGTTGCGATGCGACCTACCGTTGCTGTCCTTGGTATCCGAATTACCAGGTCCCTTGGTCATGTTGTTACTACGAGCTAGCCAGTTGTCCTCTCCCGCGCAAAAGCGGGTCATGAGTGTTGTGAGGGCTGCCATGGATTTCGGCTTTTCCTGTCCTAGGTGCCGGACAAGCCACTTGTTGCGGATGTTATGTTTGAAGGTTGCAAGGGCCTCTGCATCTGGACAGTTGACGATTTGATTTTTCTTGGTTAGGAACCGTGTCCAGAATTGTCTGGCCGATTCCTCTGGCTGCTCAATTATGTGGCTTAGGTCATCGGCGTCTGGTGCTCGCACATAGGTGCCCTGGAAGTTGTCGAGGAATGCGGCTTCCAGGTCTTCCCAACAACCAATTGACTCTGCTGGCAAGCTGTTAAGCCAATGCCGAGCTGGTCCTTTAAGCTTGAGTGGGAGGTATTTGACGGCGTGTAGATCATCACCGCGGGCCATGTGGATATGAAGGAGGTAGTCCTCGATCCATACCGCAGGATCTGTTGTGCCATCGTATGATTCGATGTTTACGGGTTTGAAAACCCTCGGGGATTTGATGATCCATTACTTCATCTGTGAAGCATAGTGGGTGTGCGGCGCCCCTATACTAGGCTATATCACGACGTTGCTCAAATGAGCTTTATCTGCTGTGTTCGGCTCGGCCGGATTTGCTGTATCCGGCATGACGGTTATCGTCACGTGTAGTGAGGCGCTCACGCGATCCGTAGATCGATCTTGTTTGCCTTGCCTTGTCCTCCAATATATCTCGTAGGTCTGGCGCATTTCCCCGTGCCTTGGTACTTTTTGAGCGGCGCCGGGGTGTGGCTTGAGTGGAGGGCCAAGAGGCCTCTCTGTCGCGGCCATGAGGTGGCCGGTCGGCCGTATCATGCGCTGGTGATGTAGTTTAGGTTCTTCCTCCTCTAATCGGGGTAGCAGCCTGCGTTTTGGGTAGCTCTTGGAGGGGCGTTCAAGTTCATACTCTTCGGCCGCAAGGACTTCAGTCCATCTGTCAGTTAGAAAGTCTTGGTCAGCTCTAAGCTGTTGCTGCTATTTCTTGAGGCTGCTTGCCGTAAGCCTGCGTTTGAAACGCTTTTGTTCGATGGGATCCTCAGGCACGACAAATTTGTCGTCGTCGAGGCTTGCCTCGTCTTCGAAGGGAGGCATGTAATTATCGTCCTCTACCTCTCTGTCTGCCGCTCTCTCATGAGGGTTGGCTTCTCCATCCTCCTGCACTGAATCCTGCTGGAGGGGGTTGTCTTCGGCACTGTCCGGGGCAAGGTTGTCAGAATCGTGATTTTGAATCGGATCGAGCTCTGATGCTAGGATCGCAAATCGTAGAATCTTCACTATCAGGATCGTAGAAACGTAGATTCTATGAACTAAAATCATAGAATCATAGGGGTTAGTTTGGATCGTAAAGTCGTAGAGTCGTATAACAGAATCGCGATTCTGACAACCTTGGTCCGGGGTGTTATTGTCTCCCGTGCCGGAATCACCGTTTTTGTTGTGGCGGGATTTAGAGCGGCGCCGCTGACGTCGGTGCTTAGGCTGTTTCTTGGAGGGGTCATCCTCGTTGTTCCATCACCATTCCCATCTTTTGGGATGTCCACCATGTATATGCCGTATGACGAGGTGGCCTTCCAGTGCCCTTTAGGCTCTGGTTCTTGGTCGTCTCCTGCATCGTCGTCCATACCATCAATGTCTTCGGAGTCGAAGTCGAGCTTGTCGATTAAATCATCGACAGTGGCTATGAAGTGGGTGGTGGGTGGGCTTTGAATTTCTTCGTCATCCGCATCCCAACCTTCCTGACCATAGTCCGGCCAGGGCTCTCCTGATAAAGAGAGAGACTTTAGTGAATTCAGGATGTTGCCAAAGGGCGAGTGCCGAAAGATGTCCATGGCGGTGAACTCCATGATCGGTGCCCAATCGGATTCGATTGGCAGGGGCGCGGAAGGTTCAGAGTCCAGAGAGAGTCCGGCGCCTTGGAGTCACGAGCTTCGCAAAGGACAGGGTTGGTGTCTGGCTCAATCGCCATAGAGATCGCAACCCCCGAGGCGGTGTCCAGCCACCCGTCCTTGATTGGTGCAGTCGGCTCCGAGCTAAGGGTCGGAGCGGACACTGGTGCGGCCCTCAGGGCACTGTTCGGCGGCAGAGCTAGATCATGCCCATCGTGACAGTGCGGCGCACTTGGCTGTGGCTCGAACCTGTCGAAGATCAAGTCTCCGCGGACGTCGGCCGTGTAGTTCAAACTTCCAAATCTGACCTGATGGCCAGGGGCGTAGCTTTCAATCTGCTCCAGATGGCCAAGCGAATTGGCCCGCAGTGCAAAGCCACCAAATACGAAGATCTGTCCAGGGAGAAAAGTCTCACCCTAGACCGCATCGTTGTTGATGATCGGAGGAGCCATCAGGCCTAAAGATGATGACACAGAGGAACTCTCAATGAAAGCACCAATGTCGGTATCAAAACCGGCGGATCTCGGTTAGGGGGTCCCGAACTATGCGTCCAGGCGGATGGTAATAGGAGACAAGGGACACGATGTTTTTACCCAGGTTCGGGCCCTCTCGATGGAGGTAAAACCCTACTTCTGCTTGATTAATATTGATGATATGGGTAGTACAAGAGTGGATCTACCACGAGATCAGAGAGGCTAAACCCTAGAAGCTAGCCTATGGTATGATTCTTGTTCGTCCTACGGACTAAAACCCTCCGGTTTATATAGGCACCGAAGAGGGTTAGGGTTACACAGAGTCGATTACAATGGTAGGAGATCTACATATCCGTATCGCCAAGCTTGCCTTCCACGCCAAGGAAAGTCCCATCCGGACATGGGACGAAGTCTTCAATCTTGTATCTTCATAGTCCAAGAGTCTGGCCAAAGGTCATAGTCCGGCCATCCGGACACCCCCTAATCCAGGACTCCCTCACTCACCGCCGATGAGTTGCAAGTGGAATTAGAGAAGGTCAGGCATATTACATCAGGAAACCATCCTGGTAATGGTAGCGGGAAAAGGAAGCATGGCACGGTAGAAGAGAGATTATGTTTTACCCGCAGGTCCACTTTGTGGGACTTGGAGTATTGGAAAGATTTGGATCTGCAGCATAATCTTGATGTGATGCACATCGAGAAAAATTTATGTGACAGCATTATCGGCACACTTCTTAACATTGAAGGCAAGATGAATGATACCTTAAAATCTAGGATTGATTTGACAAACGTGGGTATCAGAAAGGATTTGCAAGTGCAAGATGAAGGTAAACCACGGGATATGGCACCAGCTGTGTACGTCTTGGACAAGGTAAAAAGAAAAGAATTCTGCGAGGTCCTGTCACGTGTGAGATTCCCACATGGATTTGCTTCCAACCCTGAAAGGAGAGTCAGTGCAGATGGAAACAAGGTACAAGGGTTGAAAACTCATGACTGCCACGTCCTACTTCAAATGGTTTTACCTGTTATCCTTAGAGGATTGGGTCGCCCTGACTTATACATAGCAGTTGCAGAGTTGGGACAATTCTTCAGGGAACTTTGCAGTAGAAATATCAGGATAGATGCTTCGGAGCGTCTTAGAGACAAGATACCAACTATCCTATGCAACCTTGAGAAGATATATCCTCCGGCCTTCTTTGATGTGATGGTGCATTTGGCTGTTCATCTACCTGATGAGGCACTACTTAGAGGTCCAGTAAAGTATGGCTGGATGTACCCTATTGAAAGGCGGCTAGGCACTTTCAAGGGCTATGTTAGGAACAGAGCTAGATCCGAGGGTTCCATTGCAGAGGCCTACATTGCTACAGAAGCGTTGACATTCTGCTCAAAATACATTGAAATAGCTGATCAGCTTAGCAAAGAGGTGGGTGAAGACAATCCCAGGCTCAATGTTTTCGATTATTTTGTTTGAGTTACAGGGAAGAGTCGACAAGAGCACAAACCTAAAGATTTGGACAAAATGGTTTGGTATGTGTTGAATAACTGTCCTGAGATACTACCTTATATCAAGTAAGTGTAGTACTGCAGCTTATACATCATAATCTACTAAACTTGCAGCACATTCTTATATATTTAGATGTTTGACGCGATCACTATGTTGTGCAGCATCTACAAAGAGGAGTTACTGCCGCAAAATCCAAGAAACATTGACAAACTGGTTATGGCAGGATTTGCGAAATGGTTCAAGAACCATGTAAGCTTTTGAAGTGCACTGTCAATTTTTTTAATGTATTGAGTACATAAGATGATCAGCTTGTCTATTTTCTAACCATAGGTTAAGAAGATGCGGGAGGATGGGCGGGCAGTTGATGATGCCCTCACTAGCAATGGGTCCTGATACTCGGGTAAGACATTATGAATCTTGCGTTGTTGGAGATGTGCGCTACAACACCCTTGCACGAGACGAAGGCAGGAAGACACAAAACAGTGTCATCATGAGCACGGATACGTATGACAACGAGACAACTGAAATGTATGCTAACATAACAGACATTGTTCAGTTGCAGTATATCTCCAGTTTCGAGGACCATCGGTGTGTGTTTTTGTTGTGCTGTCGTTGGTATAACCTGTTTTCCAGGATCGCAAAACCCAGAGCTGATGATTATTTCAAATCCATCAGTGTCAAGGTGGCGTACCAGACCAACGAGCCTTTTATTTTGGCAAATCAAGCAACACAGATATTTTTCTTGGAAAACACATTTGCACGTAGCGATGACTGGAGAGTATTGCAAAGGTTTGAGCAGAGGAATTCGTTTAATGAAGTTGCACAACAAGATGATGCTTACACTGCTCCTGATGTACAAGATAACACAGATGTTCCTAATATCTTTGAGAACCATCATGTCAATGACGCCGGTGAAAAGATTGCATGTCGTGCTGTGGACATACAAGAGTTGATCAAGAAGAAGCTAACGTTCGAGGACGTTGAGGACGAACAAGAAGATGACACCGTGGGGAATTATGATTCAGACTGATACACATGGCGAAGATGTTGACGCTGCTGCTGCGGATGATGATTACATTGCTTTTGTCGTATTTGCCTGTCAGAAGACGTTTTTTTATCTACTATTTGAAATTATGTTTGCTATGACAACTGAAACCTGATGAACATGTTGTTTAGTATTTTGTTGTGAGAACATCACTTGTTATGTATGCTGATTTGTGTTTGGTGATTGTATGACAACTAAAACATGATGACATTGTTGTTTACTTGTACTCATATTTGGTTGTGAAACTTGACTTTGATGACATAGTTTGTTGTTGGACTGCAATTTGCTCGACGTCTTCGAATGAGAACAAAGCTGACCCGACAGGGCCTCTGCTATTTATTTATTTATATGAGCAAAAGGGGATACCCCCTGATTTCCATTAATAGAAATCATTAGATGTTCACAACACTACGCCCAGCCTGCTACACAGGTTTCATTCATTACTAGTTTCAGCAAAGTGATCATGTCGTAGCCACTGAATACATCACGAGTGCTACATACACTGCAAATAAAGAGACAATCATCCTACAGAGCACATCGATTTTGCCCATTATCTTCACAAGCTCTTTCATCTCCTCATTGCTGTCAAGGCCGTTCAGCAGCTGTTGCTTGGCCATGATCAGAGGAACTACATCTTTAACCTTCTGCTCTGCATCTTCCTCTTCTGCTGTTCCTTCAGTTACTTGTCCAACACCCCAACCTGCTGGTATTGGGATTCCTCGGCTAACCAAATAATCAGCGTAGTTGCATTCCCCCACATTAGCAACTTCCCAGAAATACAAATCACATGAATCTTCCCTTTTCTGCACGAATCAAATTGGAAGATCATCAACCAAACTATTAAAAAATCAGCAACTGAAAGCAGCAGAACAACACTTAAACATATTATTACCCCATGATTCGGGCATTTGTAGAAGACTCGGCCAGGGTTGCGGATTGTGGTTGAGACGCGACGGATGACTCTGCGTGATTTGCAGCAGTGGCACCACACCAAGGGCAGCGGGTTGAGATGAGCAATCGGCTGCGGTGCGCATGCCGGCGGGGGTGTGATGAGACCCATAGGCGATGGTACGGGTGGCAACTTGGCACATATCTGGTTGTTGCCTGCTGAAGAGCAGGTGGACGAGCAGCCAGCGGACATGGTTGCTGCGGCCAGAGCTTCTGATGCTAGGCAGAGTAAGTAGAGAAGAGGAGAAGCGAACGTTGGATATGTCAGTTTCATTACTTGCAGAGTAGCATAGCACCATATATAGTCATAGTCTAGGTTTGGATTCGAACCAGCTACAGGAGCACGTCTTTCTTTTTTCTAAAACTCGGCAACGTCTCTTTACTGGTACACTAGCTTGTTCTGTACGCCTTCCCAAGTCTTTGATTTTCTTTCCCTTTTTTTGCAAGGAAGGAAGGAGGACAAAATTGAGAGTTCCTCGGACTCGAACCCAAGACCTCTCGGTTGAAAACCAAGGGTGCTAGTCACTTCTGTGGCGAATGTTCCCTGTGAGGAGGACGGCAGACAAACGCATTTTCCTCACAGTTTTCTTCCTATATATAAAAAAGTATGCTACTTGGTGTCCGCTTAGTCAAAAAACGATTGTGCCAACCTTGACCGTTGGATTGACATTCAACGTCTGTTGCGTTTCTTCAGTCTCTTCTTCCTCGAGCCGCCAAAGCCAAACCAGCGCCGGCGGGCCGCCTGCTCCCGCCTCCCACGGCTGGCTGTGATCTTCCCCGGCTCCTGTTCGTTCCCGTCCGAGGCCTCACCATCGTCATCCGCCTTGGTTCGCTCGCCACGGCGCCGCCCTCCGGTGTTGTCAACATGGTCAACAACCGAGAGGAATAAGGAGATGACTGTACATGGTGGGGATGACAGTAGGGACCCAGCAGCACGCATAGTAATTTTGTTTTTTCGGGACGAAGAAGGGTATCAACTGGGTTGTGCGGGACCCGTGGCCCTTCTAGCCCAGGCTTTTATTTCATATGTTTAGCACATGACCAGCCCAGTTTGTTTTTTTCCTTTCTGAAAAATGGCTAGCAAGCTATTTTGTTTTTTGCAGAATACCCAACATATGCCTACTTGCTTTTCTACGCCCTGCTGGGCCGGAAATCTTTCAAGACGAGGAGGGATGCATTTTGCCCAGAAAATGGGTTATAAGTAATAAGAAATGGACTATAAGTAATAATAAATGGGCTATAAGTAATAATAAATGGGCTATAAGTAATAATAAATGGGCTGTAAAATGAAAAAATACAGCAAACAGGCAATTAGTTCCAAAATACTGTTTTCTTTCGGATTTTGATATTTTAAATTTCATTGTTTTTGTGCGGGTTAAATTTCATTGAATTTAAATTAAGGTATATTTAGATTTAAAATTAATTTGAATCTGGCTAGAAATTTCGGGCCGTATGCTGTTTGGGATAGATTTGGAGGCTGACTTGTGGGTCTACTAGGTTGACGTGTACTTTGGCTTTGTCAACTTAGTCCACAAATGATTCTAGCAGCAGTGACCGTTGGATGTTAATCCAACGGCCGTGCTACTTCTTCAATATCTGATCTTCTTGCTCCAGCCGCCCAAACCAGCGCAGGTGGGACTGCCTGCTCCCGCCTCCCGTGGCCGGCTGTGCTGCCGCACAGGCGGCACCGCCCCACCCTACTTCATTATTGGCCAGGCCATTCCTCTACTCACCCACACCTCCTGTTATTTTCCGGCGACGGCAGCCGGACCAGTAAACCCTCATACTCCCCACCGCGTGGGCAACCATTGCCGAGTCTTCCCCGGCTCCGTGTCGTTCCCTTCCTAGGCCTCGCCGTCGTCCACCGCCATGGTGCTCTCGGCGTGGCCTGGTCAACGTGGTCAACGAACGACATCCATCGGTCGTGGACTATACGCGCAATATAATGATTCATCCACCTGACAGCTGGGACCCACCCGAAGGGCCTCTGTATTTCACGAAAAAACGTTCCCCCTGCTGACATGTCGGACCCACCAGCTATATCTTCGCACGCAAGGAAGTGCCTCCTTATTACGCACAAAAAAATGAATACCCACCCTGCTAGCTGGGACCCACCATAGTGGGAGGATGACTTGTGGGCCAACTAAGTTGACGGGGACGGAGGATTTTGTCAACTTAGTCAATATGAACGATTCTAGCTCCAGCGACCGTACGATGTCCATCCAACGGTCGTAGTGCTTCTTCAACCTCTGGTCTTCTTGCTCCAGCCACCCAAAGCAGCGCCGGTCGTGCCGCATGCTCCTGCCTCTCATGGTCGGCTGTGCTGTCGCGGAGGCCTCACCGCCCCCTACTATTCCCACCGCTGCCCAGGCCCTGCGGCCACGGCAGCCTCACACCGCAGCCGAAACAGTGAACCCTCGTACTCCTCTCCGCGTGGGCTTCCACTGCCGCGTCTTTCCCGGCTCCGCGTCGTCCCCTTCTTAGGCCTCGCTGTCGTCTACCGCCGTGGTGCTCTCGGCGCGGCCTGGTCGTCAAGGAACAACTTCCATCGGACGTGGACTGTACATGGAGAGGCTGACAGCTGGGTCCACAGACGCAGCAAGGAAGTGCCTCCTTATTACGCGGAAAATAATGATTCCTCCACCTGACAGCTGGGACCCACTGGACGGGCCACTGTATTTCATGGAAAAAACGTTTCCCCTTGATTGCTGGGACCCACCAGCTTCATCTTCTCACGCAAGGAAGTGCGTCCGGGCAAAAAAAATGATTCGCCCCCCTAACTGCTGGGACCCACCAGCTACACCTTCGCATGCAAGGAAGTGCGCCCGGGCAAAAAAACAAAATGATTCGCCCCCCTGACTGCTAGTACCCACCAGCTACATCTTCACAGGCAAGGAAGTGCCTGACAGTCGGGACCCACCTGGTCGAAGCGCACGTAGTGTTGTCATCCTGGTCGCGAACGTGTACGTACATACCGGTCGATGTAGAGGTGCGCACGTGTCATAGTAGAGGCGCGCACGTGTCGTAGTAGAGGCGTGCACGTAGCATGTACACGTACATGCAGCGGCCAAGGTGCAAGAAAGAAAATACAGCCACGTATGTGTACATACGGGCGGGGTCTCGAACGCCTACTCGCGCATACGTACGGCCAGGGCTCGTGTACATGGCTGGGTCGGAACGGAGAAACAGCGTCGTCCTCGTGTTCATGGGGAGGCAACGCAATGCATCGTGTTCATGGGGAGGCTACGGAATGCGTCGTGTTCATCGGGAGGCAACGAAGCACGTGGGAGCCAACCGGCTGGGTCGGAACGGAATGCGTGGTCGTGTTCATCTGGAGGACTTGGACGGAACAGGCAATGGAAACGAGGCCTGGCGTACCGCACAACGGAGGAAACGGACCTCCTACGTTCGGAACGGGGTCCTGTTGATCGGGAGGGGTGTGGCGTATCGCAAAACGGAGGAAACGGACCTCCTACGATCGAAATGGGGGTCCTGTTGATCGGGAGGGGTGTGGCGTGCCGCAAAACGGACGAAATGGACCTCCTACGGTCGAGGGGGTCCTGTTCATCAGGAGGGGTGTGGCGTACCGCAAAACGGGACTCCACGGGATATTGTTCATCTCCACCGTCGACCTCCTCCATCCTCCACGGGCTACCGTCGACCTCCTCCAGCCTCCACGGGCTCCTGTTCATCCAGCCTCCACTACGCGCTACTCCACCGGCTACTGTTCAACCACCCCTCCACGGGCACCCCTCCACCGTCTACTGTTCATCCAGCCCTCCACACCACGGGGTCCTGTTCAACCACCCCTCCACGGGCACCCCTCCACTGTCTACTGTTCATCCAGCCCTCCACACTACGGGGGCTTGTTCATCCAGAGGCAACGCCACTGCTCACTCTTCATCCAACCCCCCCCCCTCCCTGCAACGCTCACTGTTCATCCAATCGATCAGCTTCAGTTAGCAGCAGTAGTGAAGGAATCGCTCGATCGGGTTCAGTTAACAGCCATCGATCGATCGCTCGGGTTCGGTAACGCGTAGCCTGCAGTGCAATCACTCGGATTCAGTTAGAGCCCAGCGCCTCGCTCGGGTTCAGTTAGAGCCAACGCCTCGCACACACGCGCGTACGTGTACGAGAGAAACGCGCATCGCTCGGCCCCCGACTTCCCACCGTAACTGGGAACTCCCCGAAATTTTCCTCCCCCTCGCTACTACCATGGTTTTTTCCGTCATAGACGGCCCAAAGAATGTCAGGCAGCTGCGTCTCCGGCCCGCCCAGGATGAAAAGCCCATTTTCTGTCATAATTTTTTGTCATAGAAGTAGGAGCCCACCACATCTATGATTATACCGGGTTTTGTCACAATTATCGTCATAGAAGTGTCATATGTATGACAGAAAAATTCGTTCGGCCCAAAATGTCACGGATGTGTCTTTTTTTTTAGTGGTGGTGTCTCAGCACGAAGAACTTTCGCAACGGGGCATACTCGGGGAGAACACTTATACCTTGAAATTTTTGTAAGGGATCATCTTATAATGCTACCACCGTACTAAGCAAAATAAGATGCATAAACATAAACATCACATGCAATCAAAATATGTGACATGATATGGCCATCATCATCTTATGCTTTTGATCTCCAGCACCAAAGCGACGTCATGATCTCCATCGTCACCGGCTTGACACCTTGATCTCCACCGTAGCGTCGTGGTCGTCCCACCAACTATTGCTTCTACGACTATCGGTACCGCTTAGTGATAAAGTAAAGCAATTACATGGCGTTCGCATTTCATACAATAAAGTGACAACCATATGGCTCCTGCCATTTGCCGATTACTTTTACAAAACATGATCATCTCATACAACAACTTTATATCACATCATGTCTTGACCATATCACATCACAACATGCCCTGCAAAAACAAGTTAGACGTCCTCAACTTTGTTGTTGCAAGTTTTACATGGCTGCTACAGGCTACTAGCATGAACCATACTTACCTACGGCACAAAAACCACAACGGTGATTTATCAAGCTTGATGTATTAACCTTCACAAGGACCAGCCGCATTCAAATTCGATTCAACTAAAGTTGGACACACAGACACCCGCCAGCCACCTTTATGCAAAACTAGTTGCATGTCTGTCGGCGGAACCGGTCTCATGAATGCGGTCATGTACGGTTGGTCCGGGCCACTTCATCCAACAATACGCTGAATCAAAATAAGACATTGGTGGTCAGTAGTATGATGATCACCGCCCATAACTCTTTGTGTTTTACTCGTGCATATATATCATCTACACATAAACCTGGCTCTGATACTACTGTTGGGAAACGTAGCATGCAATTTCAAAAATTTCCTACCCTCACGCAAGATCTATCTAGGAGATGCATAGAAACGAGAGGGGGAGAGTGTGTCCACATACCCTCGTAGACCCAAAGTGGAAGCGTTAACTTAACGTGGTTGATGTAGTCGAACGTCTTCTCGATTCAACCGATCAAATACCGAATGTATGGCACCTCTGAGTTCTGCACACGTTCAGCGCGATGACGTCCCTCGAGCACTTGATCCAGCAGAGGGGCGAGGGAGTAGATGTGTTCCGTCAGCATGATGGGTGTGGTGATGGTGATGGTGATGTGATTCGTGCAGGGCTTCGCCTAAGCACTACGACAATATGACCAGAGGAGTAAACGGTGGATGGGGGCACCGCCCACGGCTAAGACAATTGATGTGCTAGAGGTGCCCCCTGCCCCCGTATATGAAGGAGGGAGAGGGGAGGAGGTTGGCCCTAGGGCGCGCGCCATGGAGGGGAGTCCTACTAGGACTCCTAGTCCTAGTCGCCTCCCCTTCCTTCTAACGGTGGGGGAAAGGGGAAGGAGAGGGAGAGCGAGAAGGAAAGGGGGATGGCGCCCACTTCCCTAGTCCAATTCGGCCTACTCCCTTGTGGGGGGCGCACCAGCCCCTTGTGGGCTGGTTAGCCGCCCTCCTATGGCCCATATGGCCCATATCTTCCACCGGGGGGTTCCGGTAACCCCTTCGGTACTCCTGTTAGTACCCGATATACTCCGGAACCCTTCCGGTGTCTGAATACCATCTTCCAATATATCAATCTTTACTTCTCGACCATTTCGAGACTCCTCGTCATGTCCGTGATCTCATCCGGGACTCCGAACAACCTTCAGTCACAAAAACACATAACTCATATAATACATATCGTCATCGAACGTTAAGCGTGCGGACCCTATGGGTTCGAGAACTATGTAGACATGACCGAGACACCTCTCCAGTCAATAACCAATAGCGGAACCTGGATACTCATATTGGTTCCCACATATTCTACGTAAGATCTTTATCGGTTGAACCGCAATGTCAACTAGCGGAATCATTGCTACTATCATCTTTCAACTTGGTTTTCTCTAGGAACATATAAAAACCATAGGGAAGCTACAACGCGAGCTATTGATCTACAACATAATTTGCAAAGTACTATCAGGACTAAGTTCATGATAAATTAAAGTTCAATTAATCATATTACTTAAGAACTCCCACTTAGATAGACATCCCTCTAGTCATCTAAATGATCACGTGATCCATATCAACTAAACCATGTTCGATCATCACGTGAGATGGAGTAGTTGTCAATGGTGAACATCTCTATGTTGATCATATCTACTATATGATTCACGCTCAACTTTTTGGTCTCCAGTGTTCCGAGGCCATATCTGCATATGCTAGGCTCGTCAAGTTTAACCCGAGTATTCTGCACATGCAAAACTGGCTTGCATCCATTGTATGTGAACGTAGAGCTTATCACACCCGATCATCACATGGTGTCTCGGCATGACGAACTGTAGCAACGGTGCATACTCAGGGAGAACACTTATACCTTGAAATTTAGTGAGGGATCATCTTATAATGCTACCGCCATACTAAGCAAAATAAGATGCATAAAAGATAAACATCACATGCAATCAAAATATGTGACATGATATGGCCATCATCAGCTTGTGCCTTTGATCTCCATCTCCAAAGCACCGTCATGATCTCCATCGTCACCGGCTTGACACCTTGATCTCCATCATAGCATCGTTGTCGTCTCGCCAACTATTGCTTCTACGACTATCACTACTGCATAGTGATAAAGTAAAGCAATTACATGGCGATTGCATTTCATACAAAAAAGCAACAATCATATGGCTCCTGCCAGTTGCTGATAACTCTGTTACAAAACATGATCATCTCATACAACAATTTATATCACAGCATGTCTTGACCATATCACTCACACAAGCCCTGCAAAAACAAGTTAGACGTCCTCTACTTTGTTGTTGCAAGTTTTACGTGGCTGCTACGGGCTTTTAGCAAGAACCGTTCTTACCTACGCATCAAAACAACAACGATTTTTCGTCAAGTGTGTTGTTCTAACCTTCAACAAGGACCGTCCGTAGTCAAACTCGATTCAACTAAAGTTGGAGAAACAGACACCCGCCAGCCAGCTGTGTGCAAAGCACGTTGGTAGAACCAGTCTCATGAACACGGTCATGTAATGTCGGTCTGGGCCGCTTTATCCAAAAATACCGCCGAATCAAAGTAAGACATTGGTGGTAAGTAGTATGACTATTATCGCCCACAACTCTTTGTGTTCTACTCATGCATATTATCCGCGCATAGACCTGGCTCTGACACCACTATTGGAGAACGTAGCATGCAATTTCAAAACTTTTCGTACAATCACGCAAGATCTATCTAGGAGATGCATAGCAATGAGAGGGGGAGAGTGTGTCCACGTACCCTCGTAGACTGAAAGCGGAAGCGTTAGGTTAATGCGGTTGATGTAGTCGAACATCTTCACGATCCAACCGATCTAGTACCGAACATACGACACCTCCGAATTCAGCACATGTTCAGCTCGATGACGTCCCTCGAACTCTTGATCCAGCAGAGAGTCGAGGGAGAGATTCGTCAGCATGGTGACGTGATGACGGTGTTGGTGATGTGATCTGCGCAGGGCTTCGCCTAAGCACTACGGTAATACTATCGGAGGAGTAAACGGTGGAGGAGGCATCGCACACGGCTAAGACAATGTTGTGTCTTTGGGGTGCCCTCCTTCCCCCGTATATAGAGGGAGGTGGAGGCTGGCCACCAAGGGGCGCGCCATGGGGGAGGAGTCCTACTAGGGCTCCACTCCTAGTAGGATCCCCCCCCCTATTTTTTCCTTCAACCAGAGGGGGAAAAGGGGAAGGAAGAGGGAAAGGAGAAGGAAAGGGGGTGGCACCCCCTTCCCTAGTCCAATTAGGCCTCCTCCCTTGTGGTGGGCGCACCAGCCCCTTGTGGGCTGGTTAGCCTCCCTCTTATGGCCCATATGACCCATATTTTCCATCTGGAGTTTTCGGTAACCCCTCCGGTACTCCGGTTTGTACCGATACACTTTGGAACCCTTCCGATGTCCGAATACCACCTTCCAATATATCAATCTTTACCTCTCGACTATTTCGAGACTCCTCATCATGTCCGTGATCTCATCCGGGACTCCGAACAAACTTTGGTCACCAAACCACATAACTCATAATACAAATCGTCATCGAACGTTAAGCGTGCGGACCCTACGGGTTCGAGAACTATGTAGACATGATCGAGACACATCTCCGATCAATAACCAATAGCGGAACCTGGATGCTCATATTGGCTCGTACATATTCTACGAAGATCTTTATCGGTCAAACCACACAACAACATACGTTGTTTCCTCTGTCATTGGTACGTTACTTGCCCGAGATTCGATCGTCGGTATCTTCATAACTAGTTCAATCTCGTTACCGACAAGTCTCTTTACTCATTCTGTAATACTTCATCCCGCAACTAACTCATTAGTCACATTGCTTGCAAGGCTTATAGTGATGAGCATTACCGAGAGGGCCCAGAGATACCTCTCCGATACACGGAGTGACAAATCCTAATCTCGATCTATGCCAACCCAACAAACACCTTCGGAGACACCTGTAGAGCATCTTTATAATCACCCAGTTACGTTGTTTCGTTTTATAGCACACAAGGTGTTCCTCTGGTATTCGGGAGTTGCATAACCTCATAGTCAGAGGAACATGTATAAGTCATGAAGAGAGCAATAGCAATAAAACTTAACGATCATTATGCCAAGCTAACGGATGGGTCTTGTCCATCACATCATTCTCTAATGATGTGATCCCATTCATCAAATGACAACACATGTCTATGGTCAAGAAACATAACCATCTTTGATTCACGAGCTAGTCAAGTAGAGGCATACTAGGGACACTTTGTTTTGTCTATGTATTCACACATGTACTAAGTTTCTGGTTAATACAATTCTAGCATGAATAATAAACATTTACCATGATATAAGGAAATATAAATAACAACTTTATTATTGCCTCTAGGGCATATTTCCTTCATGCCGGGCATGTCCGAAGGGTGCCAGGCGAAAATATCCCAATTTTCGCGTAAGAATGTGTGTAAAGCGGTGTCCCCTTCCAGATCCAGTTGTGCTCCAATAAACGCTGTCTTGTTGGGGTCCGTCGGGTGCACTTGAAATTTAACTATTTCCTCTGCTATCTTGAAAGAGGTGGGTTTTGGTCTCTTATCGAGAATCACATCGCCCTTGTCCACCGTTGACCGTAGGGTGGTTAGTTCTTCGGCCGCTAGGGCTTTGGATAACGCCTCGAGGGCCAAGGATGTGGTTTTGTTTTCGGCACGGAGTGCTTTGTCCGAGTCGCTCGAGATTGTGATGATTCCGTTGGGTCCAGGCATTTTAAGCTTCATATACCCGTAATGGGGTATAGCCTGGAAGCGTGAGAAAGCGTCCCGTCCAGGGATGGCGTGATACCCACTGCTGAAGGGGACCACATGAAAGAGCAACTCTTCGGACCTGTAGCTTTCAGGCATGCCGAATACCACATCCAATTTAATTCTCCCAGACCATCGTGGTTCTCGACTGGGGATAATCCCTCGAAAGGTAGTGTTGCTTTGCTCCATGCGTGTTCTATCGATCTGCATTTTGTCGAGTGTGTCTTCATAGATGAGGTTAAGCCCACTGCTGCCGTCCATGAGCACTTTGGTAAGCCGAAAACTGTCCACAATGGGGTTAAGTACTAGGGCGGCGGGTGCTCGGACTGACCGAGCCTTTGGTTCGTCTTCGGCGGTGAATGTTATTGTCGCGTCTTTCCATTGGCTTAGTGCAGTACTTTGGTGGACTTCGGCGAGGTCGTGAAGTGCCCTTTTTCGCTGATTATTTGAAGAGAAGGTATCGAAGACCATGAGGACGTTAAAATTGTCCCTTTCTGGCGAGTGTTTCTCTGGGGTGATGGTGGCGATGATGGCCTATCCACTTTTTGCTACCTACCGGAGTACCCAGCATGCGTGAAGTCTATGGGATGAGTCTGTACCCGGAGTCGCATCTATCGGACAGGGCTTGTCAAGAAGCTCGTCAAGAATAGACTTATATCCCATAAAGGTTTCATTTTTTCTGTCGATGGGCTGACGATCGGATGCCTCGCTAGGGTGGGTCCGCTTAGTACGGGTCGTGTACTGCTTAAAGGCAACGGGTTCCAGCTGAGTTTTCTGGGCCTTCCATGTGCTTTCCATCGTGCAGTACTTTTGTACCACCTGAGATAGTTCCGTGAAGCTCTGTATGTGGCCACGGTCGAGGGCATTCCGTATGCCCTCATCGGTACAATTGCGATGGAAGATCGAGACCACGTCGTCGTCACAGCAAACTTTGATCTTGTTTTTAACAAGTAGGGATCTGGCCCAGAAGTGATGGACCGTTTCCTGAGGTTGCTGCCTTACATACATCAGGTCATATATATCTAGAGGCCCTGACTTGCTTGGAGAGTATTGATTGTGGTGGGTGGGTGGGTTAAAATTTGAATCCCGACCCACATCTATGCTTGGAGCTTGCAAAGTCTCTGAGGTGACTAGTTCGGGTCTGGGGAGATCCAAGTGCTCCCGCGATCCTACATCCGAGCCGGAGTTTGAGGGACGTGGAGTCCCATCCTAAGAGAGAGTATCCGGCTCGAGGGGTTCAGAGACCCAAACATATTTGGTTCTCAACATAGGGGGAGAGGAGTCCTTGGCTCGTTCCTCGATGACCGCTGCTAGGTGGGTGATCGGTGGGCGATGAATTTCCCTCTGATCGGGCTTGAGCCCGGTCCGACCATAATCTGTTGAAACCCCAAGTGCAGCGATGTGATCTACCAGCTTTTTTAAGGACGAGACGTCTGTCGGATCCATCTTTTCGGAGTACTCAAGACCAATGCAAAGACGGTGTTCGGCGGTTGTAGGGGGTGATGTAGGATTGATGGCCGTAGGGGCCCTTATGACGAAACTGCCGAGATGGAGGGTCTGCCCTGAAGTTAGGCTCCTTCCATAAATGATATTGTCATTGATGACTAGGCGAGCCATAGATCACTTTTTCGGGACTACACAACAGAGCTCTCAATGAAAGCACCAATGTCGGTATCAAACCTGGCAGATCTCGGATAGGGGGCGCCAAGTTGTGCATCTGAGGATCTATGGTAACAATGGACAAAGGGACACATTGTTTACCCAGGTTCGGGCCCTCTTGAAGGAGGTAAAACCCTACGTCCTCCATGATTATATTTAATGAATATAGGGGTTACAAGAGTTGATATACCTCGAGACCGTAATGGCTAAACCCTAGCTTGTCTAGCCTATGAATTATGATAGCCTCTGGGAACTAAACCCTCCGGCTTATATACACACCGGAGGGCCCAGGGTTTGTACAAAGTCAGTTCATAAGGGAAGGAAACAATACACCCGGACTCTAATCTTGTCGTCCACGCATATAGGAGTCCTATCCGAACATGGAGGATGGCCTTAAGCTCTATCTTCATGGCCCATTCAGCCCGTCCTGCATCCTTGGGCCGGACACCTGAGGACCCCCGAAACCAGGACTCCCTCACCTATGCCTACACAGTAGCTGCAAATCAATTCTGAGCCAAAGTTTTGGCGAGACGTGGGTGGAAAATTCCTTCGCCAATTAATTGCGAGCCAATGTTTGGCGGGGTGAGCAGTGGCTCAATCCAAACAGCCCCTGCCTTCACGCAGCGGAGAGGCAGTGATGTCAACTCCTCCTTCACATGGTCTAGCGGCAGCGAGGGTGGCACTGGACCATTGTTTTAGAGTGAGCGTTCACTCATGAGCTCCATTTGTCGCACGTACTCATCATACATCACCGCTGTCTTCGCGTATAGTGGTGGCTGCTCCTCCTCATCGCCATAGGAGATGACGATCTCCTCCTTCTTGGAGATGCCGGTGACCATGGAGGTCGAGGTCCCGAAGAGGACATCGGCAGTGCCAAGATTCGGACATCCGGAGCTGTCGCCGCTTGTCGGCACGGAGAACCATGTCTTCGGCATAGTGTGAACACAATGGTATGTATGATGGCTCCATATTTTACGCATCTTTAGAGCTCATTATATGCAGATTATCTCCATATATCAAGTCATATCATGTTCCATTTAGCCAATTACATGTCCATATGCATGATTTCCAGTCTTTATCCTTTTCACCGCGAGCATTGCATAATCTTTATTCTTGGTTAGTTTTTATTAGTTTTCCTTGTCTTTGTGTGTATTGTAGGTGAGATGTACTTCCCAACCACTTAGCACGATGAAAGGAGTTCAAACTGTAGACACTTGGGACCCTAGACTTAGCTATTTCGAAGGTGGAAAAAGTCATTTTTCCAAAGTGCTCCAAATGAAGATATAAAACCAGAAATAGATCGGCATCGTTCATACAAATCCAACGAGCACAAGAACGTCAAATTCCGAGTTTGTATGAAGAAAGACGACATTTCATACGACCGCTACTAGTTGTTTGAGCGCCCGTATGATGTCCAGATAGCACCGAAAGTTGTATTTTGTGAAGGGATTCTTCGTGGATTTCATCCCCATTTGTTCCCATGACTTCCTTGGCCATCAAGGGGTGATTTGGGAGAGGGTAAGGCTCATCTAGAGCCCTTGGATCAAAGGAGAGAAGCCGCGTCAAGGGAGGAGGCATAGGGAGAGTTCTTATATATACACCTTCAACCTTAGCCGCCGCTATCTTCATCTTCATCATTCTCATCTCATGAAGCTTCATCTCCAAGTACAGCCACCGTCCACATCAAGACACCATTGTTGCAACCTTGAAGGTGACCAGAAGGGAGACGCCATGCCGTTACCACCATCACCTGCTGCCACGTCGCCTCCATCACCATCACCATCATCATCCCTGCTTCCTCCTCCATCACAGTCTCCGTGATGGGTTGTAATAACTCTTGAACTCCCTTATATATGATGTTATTTGAGTAATTGTTGGTTATGGGTCGGTTGATTAGTAAGTGGTTATTTGATATGTGTTGTCTAATTATGCGTGTTGTATTGTGTTACTTATTTACCGTCAGTAATTTTGTGATGGGAGATGTCCTATCCATTGCTGTAGTTGGAGACATCCAACTCCCCGGGCCACACAAGAAGTATATAGATGGTTGTGGAAACCGAGAGACCTACGGTGTGACAGGCGCAGATATCTTAAGGAAAACACAATTATTCTAGGAGCACGGTTGTCCATAAAACTTAGTGCCTCTGTCCCGTCCTCAAACCACGAGGACCTTAATATCTTTGGGTTAGCTGCCTTAGGTATGGAACAAGAAGTAGGATGCATGAGTCTCAACACGGCGTGTCTTGAGAGATAATGTTATGTGAGGGACCGCTCACCAGAAATAGACCACCATATCCTATAATGCAGATACTGGCTTAGCTGCAATGGCATAGCTGTAAAGTTGAGCTCCATTCCGTGCCGGAGCCGAAAGAGGTGATACTTAGATGCCAACAATCTCATCTAAAACATCACATACTTTTCTTATTTTCATTGTTTAGTTTAATATTTATGTTTTGTCATCTCTAGCTTGTTTAATTAATTTCTACACTTTTACCTTTCCCAAGCAACTTAGTTAAGTGAGCTATTTCCAAACTCCGGTTTGTGTGTGAGCATGGTTGTGTTAGTGACAACACAACTGCGGGGATTGTGGTGCCATCATATTCGCTCCATGTGGGATCGACAAACCTTACTTATCACGAAATTGCTGCATAGCCTTGTGCACTTTGCAGGGCATCAATGGACGACACCAGGGAGGAGAATCATAGAGGAAAAGGAGTGGAAAGGTGTGGTGTGGATGGCTCCAGAGCCCTACTTAAATAGACGTGGCCAGGTCAGGCGAAGGGACGGGAAGCCATGGGAAGCCAACTTCAATGCAATGGTTGGAGTAGGCTTCTCGGTTACCGCATCATCATTGAAGCGGCACGACCCGCTCGTCCGGTTGTGTCACTCAGACCAGCAGCATCGATGACGTGGAGACACATCCGCTCTAGACCTACGCTGACTGGCATGAATGTGCGGCAACCACTTCAGGCGGAGAGAGTTTTGCATGCATAGAGGGCTTTTTGTGGGATTGAGTTGTCGGGTGCGTACGTATGAAGGTCCGGATGCCAATAGGCTGATTCCCAGAATTTCGGGTTTTCGAACCGGTCCGCGGACTGACGAGGTAGCGTGTTGGACGGCATACTGCATCTGACATGTCGATCCGGACGGTTTGAGATTTTGTGTTGAAGATATGTGGTGTGGGCTTATGCGCGGCGCTTTGAGTTTGGTTATGTGACTTCTGTGGTGAGGTACTCCGCAAATGCTATGTCTCGCCCATAGCGATTCCTATGAGAAATCGCCTACGGGCAGACTAGTATCGGGCTGGTCCATTTAGCTGTTGTCCTTCATTGCATTCACTCGTCCCGATCGATAGATTCAGTTTGTCCGGTCCGGTTTCTTTTCTTTTTGTTTCCTTTTCTTTTGTTTTGTCTTTGTTGTTTTCTTGCTTTCTCATCCTTTTTTTTCTTCTTTCATGCTTTGGTTTTTTGTTTTCTCAATGGGCTTTTTTTCTTCTTTACACTTTCTTTTTCTTTTTTTCTTGGTTTTATTTGATTTTTTGGGTTTTCCGATTTTCCTTTTGTTTCTTTTGTCCGTTTTCACTGGGTTTTTTTAGTACATGTCTACTTTTTTCTTACAAGTTTGTACATTTTCATGTATATTTAAAATATTTTTATATACTCGTTTAACATTTTTAAAATACATGTTTAACAGTTTTTACAAAAAACAAAATTTGAATATATATTTTTTCAAATATGTGTTAAACTTTTTTTCAAATACATTTTTGGAAACAGTTTGGTCATTGTAAAAAAATACTTTCTGAAAACATACGAACACATTTTTGAGACTTTTCTAGATTTTAAGAAATGCAACGTACATTTTTTTGAATGTACAAAACAATTTTATTAAATTAAAGGAACATTTGTTTTACATTGTATAAGCATTTTTTAATTTCACATGCATTTTGATATTTTATAATTGTCACTAACATTTTTCGTACATATGTAAAAATAATTTGTATAGGTGATTAACATTTTCTACTTTTTACATTGACATTTATACATTTTCGTATACTAGACAATCATATTTGTTTTTTCTTCATCTTTTTACTTTATCAATTATTTACTTCAAATCTTTTACATGTGTGTGTCAGATTTTGGTTTATTTAATTTTGGTGGTGCCAGTTTGATAACTTGCAAGGGAAGGAAACTCAAGGCAGCAATTCACGGCATCTCAAGGCAGCAATTCACGCTAACACGTACGTACAGAATGATAGAATGACTAATCTCAAAAAAAATTGAAAGAATGACTGGATTCGTTTTTCCGATAAAAGGCGATTTTATTGAAAGGCATTATAAGAAACACCCGGCCTCTGCATAACTAGATTGCACACAGCCGAACACCAAAAGTCTGACAACCAGAAGAAAACAAAAACCGACAAATCGGCAATAGTAGAGTCTTATAGACCGACACTGTGCCTATGTCGAAAGGTGAGATGGACCGATCCGGAGGTTGTGCTGCAACCCATGTTGGGTAAAAACCTCCGTAGCCAGCTGCTCCAACCACGTACACACCGCCTTAAACAGTGGTTGGACCTCCGCTCGTTGTAGCATAGACCACGTACGAAACGAGTGCGTACAACGAAAAATAGCCTGCAAAGGAGAAGCATTTTTGTCATTAAAAACAAAATTATTTCTACATAGCCAAAGCGACCATAGTAAGGCATACGCTCCCACCCTCAATAGCGTTTTGAACCTATATGAAATACTGTCGAACCAATGACCAAAAATATTGGCAACACTTGTGGGTGAATATAAACTTGACGCTATTTGGATGACTGACCATGTAGAACGTGCAAAGTTGCATTGGAAAAAGAGGTGTATGATTGTGTCATCATGAGTACAAAAACAACACTTCTTACTCCCTTGCCAATTGCGTTGTGCGAGGTTGTCTTTGGTTAGCACAATTCCCCTACAAAGATACCACATGAAGACTTTAACTTTTAGTGGTATCTTCGACCTCCAAATTTTCTTATTATTGCTCACCGGTACCTCAGAATGCGTGAGCGCATAATACATAGAGTCTACGGTGAAAGACCCTGATGTAGTAAGGTTCCAGCGAAACACATCCCGTCCTTCTGTCAGGCTAGTCGCATCCAGATGGGACAAAAGATTATGCCATGACATAAGTCGGGGGCCAGTCAAATCCCGCCTGAACGAAATATTCAGGGGGGTGAACTAAGAACCTATGCAATAGTATTATTCTTATCTCGAGCGATGTTGTACAAGGCTGGATATTGTTCTCGGAGACTGGCACCGCCTAGCTAGATGTCTTCCCAAAAACGGATCTCTGACCCATCCTTTATCGCGAAAGACACAAAGCGAAAGAGATGTTTCTTTCCCGCCATTAGGCCAGCCCAAAAGTGCGAGTCGCCAGGTTTCCAATATGCCTGAGACACCGCCTTGTGGCCTAGATACTTGTTGCGCAGTATGGTTTGCCAAACACCATCCTCAGTAAGAAGTTTGAACAACCATTTACTAAGGAGAGCCTCATTCTTGACCTGCAGGTCATGAATTCCAAGGTCACCTTGGTATTTCGGCCTACAAACCGCACTCCACCTGGCTAGTCTGTATTTTTTCTTTTCCCCATCTCCTTGCCAAAAGAATCTGGATCTGAAATAGTTCAGTCTTTGCAAGACCCCTTTTGGGAGTTCGAAGAAAGAAAGCATATAGAGAAACATACTTGTGAGGACAGAATTAATCAAAACCAGCCGTCCTCCAACAGAGAGCAGCTTGCCTTTCCAGCTGCTCAACCGTTTCTCTAACCGCTCCTCTACATGCTTCCACTTTACAATGGTGAGACGTCGATAATGAATCTGTATTCCCAGATATTTAATCGGGAAATGGCCATGTGCGCAACCAAACAGGTCAGCATAATCGGCCTCCCGGCTTCTCCAAAGCAGAAAAGTTTGCTTTTATGGAAGTTAATTTCAAGACCCGACATTTGCTCAAAAGCTGAAAGCAAGAGTTTTAGGTTTCGAGCCTTGTCCAGGTCATATTCCATAAAAGGAACTGTGTCATCGGCATATTGCAAAATAGAGAGGCCACCATCCACAAGGTGTGGCACTACTCCCGCAATCTGTCCATCCTGCTTGGCGTGCTCAATTAGAATGGCGAACATGCCAGCAGCAATGTTAAATAACATTGGGGACATGTAGTCACCCTGTCGTAGTCCTTTTTTTGTCTGAAAGTAATGGCCTACATCATCATTGGCTTTGATGGCCACGCTACCTCCAGTTACAAAAATGTGGATCCATTGACGCCATTTATCGGGGAAACCTTTCATCCTTAAGGCATGTTTGAGGAAAGACCATTTAACCTTATGATAGGCTTTTTCAAAGTCAATTTTGAATGCTACTCCACTCATGTTTTTCGGTGCATCTCGTGAATTGTCTCATGTAGGATTACTACGCCATCGAGTATATTCCTTCCTTGCATGAACGCCGTTTGAGATGGCCGGACAACATGGTCAGCTATCAAGTTTAACATATTTGTAGCTATTTTGGTAAAAATCTTGAAGCTGACATTAAGTAGGCATATGGGTCTATATTTTTGGATCCGTTCAGCCTCCTTAATCTTCGGCAACAAAACAATCTCGCCAAAATTCAGCCTGAATAGGTCAAGTCGGTCGGCATGAAGACAATTGAACAACTCCAAAAGGTCAGAGTTGATGATATCCCAGAAATTCTGATAGAATTCTGCGGGGAAGCCATCTGGTCCTGGAGCTTTGTTATGTTCCATTTGGAACACCGCTGCTCTCACCTCCTCTTCTGAGAAAGGTGTCATGATGAAGTCATTCTATTCTGCCGTGACTTGAGGAATACCATATGTTCGGTTCTCATCAAGGGTGAAATTCCCTTCATCTGGCGGCCCGAACAGAGATTTGTAGTAGCTGGTGATATACCTTTTGAGCTCCTCATGACCTTCAATCTGCCCTTCATCTTGTTGGAGACTATAAATAAGTTTTTTCCTATGTCGACCATTGGCGACCAATTGGAAGTATTGTATTACTATCTCCCATCAAGATGAAATCAGCTTTGGATCTTTGGTAATATTTAATTTCCTCTTCTCGCAAAAGACGTGCAACCTTCTCATTGGATTGAATTTTTAAATCAATCTCCTGTTGAGATAAGATGCGCGTCTCTGCAATTTCATCGAGGTCATCAATAATGGTAGAGAGGCGCTAGGGTATAAAAGCTAGGGAGCACAATGCGAGTGAAACGACGATTAGTAGTCGGGCGTTTCTGTATCTGGTGGTCGCAAAGGGAGGCCAAACAATTGGTCGAGGATGAGTTCGTGTGTGTACCTGGTGCACCGCATCAACCCATCGCGCCTATTCTCCAACAAGGACAATCAGCCACAGCAAGCTCGTGAGGCGGCAGCGACTCGGGCTCTACCTCGCCCGACCATTGCCTTAGGGCACATCCCGTATACCCTGCCCCGTAAAAATCAGTTTAAAGGATACCGTAAAAAGTTTTTTCACATTTTTACAGTATGACTTTTATTCCGGCGGTACAGATCTAACATATTTCATTGTGCCGATAAAATTGCACAAACTCCCCTAAAAACCTCCGTTAAAATATAATTGGATCCGTCTCGGCCGCTCTCACCGTGAGGATCTCATCAGGGGCAGATAGGAGCGCGTGTCCTGCCGGTGACGGCGCTGCCGTGGAGCAAGACGAGGACTTCGGGGACGGACACGACGAGCAGGCATCAGCTAGCTCATGGCGGCGGCGGCAGCTAGCTAGCTGCTCGCTCGCACGCAGTGGCAGCTAGCTAGCTAGCTCGCGGGTGGCCATGGCGACGTGCGGCGGCGGTGTGATTTGGCCGAACTCGAGCTCGGGAAGCCATGGCGTCAGGTGCGAGGAAAGCAGTTGGGGCTGAAATTTCCCTCCCGGCAAAAGGAAAGGGGGGCCCCCAAAACTAGGCGAAATCCCAAAGATATAGAGGAAATGAGCTTGCAGTTATAGGATCGTGCCAAAAAAATCGGGACGACCAGATTTAGAGGATCTGTTCTGGACGGGTTTACGGGGTTATTATACCGGATGCCTGGTTTGCGAGATCTGCTAGAGATGCTCCTATACACATGTATCGGACCATGGACTTCCCTCTCTTCGGCTGCACCCAGGATAAGATCATCGCCATGGGCAACCAAGGCAGCACGGTCCTCTACGACCATGCTCGGCAAGCCGTCTCCGCCTTGCCCGGGATGAAGAGATTCAGGTACCACCCCGTGTCTCTCGCCGTCGTCGACGAACTATTTGTCATGACCAACCCACCCGCTGCCGATGCGACCAGCCAATCTGCAAAGGCGCTCGTTAACCCGATGTACTGCTCAACCGAAAAAGGCACCAGATACCATAGTAGCATCTTTTGTGATAGTTGGAGTCGAGGATTCGGCAATACTTGAGGCCATCGCCTGTAGATTGGCCCTCTCCCTTGCCGAAGATCTTCATGTTCAAAATTTTGTCATCTCCTCAGACTCCAAGCAGGTTATCTCAGACATCAACAAGGGATCCAAAGGTCGTTTTGGTGCTATAATTAGTGAAATTAGGCTCAAGACAAGTACTTTGAAATGTCCTTTTATTTTCGAAGGTCTTGTAGTTAATGTCGAAGCACATAGGTTAGCCAGGTACTCTCTTAGTCTTGGTCAGGGCCGTCACGTCTGGTTTGGCCGACCCCATGATCAAATTTGTATCTCACTATCTGTGGTCTATGCTGAATAAAACCTGGTTTTACCCCTACAGAAAATGCAGTAGCATCTTTTGTGTGTGTTTTTTGTAGATACGTGTGTGGCTGTTGTCCTTGATAGATTAGATCTCTATTGTATAGTTTTTGGATAGTTTGTCTAGTGAACAGCATCCATTTCTTGTTTTCTGAAAACCATTTTTTTTTGGAGACGTGTGTTTGTATAGAACAAGCATCCATGTCTTTTTTCTTCTAGTTTTGTCTTTGTGATAAGTATCTCAGTATAAAAGAAGTATACACGGAAGTATGTAATTCAAAAGATATTTAATTTTTATGTGGATTCACTAATTCTCAGTGGACCGAGAATTAGTCAAATCTCAGTCGATTCGGTAGTCATTGGATCTCGGCACCAAGATTCGTGCAGTTTGTCAGTTTTCCTGATGGATGAAGTCAACAGGACGTGCCATATGTGACAGATGGGTGATTTTTTCCATGTGGGCAGGTGATCATGGAAAACCCTATTCCCCGCTCTCTGCGGCGAATTGTCGGGATTTCACACAGGGAAGTATGCAAGCGACGAGACATGGGTCGGGCCACTTGAAGTGTGGCCAACGGTTTTGGGAACCTTCTAGAAGGTTCCCTGAACTGGGTTTTTTTTCCTGCGTTGTTTCCATTCGGGTTTTCTCGTTTTCCTTTCCTTTTTTTCTTATTTTTATATTCTCTTTTTCTCTTTTTCTTTTTTCATCTTTTTCTCTTTTTCTTTTCTTCTCTTTTTCATTTTACTTTCTTATTTCACTTTTTTTATTTTTCAAAGATGTTCAGCAATTTCAAAAACAAATCACATTTTCCAAAATTTGTTCCAAATTCCACAAAATTTTCCTATTTTCAGTTTTTGTTCGGAAATAGGAAAAATGTTCAAAATTGAAAAAAAGTTTAGAATTCGAAAAGTTGTTCGCTTTTTCTCAAAAAACGTTCAAAAAATTCGAAGTTTTTTATAATTTGATAAACTTGTTCAACATTTGAGAAATGTTTTCATCCACAATTTCAAAAAATGTTCTCGTTTAAAAATTTTGTTCAGAAATTCGAAAAAAGGTCATATTTTTAAAATTTGTACACAAATTAAGAAAATGTTCAGGAATTTCAATAATTGTTCTTGTTATCGAAGTTTGTTCTTGTTTTTAAAAATTGTCCACAAATTTACAATATGTCTGGGGTATTTAAAAAATGTTTGCATTTTACGAAAAATTGTTCCTGTTTTCAAATTTTGTTCACAATTTTTCATAAAAATGTTCATCTTAAAAAATGTACGCGGTTTCAATATTTTGTTCGCAATTTCCAAAAATGTTCGCATGTTTCAAATTTTGTTCACATTTCCAAAAAAAAGCGTACCAATACATATTTTGTTCACAAAAATTGTTCATATTTTTAAATTTTTTTTCTTAATTTAGAAAGTTTTCGGGTTTATATTTTTTATTCCAAAACTTAAAACTGTTCGTAATCTTAGGAAATATTCGGTAATTTCAAAAAATGTTCGCATTTTTTATTCCTTTTTTAAATTGGATCACAAAAATGGTTCACTTTTCAAAAAAGACTTTGAAATATCAAAAAAATATGGTATTTCAAAACTGTTCGTAATGTGCAAAAAATGTTTTCCAAATCCCAGCGACTACTATGCGCTCTTATCGCCTTTTGCGTCTTTATTTGTCAGTAGTAGATGTCTGGTGTACTGGTTATCCAGTTGTGGTTTGTGGCCCACGTAGTGCGGATTCTCATCGAATCCTGCCTCTGTCGCCAAATCCTATTCGGCGCCTTAAGCGCCGAATACAGCGCATTTGGTACAGGGCGCACACCCCTCTGTACACTTGTTTTTGTAGCTGGGCCGGCCCATTCTATCTTGTTTTCTGCTTGTAAAACAAAAAAAAGCGCGCGAGTCAGGGTTCGAACTGTGGACCTCCAGGTCAATACTGGCTACGTCAACCACCGTGCTACGTCCACATTATATGATCAATAAAAACTTCTTCCCGCTTTTTATCTGACGTATTTTTCCTTTTGCCTTTTTCCTTTTACCATTTTTCTTTTTTATTCGGAATGCTTTTATTCGTTTTTTTATTCTTTCTTTCTTAATGATAATTTAATGAACTTTTTTAAACCATTGAACTTTTTCCAAATTGAAAGAACATTTTCAAAACCGAATGAACTTTTTTTCAAATTCAATGAACTTTTTTCAAATCCGATAAACTTTTTTTTTTAATCGATGAACTTTTTCTCAAATTCGATGAACTTTTTCTCAAATTCAGTGAACTTTTTTCAGATTCGATGAACTTTTTTCAAATTCGGTGAATTTTTTTCAGATTCAATGAACTTTTTCTCAAACTAGATGAACTTTTTTCAAATTCGGTGAACTTTTTTCAGATTCAATGAACTTTTTCTCAAACTAGATGAACTTTTTTCAAATTCGGTGAACTTTTTTCAGATTTGATGAACTTTTTTAAAAATTGATCAACTTTTCTGAAATCGATGAACTTTTTCCAAAAATTGATGAAGTTTTGTTAAAGAGATGAACTTTTTTTAAAGAGATGGTCAATGTGGTCAACTAAGCTGATCAACGACGGAACAAAGTGTTTGATCGAGCGCCACTGTGATCGAAGGAACAAACAGGCGAGCGAGCGGGGCGCGACCTCACGCTGTTCGGCCGGCCCACCCGAGCGTGCGCGTGAGCGCTGCTTTCGCTAGGCGGCGCAACGAGCGCTGAGGAGGAGCTCTCGCCTCTGTCTGCTGTGTTTTTTTTTTGTCGCGTGACAGAAAACAAGAAGAGGCACCTAGGTGGGCCGGCCCAGGCGGAGGACTGCCCGCGCGAAACCCCGCCATTCTGCCGCATTCTGCAGCAGATAGGAGCTCCCGGTGATCATCTCTCCTTGTCTTTTTCATTTATTGAGGCCATGCTAGTTGTGAGGGATGCACATGGGCCCGGCCTTTCTTGTACGAGCAGACAGTCTTTACTGAAGCATCTGAAAGTAGTATTGTTTATTTCTGCTTCTTTTTCTTTTCTTGTCTTATGTTCCTATTTTTTATTTTGATGATTTTTCCTAATTTTAGCTTTTTTATTTCATTTTATTTTCCCATCTTTTTAAAAAGAAATACAGAAAATTTCGTAAAAATAATATATTTTAAAATTTGTTTGTTATGCATCAATATTTACTTTTGTCTTTCTAATTCATCATTTTATTCTTTTTTTCTTTTTTTTCTTTTCTTGTAAAGCTATAATTGTAGTTGTTCTTGTTGACTAAGGCATTGTTAAACATTTAAATGTGGATCTAGTGTGAAGGTAGTGGATCATATTATCCTCCCCCACTTATTTTTCCTCTCTTCCTGTCAATAACTGGTGATTTGTTTCCAGATCAAACGGGTGGGGGTGAGTATAGGGGATTGCAACAGTCTTCGAGGGGAGTATCTCACTCAAATTATTGGTTCGATACAAGGGGGGCTAAATGATATTTATATGTCTTAGCAGTTGAGTTTTCAATGTAACCACACCTGATAATCACTTTCTTGCAGTAGCAATAGGGCAGCACGGTAACTTGATAGTAGTAGTAACAAAGTAACGGCAACAGTAACAGTAGTAGCAATAGGGCAGCAATAGTAGTTTGAACAAAGGAAATAGTATTAAAGCGTAGGCATGGATTAGCGATGGATATTTGGATGAGACTCAATATGTAATAGTTACAACCTAGAGCGATACACAATAGCTCCAATTTATCAACCATATATAGGCATGTATTCTGTATATAGTTATAAATGCTTGCGACAAGAATTTTCATAACATCTTTTGCCCTACTCAAGGTTCAACATATCGTATACCGGGTCGTATCGGTTTGGCTTGAACATATCGGATGTCGGATATCGGGTGATATATTGGACGATATGTAGATATATAGGAGGAAATACATCTATATATTTTCCCAATATTCATGATCAAAACTATATTTTTAGTACAAACAAAATGTATGGTGTCAACGCACTAGCATAAGAAATTTAAACTCCTAGTTATGAACTTGTTAACTAAAATCTATTTAAGATAGATTCACAAAATACTCACTTTAAGATTAAGAACAATACATTATATTCCATATCGAGCAGGCTCCTATTTTGTACGTCGGCCTTTTTATTATGGGCTGCTCAAAAAAGTCTCGGCTAGAATTTTTTTTATGGGCCACTAAAAACAGTTGCTCTAGTGGAGGATTAATTGATAATAGTCCCTTTTCTCAAAAAAATGATAATAGTCCCACTCCACTTTTTAATATTAAATTATACCAAAATATATATAAGTTGGTTGTTGCAATAGTTAACAAGCCAAAGCCTCAACAAAAGCGTCCCTCCTCCCTCCTTTGTACGTAGTAGTGCGGGGACTATTAAATATATATTTTTGAGAAAAGGGACTATTATCAATTAAACCTCAACTAGAGCAACTGTTTTTAGTGGCCCATAAAAGAAATTCTAGCCGAGACTTTTTTGATCAGCCCATAATAAAAAGGCCGACGTACAAAACAGGAGCCTGCTCGATATGGAATATAATGTATTGTTCTTAGTCTTAGAGTGAGTATTTTGTGAATCTATCTTAAATAGATTTTAGTTAACAAGTTCATAAACTAGGAATTTAAATTTCTTATGCTAGTGCGTTGACACCATACATTTTGTTTGTACTAAATTTCTTAATTGCATGATCCTGTGTACTGTTCGGAAATGAAGAAATTACAGGCTTGCACGCTCCAGTCAAGGAGCATCATGCAAAACAGATGCTCAAAGGAGGGAGGAGGGACGCTAGCATGAGAAAAATCATGATACTCTAGCTTTGCACAATTAATTAAATAGAGTGACTCTAGCATGAGAAAATCATGAGCTTTACAGATGCTCAAAGGGAGGAGGGTTGCTACCATGAGAAAATTCATGAGTGATTATGGGCTGCGAGCTTTGCACACTTAATTAAAAGAAGGGACTCTAGCATGAGAAAAATCATGAGCTTTAAGGGAAACTGAAGAGCAAACGCATCGCTTGCTCGATACAAAAATAAATGCATTTTAATTGATGATTTCAGTAATGAAATTTGTAAAATATTCTAATTCATAATGATCTTTGAAAATCTCTTTTTCCGGTAAATTCTATGGAAAAAATTATGGATAAACATTGCATTACACAAATGAACACATTCCACATAGTGATACACTAATGTGCTATTGATCAATTACTGTTCAATACAAATCGAATCCTCGTCATCTCAAAAAGAATTTTGTTTTGACCCGCACACCGTAGAACAATCGTTCTACGGTAAAATTATATTAATCTAATAAAGTACATGGGGAGACTAAGCTCCAAAGAAAGAAACAAAAATCAACCTACTCCAGTTCTCTCAAACAAACTCATCGTTTTACAAGAAATTATCTATGAGGAACTTTTTGAACTCTTCCAAATTCTTATCCTTGATCTTAAACTACAGGTTCTTCAGTTCCAACTTCATTGTATGCCTCCAATTAAAAACCGTGGGGGTTATGTCCCGGAAAACCTTTCCATTCCTTTGAATCCAGATGCTCCAGCAACCAATCATGATTATATCTATGGCTGTGTGGGTATGTATCTGCTTTGAGGCCAGCTGAATATCTTCAAAGACTGAGGTGCCTCTATTTCTGTGTGGAATAAGAGAATCCCAACATTACTGCGCAAAGATGCAATCCCAAAGCAGGCGATAAACAATTTCTTCAGTCTGCTGGTCACAAACTAGGCAGTGGGGATCCTGAAGGTGCATTCCTCTTCTGATGAGTAAAGATCTTGTAGGAATGCTGTTGTGAGCAATTAGCCATACAAAAATTTTATGCTTGACAGCATTCCTACAAGATCTTTACTCATCAGAAATACTGTTTGATTTCCAAATTTGTTTGAAGAAAGGCTGATCCTCGTTCTCTCCTAGAAGCTGCTTGTATGCTGCCATTGAAGAGAATTTCCTGGTTTGACCCAAATATGTCCAGCTATCATTTGCCCAATCAGTGAGATCCTGGCAGAGGTCAGGCAAAGTTAAGAATTGCTCATGAGCTTATACTGATAATGGCAGATGGAAATTGGAAGACCAGTCCTCTTGACCCATAAAGAGCTTGAGAAATATTTTATCTTTTTTAGTGAATGAATGAATTTCTGGGTAGAGCTGGTCCAGGGGCTGAAGTTTCCATTTATCATACCAAAATGAGATTGAAGCTCCATTACCAGGTGCACAAGTTGTTATATGTTTGTAAGTGGGGATCAGATTTAAGATAGCTTTCCACCAAAAAGAGCCTTCTCTCTTGTCCCAAGGTAAATCCACATAATAGTATGTTTCCCAAATTAGCTTTACCCAGGGGGTATCAACATGGTTGAGGAAGTTATGAGCATGTTTCATCAATAGAGCTTTATTGTGAGTGCTGATGTCCAAAATCCCTAGACCCTCATTTGCTTTTGGTTTGCATATTTTGTCCCAGGCAACTAAAGCTAAACTAGTATCAGATGAGCCAAACTTCTTCCAAAGGAAATTTCTCAGGTATTTTTGAAGCTAATTGATGACTCCCATAGGCAGAGCTAATGAGCACATGAAAAAGATGGGTAAGGCAGAGAAAATTGATTTGATTAGAAGCACCATCATTTGAAATGAGGGTGGAACATCCAGAAAGCCTTCTTTCAACTCTTTGCATCATGGGAGAGAAATCCTCAATTTCTGGCTGAGAAGTACCCATTGGGAGGCCAAGGTATGTAAAGGGTAGTTTACCCTGTTGAGATCTGAAAAAGAATTCCACCATGATACAATCAAAGATGCTCACGTATACGCATATATACACTCATCCTAATGAACGCATTGACGCACGCAGACCCTACTTCTTTGCGCTCCTCCAAGATAGTGAGCTGACAAAACATCTTAAGATTTGACTCCACCACATCCGAATTCTCGCACTTTGTTTGTTATGTTTTTTTTACAAGAACGTATGGGTAACTTTTTCCCTGTATTCGTTGGGACTGGGTGTCACATGTAAAAAAAGTGTCAGCTTTTCATGTGCACCATTTTGCATGTATTTGTTTCTTTTTGCAAGAAACTTCCAATCTATTTATCTTTAGTCATGGCAGTACAAAACAGAGGTAATAAAAATTACAACCATGTATGTGGACCACCTAGCAACAACTACAAGCACTGGAGCGAGCCAAGACACGCCGCCGTCATCGTCCCTCCCTCATCGGAGTTGGGCAAACCTTATTGTAGTAGACAGTCGGAAAGTCGTTGTGCTAAGGCCCCATGGGACTAGCGCACTAGAGTAGCAACCATCTCCGATGAAGAAAGTCGTAGATCAGAATGATCAAACCTGTAAACACCCCAGCGAAAACGAACGAAGACCGGATCTAAGTGTATTTGTTGAGAGGGAGTGTCTCAAGTACAAAAAATGCCAGCTTATTTTTCCCTATGGACTAAGTGGGGTGCATCCAACTTATTTACTCATGAGGATCTAGAGCTCTTGATGAGACTCATCATTCGAATATACAAGTCAAGTACTATAATGTAAAGTCTCCACCGGTATGTAGAGCAATATGCAACTCCTGAAACTTTCTACTTTCTAAATGCATGAAGTGGTGTCACTTTGAAGCATTTATAATTCCACTTCTTATGCAAATGTGCTACTTTGGGGCATAAATTTTTATACTAAAAAGCAAAATGGTGTTGCTCCTTCTCTATCTCACCTTTTTTATCCTTCTTTTCATTTTTGGTTTTTTATTTTCTCATGTAAGACGCCTTCGAGAGATTACTTACTATATGGGCTTAAATATAAGGATGTTGCTCTTGCCCACTATGCTACTTTTCATAAATTCACATTCGACGTTTATTTGAATTTCCCAGAAAAAAAAGGCATTCAAATGTGTCTTTGTTTTTTCCCACCAAAAAAGTGTCTTTGTTTCATATTTTCGCATTATAAATGTTTTACCTCAGTGTTTTGACATGTGGGTATCAGATTTTCGTTTATGTAAGTTTGGTTGGGCCGGAGTGATTACTTGCAAGGGAAGGCAACGCAAGGCAGCAATTCACAGCAGCTGATCAACACATGCATGGAATTTTAAAATTATTAACACGTACGTACAAAATGACTGAATGAATGAATTAGAAAGGAAGGATATAAAAGGGACCTCACCTGCTAGACTGGTGTGGTGAAAGAGGTTGATCTTTTGCTAGCTAGCCGGAGCCCGGAGCGAGTGACGACGATTAGTCGGACATTTCTGTATCTGGTGGTGAAAAATGGAGGCCCCAGTTGCCCTCTCTGTTGCACCGCATCAAACCGTCGCGCCTCTTCTTCTCCAACATGGACGACCAGCCACTGCAAGCTGGTGAGGCGGCACCGGTCAAGGCCCGCCTGCCTCGCCTAACCATCACCTTGTGCCCATCAATCCGGAGTCCGACCACGGACTTCGCGCTCTTCGGGCGCGCCAAGAATAAGATCGTCGCCATGGACAACCAAGGCAGAGCGGTCCTCTACGACGATGCTTGGCGGGCCGTCTCCCCGCTGCCCAAGATGAAGCATTTCAAGCATCAGCCCAGACCGTGCCGCTCGCCGTCGGCAACGACCTGTTTGTTATGTCCAACCCACCCTCCGCGGACGATGATGCGTCGAGGTCATCCGCGAAGGTGCTCATCAACCCGATGTACTGGTTGCCTGAAGATGTGCCATACCACTTCTGCTTCGGTACACCCCCTTACACACATCAACGAAGGAGATTTCTCCATACCCCTTCGTAATAAAGGTTAGGATGGTAGACCTCCAACTACTAGCTCACTATTGCATTTGTGATATGGTTGAAGGGCGCCACCAACTTAAGGCAAAAGAGCCGGCTGTCAGCTGGTTTTCCATACTTTTTCTGTTTTTTTTCTGCACTTGTTTTTTTTATTTTCGCTGGTGTTTCTTTATTTCTCTTTTCTTTGCTTTTCTACGGTTTTCTTTGTTTCTTTCTAGGTTTTCACAAAATTTCTTTTCGTTTCTTTTTCGGCTTTGTTTGATCCTTTCTCGTTTTTCATAGTCAACATTTTTCGATACACCTTTACCTTATTTCAAATACTTGATTAACATTTTTTAAATATATGGTCAATATTTTTATACAAATATTTAACATTTTTCACATGCTTGATTAACATTTTTTAAATACTTGTTTAACATATTTTTCAAATGCTTGCGGGCTTTTTTAAATACATGTTCAGCTTTACACACACATTATATATTTTTTGTATACATTTTTATATACATGAGAAAAAAATTCTTTATACATAATTAAAAAATTTCATGCTCGGTTAACATTCCTTTTCAAAACATTATGTAAAACGTGTTTAAATATATGTTCTTAGAATACTTGCGAGCATAAACGAAAATAAAAAATAAAAAATAAAATGTGATGCAATCCTCCACATTTAACATTTATCGAACTTGTCTTGCAACTTTTGTAGTGATTTTTTTAACTCCACAAACGCTTGGGTCGGCCGAACAGGCGTTCGATGGGTTGATGCCATCGCCTAGTTGTGGCAAGGCCTTAGAGTCTTCTTCCTTTTACTTTTTTGTTTTCTTTTATTTTTTCGTTAAATCATTTTTCTCCATTTTTGGACTTTGTCATTCTTTATGAAACCTGGTTTCAAATATTGTTTATAATTTATTTTAAATGTAGAACCTCAAAAAATGTCCCCCTTTTTGAATTTTTTATTCACAAATTTAAGAAATGTTTGCATTTCAATGAAAGTTGATAGTTTTTTATTAATATTATTTGGTTAGTATTTATGGTCAAAATTTTCTAAAATTATTGAGAATTTGTAAAAAAAATATTGGAAATAGTATTCAAGTTTGTAAATTTTTCATACACAATTTGATATTTAAATTTGTTGATAATTTTGAAGAAATGGTTAGGACATGAGAAAATGTTCCTGTTCCTTGGGGGCATTTCATGACAATTTGTTAAAAGAAATCCATACATGAAATGATAGCAAATTTTGACAGCAGGTGGGCATATTCATACTAGTTATCGCTGCAAAATTTGAACAAATTCGGACACTGAACGCACGTTGTGTCACCGTCGGCTAGTATTTTAGGGATTTTTCACTAGGAAAACGCTAGAAATTGAATAAAATGCCAGGTATCAACGAACCTTGGCAGGGATGCTTGCCATGGTGATGCCATCATGTAGAAAAAGTTTCGGTCCGTTTGGTGGAGGTGAAAAAAAGTGCTTCGAAACTTGCCCTACCCGCCAACCCGAACGGTTCAGGTTGTACATGGTGTATTCCTTGCTATGCATGAAATGATACAAAATTTTGCCAGTAGGTGGGCATATCCATGGTAGTCTCCCAAGAAAAAATTGAAGTAATATGGACACCGAACGCACATTGTGTCATGACCGGCTAGTATTTTAGGGGGTTTCATTCAGAAAACTCTAAAAATTGTATAAAATGTCAGATATCAACGGAACTTGGCAGGGATGCTTTCCATGGTATTGCCTTTGTGTGGAAAAAAATTTGGGTTCGTTTGTTGAAGGTAAAAAAGAAGTTCTTTGAGACTTGCCTTGCCGGCCTACCCGAACGGTCCTGGTTGTATATGTTGTTTTGCTTGCCATGCATGAAATGACACCAAATTTTGCCGGAAGGTGGGCATACTCATGATAATCACCCACGCAAAATTTGAACCAATCCGGACACTGAACACACGTTGCGTCATGACCGACCATTATTTTAGGATTGTTTTCATTGGAAAAACCCTAGAAATTGCATAAAATATCATATATCGACAAAATTTGGCAGGGATACTTGCCATGGTGATGCCATTGTGTGAAAAAAAAAATTGGGTCTATTTTGTGGAGGTGAAAAAATTGTTCCAAGACTTGCCGTACCGGCCTACCTGAATGGTTAAGGGTGTACATATGGTGTATTTCTTTTCGTACATAAAATGACACCAATTTTTGCCAGTAGTTGAGCAAACCTATGGTAGTCGCCCACGCAAATTTCGAACGAATTCGGACACCGAACGCACGTTGCATCACGGACGGCCAATATTTTATAGTTTTTCACCAAGAAAACCCTAATTTTTTTTTATAAAATGTTGGAAATCAAGAAACTTGGCAGGGATGCTTTCCATGGTGATGCCTTTGTGTCAAAATAATTTGGGTCTATTTGGTGGAGGTAAAAAAAGTGCTTCGAGACTTGCCCTATCGGCCTACCCAAACGGTCTAGATTGTACATGGTGAATTTATTGCCATGCATGAAATGACACAAAAAATTTCCAGCGGGTGGGCATGCCCATGATAGTCCCGCATGCAAAATTTGAACAAATATGCACACCGAACGTATGTTGTGTCACGACCGAACAGTATTTTATGGTTTTTTTCATCTGAAAAACCCTAGAAATTGCACAAAATGTAAGATATCAACGAAACTTGGCAGGTATGCTTGCCAAGGTGATGCCATTGAGTGGAAAAATTTGGGTTTTGCGAAGGCGAATAAAAGTGTTTCGAGACTTACCCTACCGACTTGCCCGAACGCTTCAGGTTGTACATGGTGTATTTCTTCCCATACATGAAACAACACCAAATTTAGCCAGCAAGTGAAATTTACAAAAAAAAACTTTTTAATTTTTATTTGTATTTTTCTGTTTTTTTCGAAATTCCAAATTCATAATGTTTTAAAAAATGTATGATATTCGAAAAATTGTTCCTGTTCAAAGTTTTGTTCACTCTTTTTAAAGTGTTCATGTTTCGACATTCTGAGGAATTTTGGAAGACACATTTTTTTTAAAAAAATCTGCAATTATTTTTAAAATACTAATATTTTCAAGTTTTTGATTTTTTTTAAAAGCTAACATTTTCTGAAATTTTGAACAAAACCATGTGTATGGCATCATCTATTTCAGGAGCTCCTGAACAGCGCTTTAAGCTCTGGTTAGGAAACTGGCGCTCGTGCGCATGCCAGCAGGCCGTGGCACAATATTGTGCAAGCTCGCTTGCTCTCTTTGCCAGTTAGCTTTGAAAAATGTTAATGAATTTGAAAATTTTAAGAAGTTTGAAATATAGTTCACGAATTTGAAAACTGCTCATGAATTAAATTTAAAAAAATTTAAAGAAAGTTCATAAGTTTGAAAACAATTTTGTGAATCTAAAAATTGTTATGAATTAAAAAGTTAAAAATACAATGAATTTTTAAAAAATAATGAATCTGGAAAAATTTCACAAGTTCAAATTTTGAAAGATTCACATTTTTTTTTAAAATTCACGTTTACAAATCTCGATTTTGTTTTTGCGTATTTGGGAAAAAATTCTCGAATTTTTCAAAGGAAAGTTAAAATAAATATAAAACGGCAATCAAAAAGAAGAAGAAAAAACCGAGCGGAAACCATGTGTAAAAAAAAGGAAAAGAAAGATAACATGGAAAAACCATGCAGATTAAACCAGAATTACCCCTGAAAGAAAAACCGGAATTGTAGACACCAAGAAGTAAAAGAAGTGCAAGTCTGCACGATAGGTTATGTATCTGAGTTGGTAAGTGTGTTTAGAAAAAACTTGGGGGTATTGAGTGCGAATCTTGGGTGGCGCAATATTTTTTAACCTAAAAATGGAAAAAATGTAAATGGGCTGAGCCCAGGACAAAGCCTCCAACTCCTATACAGTGTATACATACAAAATAAATACGATATGTGAAATGTCTAAATTACTCTTTATACGTTTTGTGATGGGGGGTGTACCGAAGCAGGTCTCGTGCCATACATGGCCTGGCATCCCATCCCGCCGCCTCCCTATGCGAAGCCAGGGAGCGAGCCGGACAGCTACGTTCGGTCCTGCACGTTGTTTGTTGACGATGAAGAGTCCTACGTCCACGTCTCCGCGAAGACGCACGGCACCTACTTCTATGACATGAAGACGAACATGTGGTGCCCCGACATCGGCGTTGGCGACTGGATCAAGGTAGGCGACTGTGAGCTGCCGTTCTCCGGGCCCGCCGTGTTCGCCAAGGAGCTCGACGTCTGGTTCGGCTTGTCAGAGAGAGACGAGGACACCCTCTGCGCCTCGGAACTGCTGCAAGGCACGGTGAGCCGCGAGTGGGCGGGCTTCACAGTGCCCAAGGACCTGGGAGCCGAGGACCGATTCTGCATCGCAAAATGGAAAAAGTCCGAAACAAACATTGAAGTTGTAGGTGAACCTAAATCAAACCTTGAATTTTGAATCCCGGAAAATGGCACTCTGAACTTGTAATCCCGGTCTATTTTAAACCCTAGACCTGTTTGGCACACTAGGTACAATCCCGACCGGGATAACCTGCTACTCTCACGGACGAGAATTTCGGCCGGCCCACTATACCACAATAAGAATTCGTGAAGTCTAAAAAATGTTCGTGCATTTCTAAAATTGTTCAGAAGTTAAAAAATGTGCGTGTTTTCTATTTTGATAAAACTTCAATTTCCTTTTGTGTTTTTAAAAAAATGTTTGGAATTTTGAAATCTATTCACATTTTTTTAAACTGTCCGTGATTTAAAAAAAATCACATTTGTCAAAAACTTTTCAGAATTACAACAGTTTTTCACATGACATGAAATGTTTTAGGATTTTCAAAAATTATGTCACATTTTTCAAAAATTTGAAACCTGAACAAATGCGTAAAGAAATGTCACGGCCAAAAACTGAACTGAGTATGGACACAGCCAAAAACGATGGACCAGTGTCTCATCGCGGCCACATGCAATACACTACACTCCTGGTCTTATTTCCTCCGCAATAATTCATCTCCTACCGCTAGTCCATTCTGGAGTAGTCTCCAAATATGAATCAGGTTTTAGAGTGTAGCTCCGCCACTGGCCGCCAGTAGCAAATCCAGCCACACAAAAATGTACGTGGCATTTAAAAAAAAAGTATGTACAATGTAAATAATATTCGCATGATTCAAACAAATTTTCGTCCATTCAAAAAAAATGTAACATTTCAAGAATGTTCATGAGTTTAAAAATATGTGCTTGTGACATATTCAGAAAGAAGTGTATGCAATGTAAAAAAAGTTTGCGTGATGTAAAAAAAATGTGTCATACCCTTATAAGAATGTACGTGACATGTGTTTGAGAAAAGTGTATACAATTTTAAAAATATTTAACAATGTAGAAAATGTTTGTGTAGTTTAATAAATGTTTATTGTCTTTAAGAAATGTAAAACATGTATTTGAAAAAATATTACCATGTATTCAATTTTTTTTAAACATGCATTTAAAAAATATAAATAATTTATCTGAAATATGTTGAAAGTGTATAAAAAATATTTGCGCTAAAAATTTACATTGGGTACTGAGAATAATTAGAGATGAGTAAAAAAGAAAACATGTTACCGGTAAAGAAACAAAACAAAAGCAAAAAGGAAAACAATATGAAGAAAATCAAGAAATAAACAAAACAAACAAAAAGTATACCAAAGAAAGAAAAATCAGTGAAGAAACAAAATATAACGAAGGAAAAAACCAAAGAAAAAAACAAATCAAACAAAGGAAACCAGACCAGCGCGAGAGACTGCGCCAATGGGCCGGCCCAATTCAGCGTATACCAGCTAAATCCTCCCAAATTTCAAACAAGACCGGGATCAGAAAGTTTGGTGTGCAGTTTGGTGTGCTGATTTCAGGGATTAGGAGTTTGGGGTTTGATTTAGCTTTCGCCTATAAATTAGAGGTTTGTTTTAGACTTTTTCCTCACAAAATTATCACAGAACACAAGAGGTCAGGAATTGGTCACGCTCATCGGCGTGGAGGTGACGCGCTATGGCGATGGCCAAGCTGATCTCCGCCTCGTCAAGCATAAGACGTATCATTATGGAGGATTAGGCAAGGACAACCCCGTATGTGCTTTAAATAATAATAATAATAATAATAATAATAATAATAATAATAATAATAATAATAATAATAATTCTCTTTTGTGTGAAGTTAGCCAGTGGTGTGTGTCAAGTCAGCACCTTCAGTCGACTGATAAGTGTAGTGTCAAAAACGCTCTTACATTATGGGACGGAGGGAGTACATAAGAAGAAGTTGGTGGCATGGATGAGGTAAAGGTGTGCAGAAATGCACCGTCAGTATCACACCTCTTATTCGCTGATGATTCCCTTATTCTCATGAAAGCAAATATGATTAACGCAACTTCCTGACAACAAGCTCTTAATGTGTACTGCAACAATTCTGGTCAGTTGGTGAGTGTGACAAAGTCAAGTGTTTTTTCAGCCCTAATACAAACCCTACTTTGAAAAATGATATTTGTGCATGCCTTCATATTGATATGGAAGCATTATTTGATAAGTACCTTGGAATACCAGTCTTGGTTGGAGCCGATGAGACTGCTTGTTTTAATCATTTTGTAGAAAGAGTATGTTCCCGGACTAATGGGTGGAGTGAGAAACAATTGTCTATTGAAGGAAAGGAGATTCGACTTATGCTATTCTGTATATGTTATGCCTGTCTTCAAAATTCCTAAGGGCGTTTATAAGGAAATAACATATGCAATTGCTAGATTCTGGTGGGAGATGATGAAAACAATAAAAGAATACATTGGTGGGTATGGTGTAAATTGTGCTTTCCCAAGAAAAATGGTGGGATGGGGTTCCAGGACCTTCATTCTTTCAACTTGGCTATGTTAGCAAAACAGGTTTGTAAGCTACTGGATGATCCAGAATCATTATGTGCTAGGATCCTCTGAGCAAAAGCTTCAAAAGAAAAAAAGGATCCTCCAAGCAAAGTATTACCCTTCAGGTATCTTCTCTCGGATGGACCAAAGAAGGGGCCCTTCTTTATGTGGCAGAGCATTGTGGCAGGCATTCAAACTTTCAAGCGTGGCCACATTTGAAGAATTGGGACTGGTGAAAAGGTAAATATATGCAAGGATTATTGGATACCCTTAAGCCCATTGAGGAAAATTATTATACCGAGGAATGGGGTTCTAATTACAAAAGTAAATGAGTTGATTGATCCTACGGCGGAGAAATGGGATGAGGAGCTTATATGAGATATTTTTAACCCAGTGGATGTCAACCGTATCCTCCAGATTCCCTTAAGCTACAATTCTTTTGAGGACTTTGTCGTTTGGAAGGTACATCTTTAGGTTTCTTTTCTGTCAGATCGGCATACCACTGTGAATGGGATCATCAATTTCAGAACACCAATCAGCTGGCTGGCCCTGCAACACCAAACCCGATCTGGTCAATTCTATAGAAGTTGCGCATCCCCAGAAAAATCAAGATATTCTGTTGGAGGGCACTGCATGGCATATTACCCCTTAAAAGTATTTGATGACCCACAAGTGTATGGGGTCAATTGTAGCCCTTTCGATAAGTAAGAGTGTCGAACCCAACGAGGAGCAGAAGGAAATGACAAGTGGTTTTCAGCAAGGTAATGTCTGCAAGTGCTAAAATTGTAGGTAGCGGAGTAGTTTGGTATCAAGATAATTTGTAACGAGCAAGTAAGAATAGTAGTAACAAAAGTGCAGCAAGGTAGCCCAATCCTTTTGAGGCAAAGGACAGGCCAAAACAGTTTCTTATGATAAGCAAAGTGTTCTTGAGGGTACACGGGAATTCATCTAGTCACTTTCATCATGTTGGCTTAATTCGTGTTCTGTACTTTGATAATTTGATATATGGGTGGACCGGTGCCTAGGTGTTGTTATTACTTGAACAAACCTCCTACTTATGATTAACCCTCTCACAAGCATCCGCAACTATGAGAAAAGTATTAAGAATAAATTCTAACCATAGTATTAAACTTTTGGATCCAATCGGTCCCTTACGGAATAGCCATAAACTGGGGTTTAAGCTTCTGTCACTCTCGCAACCCACCATCTAATAACTACTCCACAATGCATTCCCTTAGGCCCAAATATGGTGACGTGCCATGTAGTCAACGTTCACATGACACCACTAAAAGAATGGCAACATACATACCATCAAAATATCGAACACATATCAAGTTCACATGATTACTTGCAACATGATTTGTCTCGTGACCTCAAGAACGAAAGTAACTACTCACAAATGATAAACATGCTCAAGATCAGAGGGGTATTAAATAGCATAATGGATCTGAACATATAATCTTCCACCAAATAAACCATATAGTAATCAACTAAAAGATGTAATTGATAACCCACAAGTATAGGGGATCACAACAGTTTTCGAGGGTAGAGTATTCAACCCAAATTTATTGATTCGACACAAGGGGAGCCAAAGAATATTCTCAAGAATTAGCAGTTGAGTTGTCAATTCAACCACACCTGGATAACTTAATATATGCAGCAAAGTATTTAGTAGCAAAGTAGTATGGAAGTAACGGTAATGGTAGCAAAAGTAACAGTAGAAGTTTTGTAGTAATTGTAACAGTGGCAACGGTAAAGTAACTAAGCAAAGATCAATATGTAAAAAGCTCGTAGGCATTGGATCAGTGATGGATAATTATGTAAGATGCGATTCCTCATGCAATAGTTATAACATAGGGTGACACGGAACTAGCTCCAGTTCATCAAATGTAGGCATGTATTCCGAATATAGTCATACGTGCTTATGGAAAAGAACTTGCATGACATCTTTTGTCCTACCCTCCCATGGAAGCGGGGTCCTATTGGAAACTAAGGGATATTAAGGCCTCCTTTTAATAGAGTAACGAACCAAAGCATTAGCACTTAGTGAATACATGAACTCCTCAAACTACGATCATCACCAGTAAGTATCCCGATTATTGTCACTTCGGGGTTAACGGATCATAACACATAATAGGTGACTATAGACTTGCAAGATAGGATCAAGAACTCACATATATTCATGAAAACATAATAGGTTCAGATCTAAAATCATGGCACTCGGGCCCTAGTGGTAAGCATTAAGCATAGCAAAGTCATACCAACATCAATCTTAGAACATAATGGATACTAGGGATCAAACCCTAACAAAACTAACTCGATTACATGGTAAATCTCATCTAACCTATCATCGTCCAGCAAGCCTACAATGGAATTACTCACGCACAGCGGTGAGCATCATGAAATTGGTGATGGAGGAAGGTTGACGATGACGACGGCGACGGATTCCCCTCTTCGGAGCCCCGAACAGACTCCAGATCAGCCCTCCCGAGAGAGATTAGGGCTTGGCGGCGGCTCTGTATCATAAAACGCGATGAATCCTTCTCTCTAATTTTTTTTCTCCTCGAACGTGAATATATAGAGTTGGAGTTGAGGTCGGTGGAGCATCAGGGGGCCCACGAGGCAGGGGGCGCGCCCCCACCCTCGTGGACAGGGTGTGGGCCCCCTGGTCGTGGTTCTTTCGCCAGTATTTTTTATTAATTTCAAAAATATTCTCCGTGAAGTTTCAGGTCATTCCGAGAACTTTTATTTCTGCACAAAAATAACACCATGGCAATTCTGCTGAAAACAGCGTCAGTCACGGTTAGTTCCATTCAAATCATGCAAGTTAGAGTCCAAAACAAGGGCAAAAGTGTTTGGAAAAGTAGATACGATGGAGACGTATCAACTCCCCAAAGCTTAAACCTTTGCTTGTCCTCAAGCAATTCAGTTGACAAACTGAAAGTGATAAAGAAAAACTTTTACAAACTCTGTTTTCTCTTGTTGTTGCAAATATGTAAAGCCAGCATTCAAGTTTTCAACAAAGATTATGAACTAACCATATTGACAATAACACTTAGGTCTCATGTTTACTCATATCATTGGCATAATCAACTAGCGAGCAATAATAATAAATCTCGGTGACAACACTTTCTCAAAACAATCATAATAGGACATAACAAGATGGTATCTCGCTAGCCCTTTCTGAGACCGCAAAACATAAATGCAGAGCACCTTTGAAGATCAAGGACTGACTAAACATTGTAATTCATGGTAAAAGAGATCCAGTCACAGTCATACCCAATGTAAACTAATAGTAATGCATGCAAATGACAGCGGTGCTCTCCAGCTGGTGCTTTTTAATAAGAGGGTGATGACTCAACATAAAAGTAAATAGATAGGCCCTTCGCAGAGGGAAGCATGGATTTGTAGAGGTGCCAGAGCTCGAGTTTTGAAACAGAGATAAATAATATTTTGGGTGGCATACTTTCATTGTCAACATAACAACCAAGAAATCTCGATATCTTCCACGCTACACACATTATAGGCGGTTCCCAAACAGAATGGTAAAGTTTATACTCCCCCACCACCAACAAGCATCAATCCATGGCTTGCCCGAAACAATGGGTGCCTCCAACTAACAACAATCCTGGGGGAGTTTTGTTTGCAATTATTTTGGTTTGAGAATGGGACTGGGCATCCCGGTTACCGGCCATTTTCTCGTGAGTGAGGAGCGGAGTCCACTCCTTGTGAGAATAACCCACCTAGCATGGAATATATAGACAACCCTAGTTGATACATGAGCTGTTCGAGCATACAAAACAGAATTTCATTTGAAGGTTTAGAGTTTGGCACATACAAATTTACTTGGAACGGCAGGTAGATACCGCATATAGGAAGGTATGGTGGACTCATATGGAATAACTTTGGGGTTTACGGAAGTGGATGCACAAGCAGTATTCCCGCTTAGTACAAGTGAAGGCTAGAAAAAGACTGGGAAGCGACCAACTAGAGAGCGACAACAGTCATGAACATGCATTAAAATTAATCAACACATGAACAAGCATGAGTAGGATATAAATCACCATGAACATAAATATCGTGGAGGCTATGTTGATTTTGTTTCAACTACATGCGTGAACATGTGCCAAGTTGAGACGTCTCCAACGTATCTATAATTTTTGATTGTTCCATGCTATTATATTATCTGTTTTTGATGTTTAATGGGATTTACTATACACTTTTATATTATTTTTGGGACTAACCTATCACCGGAGGCCCAGCCCAAATTGCTATTTTTTTTGCCTATTTCAGTGTTTCAAAGAAAAGGAATATCAAACAGAGTCCAAACGGAATGAAACCTTCGGGAGAGTTATTTTTGGAACGGAAGCAATCCAGGAGACTTGGAGTAGACGTCAGGGAAGCTTTGAGGTGGCCACGAGGTAGGGAGGCGTGCCCCCACCCTCGTGGCTCCCCTGACCGACTTCTTTCGCCTATATATATCCATATACCCTAAAAACATCAAGGAGCAGAATAGATCGGGAGTTCCGCCGCCGCAAGCCTCTGTAGCCACCAAAAACCTCACGGGAGCCCGTTCCGGCACCCTGCCGGAGGGGGGATCCCTCACCGGTGGCCATCTTCATCATCCCGACGCTCTCCATGACGAGGAGGGAGTAGTTCACCCTCGGGGCTGAGGGTATGTACCAGTAGCTATGTGTTTTATCTCTCTCTCTCTCTCTCTCTCTCGTGTTCCTGATTTGGCACGAACTTGATGTATCGCGAGCTTTGCTATTATAGTTGGATCTTATGATGTTTCTCCCCCCCTACTCTCTTATAATGGATTGAGTTTTCCCTTTGAAGTTATCTTATCAGATTGAGTCTTTAAGGATTTGAGAACACTTGATGTATGTCTTGTCGTGCTTATCTGTGATGACAATGGGATATTCACGTGATCTACTTGATGTATGTTTTGGTGATCAACTTGCGGGTTCAATGAACTTATGCATAGGGGTTGGCACACGTTTTTGTCTTGACTCTCCGGTAGAAACTTTGGGGCACTCTTTGAAGTACTTTGTGTTGGTTGAATAGATGAATCTGAGATTGTGTGATGCATATCGTATAATCATGCCCACGGATACTTGAGGTGACATTGGAGTATCTAGGTGACATTAGGGTTTTGGTTGATTTGTGTCTTAAGGTGTTATTCTAGTACAAACTCTATGATAGATCGAACGGAAAGAATAGCTTCATGTTATTTTACTATTGACTCCTGAATAGATCGATCAGAAAGGATAACTTTGAGGTGGATTCGTACCCTACCATAATCTCTTCGTTTGTTCTCCGCTATTAGTGACTTTGGAGTGACTCTTTGTTGCATGTTGAGGGATAGTTATATGATCCAGTTATGTTATTATTGTTGAGAGAACTTGCACTAGTGAAAGTATGAACCCTAGGCCTTGTTTCCTACCATTGCAATACCGTTTACGCTCACTTTTATCATTAGTTACCTTGCTGTTTTTATAATTTCAGATTATAAAAACCTATACCTACCATCCATATTGCACTTGTATCACCATCTCTTCGCCGAACTAGTGCACCTATACAATTTACCATTGTATTGGGTGTGTTGGGGACACAAGAGACTCTTTGTTATTTGTTTGCAGGGTTGTTTGAGAGAGACCATCTTCATCCTACGCCTCCCACGGATTGATAAACCTTAGGTTATCCACTTGAGGGAAATTTTCTACTGTCCTACAAACCTCTACACTTGGAGGCCCAACAACATCTACAAGGAGAAGGTTGCGTCGTAGACATCACAAGTCAAGCCACTCGAGTCGTTCAAAGGAGGATACCACCCTATCATACCACATCACAACCATTTTAATAGCATGTTGGCACGCAAGGTAAACCATTATAAACTCCTAGCTAATTAAGCATGGCGTGAGCAATTATAATCTCTAATTGTCATTGCAAACATGTTTCATTCATAATAGGCTGAATCAGGAACGATGAACTAATCATATTTACAAAAATAAGATAGGTCGAGTTCATACCAGCTTCTCTCATCTCAATCAGTTCATCATATATCGTCATTATTGCCTTTCACTTGCACGACCAAACGGTGTGGATAATAATAATAGTACACGTGCATTGGACTAAGCTGGAATTTGCAAGCATTCAATTCAAGGGAGAAGACAAGGTAATATGGGCTCTTGGTTAAATCAACAATAATGCATATGAGAGCCATTCAACATTTTCATCATGGTCTTCTCCTCTCGACCCCCAAAGAAAAGAAAATAAATAAAACTATTTACACGGGAAAACTCCCAACAAGCAAAAGAAGAACGAGAAATCTTTTTGAGTTTTCTTTTAATTACTACTACTACAGGCATGGAAAGTAAACTAGCTAAAAGCTATAACTAATTTTTTTTGTTTTCTTAAGGTTTTTCAAACACACAAGAAGAAGGCTTAGAAAAGAAAATAAACTAGCATGGATAGTACAATGAAAAAGTATGAGAACCGACAACTAGAGTGAGTGTGTGAACATGAATGTAATGTCGGTGAGAAATACGTACTCCCCCAAGCTTAGGCTTTTGGCCTAAGTTGGTCTATGGACACTGCTGGCCTGGTGGATATCCAAAGTCGTAGTCGGGGTTGTACTGAGATGCAGCAGCTACTGCCTGATGAGCTGCAGCTTGGAGACGAGCTGCCTCCGTCCTCCTCTCATACTCGTTTGCCTCCTCCCTGGTTATAAAGTATCTTCTTTTTGCCTGAAAGTCAAAGAAAGTGGGAGTAGGGAGAGCAACATGGATAGTACGCCGTCTATCAAAGATTAGTCGGTACTGGAGGAACTGTTCATTCCTCTCAAGAAACTGATGGCTAACCATGGCACTATAATCTAGATGAGCAGGAGGCAACTCCATGTCACTTCCATGTATGGGTACACCAAGATAATTAGCTCACGAGTTGCATAAATCCCACCAAACAAATCTCCACATGTACCATTAAGATGCAGCCTTCGTGCAACAATGGCCCCCAAGTTATATTGTTTATCACCTAATACCGCACTCTTGAGGACACTAAGATCAGGAACGCACATGTGACAAGCTTCATCTTTACCGTTAATGCATCTACCTATAAAGAGAGCAAAATAATGTATTGAGGGGAAATGAATGCTCCCTATGGTAGCTTGTGTGATTTCTCTGGATCCACCCACAGTGATACTAGCAAGAAAGTCTTTATATTCAGATTTACGAGGTTCACTAAAATTGCCCCACTGCGGAAGTTTACAAGTAGTATTAAAATCTTCTGGGTCCATGGTATATGATTTATCATAAAGATCAAATAAAAAAGTGTGAGAATTGCGCGAAGATGTAAATTTAAACCTTCTCACAAAGGAATTAGTAAGGTAGTAGTACTGTAGGCACTTATCTGACACGAAGTCCTCAAGATCAGCATTATGCACATATGCATCAAATTTTCATCCTTGATGCCTGCTTGGACCATAAACTCCTCTGACGGCCATTCACAAGCCCGCACTTGAGCTTCCCTCGGTGGTTCATCGTCCTGCTCTCTCGTATCACGAGCCTTGGTTCTTGTTTCCTTGAGGAACCACATTGGTATATTTTTCTATGCATTGTTTCTTTCTCTGAAAAATTTCTGAAATTTTTAGTGACTCAAAATAAAAGTGCAACAAACTCAACAAGATTGATAGCAACTACTCCCACAAGTGCCTAGAGACTATATCATGCATTAGAACTACTTGGGACAAAATAAATTTGACATACAAGCTCAAGAACAGGGTCACCTAGGCAGTAAAAATTTGCAATGAATAAAGCACTAGAACAAAAACTAATTGGACCATTGGAGGAGTCACATACCAAAGAACAATCCCCCAAAGTAGTTTTGTGATTGGAGCTTTGAGCATGGAGATCGAAAACGGCAACAAGATGAGCTAGAACTCATGCTTGAGCTGGTTGGTGTTTTTTTGGGAGGAAGAAGGAATGTGTGGGTACTAGAATAAGTGGAGGGGGCCACGTGGGGCCAACGAGGCAGGGGGCGCGCCCTGGACCCTCGTGGCCAGGTGCTAGCTCCCCCTGATGTGTTTTCAGTGTCAAATATTCTTAAATATTCTAGAAAAAACATATTTCATTTTCAGGGCATTTGGAGAACTTTTATTTTTGAGGTATTTTTTTATTGCAAGGATAATTTAGAAAACAGACAGAAAATACTATTTTTGCTTTATTTAATCTAAATAACATAAAGTAAAAGGAGGGTACAGAGAGTTGTGCTTTCTAACTTCATTCATCTCATGCTCATCAAAAGGAATCCACTAACAAGGTTGATCAAGTCTTGTTAACAAACTCTTTTCGAATAACATGGAACCGGAGAAATTTCGAATAACACTAGGTTACCTCAACGGGGATATGTACATCCCCAATAATAAGAATATCATATTTATTCTTGACAGTAGGAAGAGGAAATTCAAAACCTCCAATAGTAATAGTTGGAATTTTTCCAATAGAATTTATACTGTGGACTTGAGGTTGTTTCCTCGGAAAGTGTATCGTATGCTCATTACCATTAACATGAAAAGTGACATTGCCTTTGTTGCAATCAATAAAAGCCCCTGCAGTGTTCAAAAAGGGTCTACCAAGGATAATCGACATACTATTGTCCTCGGGAATATTGATACGTCCATTTTGCATGATGCTTTTATGACAATATTTATTGCATTATGGGCTGTTATTTCACGTTATGTCACAATACTTATGGCTATTCTCTCTTATTTTACAAGGTTTACATGAAGAGGGAGAATGCCGGCAGCTGGAATTCTGGGCTGGAAAAGGAGCAAATATTGAAGGACTATTCTGCGCAACTCCAAAAGTCCTGAAACTCCACGGAATACCTTAAAATAAATAAAGAGAAACTGTTGCCAAAGATGAAGGCCAGGGGGCCCACACCCTGCTCACGAGGGTGGGGGGCGCGCCCCCCCTACCTCGTGGGCCCCCTGGTGGCTCTCCGACGCCCATCTTCTCCTATATGAAGTCTTTCGATGAGAAAAAATAGAGGGGAACTTTTCGGGACGAGACTCCGCCGCCACGAGGCGGAACCTTGGCGGAGCCAATCTAGGGCTCCGGCAGAGCTGTTCTGCCGGGGACACTTCCCTCCGAGAGGGGGAAATCATCATCATCGTCATCACCAACGCTCCTCTCATCGGGAGAGGGCAATCTCCATCAACATCTTCATCAGCACCATCTCATCTCCAAACCCTAGTTCATCTCTTGTATCCAATTCTTGTCTCCAAGTCCGGGATTGGTGCTAGTAGGTTGCTAGTAGTGTTGATTACTCCTTGTAGTTGATGCTAGTTGGTTTATTTGGTGGAAGATCATATGTTCAGATCCTTTATGCACATTATTACCCCTCTGATTATGAACATGAATATGCTTTGTGAGTAGTTACGTTTGTTCCTGAGGACAAGGGAGAAGTCTTGCTATTAGTAGTCATGTGAATTTGGTATTCGTTCGATATTTTGATAAGATGTATGTTGTCTAACCTCTAGTGGTGTTATGTGAACATCGACTACATAACACTTCACCATTATTTGGGCCTAGAGGAAGGCATTGGGAAGTAATAAGTAGATGATGGGTTGCTAGAGTGACAGAAGCTTAAACCCTAGTTTATGCGTTGCTTCGTAAGGGGCTGATTTGGATCCATATGTTTCATGCTATGGTTAGGTTTACCTTAATACTTTTGTTGTAGTTGCGGATGCTTGCAATAGAGGTTAATCATAAGTGGGATGCTTGTCCAAGTAAGGGAAGTACCCAAGCACTGGTCCACCCACATATCAAATTATCAAAGTACCGAACGCGAATCATATGAGCGTGATGAAAACTAGCTTGACGATATTCCCATGTGTCCTCGGGAGCGCTTTTCCTATTATAAGAGTTTGTCCAGGCTTGTCCTTTGCTACAAAAGGATTGGGCCACCTTGCTGCACTTTATTTACTTTTGTTACTTATTGCTCGTTACCATTTATCCTATCACAAAACTATCTGTTACCACTTATTTCAGTACTTGCAGAGAATACCTTGCTGAAAACCTCTTATCATTTCCTTCTGCTCCTTGTTGGGTTCGACACTCTTACTTATCGAAAGGACTACAATAGATCCCCTATACTTGTGGGTCATCAAGACTCTTTTCTGGCTCCATTGCCGGGGAGTGAAGCGCCTTTGGTAGGTGGAATTTGGTAAGGAAAAATTTATTTAGTGTGCTGAAATTTTCTGTCACTTGTTACTATGGAAAGTAATTGTCTGAGGGGCTTGTTCAGGGTATCTTCACCCCGTCCAGTTGAGCCAAGAGTTGCTCCTCATTCTACTGAACCTACTGAACCTACTGAAAATGAAACTCCTTTTCAGATTCCTTCGGGTATGATGGAAAACCTGCTAGCTAACACTTTTGCAGGAGAGGGCACAAAGCATCCTGATGAACATCTACGCTATGTGGATGATATTTGTGGACTATTTAAGCTTGCAGGTATACCCAATGATGTTGTTAAGAAGAAAGCTTTCCCTTTATCTTTGGAGGGAGACGCATTGACATGGTATAGGCTATGTGATGATACGAGATCATGGAACTATAAAAGAGTGAAATTGGAATTTCATCAAAAGTATTACCCTATGCATCTTGTTCATCGTGATCACAATTATATATATAATTTTTGGCCTCGCGAAGGAGAAAGCATCGCTCAAGCTTGGGGGAGGCTTAAATCAATGTTATATTCATGCCCCAATCATGAGCTCGCAAAAGGAGTGATTATGCAAAAAAATTATGCTCGGCTTTCTGACAACAATCGCACCATGCTCGATAATTCTTGTGTTGGCTCTTTTATGATGAAGCCTATTGAATTCAGATGGAATTTATTGGATAGAATTAAACGCAACTCTGAAGATTGGGACCTCGACGAAGGTAAGGAGTCAGGTATGACACCTAAGTTTGATTGTGTTAAATCTTTTATGGAGACCGATATTTTCCGTAAGTTTAGCACTAAATATGGACTTGACTCTGAGATAGTAGCTTCTTTTTGTGAATATTTTGCTACTTATGTTGATCTCCCCAAGGAGAAGTGGTTTAAATATCATCCTCCCATAGAAGTAAAAGTAGCTGCACCTATTAAAGTTGAAGAAAAGATTGTCACTTATAATGATCCTATTGTTCCTACTTCTTATGTTGAGAAACAACCCTTCCCTGTTAGAATGAAGGATCATGCTAAAGCTTCAACTGTTGTTCGTAAAAGCAATATTAGAACTTGAGACAATATCAGGTGGAAACTCCATATTATGTGGAAGCATGGAAACTTGAGCAGAGGCTGTTGGATCTTGTATCTATGGACTAGATTCAGCCATAACTGCTACATGCAGTTTTGCAGGAAAACGCCCGCTGCCAGCAGTTCTATTCTACACATAACCCCCTACCAATTGCAAGTATACAAGAAGTCTGCACATGTCCCCACGTACGCCTGTGCCTCTCCATATATGAGCCCCATAGCACAGCTAGCTTAATTCGATATCATCAGTGCGGTTAGATTAGAATCATAATATAGTATTGAAGTCTGCCCAGTTCCTTGTAAATCCAAGTAGAACAAACAACAGCCAAAGCCATTGCCCAGATCATTTTCGTCAACCATAATCAAAACCATTGCCAGCTCAAGAACACACCTGCACTTCACACAAACATTCTAGCAATTGAAATCATTGTCTAAATAATACTCCCTCCGTTCCTAAATATTTGTCTTTCTAGAGATTTCAACAAGTGACTACATATGGAGCAAAATGAGTGAATCTACACTCTAAAATATGTCTATATACATACGTATGTGGTAGTCCATTTGAAATATCTAAAAAGACAAATATTTAGGAACAGAGGGAGTAGACTTAAAGCAATCAGTTCGGTTTCAAACACAGTGCCATTATGCAGCATCAATCTTATACAGTCACTTAAGATAATGCTTCACTGCAGTACACAGTTACAAAATAAGCATCATTAACTGATGCCAAATCTGCAGCTTTATACATCGATCAATCATAGAGCACATAGCTCCAGTAAACTAGCTAATAACTTGCATAAGTCTGGCGCCAATAGCTAATGGCTCCAGTACACTAGATAAGAACAACTAGAAGAGAATATGGCACATCATAGAAGATTAACAATGTGATGGAAATCCTCATACCTTCGAACCTGGATCCAGTACCAATTCGATGTGGGGAGCGCTCAGAGGAGGATTGGCGCGGTGCGCCAGCCGTCGGAGAGGAGAGAAGCCAGCTGCCGCAGCGAAATTAGCTGCGCCGGTCGGTCGCCGGCCCTGCGGGAACGAGGGCGTCATGGTGGGTTGGCGCAGTGGGCCACCCGCCGGAGAGGAGAGAAGGCAGCCGCTGGATAGTAATTAGTCGCGCCGGTCGCCGGTCGCCGGCCATGCGCGGAACGAGGGCGTCTTGCTGGGCGAAGCCACCATCTCCAGATCTGCTAACCCTAGTTGTTGCTGGAAGAAAATTGAATTGGGATAGCTCCATGGATTAAGGCACGGGATGGCTCAGCTTCCATTACGATGTTGTACCACGGTACAGTAAGATTACGGGGTTGTTTTTGCAGTTTGTACATCTTTTCATCTCACACCACAAACTTCCTATCCAACGGCACATGATCAAGTTTCCATGCTTCCACTGAATATATGGTTTCCATCAGATATGTACTCATTAGAACTTATACACCTCCTGAGCAAGTCAAAGTAGAACCCAATATTGCTATTGTTAAAGATCTCTTGTCTGATAATATTGATATGCATGTTATTCAATTCTCTGGTGAAACTGCTAGAATTGCTAAACCCTGTGATAGAGATAAACATAGACTTGTGGTAGGCATGCCCATTATTTCTGTTAAAATAGGAGATCATTGTTATCATGGCTTATGTGATATGGGTGCTAGTGCTAGTGCAATACCTCATTCCTTATACAAAGAAATTATGCATGAAATTGCACCTGCTGAGTTAGAAGAAATTGATGTCACAATTAAACTTGCCAATAGAGATACTATTTCACCAGTGGGAATTGTTAGAGATGTTGAAGTCTTGTGTGGGAAAACCAAATATCCCGCTGATTTTCTTGTTCTTGGTTCTCCACAAGATAGCTTTTGTCCCATTATATTTGGTAGACCCTTCTTGAATACTGTTAATGCTACGATAGACTGCAAAAAGAATGTTGTTACTGTTGGCTTGGATGATATGGTTGATGAGTTTAATTTCTCTAAATTTAGTAAACAACATCATGAGGAAGAATTGCCTAGTAAGGATGAAATTATTGGTCTTGCTTCTATTGCCATACCTCCTAGTGATCCTTTAGAACACTATTTGCTAGACCATGAAAATGATATGTTCATGAATGAAATAAGGGAAATCGATGAAGTATTCTTTAAACAGGAACCTATTCTGCAACACAATTTGCCTGTTGAAATCCTAGGGGATCCTCCTCCACCCAAGGGTGATCCCGTGTTTGAGCTTAAACCGTTGCCTGATAATCTTAAATATGATTATCTTGATGAAAAGAAAATATATCCTGTTGCTAACCTTTCAGAGCATGAGGAAGAAAGATTATTGAAAACTCTGAAAAAGCATCGTGTTGCTATTGGATATACTCTGGATGATCTTAAGGGCATCAGTCCCACTCTATGTCAACATAAAATAAATTTGGAAGCGGATGCTAAACCAGTTCGTGATCCTCAACGACGTTTGAATCCTAAAATGAAAGAAGTGGTAAGAAAGGAAATACTTAAACTTCTGGAGGCAGGTATAATTTATCCCGTTGCTGATAGTCAGTGGGTAAGTCCTGTCCATTGTGTCCCTAAGAAGGGAGGTATTACTGTTGTCCCTAATGATAAAGATGAATTGATTCCGCAAAGAATTATCACAGGTTATAGGATGGTAATTGATTTCCGCAAATTAAATAAGGCTACTAAGAAAGATCATTACCCCTTACCTTTTATTGATCAAATGCTAGAAAGATTATGCAAACATACACATTATTGCTTTCTAGATGGTTATTCTGGTTTCTCTCAAATACCTGTGTCGGCTAAAGATCAATCAAAGACTACTTTTACATGCCCTTTTGGTACTTTTGCTTATAGACGTATGCCTTTCGGTTTATGTAATGCACCTGCTACCTTTCAAAGATGCATGATGGCTATATTCTCTAACTTCTGCGAGAAAATTTGTGAGGTTTTCATGGATGACTTTTCTGTCTATGGTTCCTCTTTTGATGATTGCTTGAGCAATCTTGCTCGAGTTTTGCAGAGATGTGAAGAAACTAATCTTGTCTTGAATTGGAAAAAGTGCCACTTTATGGTTAATGAAGGTATTGTCTTGGGGCACAAAGTTTCTGAAAGAGGTATTGAAGTTGATAAAGCCAAGGTTGATGCTATTGAAAAGATGCCATGTCCCAAGGACATCAAAGGTATAAGAAGTTTCATTGGTCACGCCGGATTTTATAGGAGGTTCATTAAGGACTTCTCAAAAATCTCTCGGCCTCTGACTAATTTATTACAAAAAGATGTACCATTTGTCTTTGATGATGATTGTGTAGAAGCATTTGAAATACCTAAGAAAGCATTAGTCTCTGCACCTGTTGTTCAGCCACCTGATTGGAATTTACCCTTTGAAATTATGTGTGATGCTAGTGATTATGTTGTAGGTGCTGTTCTAGGGAAAAGAGTTGATAAGAAATTGAATGTTATCAATTATGCTAGTAAGACTCTAGACAATGCTCAAAGAAATTATTCTACTACCGAAAAGGAACTTTTAGCAGTTGTATTTGCTTGTGATAAATTCAAGCCCTATATTGTTGATTCTAAAGTAACTATTCACACAGATCATGCTGCTATTAAATATCTTATGGAAAAGAAAGACGCAAAACCTAGACTTATTAGATGGGTTCTCCTTCTGCAAGAATTTGATTTACATATTGTTGATAGAAAAGGAGCTGAGAACCCCGTTGCAGACAACTTATCTAGGTTAGAGAATGTTCTTGATGACCCACTACCTATTGATGATAGCTTTCCTGATGAACAATTAAATGTCATAAGTACTTCTCGTAGCACTCCGTGGTATGCTGATTATGCTAATTATATTGTTGCTAAATTTATACCACCTAGCTTCACATACCAACAAAAGAGAAAGTTTTTCTATGACTTGCGACATTACTTTTGGGATGAGCCACATCTTTATAAAGAAGGAGTAGATGGTGTCATTAGACGTTGTGTACTTGAGCATGAACAGGAACAGATCCTACGCAAGTGTCACTCCGAGGCTTATGGAGGACACCACGCTGGAGATAGAACTGCACATAAGGTATTGCAATCCGGTTTTTATTGGCCTACTCTCTTCAAGGATGCCCGTAAGTTTGTTTTGTCTTGCGATGAATGTCAAAGAATTGGTAATATTAGTAGACGTCAAGAAATGCCTATGAATTATTCACTTGTTATTGAACCATTTGATGTTTGGGGCTTTGATTATATGGGACCTTTTCCTGCCTCTAATGGATATACACACATTCTAGTTGCTGTTGATTACATTACTAAGTGGGTAGAAGCTATTCCAACTAGTAGTGCTGATCATAACACTTCTATTAAAATGCTTAAGGAAGTTATTTTTCCGAGGTTTGGAGTCCCTAGATATTTAATGACTGATGGTGGTTCACACTTTATTCATGGTGCTTTCCGTAAGATGCTTGCTAAATACGACGTTAATCATAGAATTGCATCTCCATATCACCCGCAGTCTAGTGGTCAGGTAGAATTGAGCAATAGAGAGCTCAAATTAATTTTGCAAAAGACTGTCAATAGGTCTAGAAAGAATTGGTCCAAGAAACTGAATGATGCATTATGGGCCTATAGAACTGCATACAAAAATCCTATGGGTATGTCTCCGTATAAAATGGTTTACGAAAAAGCATGTCACTTACCTCTCGAACTAGAACATAAGGCATATTGGGCTATTAAAGAGCTCAACTATGATTTCAAACTTGCTGGTGAGAAGAGGTTATTTGATATTAGCTCACTTGATGAATGGAGAACCCAAGCTTATGAAAATGCCAAGTTGTTTAAAGAAAAAGTTAAAAGATGGCATGACAAAAGGATACAAAAGCGTGAGTTTAATGTAGGTGATTATGTATTGCTATACAACTCTCGTTTAAGATTTTTTGCAGGAAAACTTCTCTCCAAATGGGAAGGTCCTTACGTTATCGAGGAGGTCTATTGTTCCGGTGCCATAAAAATCAAGAACTTCGCAGGCACAAATCCGAAGGTGGTAAACGGTCAAAGGATCAAACACTATATCTCAGGTAATCCTATAAATGTTGAAACTAATGTTATTGAAACCGTAACCCCGGAGGAATACATAAAGGACACTTTCCAGAACGTTCCAGACCCCAAAAAGGAATAGGTATGTGGCATGGTAAGTAAACCAACTCCAAAACAATTTTTAAGGCAATATTTTTCCGTTTTGGAATATTTAGAAAAATAGAAAAATAAGTAGCAGTCCGGGGAGGACACGAGGCCTCCACGAGGGTGGAGGGCGCGCCCTACCCCCCTGGGCGCGCCCCTTACCTCGTGAGCACCTCGTGTGCCCTCCGGACTCCGTTTCCTTGCATGATACGTATTTTGGTTGGTAAAAATTCATTATATATACTCCCTAAGGTTTTGACTCTCGTATCACGCAAATATCCTCTGTTTTCATTTCGAGTTGTTGCTGCTGCAGATTAGAGCAAGATGTCTTCCCAAGATTCAGAGAGAGAGAGCTACATGGCTGATTGTATTGCAAATCCAAAAGTATATGGGGATGTGGAACATTATGGCTGGACCACGGAGGAAGAAGAAGACTATGATCCAAAGAGGAAGGAGGAAACGAGTTCTGATGAAGAGGACTATCCCCTACCTCAACCTGGTGATATGCATGTGGAGTTCAAGAAGTCAAGCCTCCCTAAGGTCCAATCTATCCCACCTAGTTTTTCGCAGGACAGCAAGGCAGCACTATGCAAAAAGATAATGAAACTTGAGCTCGAGAATGAGGATCTAAGGGAGGAAAATTTTAGCCTCAGACGCAAGCTAGAGAAGAAAAATGCAACACCTCCATCACCTCCGAGGATATAATCACATGGGTATGGGCACTCCCCTTGGCAACTGCCAAGCTTGGGGGAGGTGCCCCGGTATCGTATCACCATCACAACTCTTATCTTTACCGTTTTTCTTAGTTCGATCCTATTAGTAGTATCTTGACTTAGTAGAATAAAGTCATGGCATGATCTACTTTTGAGTTTTGCTTTATGATCTCTCTTTGTAATCGAGTCCATGAGCTATATAATAAAGATTAGTGTTGAGTCAAGGGCTTGAGTATTTTGCCATGATCTTGGGTGATTAGAAGAAAAAGAATAAAAAGAATCAAAGAGTTCATATTGATCTTAGTAAAAGTAATGACTTCACATAGAAAGAGTATGATGATTTAAAATTGTTGGGAGTTGGCAAATATAGCTTTGGTCATTGTTGAAATTAATAGGAAGTAATAAGGAAAGAGAGGTTTCACATATAGATATATTATCATTGACATCTTTTATGATTGGGAGCACTCATTAAAATATGACATGCTAAAGAGTTGAGGTTGGACAAGGAAGACAACGTAATGAGTTATGTTTTCTTACATCTGAGATAAAGTATGTTGTCATGGTTCCTCTACCGTGTTGAGTTTGCCTTTCCCCCTCATGCTAGCCAAATTCTCAGCACTAAGTAGAAATACTACTTGTGCTTCCAAATACCCTTAAACCAGTTTTGCCATGAGAGCCCACCATACCTACCTATGGATTGAGTAAGATCCTTCAAGTAATTTGTCATCGGTGCAAGCAATAAAAATTGCTCTCTAAATATGCATGACTTATTAGTGCGGAGAAAATAAACTTTGTACGAACTTGTTGTGGACGCAATAAAAGCGACGGACTGCATAATAAAGGTTCACATACAAGGGGCAATATAAAGTGACGTTCTTTTGCATTAAGATTTTGTGCATCAACCCTAAACGCGCATGACAACCTCTGCTTCCCTCTGCGAAGGGCCTATCTTTTATTACTATCCTCTACCTTATGCAAGAGTCACGATGATCTTCACCTTTCCCTTTTTATTTTATCCTTTGGCAAGCTCAACATGTTGGAAAGAACATGATATATATGTCTAATTGGATGTGGGGGAGCATGAATTATTATTGTTGACATTACCCTTGAGGTAAAAGGTTGTGGGGCAAAATTATAAGCCCCTATCTTTCTCTGTGTCCTATTAAAACTCCGTAACCACAAGTATCGCGTGAGTGTTAGCAATTATGAAGGACTAAGTGATAGTTGAGTATGTGGACTTGCTTTTAAGCTCTGACATAGACTCTTTCCGATGTTATGATAAATTGCAATTGTTTCAATGACTGAGGGTATAATTTGTTGGTGCTCAATAAGGTTTCTGATTCATACTTTGGCTTTGTGAAAAGATCATCACTTGAACATGAGTAATCATATGACAAAATCTATATATGTTGCTGTTATGAAATAATAATGATGCCTTCATGTCCGTATTTTATTTTTATCGACGCCTCTACTTCTAAACATGAGGACATATTTATTGTTATCGGCTTTTCGCTTGAGGACAAACGAGGTCTAAGCTTGGGGGAGTTGATACGTCCATTTTGCATCATGCTTTTATGACAATATTTATTGCATTATGGGATGTTATTTCACGTTATGTCACAATACTTATGGCTATTCTCTCTTATTTTACAAGGTTTACATGAAGAGGGAGAATGCCGGCAGCTGGAATTCTGGGTAGGAAAAGGAGCAAATATTGAAGGACTATTCTGCGCAACTCCAAAAGTCCTGAAACTCCACGGAATACCTTAAAATAAATAAAGAAAAACCATCGCCAAAGATGAAGGCCAGGGGGCCCACACCCTGCTCACGAGGGTGGGGGGCGCGCCCCCCTACCTCGTGGCCCCCCTGGTGGCTCTCCGACGCCCATCTTCTCCTATATGAAGTCTTTCGATGAGAAAAAAATAGAGGGGAACTTTTCGGGACGAGACTCCGCCGCCACGAGGCGGAACCAATCTAGGGCTCCGGCAGAGCTGTTCTGCCGGGGACACTTCCCTCCGGGAGGGGGAAATCATCATCATCGTCATCAACGCTCCTCTCATCGGGAGAGGGCAATCTCCATCAACATCTTCATCAGCACCATCTCATCTCCAAACCCTAGTTCATCTCTTGTATCCAATTCTTGTTTCCGAGTCCGGGATTGGTGCTAGTAGGTTGCTAGTAGTGTTGATTACTCCATGTAGTTGATGCTAGTTGGTTTATTTGGTGGAAGATCATATGTTCAGATCCTTTATGCACATTATTACCCCTCTGATTATGAACATGAATATGCTTTGTGAGTAGTTACGTTTGTTCCTGAGGACAAGGGAGAAGTCTTGCTATTATTAGTCATGTGAATTTGGTATTCGTTCGATATTTTGATAAGATGTATGTTGTCTAACCTCTAGTGGTGTTATGTGAACGTCGACTACATAACACTTCACCATTATTTGGGCCTAGAGGAAGGCATTGGGAAGTAATAAGTAGATGATGGGTTGCTAGAGTGACAGAAGCTTAAACCCTAGTTTATGCGTTGCTTCGTAAGGGGCTGATTTGGATCCATATGTTTCATGCTATGGTTAGGTTTACCTTAATACTTTTGTTGTAGTTGCGGATGCTTGCAATAGAGGTTAATCATAAGTGGGATGCTTGTCCAAGTAAGGGCAGTACCCAAGCACCGGTCCACCCACATATCAAATTATCAAAGTACCGAACGCGAATTATATGAGCGTGATGAAAACTAGCTTGACGATATTCCCATGTGTCCTCGGGAGCACTTTTCCTATTATAAGAGTTTGTCCAGGCTTGTCCTTTGCTACAAAAGGATTGGGCCACCTTGATCCACTTTATTTACTTTTGTTACTTATTGCTCGTTACCATTTATCCTATCACAAAACTATCTGTTACCACTTATTTCAGTACTTGCAGAGAATACTTTGCTGAAAACCGCTTATCATTTCCTTCTGCTCCTCGTTGGGTTCGACACTCTTACTTATCGAAAGGACTATGATAGATCCCCTATAATTGTGGGTCATCAAATATCAAGAATAACAAAGTCTGTTAAAATAGTAACGTTTGCAACCACAACAGGCACATCCTCACAAATACCGACAGGTATAGCAGTTGATTTATCGGCCATTTGCAAAGATATTTCAGTAGGTGTCAACTTATTCAAATCACGTCTACGATATAAACAGAGAGGCATAACACTAATAGCGGCTCCAAGATCACATAAAGCAGTTTTAACGTAGTTTCTTTTAATGGAGCATGGTATAGTTGGTACTCCTGGATCTCCTAGTTTCTTTGGTATTCCACCCTTAAAAGTATAATTAGCAAGCATGGCGGAAATTTCAGCTTCCAGTGTCTTTCTTTTATTTGTAACAATATCTTTCATGTACTTAGAATAAGGATTCATTTTAAGCATATCAGTCAAACGCATACGCAAAAAGATAGGTCTAATCATTTCAGCAAAGCGCTCAAAATCCTCATCATCCTTTTTCTTGGATGGTTTAGGAGGAAAAGGCATGGGTTTCTGAACCCATGGTTCTCTTTCTTTACCGTGCTTCCTAGCAATGAAGTCTCTCTTATCATAACGTTGATTCTTTGATTGTGGGTTATCAAGATCAACAGCAGGTTCAATCTCTACATCATTGTTATTGCTAGGTTGAGCATCAACATGAACATTATCATTAACATTATCACTACGTTCATGTTCATCACCACATTGTGTTTTAGCATCAGAAATAGAAATATCATTGGGATTCTCAGGTGTGTCAACAACAGGTTCACTAGAAGCATGCAAAGTCCTATCATTTTTCTTTTTCTTCTTTTTTGAAGGACTAGGTACGTCAACATTAGTTCTCTGAGAATTTTGCTCAATTCTCTTAGGGTGGCCCTCAGGATACAAAGGTTCCTGAGTCATTTTACCCCCTCTAGTCATAACTCTAACAACATTATCATTTTTCTTATTATTTAATTCATTGAGCAAATCATTTTGAGCTTTAAGCACTTGTTCTACTTGAGTGGTAACCATAGAAGCATGTTTACTAATAAGTTTAAGTTCACCTTTAACTCTAGACATATAATCACTCAAGTGTTCAATCATATAAGCATTGCGTTTCAATTTTCTACCAACATAAGCATTGAAGTTTTCTTGTTTAAAAATAAAATTATCAAACTCATCCAAGCATTGGCTAGCAGACTTATTACGAGGAATATCACCTTCATCAAATCTATAGAGAGAATTTACCTTTACTACCTGTGTCGGGTTATCAAGACCATGTATTTCTTCAATAGGCGGTAAATTCTTAACATCTTCATCTTTAACACCCTTTTCTTTCATAGATTTCTTTGCCTCTTGCATATCTTCAGGATTGAGAAATAGAATACCCCTTTTCTTCGGAATTGGCTTAGGAGTTGGTTCAGGAAGTGTCCAATTGTTTTCATTAGTCAACATATTGTTCAATAGCAATTCAGCTTGATCAACTGTTCTTTCCCTGAAAACACAACCTACACAACTATCCAGGTGGTCTCTGGAAGCATCGGTTAGTCCATTATAAAAGATATCAAGTATTTCATTTTTCTTGAGAGGATGATTAGGCAAAGCATTAAGTAATTGGAGAAGCCTCCCCAAGCTTGTGGGAGACTCTCTTCTTCAATTTGCACAAAATTATATATTTCCCTTAAGGCAGCTTGTTTCTTATGCGCGGAGAAATATTTAGCAGAGAAGTAATAAATCATATCCTGGGGACTATGCACACAACTAGGATCAAGAGAATTAAACCATGTTTTAGCATCACCCTTTAGTGAGAATGGAAATAGCTTAAGGATATAGTAGTAACGAATTTTTCCTCATGATTGAATAGGGAGGCTATATCATTCAATTTAGTAAGATGTGCCACAACAGTTTCAGATTCATAGCCATAAAAAGGATCCGATTCAACCAAAGTAATTATCTCAGGATCGACAGAGAAATCATAATCCTTATCAGTAATACAGATAGGTGAAGTAGCAAAAGCAGGGTCATTTTTGTTCTAGTATTCAGAGACTTTTCTTCCAGCTTAGCTAATAATTTCTTAAGATCAGATCTATCATTGCAAGGAAGAAAATCTCTAGTAGTTTCTTCATCCATAACATAACCCTCAGGCACAACAGGCAATTCATATCTAGGGGGAGAATCTTCATCATCACTTTCATCAATATTATCAGTTTCAATAATTTCATTCTCTCTAGCCTAGCAAGTTGTTCATCAAGAAATGCACCTAATGGCACAGTATTATCAAGCATAGAAGTAGTTTCATCATAAGCATCACGCATAGTAGAAGTGGCATCATCAATAACATGCGACATATCAGAATTAATAGTAGAAGCAGGTTTAGATGTCGCAAGTTTACTCAAAATATATGGTGAATCAAGTGTAGAGCTAGATGGCAGTTCCTTACCTCCCCTCGTAGTTGAGGGAAAAATCTTAGTTCTTTCGTCTTTCAAGTTCCTCATAGTGATCAGCAGATATAAATCCCAAGTGACTCAAAGAATAGAGCTATGCTCCCCGGCAACGGCGCCAGAAAATAGTCTTGATAACCCACAAGTATAGGGGATCGCAACAGTTTTCGAGGGTAGAGTATTCAACCCACATTTATTGATTCGACACAAGGGGAGCCAAAGAATATTCTCAAGTATTAGCAGTTGAGTTGTCAAATCAACCACACCTGGATAACTTAATACCTGCAGCAAAATATTTAGTAGCAAAGTTGTATGGAAGTAACAGTAATGGTAGCAAAAGTAACAGTAGCAGTTTTGTAGTAATTGTAACAGTGGCAACGATAAAGTAACTAAGCAAAGATCAATATGTGAAAAGCTCGTAGGCATTGGATCAGTGATGGATAATTATGTCGGATGTGATTCCTCATGCAACAGTTATAACATAGGGTGACACGGAACTAGCTCCAGTTCATCAATGTAATGTAGGCATGTATTCTGAATATAGTCATACGTGCTTATGGAAAAGAACTTGCATGACATCTTTTTCCTACCCTCCCGTGGTAGTGGGGTCCTATTTGAAACTAAGGGATATTAAGGCCTCCTTTTAATAGAGTACCGGACCAAAGCATTAGCACTTAGTGAATACATGAACTCCTCAAACTACGGTCATCACCGGTAAGTATCCCGATTATTGTCACTTCGAGGTTAACGGATCATAAGACATAATAGGTGACTATAGACTTGCAAGATAGGATCAAGAACTCACATATATTCATGAAAACATAATAGGTTTAGATCTGAAATCATGGCACTTGGGCCCTAGTGACAAGCATTAAGCATAGCAAAGTCATAGCAACATCAATCTTAGAACATAATTGATACTAGGGATCAAACCCTAACAAAACTAACTCGATTACATGGTAAATCTCATCCAACCCATCACCGTCCAGCAAGCCTACAATGGAATTACTCAGGCACAGCGGTGAGCATCATGAAATTGGTGATGTAGGAAGGTTGATGATGACGACAGCGACAGATTCCCCTCTCCAGAGCCCCGGACGGACTCCAGATTAGCCCTCCCGAGAGAGATTAGGGCTTGGCGGCGGCTCCGTATCGTAAAACACGATGAATCCTTCTCTTTGATTTTTTTTTCTCCTCAAACGTGAATATATAGAGTTGGAGTTGAGGTCGGTGGAGCATTAGGGGGCCTACGAGGCAGGCGGGCGTGCCCACGGGGGTAGGGTGCGCCCCCACTCTCATGGACAGGGTGTGGGCCCCCAGGTCTTGATTCTTTCGCCAGTATTTTTTATTAATTCAAAAAATATTCTCCATGGAGTTTCAGGTCATTCCGAGAACTTATATTTCTGCACAAAAATAACACCATGGCAATTCTGCTGAAAACAACATCAGTCCGGGTTAGTTCCATTCAAATCATGCAAGTTAGAGTCCAAAACAAGGGGCAAAAGTGTTTGGAAAAGTAGATACGATGGATACGTATCAGTAATCAACACTACTAGTCACCCACGGGCACCAATCTATAGTTTTGACACAAAGATTGAACACAAGGGATGAACTAGGGTTTGAGAGGAGTTGGTGTTGTGAAGGTGTTGATGAAGATAGCCCTCCCCAAGATGGGAGAGTTGTTGGTGATGATGATGACGATGATTTCCCCCTCTAGGAGGGAAGTTCCCCCGGTGGAATCGCTCCGCCGGAGGGCAAAAGTGCTCCTGCCCAAGTTCTGCCTCGAGGCGGCGGCGCTTCGTCCCGAATGTCCTCCCCTTATTTTTTCTAGGTCAAAATGACTTATATACCAGAAGATGGGCACCATAGGTGGGCCGAGGAGGGCAACACCCACCAGGGCGCGCTTGGGCCTCCTGGCGCGCCCAGGTGGGTTGTGCCCACCTAGTGGCCCTCCTATGGTACTTATTTGCTCCAATATTCCTTAAATAATCCATAAAAAATCCTCGGTGAGTTTTAGCTCATTTGGATTTGTGCAGAATAGGTAGCTTGACATAGCTTTTTCAGGTCCAGATTTCCTGCTGCCAGAATTCTCCCCCTTGGTGCATACCTTGCATAATACGAGAGAAAAGGCATTAGAATTACTACAAAAAGCATTATTATACAGTAAAACAACATAAATAACAGTAGGAAAACATGATGCAAAATGGAAGTATCAACTCCCCCAAGATTAGACCTCGCTTGTCCTCAAGCGAAAACCAAAATCGAAAAACATGTCCACATGCTTAGATAGAGAGGTGTCGATAAAAACAAAAGTACGGACATAGAAGCATCTTGTGACTTATTATAACAGCAACAAACTTTAATACCAAAAATTTTATTATAGAACTTTTATCATAGACTTCTCATGAACAAGTGACAATTCATCACAACATTAAAGTATAAAGCATAAACTCTATTGGAAACCGACAAACTATGTTCTCAGTCAACTTTGCAACTACAATTCATCATCTTTCCAGGAAGGGTCACATATCGGAGCCTTTAGGCAAGTCCACATACTCAACCATCATTTAGTCTTCTATGATTGCTTACACTCACCGCGTACACATGAGCAAAACGTTTCAACTAGACACAAAGAAAGGTAGGGGCTTATAGTTTCACCTCCCAACGCATTCACCTCAAGGGTGATGTCAACAATAATAACTTATGCCACCCATATTCAACTGGACATATGTGCCAGATCTTTCCTCACCACATGATGCTTGCTAAAGGAGAAAAATAAAAGGAATAGAGAGAAAAACTTTGACTCTTGCATAAAAGTAAATACATGAAAGTAAAAGATAGACCCTTCGCAGAGGGAAGCAGAGGTTGTCATGCGCTTTTTGTTTGTACGCTCAACCCCTTAGTGCAAGAGAACATCACGTTATATTGCCCCTTGTGATGGCAACCTTTATTATGCAGTCTATCGCTTTTATTCTTCACCATCACAAGTTCGTACAACGCTCAATTTTCCCTTACACTAAATGGTCTCACATTTTTATAAGCAATTTTTATTGCACTTTTTGTACCGATGACAACTTACTTGAAGGATCTTACTCAATCCATAGGTAGGTAAGGTGGACTCTCAAACAAGATAGGGTTTAAGGGTTTTGGATGCACAAGTAGTATCTCTACATAGTGCGGAATTTTTGGCTAGCAAAGATAGGGGCAAGCACCACATGTGGAAGGATCTATGACAATATGACTTCTATGTGCATATGAACAAACATAAATCATTAAGTTGTCTTCCTTTTCCAACGTCAACAATTTTGGCATATAATATTTTGATGGGTGCTCACAATCACAAAACATTTCCATGATAGTGTATTTATATGTGAATCTTCTCTTCCCTTATTAACTCTTTCATGTGTTGCATCATTGACCAATGCTATGTTTGTCAATCTACAATAAAATTTTCTACTTATACTTTTCCTTGTGTAATGTCATCACTTACCATAAGATTAGCATTTGATCTTTTATTTTTATTTCCTTTCTTTTTATTGCAACAAGAAAGTAAAGAAGGCAACACTCAAACTAAACTTTATTATATCTCGCACACGATTACAAGGATTGATCACTAAGCAAACTCACAAAAAGAAAGGATCGAACTAAACTTTTATTCATCTAATAGCAAAAGATAACTATTGATCGAACTAAGAAAGTAAGGGCAAAAGATAGTAGAGATGATACGATACCTGGGCACCTCCCCCAAGCTTGGCGAAAGCCAAGGGGAGTGCCCATACCCAATACTCAGTTTTCTTTTGGTGGTGATGAAGAAGATGGTGGTGATGAAGTAGAAGCAATCCGGTCCAATACATCTCTGAGTGTATCTCTTAGGCTGTGAATCTCTCAAAGGGCTTGATGAAGCATCTCAGTGTTCTTCTCTACTTTAGCCATGATATGTTTATTTTCTGGGCCCCAAGAGTTTGTCCCTGCATAAATTTCTCTTGGACGAGATATGTCCCAATTGGATGGTATATGCACGCGAGGAGTGTTTTCGAACCCATAGTTATGAATCAAATTGTGAAAATTGTTTTGATGTAACCTGTATAGAGGTCTCCTCGTAGGGAGTTCTTCCGGATCTCTTGGGCCTTCTTGATTGTTTAGGGACCTCGTGGCTTGATGGGGATTAGGATGAGTGGATATGCCAGCCAGAGTACCTCTCTTAGAAGCCGGAGGGTAAATTCCGAACGAGCCCCCCTCATCTTCCTCCATAACGATCTCTTCAGATTCCTCTTCCATGGATTCTACCTGAAGCAACCAAGCTTCACCTTCTTCAGTGTTGGAGGAGGGAGAAGACATGAAACCTGGCTCAACAGATCTGACAAAAAACAACAAGAAAAGAAAACACGGGATTTCTCCGCGATACGGAGGTTAACAGGTTTGGGAGGTATATATAGATTTTTTATCTTGGGGAACAAGAAGAACGGAAGAAAAACGAAGATTGGAAAGTACCCGAGGTGGGCAAAACCCACCTGGGCGCGCCAGGCGGTGCATCGTGCCCACCAGGGCCACTTTCCTGAAAGTTTCTTATTTTCCTAATTTTCTAAATATTCCAAAACTGACAAAAAAATATTTTTGCGGATTTTTCGGAGTCCGTTTACTTATTGTATCACGTACCTCCTTATTTTCACGATTCTGGAGTGTTCTAGAAGGACTCTTTTATGTGTTCTTCCGGTGTCAAAGTTTGGATAACATTGCTTTCAACACTAATGGGCGTACCTGAGATATATTGTTTTATTCGTTGCCTAGTGACAACCTTCGGGTTAGTCCCTTCAGCATTATTTATTTTGATAGCTCCGGATCGATAGACCTCCTCGATGACATAGGGTCCTTCCCATTTGGAGAGGAGTTTTCCTGCAAAGAATCTAAAACAAGAGTTTTACAAAAGAAGATGCTCTCCTACTTTGAACTCACGCTTTTGGATTCTTTTGTCATGCCATCTTTTTACTTTTTCTTTGAATAACTTAGAATTTTCATAAGCCTGGGTTCTCCATTCATCTAATGAGCTAATATCAAATAACCTCTTTTCCCCAGCAAGTTTAAAATCATAATTGAGTTCTTTTATTGCCCAAAATGCTTTGTGTTCTAACTCAAGAGGTAAAATACAAGCTTTTCCACAAACCATTTTATATGGAGACATACCCATAGGATTTTTGTAAGCTGTTCTATAAGCCCAAAGTGCATCATCTAATTTCTTAGACCAATTCTTTCGAGACCTACTAACAGTCTTTTGTAAGATTAGTTTTATTTCTCTATTTCTAAGTTCAACTTGACCACTAGACTGAGGATGATAAGGTGACGCAGTTCTATGTAACATCATACTTAGCAAGCATCTTACGGAAAGCACCATGAATAAAGTTTGAACCACCATCAGTCATTAAATATCTAGGGACTCCAAACCTTGGGAAAATAATTTTCTTAAGCATTTTAATAGAGGTGTTGTGATCAGCACTACTGGTTGGAATAGCTTCTACCCACTTAGTAACATAATCAACAACAACCAAAATATGTGTATACCCATTAGAGGAAGGAAAAGGTCCCATAAAGTCAAATCCCCAAACATCAAATGGTTCAACAACAAGTGAATAATTCATAGGCATTTCTTGATGCTTACCGATATTACCTATTCTTTGGCATTCATTGCATGATGAGACAAACTTATGGGCATCCTTGAAGAGAGTAGGCCAATAAAAACCAGATTGCAATACCTTATGAGCGGTTTTGTCTCCCGCGTGATGTCCTCCATAAGATTTGGAGTGACAATTCCGTAGGATTTGTTCCTATTCATGCTCAGGTACACAACGTCTAATAATACCATCTACACATTCTTTATAAAGATGTGGGTCATCCCAAAAGTAATGTCTTAAATCATCGAATAATTTTTTTTCTTTTGTTGGTATGTGAAGCTAGGTGGTATGTATTTAGCAACAATATAATTAGCATAGTCAGCATACTAAGGTGTACTATGAGAAACATTTACTGCAGCTAGTTGTTCATCAGGGTGTTGGGGACGTAGTAATTTCAAAAAAATTCCTATGCACACGCAAGATCATGGTGATGCATAGCAACAAGAGGGGAGAGTGTTGTCCATGTACCCTCGTAGACAGAAAGCGGAAGCGTTAGAACAACGCGGTTGATGTAGTCGTACGTCTTCACGGCCCGACCGATCAACCACCGAAACTACGGCACCTCCGAGTTCTAGCACACGTTCAACTCGATGACGTCCCTCGAATTCCGATCCAGCCGAGTGTCAAGGGAGAGTTCCGTCAGCACGACGGCGTGGTGACGATCTTGATGTTCTACCGTCGCAGGGCTTCGCCTAAGCACCGCTACAATATTATCGAGGAGGACTATGGTGGAGGGGGGCACCGCACACGGCTAAGAGATCAAGAGATCAATTGTTGTTGTCTAGAGGTGCCCCCTGCCCCCGTATATAAAGGAGCAAGGGGGGAGGCGGCCGGCCTAGGAGGAGGGCGCGCCAAGGGGGGAGTCCTACTCCCACCGGGAGTAGGACTCCTCCTTCCCTTGTTGGAGTAGGAGAGAAGGAAAGAGGGGGAGAGGAAGAAGGAAAAGGGGGCTGCACCCCTTGTCCAATTCGGACCAGAGGGGGGGCGCGCGCCTCTTTCCTTTTGGCCTCTCTCCTCTATTCCCGTATGGCCCAATAAGGCCCATATACTCCCCGACGAATTCCCGTAACTCTCCGGTACTCTGATAAATACCCGAATCACTCTGAACCTTTCTGATGTCCGAATATAGTCGTCCAATATATCGATCTTTATGTCTCGACCATTTCGAGACTCCTCGTCATGTCCCCGATCTCATCCAGGACTCCGAACTCCTTCGGTACATCAAAACTCATAAACTCATAATAAAACTGTCATCGAAACCTCAAGCGTGCGGACCCTACGGGTTCGAGAACTATATAGACATGACCGAAACACGTTTCCGGTCAATAACCAATAGCGTAACCTGTATGCTCATATTGGCTCCTACATATTCTACGAAGATCTTTATCGGTCAAACTGCATAACAACATACGTTGTTCCCTTTGTCATCGGTATGTTACTTGCCCGAGATTCGATCGCCGGTATCTCAATACCTAGTTCAATCTCGTTACCAGCAAGTCTCTTTACTCGTTTATGTAATGCATCATTCCGTAACTAACTCGTTAGTTACATTGCTTGCAAGGCTTATAGTGATGTGCATTACCGAGAGGGCCTAGAGATACCTCTTCGACAATCGGAGTGACAAAACCTAATATCGAAATACGCCAACTCAACATGTAACTTTGGAGACACCTGTAGAGCTCCTTTATAATCACCCAGTTACATTGTGACGTTTGATAGCACACAAAGTGTTCCTCCGGTAAACGGGAGTTGCATAATCTCATAGTTGTAGGAACATGTATAAGTCATGAAGAAAGCAATAGCAACATACTAAACGATCAAGTGCTAAGCTAACGGAATGGGTCAAGCCAATCACATCATTCTCCTAATGATGTGATCCCATTAATCAAATGACAACTCATGTCTATGGTTAGGAAACTTAACCATCTTTGATTCACGAGCTAGTCAAGTAGAGGCATACTAGTGACACTCTATTTGTCTATGTATTCACACATGTATTATGTTTCCGGTTAATACAATTCTAGCATGAATAATGAACATTTATCATGATATAAGGAAGTAAATACTAACTTTATTATTGCCTCTAGGGCATATTTCCTTCAGTCTCCCACTTGCACTAGAGTCAATAATCTAGTTCACATCGCCATGTGATTTAACACCAATATTCACATCTGTAAGTGATTAATACCCATAGTTCACATCGTCATGTGATCAACACCCAAAGGGTTTACTAGAGTCAATAATCTAGTTCACATCGCTATGTGATTAACACCCAAAGAGTACTAAGGTATGATCATGTTTTGCTCGTGAGAGAAGTTTAGTCAACAGGTCTGTCACATTCAGAGCCATATGTATTTTGCAAATATTCTATGTCTACAATGCTCTGCATGGAGCTACTCTAGCTAATTGCTCCCACTTTCAATATGTATCCAGATTGAGAGTTAGAGTCATCTGGATCGGTGTAAAAGCTTGGACTGGTGTAATTCTTTACGACGGGCTCTTTTATCACCTCCATAATCGAGAAATATTTCCTTAGTCCTCACTAAGGATATTCTTGACCAATGTCCAGCGATCTACTCCTAGATCACTATTGTACTCCCTTGCCAAATTCAGAGCAAGGTATACAATAGGTCTGACATAGCATAGCATACTTTATAGAACCTATGACTGAGGCATAGGGAATGAATTTCATTCTCTTTTCTATTTTCTGCGGTGGTCGGGATTTGAGTCTTACTCAATTTCACACCATTGCAACACAGGCAAGAACTCTTTCTTTAACTGTTCCATTTTGAACTACTTCAAAATCTTGACAAGGTATGTACTTATTGAAAAACTTATCAAGCGTCTTGATCTATCTCAATAGATATTGATGCTCAATATGTAAGTAGCTTTAATGAGGTCTTTCTTTTAAAGAACTCCTTTCAAATACTCCTTTACGCTTTCCAGAAAAATTCTACATCATTTCTGATCAGCAATATGTTACTCACATATATTTATCAGAAAGGCGGTAGTGCTCCCACTCACTTTATTGTAAATACAGGCTTCACCGCAAGTCTGTATAAAACTATATGCTTTGATCAACTTATCAAAGCATATATTCCAACTCTGAGATGCTTGCACCAGTCCATAGATGGATCGCTAGAGCTTGCACATTTTGTTAGCACCTTTAGGATTGACAAAACCTTCTGGATGCATCATATACAACTCTTCTTCAAGAAAACCATTAAGGAATGCAGTTTTGACATCCATTTGCCAGATTTCATAAGATGTGGTAATTGCTAACATGATTCGGACAGACTTAAGCATCACTACAGTTGAGAAAATCTCATTGTAGTCAACACCTTGAACTTGTCGAAAACCTTTTTGCAACAAGTCGAGTTTTGTAGATAGTAACACTACTATCAACGTCCGTCTTCCTCTTGAAGATCCATTTATTTTCTATGGCTTGCCGATCATCGGGCAAGTCCACCAAAGTCCACACTTTGTTCTCATACATGGATCCTATCTCAGATTTCATGGCCTACAGCCATTTCGCGGAATCTGGGCTCATCATCGCTTCCTCATAGTTTGTAGGTTTATCATGGTCTAGTAACATGAATTTCAGAGCAGGATTACCGTACCACTCTGGTGCGGACCATACTCTGGAAGATCTACGAGGTTCTGTAGTGACTTGATCTAAAGTTTCATGATCATTATCATTAACTTCCTCACTAATCGGTGTAGGCATCACTGGAACTGATTTCTGTGATGAACTACTTTCCAATTCGGGAGAAGGTACAAATTACCTTATCAAGCTCTACTTTCCTCCCACTCACTTCTTTCGAGAGAAACTCCTTCTCTAGAAAGGATCCATTCTTAGCAACGAATATTTTGCCTTCGGATCTATGATAGAAGGTGTACCCAACAGTTTCCTTTGGGTATTCTATGAAGACACACTTCTCCGATTTGGGTTCGAGCTTATCAGGTTGAAGCTTTTTCACATAAGCATCGCAGCCCCAAACTTTAAGAAACGACAACTTTGGTTTCTTGCCAAACCACAATTCATAAGGCGTCGTCTCAACGGATTTTGATGGTGCCCTTTTAAAAGTGAATGCAACTGTCTCTAATGCATAACCCCAAAACAATAGTGGTAAACCAATAAGAAATATCATAGATCGCACAATATCCAATAAAGTGCAGTTACGACGTTCGGACACACCATAACACTGTGGTGTTCTAGGTGGCGTGAACTGTGAAACTATTCCACATTGTTTTATATGAAGGCCAAACTCGTAACTCAAATATTTTCCTCCACGATCAGATCGTTGAAACTTTATTTTCTTGTTACGATGATTCTCCACTTCACTCTAAAATTGTTTGAACTTTTCAAATGTTTCAGACTTGTGCTTCATTAAGTAGATATACACATATCTGCTCAAATCATCCGTGAAGGTCAGAAAATAACGATACCCGCCACGAGCATCAACACTCATTGGACCGCATACATCGGTATGTATTATTTCCAACAAGTTAGTAGCTCATTCCATTGTTCCGGAGAACGGAGTTTTAGTCATCTTGCCCAAAAGGCACGGTTCGCAAGCATCAAATAATTCATAACCAAGTGATTCCTAAAATCCATCTTTATGGAGTTTCTTCATGCGCTTTACACCGATATGAACCAAACGGCAGTGCCACAAATAAGTTGCACTATCATTATTAACTTTGCATCTTTTGGCATCGACATTATGAATATGTGTATCACTATGATCAAGATTCAATAAACCATCACCATTTGGTGTATGACCATAGAAGGTTTTATTCATGTAAACAGAATAACAATTTATTCTCTATCTTAGATGAATAATCGTATCGCAATAAACATGATCTTATCATATTTATGCTCAACGCAAACACCAAATAACATTTATTTAGGTTTAACACTAATCTCGAAAATATAGGGAGTGTGTGATGATGATCATATCAATCTTGGAACTACTCATCGTCACTTCCCCTTCAACTAGTCTCTGTTTATTCTGTAACTCCTGTTTCGAGTTACTAATATTAGCAACCGAACAAGTATCAAATACTCAGGGGCTACTATAAACACTAGTAAGGCACACATCAATAACCTATATATCAAATATACCCTTGTTCAATTTGCCATCCTTCTTATCCACCAAATATTCAGGGTATTTCCGCTTCCAGTGACCATTTCCTTTGCAGTGTAAGCACTCAGTTTCAGGTTTTGGTCCAGCTTTGGGCTTCTTCTCAGGAGTGACAACTTGCTTGTAATTCTACTTGAAGTTCCCTTTCTTTCCCTTTGCCCTTCTCTTGAAACTAGTGGTCTTGTCAATCATCAACACTTGATGCTCTTTCTTGATTTCTACCTTCATCGATTTCAACATCATGAAGAGCTCGGGAATCATTTTCGTCATCCCTTGCATACTATAGTTTATCACGAAGTTCTAGTAACTTGGTGATGGTGACTAGAGAACTCTGTCAATCACTATCTTATCTGGAAGATTAACTCCTACTTGATTCAAGCGATTGTAGTACCCAGACAATCTGAGCACATGCTCACTACTTGAGCGATTCTCCTCCATCTTTTAGCTATAGAACTTGTTGGGGACTTCATATCTCTCAACTAGGGTATTTGCTTGAAATATTAACTTCAATTCCAGGAACATCTCATATGGTCCATGACGTTCAAAACGTCTTTGAAGTCCCGATTCTAAGCCGTTAAGCATGGTGCACTAAACTATCAAGTAGTCATCATATTGAGCTAGCCAAACGTCATAACGTCTGCATCTGCTCCTGCAATAGGTCTGTCACCTAGCGGTGCATTAAGGACCTAATTCTTCTGTGCAACAATGAGGATAAACCTCAGATCACGGATCCAATCCGCATCATTGCTACTAACATCTTTCAACACAATTTTTCTCTAGGAACATATCAAAATAAACATATGAAAACAACAACACGAGCTATTGATCTACAACATTATTTGCAAAATACTATCAGGACTAAGTTCATGATAAATTAAAGTTCAATTAATCATATTACTTAAGAACTCCCACTTAGATAGACATCCCTCTAATCATCTAAGTGATCACGTGGTCCAAATCAACTAAACCATGTCCGATCATCACGTGAGATGGAGTAGTTTTCAATGGTGAACATCACTATGTTGATCATATCTACTGTATGATTCACGCTCGACCTTTCAGTCTCCAGCGTTTCGAGGCCATATCTGTATATGCTAGGCTCGTCAAGTTTAACCTAAGTATTCCGCATGTGCAACTGTTTTGCACCCGTTGTATTTGAACGTAGAGCCTATCACACCCGATCATCACGTGGTGTCTCAGCACGAAGAACTTTTGCTACGGTGCATACTCAGGGAGAACACTTATACCTTGAAATTTAGTGAGAGATCATCTTATAAAGCTACCGTTGAACTAAGCAAAATAAGATGTATAAAAGATAAACATCATATGCAATCAAAAAAATATGTGACATGATATGGCCATGATCATCTTGCGCCTTTGATCTCCATCTCCAAAGTACTGTCATGATCTCTATCGTCACCGGCACGACACCATGATCTCCATCATCTTGATCTATATCAATGTGTCGTCACATGGTCGCCTCGCCAATTATTGCTCCTGCAACTATTGCTATCGCATAGCAATAAAGTAAAGCAATTATTTGGCGCTTGCATCTTATGCAATAAAGAGACAACCATAAAGCTTCTACCAGTTGCCGATAACTTCAACAAAACATGATCATCTCATACAACAACTTATATCTCATCACGTCTTGACCATATCACATCACAACATGCCCTGCAAAAACAAGTTAGATGTCCTCTACTTTGTTGTTGCAAGTTTTACGTGGTTGCTACGGGCTGAGCAAGAACCGTTCCTACCTACGCATCAAAACCACAACGATAGTTCGTCAAGTTAGTGTTGTTTTAACCTTCGCAAGGACCGGGCGTAGTCACACTCGGTTCAACTAAAGTTGGAGAAACTGACACCCACTAGTCTCCTGTGTGCAAAGCACGGAGGTAAAACCAGTCTCGCGTAAGCGTACACGTAATGTCGGTCCGAGCCGCTTCATCCAACAATACCGCTGAACCAAAGTATGACATGCTGGTAAGCAGTATGACTTGTATCGCCCACAACTCACTTGTGTTCTACTCGTGCATATAACATCTATGCATAAAACCTGGCTCGGATGCCACTGTTGGGGAACGTAGTAATTTCAAAAAAATTCCTACGCACATGCAAGATCATGGTGATGCATAGCAACAAGAGGGAGAGTGTTGTACACGTACCCTCGTAGACCGAAAGCGGAAGCGTTAGAACAACGCGGTTGATGTAGTCGTACGTCTTCACGGCCTGACCGATCAAGCACCAAAACTATGGCAACTCCAAGTTCTAGCACACGTTCAGCTAGATGACGTCCCTCGAATTCCTATCCAGCCGAGTGTCGAGGGAGAGTTCCGTAAGCACGACGGCGTGGTGACGATCTTGATGTTCTACCGTCGCAGGGCTTCGCCCAAGCACCGCTACAATATTATCGAGGAGGACTATGGTGGAGGGGGGCACCGCACACGGCTAAGAGATCAAGAGATCAATTGTTGTTGTCTAGAGGTGCCCCCTGCCCCCGTATATAAAGGATCAAGGGGGAGGCGGCCGGCCTAGGAGGAGGGCGCGCCAAGGGGGGAGTCCCACCGGGAGTAGGACTCCTCCTTTCCTTGTTGGAGTAGGAGAGAAGGAAAGAGGACGAGAGGAAGAAGGAAAAGGGGGCTGCACCCCTTGTCCAATTCGGACCAGAGGGGGGGTGCACGCCTCCTTCCTTTTGGCCTTTCTCCTCTATTCCCGTTGTTGGGGAATGTTGCAGAAAGTAAAAAAATTCTACGCTTCACCAAAATCAATCTATGGAGTTATCTAGCAACGAGAGAGAGGAGTGCATCTACATACCCTTGTAGATCGCGTGCGGAAGCGTTCAAGAGAACGGGGTTGAGGGAGTCGCACTCGTCGTGATCCAAATCACCAGATATCCTAGCGCGGAACGGACGGCACCTCCGCGTTCAACACACATACGGTTGGGAAGACGTCTCCTCCTTCTTGATCCAGCAAGGGGGAAGGAGAGGTTGATGAAGATCCAGCAGCACAACGGCGTGGTGGTGGATGCAACAGCGATCACGGCAGGGCTTCGCCAAGCTTCTGCGAGAGGGAGAGGTGGTGCGTGGGGAGAGGGAGGCGCCAGAGACTTGGGTGCGGCTGCCCTCCCCCCCCTCTTTATATAGGCCCCCTGGGGGGTGCCGACCCTAGGAGATGGGATCTCCAGGGGGGGCGGCGGCCAAGGGGTGGGCTTACCCCCCAAGCCAAGGGGGCACTACTAGGAAAAGGGCTATAGATAGGATTGACACTAATGGCGTACCAGGGAAGTAGTGCGCCACTACTATATACTAATGGCGCACTAGTTGGTGATGCGCCATTAGTGTGGAAGACACTAATGGCGCACCACACAAAAGGTGCGCCACTAGTTATAATTTTTTTTCATTTTTACATACATACTAATGGCGCATCAGACCGAAGTGCGCCATTACTAGTTCTAACTAGTAATGGCGCACCATACTAGGAGTGCGCCAGTACTGAATTTTTTTTATTCTTTTTTTTTTGCAAAACTACTAATGGCGCACTGTGTCACAGTGCGCCATTACTAGTTTAAACTACTAATGGCGCACCCTGTCACAATGCGCCATTAGTATATATATATATATATATTTACTTTTCTGCAAAACTACTAATGGCGCACCACCTGCAGGAGATCTGGGAGCTGAGCTACGCTGGAGAGAAGGTCCCGATGTTCCATGTCAGATGGGCCAAGAGCGTCCTAAAATAAGACCGGTATTTCACCACCATGGTTATACCCAAAGCCAAATCCAAGACCGCGGGCGCAAACGTCACCGCGAAAATTGAGCCATGGGTACTGGCTTCCCAAGTGGACCAATGCTTCTTCATTACCGACCTGTCAAAGCCCAGTCGTGTTGTCGTGAGGAGAGGCAAAAGGAAGATCATCAGAATGGATGGAGTAGCCAATGAGCAAGACTTCGACAAGTACGGCGAACCGAAGATCGAACATGACGACGACGATGAAGTAGCAGCACACACCACAAGAAGAAGTAGGACCACCCGCGCTCCACCGCCGCCGAGCACCCCCCGCACCCTCCCCCGCTCACCCGCCGCCGATGACCCACCACACCCTCCCCCGCTCCACCGCCGCCGCCGACCCCCCGCACCCTCCCCGACTCGCTCCACCGCCGCCGACCAAACCCATTTGATGATATTTTTTCATATTCATAAAAAAATATTATTGTTTTTATAAAAAAATTATTACTATTTTTATAAAAAACAAAAAAATATCAACAAAAAATAATAATAACAAAAACATACTAATGGCACACCGATCGGGTGGTGTGCCATTGCTATCTAAAAAAACATTACTAATGGCGCACCGCTCGGGGGTGCGCCATTAGTAATCTTCCCCCTAGCTCTAACTCGCCCGACCCCTTCTCCCTCTCGCCAGATCCACTTCCCCACCCGCGCGCTGCCCCGACGACCCACGACGCCGCCACCCCTACGTGCGCCGCTGCCCCCGCGCCATCGCCGGCACCTCCGCGACCTCGCCGTCGCCGACAGCCTCCCCGCGTCGGCGCCTGCCTTGCGCCGCCTCCCCGCATCGGCCTGCGCCCCCGCCGACCCCGACCCCAACCCCGACCCCTCCTGCGACCGGCCGCGCCCGCCCAGGTACCTCTCCTCCTTCCTCCTTCCTCCCTCTCCACCCTTCCTCCCCATTCCCTCCCTCCCTTCCCTTCCGCTGCGCCCTCCACCTCCCCTTCGCCCTCTTCCCCGCTGTCAGCCCCGCCCCCAAGTCCGAAGCTCCCCGCCTCCCCACCGTCCGCCTCGCTGCCACTCGCCATGCTCCCCCCTCCAAAGCCCGCGCCTTCCACGCCGCCCCCCACCACCAGCCCTAATCGCTGCTGCCGGTCTCTTGCGTGTTCATTTTACTCTACTTGTTTGACTAAAAACCCAACGGTTATGACTGAATTTCCAAACTAGCTTGTAGTAGTGGAATGCTAGTGGAGTCTCTCTTACTATGCGTCTCAAAACTGAATATGGTTTTCCATGAGGTTATCGAGGAGCTGCCGGCCTGTGTTCATTCTGGTGGGGAGAATGCAGTAGATGATCTTTTTTTGGCCTGCATTGCGCTCCGCTGCTATGAACTTTTGAAAGGACCACGCGACGGAAGCCACTGCAAGCTATTGTGTGTTTCTCTGAATGTTGTGTTTCTTCAGTTCTTTATCCATTCTTCGTTCCTGCTGAATGTCATGCTAATTTAGTTTGTTTTTGTTTTGCACATCGGTATGCAAAGCCTAGTGTTTGTTTCAGACATTTACTGAAACTGAACCAAGGAAATTTGGATTTCATAGTTACAGTTGCAGGAAAAGGTCATATTATGAGTGAAATATATTTAAAATGCCTATTTAGTTCTGTTTTCAGATATAACCTTGTAAGTAGAAACATGTATAACTCAAGTAAACCATACATCTAGTTAATATTGCACAGGCAGCAATGTTAAGTCTTACTATGAACCTAGCAATAACAATGATGAAGCTCCTGTCAATTTTTGACATATCTTAAGTTCTTAACAAGACATGTTTGTCGTCTTTTAGCTAGTGTGATGAGATTTTGGTATCTGTACATTCCTTGTACCAACTTAGGCAAATAATAATTTATTTGTTTTTGTGACAGTTGGTTGAGCACATCTTCTAGCCTCTTGTGAATACATCTGGGACAACGCTTCACATCAGTCAGGTATATACTGCTTCAGTTTTGAGTGAAATCCTCTGCCATAGCCCCTGCCCCAGATGAAGTGAGCTATATATGTGTATGATGATCCTCCTTTCCTAAAAGTGAGATTGCCATATGTAGTTTAGAACTGACCTAGCTAAGGTTGTTTTCCTACTGAATGATGATATTATTATGATGATATTTTCCTACTGATTATAATTTGTACCTGTGTACTAGCACTGTGTCATATTCTTCCATTACAAGTAGTACAAGGCCAGTACTAGTAGTGCTACTCTCTTACTGCCAGTGACAGTCTATCGAGGTCATTAACTCCAACTCAAGTGGGCATAATTCTCTGCAGTAGTATAGCACTTGCAGTAGTATGGCACTTGCAGTAGTGCGGGACAACAGTAGTTTAGTGCAAGTTTCAGTTAATTAGCTGGATTAAAAAAGATGCTTGGTGATCTGCAGGAGTAGGACAAGCAAATCTGCTTGAATATTTGTTTATTCAAAGTAAATGAACATTTTACTGCTAGTGTACTGATAGTGTAATCTAGCTATTGTACTGATATTTCTGTTTCTTTGAGCATTTTACTATCAATAAAAATGATGTACTGCTGCTTTCAGTTAATTCAAATTAGCTAAAACCTTTTACTGTCAAATAGTGCTAATGTTTACTCTATGAAATAAACTACTCCATGTCAAATAAACCTTGCTAGGTGAATCTTGTTTGCATTAGGATTAGTTGCTGGAAATTTACTGAATTTTGTTTCCAGTAGATGCACTGTATTTCACAGAAAGAGTACTCGAGCACATGGAGTTGATGCACTGAATTTTACTGAATTTTGTTGATGCACTGAGATGGTCTCTGCATCACCACAAAAGTGCAGATACAAAGCCAAATTGCAGTAACTTAAATTGGAACTTTACTGTTTTGGAATTTCCAGTAGCTTAACATTATTGTTAAGATTTTCGTTGGGGCGTAACCCTCTCAGCGACGCGCCACATCGGAACCCGGGTGTGGTGGAAAATGGGCAAGGGCCGGGCCGTCACCCCTCAAGTGGCGCGCCGTATCTTGATCCGGATACGGTGGCAAGTGAGCGAGGATCGGGTCGTCGCATCCTTAGTGGCGCGCTACATCGGCGCCCGGATGTAGTGGAAAATGAGCAAGGGTCTTCGCATTTGACTCGACGAGTGCGAAGGGTAAGGAAGCTAGCCGAGCCTAGGAGGATTCGCTTAGGTAGCTGGAACGTAGGGTCTCTGACAGGGAAGCTTCGGGAGCTAGTTGATGCAGCGGTGAGGAGAGGTGTTGATATCCTTTGCGTCCAAGAAACCAAATGGAGAGGACAGAAGGCGAAGGAGGTGGAGGATACCGGCTTCAAGCTGTGGTACACGGGGACGGCTGCAAATAGAAATGGCGTAGGAATCTTGATCAACAAGAGCCTCAAGTATGGAGTGGTAGACGTCAAGAGACGTGGGGACCGGATTATCCTGGTCAAGCTGGTAGTTGAGGACTTGGTTCTCAATGTTATCAGCGCGTATGCCCCGCAAGTAGGCCACAATGAGAACACCAAGAGGGAGTTCTGGGAAGGCTTGGAAGACATGGTTAGGAGTGTACCGATTGGTGAGAAGCTCTTCATAGGAGGAGACCTCAATGGCCACGTGGGCACATCTAACACAGGTTTTGAAGGGGCGCATGGGGGCTTTGGCTATGGCATCAGGAATCAAGAAGGAGAAGATGTCTTAAGCTTTGCTCTAGCCTACAACATGATTGTAGCTAACACCCTCTTTAGAAAGAGAGAATCACATCTGGTGACTTTTAGTAGTGGCCAACACTCTAGCCAGATTGATTTCATCCTCTCGAGAAGAGAAGATAGGCGTGCGTGCCTATACTGTAAGGTGATACCTGGAGAGAGTGTTGTACCCCAGCATAAGCTGGTGGTTGCTGACTTCCGCTTTCGGATTCGTGTCCAGCGGGATAAGCGTGCCAAAGTCGCTAGAACGAAGTGGTGGAAGCTCAAGGGGGAGGTAGCTCAGGTGTTCAAGGAGAGGGTAATTAAGGAGGGCCCTTGGGAGGAAGGAGGGGATGCGGACAATGTGTGGATGAAGATGGCGACTTGCATTCGTAAGGTGGCCTCGTAGGAGTTTGGAGTGTCCAGGGGAAGGAGAAGCGAAGATAAGGATACCTGGTGGTGGAATGATGATGTCCAGAAGGCGATTAAAGAGAAGAAAGATTGCTTCAGACGCCTATACCTGGATAGGAGTGCAGACAACATAGAGAAGTACAAGATGGCGAAGAAGGCCGCAAAGCGAGCTGTTGGTGAAGCAAGGGGTCGGGCATATGAGGACCACTACCAACGGTTAGGCACGAAGGAAGGTGAAAGGGACATCTATAAGATGGCTAAGATCCAGGAGAGGAAGACGAGGGATATTGGTCAAGTCAAATGCATCAAGGACGGAGCAGGCCAACTCTTGGTGAAGGACGAGGAGATTAAGCATAGATGGCGGGAGTACTTCGACAAGTTGTTCAATGGGGAGAATGAGAGTTCTACCATTGAACTGGACGACTCCTTTGATGAGACCAGCATGCGTTTTGTGCGGCGCATCCAGGAGTCTGAGGTGAAGGAGGCTTTAAAAAGGATGAAAGGAGGCAAGGCGATGGGCCCTGATTGTATCCCCATTGAGGTGTGGAAAGGTCTCGGGGACATTGCGATAGTATGGCTAACCAAGCTTTTCAACCTCATTTTTCGGGCAAACAAGATGCCAGAAGAATGGAGACGGAGTATATTAGTACCAATCTTCAAGAACAAGGGGGATGTTCAGAGTTGTACTAATTACCGTGGAATTAAGCTGATGAGCCATACAATGAAGCTATGGGAGAGAGTCATTGAGCACCGCTTAAGAAGAATGACAAGCGTGACCAAAAATCAGTTTGGTTTCATGCCTGGGAGGTCGACCATGGAAGCCATTTTCTTGGTACGACAACTTATGGAGAGATATAGGGAGCAAAGGAAGGACTTGCATATGGTGTTCATTGACTTGGAGAAGGCCTATGATAAGATACCGCGGAATGTCATGTGGTGGGCCTTGGAGAAACAAAAGTTCCAGCAAAGTACATTACCCTCATCAAGGACATGTACGATAATGCTGTGACAAGTGTTCGAACAAGTGATGTCGACACCGGTGACTTCCCGATTAAGATAGGACTGCATCAGGGGTCAGCCTTGAGCCCTTATCTTTTTGCATTGGTGATGGATGAGGTCACAAGGGATATACAAGGAGATATCCCATGGTGTATGCTCTTTGCGGATGATGTGGTGCTAGTTGACGATAGTCGGACGGGGGTAAATAGGAAGTTAGAGTTATGGAGACAAACCTTGGAATCGAAAGGGTTTAGGCTTAGTAGAACTAAAACCGAGTACATGATGTGCGGTTTCAGTACTACTAGGTGTGAGGAGGAGGAGGTTAGCCTTGATGGCCAGGTGGTACCTCGGAAGGACACCTTTCGGTATTTGGGGTCAATGTTGCAGGAGGATGGGGGTATTGATGAAGATGTGAACCATCGAATCAAAGCCGGATGGATGAAGTGGTGCCAAGCTTCTGGCATTCTCTGTGACAAGAGAGTGCCACAAAAGCTAAAAGGCAAGTTCTACAGGACGGCGGTTCGACCTGCAATGTTGTATGGCGCGGAGTGTTGGCCGACTAAAAGGCGACATGTTCAACAGTTAGGTGTGGCGGAGATGCGTATGTTGAGATGGATGTGTGGCCACACGAGGAAGGATCGAGTCCGGAGTGATGATATACGAGATAGAGTTGGGGTAGCACCAATTGAGGAGAAGCTTGTCCAACATCGTCTGAGATGGTTTGGGCATATTCAGCGCAAGCCTCCAAAAGCTCCAGTGCATAGCGGACGGCTAAAGCGTGCGGAGAATGTCAAGAGAGGGCGGGGTCGACCGAATTTGACATGGGAGGAGTCCGTTAAGAGAGACCTGAAGGATTGGAGTATCGACAAAGAGCGAGCTATGGACAGGGGTGCGTGGAAGCTTGCTATCCATGTGCCAGAGCCATGAGTTGGTTGCGAGATCTTACGGGTTTCACCTCTAGCCTACCCCAACTTGTTTGGGACTAAAGGCTTTGTTGTTGTTGTTGTTGTTGCTTTGCTAAACTATTGATGATTTTTTGTTGGGTGACCTATTAGATCTGGAACGGAAGCTCACATAAGTTGAGCTGATTTTTGTCCATATGAAAGCAGAGGACCATATGGTCTGTGGCCTTTTCATCCATATGAAAGTAGAGGCACATTGTGGTGCTAGTTTGCTGGGTTTTGTCTTCGACCATTGTGTCGTGATGAATTTGCAGGTACCCCGAGAGGCCCTTGAGTTTGCCGGAATGTCGATTAACTTTCCGTTCCGGCAAATTCGGGTACTCCATATGTCCTATTTTCAGCAAAGGTCATGCTAAAATTTTCCGTGAATTTTAGCATGGCTTTGCTAAAAATAGGACATATGGGGTACTTGCGACTAATGCCTGTTATCATGCATGTTTTATGATCTGTTGTAAGGGTACTAATTGGTCTCTTCTGCTGCTTATCAGAGATGGCGGGAAGCAGCCACCGCCGCTCTGCGACACCACAGTACGAGTTGGATGCTTCCGAGTTCTTCACTATCATACTTAAGACTTCAGTATCATCCATGACGCGGGTATATAAAACGAGAGATCTCCCCTTCACCCATCTCATTATGCTATCTGTTGTTTGCTACATCACTCATTGTCCCAAACTGCAGAGGCTGCCTGATAGTTTTATGAACATGCTGATGGGTGAAGATCCGCCAAATAATGTGAAGCTGCGACAGGCCGGCAGCGGGTTTCGCAGGCAGTGGGATGTGGAGTTGGTGATCAAGGAGGGCCACATGTACTTGTCTCATGGGTGGGAGAAGTTCTATCGTGCCTACGACCTGCGGATGGGGTACTTCCTTCTCTTCAGGTACGACGACGACGCCACCATGATCATCGTGAAGGTGTTCAACACGACTATGTGTCGGATGCGCTACGCTGACGATGATGATGACGGTACATTCTGCCACTTCTTATTCCTCTACATTTGGCTTTGTCTCACATCGATTGTTAACGGTTATTGTTGCATTTTGGACAGGTAATGGGAGCAGCAGCAGCGACACTAGCTACAGCCGAAGCAGCAGCGACTATGGCTGTAGCGAAAGCAGCAGTGATTTTGGCTGTAGCGAAAGCAGCAGCGATTCTGGCAGCAGCATAGACAACAAGAAGGATGATCTGGACTGGAGTGCGGGAGAAGAGGAGCCGAGTGGGGATGAGGAGCTGCAGGATGACGATGGGCATCAGGCTGAGGATGACCTAGCGCTGGTGGTGGCTGACCAAGGGCAAGAGATGGTGGTGGCTGACCATGGGCAAGAGATGGAGGTGGCTGAGGATGACCTAGCGATGGTCGTGCCTGAAGGTGGCCTCACGATGGTGGTGGTGCCTGACAATGACCACGCACCGGTGGTGGCACCGGCGATCCCACAGCTAGGCGACATGACCATGCCAATTGTGGTAGAAGACTACATCCCACTGCCTCCACTGCCTCGCCGCTCTTGGCGCATCAGGCTGAGGAAGGAGAAGGAGAAGGAGAAGAACAATGCATGAGAACTGAAATTTGTCAGGTATGTCAGATCTCCAAAATGATATATATATATATATATATACTTAGTTACCTATGTTATCTCTAATATGCTTAGTTTCTTATAGGTTAGCTTCATTTTACCTAAGTTGTCTCTAATATGCTAACTTAGAGCTTAATTATATGCTTAGTTTCCTATAGGTTAGCTCCAAAATAACTTATGTTAGCACAAAATGATCAAGTTTACATAATAAGCTTATAGTCTTTTTCTTATTCTTCTTCTTTTCCAAAATGACATAGGTTTGCTTCATTTTACCTAAGTTGGCTCTAATATGCTAACTTAGAGCTTATGCTTAGTTTACTATAGGTTAGCTCCAAAATAACTTATGTTAGCACAAAATGATCAAGTTTACATAATAAGCTTATAGTCTTTTTCTTATTCTTCTTCTTTTCCAAAATGACATAGGTTAGCTTCATTTTACCTAAGTTGGCTCTAATATGCTAACTTAGAGCTTATATGCTTAGTTTCCTATAGGTTAGCTCCAAAATAACTTATGTTAGCACAAAATGATCAAGTTTACATAATAAGCTTATAGTCTTCTTCTTATTCTTCTTCTGTTCCAAAATTCTTCTTATTCTTCTTCTAGTGTTCTTCTTCTTCTAGTATTCTTCTAGTCTTCTTCTTCTTCTTCTAACTTCTTGTTTATCATTTTGCAGATTTGATTTAATTCACGGAAGCTTGCATGGATGGAGTGCTTCTTTTCCACTTGTTTTTTATTTTGTATCAATGTGAAACTTTTGTGAATTGATGGATAACGGTGTTGGATGAACAATGTGAAACTTTTGTAATATGTAACGATGGAACTATGTGTTGGCTATGTATGTATATATGATGGAGCTTGTGTGTTGGCTATGATTGTTATATGGATGCTTGTTGTATATATATGTGTTGGATTTCTCATATGTGAAATAGTGACCTGACATTAAGAAAAAAAAATTAAAAAAATTGTTACTAATGGCTCACTACCATGTGGTGCGCCATTAGTATAGCAGACACTAGTGGCGCACTATGGGCAAAACTAATGGCGCACTGCGTGATGCGCCATTAGTACACCAGATACTAATGGCGCACCAGTGGTGCGCCATTAGTAAATACTAGTGGCGTGATACTAATGGCGCACCGGTAGTGCGCCATTAGTAGGCAAAACCGGTGCGCCATTAGTAGGCCTTTTCCTAGTAGTGGGGGCGCCCCCCACCCCTAGGGTTTCCTGCCCTAGGCGCAGGGGAAGGCCCTAAGGGGGCGCACCAGCCCACCAGGGGCTGGTTCCCCTCCCCACTTCAGCCCATGGGGCCCTCCGGGATAGGTGGCCCCACCCGATGGACCCCCGGGACCCTTCCGGTGGTCCCGGTACAATACCGGTGACCCCCAAAACTTTCCCGATGGCCGAAACATGACTTCCTATATATGAATCTTTACCTCCGGACCATTCCGGAACTCCTCGTGACGTCCGGGATCTCATCCAGGACTCCGAACAACTTTCGGGTTACTGCATACTAATATCTCTTCAACCCTAGCGTCACCGAACCTTAAGTGTGTAGACCCTACGGGTTCGGGAGACATGCAGACATGACCGAGATGCCTCTCCGGTCAATAACCAACAGCGGGATCTGGATACCCATGTTGGCTCCCACTTGCTCCTCGATGATCTCATCGGATGAACCACGATGTTGAGGATTCAATCAATCCCGTATACAATTCCCTTTGTCAATCGGTACGTTACTTGCCCGAGACTCGATCGTCGGTATCCCAATACCTCGTTCAATCTCGTTACCGGCAAGTCACTTTAGTCGTACCGTAATGCATGATCCCGTGACCAGACACTTGGTCACATTGAGCTCATTATGATGATGCATTACCGAGTGGGCCCAGAGATACCTCTCCGTCATACGGAGTGACAAATCCCGGTCTCGATTCGTGCCAACCCAACAAACACTTTCTGAGATACCCGTAGTGAACCTTTATAGTCACCCAGTTACGTTGCGACGTTTGGCAACCCGAAAGCACTCCTACGGTATCCGGGAGTTGCACAATCTCATGGTCTAAGGAAATGATACTTGACATTTGGAAAAGCTCTAGCGAAACGAACTACATGATCTTTGTGCTATGCTTAGGATTGGGTCTTGTCCATCACATCATTCTCCTAATGATGTGATCCCGTTATCAATGACATTCGATGTCCATAGTCAGGGAACCATGACTATCTGTTGATCAATGAGCTAGTCAACTAGAGGCTCACTAGGGACTTGTTATGGTCTATATATTCACACATGTATTACGCTTTCCGGATAACACAATTATAGCATGAATAATAGACAATTATCATGAACAAAGAAATATAATAATAACCATTTTATTATTGCCTCTAGGGCATATTTCCAACAGTCTCCCACTTGCACTAGAGTCAATAATCTAGTTACATTGTGATGAATCGAACACCCATAGCGTTCTGGTGTTGATCATGTTTTGCTCTAGGGAGAGGTTTAGTCAACGGATCTGCTATATTCAGGTCTGTATGTACTTTACAAATATCTATGTCTCCATCTTGAACATTTTCACGAATGGAGTTGAAACGACGCTTGATGTGCCTGGTCTTCTTGTGAAACCTGGGCTCCTTGGCAAGTGCAATAGCTCCAGTGTTGTCACCGAAGAGTGTGATCGGCCCCGACGCATTGGGTATGACTCCTAGGTCGGTGATGAACTCCTTCACCCAGATAGCTTCATGCGCTGCCTCCGAGGCTGCCATGTACTCCGCTTCACATGTAGATCCTGCCACGACGCTCTGCTTGCAACTGCACCAGCTTACTGGCCCACCATTCAAAATATACATGTATCCGGTTTGTGACTTAGAGTCATCCAGATCTGTGTCGAAGCTAGCGTCGACGTAACCCTTTACGACGAGCTCTTCGTCACCTCCATATACGAGAAACATTTCCTTAGTCCTTTTCAGGTACTTTAGGATGTTCTTGACCACTGTCCGGTGTTCCATGCCGGGATTACTTTGGTACCTTCCTACCAAACTTACGGCAAGGTTTATATCAGGTCTGGTACAGGTCATGGCATACATGATAGACCCTATGGCTGAGGCATAGGGGACGACACTCATCTTTTCTCTATCTTCTGCCGTGGTCGGACATTGAGCCGAGCTCAATTTCACACCTTGCAACACAGGCAAGAACCCCTTCTTGGACTAATCCATATTGAACATCTTCAATATCTTATCAAGGTATGTACTCTGTGAAAGACCTATGAGGCGTCTCGATCTATCTCTATAGATCTTGATGCCTAATATGTAAGCAGCTTCTCCAAGGTCCTTCATTGAAAAACACTTATTCAAGTAGGCCTTAATGTTGTCCAAATGTTCTATATCATTTCCCATCAAAAGTACGTCATCCCCATATAATATGAGAAATGCTACAGAGCTCCCACTCACTTTCTTGTAAACGCAAGCTTCTCCATAAGTCTGCATAAACCCAAACGCTTTGATCATTTCATTAAAGTGAATGTTCCAACTCCGAGATGCTTGCATCAGCCCATAGATGGAGCGCTGGAGCTTGCATACCTTGTTAGCATTCTTAGGGTCGACAAAACCTTCCGGCTGCATCATATACAGTTCTTCCTTAAGATGACCGTTAAGGAATGCCGTTTTGACGTCCATTTGCCATATCTCATAATCATAATATGCGGCAATTGCTAACATGATTCGGACGGACTTCAGCTTTGCTACGGGAGAGAACGTCTCATCGTAGTCAATCCCTTGAACTTGTAGATAACCCTTAGCGACAAGTCGAGCTTTATAGATGGTAACATTACCATCCGCGTCCGTCTTCTTCTTAAAGATCCATTTGTTTTCTATCGCTCGCCGATCATCGGGCAAGTCTGTCAAAGTCCATACTTTGTTTTCATACATGGATCCTATCTCGGATTGCATGGCTTCAAGCCATTTGTTGGAATATGTGCCCGCCATTGCTTCTTCATAGTTCGAAGGTTCACCGTTGTCTAACAACATGATTTCCAGGACAGGGTTGCCATACCACTCTGGTGTGGAACGTGTCCTCGTGGACCTACGAAGTTCAGTAGTAACTTGATCCGAAGTACCTTGATCATCATCATTAGTTTCCTCTTTGTTGGTGCAGGCACCATAGGAACATCTTCCTGAGCTGCGCTACTTACTGGCTCAAGAGGCAGTACTTCATCAAGTTCCACTTTCCTCCCACTTACTTCTTTCGAGAGAAACTCTTTCTCCAGAAAGGAACCGTTCTTGGCAACAAAGATCTTGTCCTTGGATCTTAAGTAGAAGGTATACCCAATGGTTTCCTTAGGGTATCCTATGAAGACGCATTTTTCCGACTTGGGTTCGAGCTTTTCAAGTTGAAGTTTCTTGACATAAGCATCGCATCCCCAAACTTTTAGAAACGACAACTTAGGTTTCTTCCCAAACCATAATTCATACGGTGTCGTCTCAACAGATTTAGACGGTGCCCTATTTAAAGTGAATGTAGTTGTCTCTAGAGCGTATCCCCAAAATGATAGCGGTAAATCGGTAAGTGACAGCATAGATCGCACCATATCCAATAGTGTGCGATTACGACGTTCGGACACACCATTTTGCTGAGGTGTTCCAGGCGGCGTGAGTTGTGAAACGATCCCACATTCCTTAAGTGCGTACCAAATTCGTGACTTAAATATTCTCCCCCACGATCTGATCGTAAGAACTTTATGTTTCGGTCACGTTGATTCTCTACCTCATTCTGAAATTCCTTGAACTTTTCAAAGGTCTTAGACTTGTGTTTCATCAAGTAGACATACCCATATCTACTCAAGTCATCAGTGAGGGTGAGAACATAACGATAGCCTCCGCGAGCCTCAACGCTCATTGGACCGCACACATCAGTATGTATGATTTCCAATAAGTTGGTTGCTCGCTCCATTGTTCCGGAGAACGGAGTCTTGGTCATTTTGCCCATGAGGCATGGTTTGCATGTGTCAAATGATTCATAATCGAGAGACTCTAAAAGTCCATCAGCATGGAGCTTCTTCATGCGCTTGACACCAATGTCACCAAGGCGGCAGTGCCACAAGTATGTGGGACTATCGTTATCAACTTTACATCTTTTGGTATTCACACTATGAATATGTGTAACATTACGCTCGAGATTCATTAAGAATAAACCATTCACCAGCGGGGCATGACCATAAAACATATCTCTCATATAAATAGAACAACCATTATTCTCGGATTTAAATGAGTAGCCATCTTGAATTAAACGAGATCCTGATACAATGTTCATGCTCAAAGCTGGCACCAAATAACAATTATTGAAGTTTAAAACTAATCCCGTAGGTAAATGTAGAGGTAGCGTGCCGACGGCAATCACATCGACCTTGGAACCATTCCCGACGTGCATCGTCACCTCGTCCTTCGCCAGTCTCCGCTTATTCCGCAGCTCCTGCTTTGAGTGACAAATATGAGCAACCGCACCGGTATCAAATACCCAGGAGCTACTACGAGCACTGGTAAGGTACACATCAATTACATGTATATCACATATACCTTTGGTTTTGCCGGCCTTCTTGTCCGCTAAGTACTTGGGGTAGTCCCGCTTCCAGTGACCACTTCCCTTGCAATAAAAGCACTCAGTCTCAGGCTTGGGTCCATTGTTTGACTTCTTCCCGGCAACTCCCTTGCCGTCCTTCTTGAAGTTCTTCTTACTCTTGCCTTTCTTGAACTTAGTGGTTTTATTCACCATCAACACTTGATGTTCCTTTTTGATCTCTACCTCTGCTGATTTCAGTATTGAATATACCTCAGGAATGGTCTTTTCCATCCCCTGCATATCGAAGTTCATCACAAAGCTCTTGTAGCTCGGTGGAAGCGACTGAAGGATTCTGTCAATGACTGCGTCATCCGGGAGATTAACTCCCAGCTGAGTCAAGCGGTTGTGCCCAGACATCTTGAGTATGTGCTCACTGACAGAACTATTTTCCTCCATCTTACAGCTGAAGAACTTGTCGGAGACTTCATATCTCTCGACCCGGGCATGAGCTTGGAAAACCATTTTCAGCTCTTCGAACATCTCATATGCTCCGTGTTGCTCAAAACGCTTTTGGAGCCCCGGTTCTAAGCTGTAAAGGATGCCGCACTGAACGAGGGAGTAATCATCAGCACGAGACTGCCAAGCGTTCATAACGTCTTGGTTCTCTGGGATGGGTGCTTCACCTAGCAGTGCATCTAGGACATAATCTTTCTTTGCAGCTATGAGGATGATCCTCAGGTTCCGGACCCAGTCCGTATAGTTGCTATCATCGTCTTTCAGCTTGGTTTTCTCTAGGAAAGCGTTGAAGTTGAGGTGGACATGAGCGTTGGCCATTTGATCTACAAGACATTTTGCAAAGGTTTTTAGACTAAGTTCATGATAATTAAGTTCATCTAATCAAATTATTCAATGAACTCCCACTTAGACAGACATCCCTCTAGTCATCTAAGTGAAACATGATCCGAGTCAACTAGGCCGTGTCCGATCATCATGTGAGACGGACTAGTCATCATCGGTGAACATCTCCATGTTGATCGTATCTTCTATACGACTCATGCTCGACCTTTTGGTCCTCCGTGTTCCGAGGCCATGTATGTACATGCTAGGCTCGTCAAGTCAACCTAAGTGTATTGCGTGTGTAAATCTGGCTTACACCCGTTGTATTCGAACGTTAGAATCTATCACACCCGATCATCACGTGGTGCTTCGAAACAACAAACCTTCGCAACGGTGCACAGTTAGGGGGAACACTTTCTTGAAATTATTATAAGGGATCATCTTATTTACTACCGTCGTTCTAAGCAAATAAGAAGCAAAACATGATAAACATCACATGCAATCAAATAGTGACATGATATGGCCAATATCATATTGCTCCTTTGATCTCCATCTTCGGGGCGCCATGGTCATCTTCGTCACCGGCATGACACCATGATCTCCATCATCGTGTCTTCATGAAGTTGTCACGCCAATGATTACTTCTACTTCTAAGGCTAACACGTTTAGCAATAAAGTTAAGTAATTTACATGGCGTTACTCAATGACACGCAGGTCATACAAAAAATAAAGACAACTCGTATGGCTCCTGCCGGTTGTCATACTCATCGACATGCAAGTCGTGATTCCTATTACAAGAACATGATCATCTCATACATCACATATATCATTCATCACATGCTTTGGCCATATCACATCACATAGCACTTGCTGCAAAAACAAGTTAGACGTCCTCTAATTGTTGTTGCAAGTTTTTACGTGGCTTCTTTAGGTTTCTAGCAAGAATGTTTCTTACCTACGTAAAACCACAATGTGATATGCCAATTTCTATTTACCCTTCATAAGGACCCTTTTCATCGAATCCGCTCCAACTAAAGTGGGAGAGACAGACATCCGCTAGCCACATTATGCAACTAGTGCATGTCAGTCAGTGGAACCTATCTCACGTAAGCGTACGTGTAAGGTCGGTCTGGGCCGCTTCATCCCACGATGCCGCCGAAGCAAGATAAGACTAGTAGTGGCAAGAAAATTGACAACATCTACGCCCACAACTGCTTTGTGTTCTACTCGTGCATAGTAACTACGCATAGACCTAGCTCATGATGCCACTGTTGGGGAATGTTGCAGAAAATAAAAAATTTCTATGCTTCACCAAAATCAATCTATGGAGTTATCTAGCAACGAGAGAGAGGAGTGCATCTACATACCCTTGTAGATCGCGTGCGTAAGCGTTCAAGAGAACGGGGTTGAGGGAGTCGTACTCGTCGTGATCCAAATCACCAGAGATCCTAGCGTCGAACGGACGGCACCTCCGCGTTCAACACACGTACGGTTGGGAAGACGTCTCCTCCTTCTTGATCCAGCAAGGGGGAGGGAGAGGTTGATGAAGATCCAGCAGCACGACAGCGTGGTGGTGGATGCAGCAGCGATCACGGCAGGGCTTCGCCAAGCTTCTGCGAGAGGGAGAGGTGGTGCGTGGGGAGAGGGAGGCGCCAGAGACTTGGGTGCGGCTGCCCTCCCTCCCCTCCTCTTTATATAGGCCCCCTGGGGGGCGCCGGCCCTAGGAGATGGGATCTCCAAGGGGGGGCGGCGGCCAAGGGGTGGGCTTGCCCCCCAAGCCAAGGGGGGCGCCCCCACCCCTAGGGTTTCCTGCCCTAGGCACAGGGGAAGGCCCTAGGGGGTGCACCAGCCCACCAGGGGCTAGTTCCCCTCCCCACTTCAGCCCATGGGGCCCTCCGGGATAGGTGGCCCCACCCGGGACCCTTCCGGTGGTCCTGGTACAATACCGGTGACCCCCGAAACTTTCCCGATGGCCGAAACTTGACTTCCTATATATGAATCTTTACCTCCGGACCATTTCGGAACTCCTCATGACGTCCAGGATCTCATCCGGGACTCGAACAACTTTCGGGTTACTGCATACTAATATCTCTTCAACCCTAGCGTCACCGAACCTTAAGTGTGTAGACCCTACGGGTTCGGGAGACATGCAGACATGACCGAGACGCCTCTCGGGTCAATAACCAACAGCGGGATCTGGATACCCATGTTGGCTCCCACATGCTCCTCGATGATCTCATCGGATGAACCACGATGTCGAGGATTCAATCAATCACGTATACAATTCCCTTTGTCAATTGGTACGTTACTTGCCCGAGACTCGATCGTCGGTATCCCAATACCTTGTTCAATCTCGTTACCGGCAAGTCACTTTACTCGTACCGTAATGCATGATCCTGTGACCAGACACTTGGTCACATTGAGCTCATTATGATGATGCATTACCGAGTGGGCCCAGAGATACCTCTCCGTCATACGGAGTGACAAATCCCAGTCTCGATTCGTGCCAACCCAACAGACACTTTCGGAGATACCCGTAGTGCACCTTGATAGTCACCCAGTTACGTTGCAACGTTTGGCACACCCAAAGCACTCCTACGGTATCCGGGAGTTGCACAATCTCATGGTCTAAGGAAATGATACTTGACATTTGGAAAAGCTCTAGCGAAACGAACTACACGATCTTTGTGCTATGCTTAGGATTGGGTCTTGTCCATCACATCATTCTCCTAATGATGTGATCCCGTTATCAATGACATCCGATGTCCATAGTCAGGAAACCATGACTATCTGTTGATCAACGAGCTAGTCAACTAGAGGCTCACTAGGGACTTGTTGTGGTCTATATATTCTCACATGTATTACGATTTCCGGATAACACAATTATAGCATGAATAATAGACAATTATCATGAACAAAGAAATATAATAATAACCATTTTATTATTGCCTCTAGGGCATATTTCCAACACCCGTATGGCCCAATAAGGCCCATATACTCCCCGGCGAATTCCCGTAACTCTCCGATACTCCGATGAATACCCGAATCACTCGGAACCTTTCCGATGTCCGAATATAGTCGTCCAATATATTGATCTTTATGTCTCGACCATTTCGAGACTCCTCATCATGTCCCCGATCTCATCCGGGACTCCGAACTCCTTGGGTACATCAAAACTCATAAACTCATAATAAAACTATCATTGAAACCTTAAGTGTGTGGACCCTACGGGTTCGAGAACTATGTAGACATGACCGAAACACGTTTTCGGTCAATAACCAATAGCGGAACCTGGATGCTCATATTGGCTCCTACATATTCTACGAAGATCTTTATCGGTCAAACCGCATAACAACATACGTTGTTCCCTTTGTCATCGGTATGTTACTTGCTCGAGATTCGATCGTCGGTATCTCAATACCTAGTTCAATCTCATTACCGGCAAGTCTCTTTACTCGTTTATATAATGCATCATTCCGTAACTAACTTGTTAGTTACATTGCTTGCAAGGCTTATAGTGATGTGCATTACCGAGAGGGCCCAGAGATACCTCTTCGACAATCGGAGTGACAAAACCTAATATCGAAATACGCCAACTCAACATGTACCTTTGGAGACACCTGTAGAGCTCCTTTATAATCACCCAGTTACGTTGTGACGTTTGGTAGCACACAAAGTGTTCCTCCGGTAAACGGGAGTTGCATAATCTCATAGTTGTAGGAACATGTATAAGTCATGAAGAAAGCAATAGCAACATACTAAACGATCAAGTGCTAAGCTAACGGAATGGGTCAAGTCAATCACATCATTCTCCTAATAATGTGATCCCGTTAATCAAATGACAACTCATGTCTATGGTTAGTAAACTTAACCATCTTTGATTCACGAGCTAGTCAAGTAGAGGCATACTAGTGACACTCTGTCTATGTATTCACACATGTATTATGTTTCCGGTTAATACAATTCTAGCATGAATAATAAACATTTATCATGATATAAGGAAATAAATACTAACTTTATTATTGCCTCTAGGGCATATTTCCTTCACAGGGAAGCTATCATTAATAGGTTGTGGGTCATCAAGAATATTTTCAAGTCTAGACAAGTTATCAGCTACGGGTTTCTCTGCTCCTTTCCTACCAGTGACATGCAAATCAAATTCTTGTAATAGAAGACCCCACCTAATGAGTCTAGGCTTAGCATCTTTCTTTTTCATAAGATATTTTATAGCAACATGATCTGTGTGAACAAATACTTTAGAATCAACAATGAAAGATCTGAATTTATCACATGCAAACACCACTGCTAAGAATTCTTTTTCAGTAGTAGCATAGTTTCGTTGAGCACTGTCTAGAGTTTTACTAGCATAATGAATAACATTTAGTTTCTTATCAACTCTTTGTCCTAGAACAACACCAACAACATAATCAATAGCATCACACATAATCTCAAAAGGCAAGTTCCAATCAGGTGGTTGAAAAACAAGTGTAGTGATTAAGGCTTTCTTTAGTGTTTCAAAGGCTTCCATACAATCATCATCAAACACAAAGGGAATATCCTTTTGCAAAAGATTAGTAGGAGGCCTAGAAATTTTAGAGAAGTCTTTGATAAACCTTCTATAGAAACCAGCATGACCAAGGAAACTACGAATACCTTTGATATCTTTAGGACATTGCATTTTCTCAATTGCATCAACCTTGGCTTTGTCCACCTCAATGCCTCTTTCAGAGTTTTTGTGGCCCAAGACAATACCTTCGTTAACCATAAAGTGGCACTTCTCCCAATTCAAGACGAAATTTGTTTGTTCACATCTCTGTAAGACTCGATCAAGATTGCTTAAACAATCATCAAAAGACTTCCCATAAACAGAAAAGTCATCCATGAAAACCTCAACAATCTTTTCACAAAAATCAGATAAGATAGTAGTCATACATCTTTGAAAGGTAGCAGGTGCATTACATAAACCGAAAGGCATACGTCTATAAGCAAATGTTCCAAAAGGACAAGTAAAAGTGGTCTTTACTTGATCAGATTGTAAAACAGGTATTTGTGAAAAGCCAGAATATCCATCAAGGAAGCAAAAATGTGTGTGTGCTTAGATAATCTTTCTAACATTTGATCAATAAAAGGCAGATGGTAATGATCTTTTGTAGTAGCCTTATTTAATTTTGTATAATCAATTACCATTCTATAGCCCGTGACAATTCTTTGTGGAATAAGCTCATTCTTATCATTAGGAACAACAGTAATACCTCCCTTCTTAGGGACACAATGAAAAGGACTTACTCATCTACTATCATCTATAGGATAGATTATACCTGCTTCTAGAAGTTTTAATACTTCCGTTCTTACCACTTCTTTCATTTTCGGATTTAACCGACATTGGTGATCAACAACGGGCTTAGCATCAGGTTCCATATTAATCTTGTGCTGACATAGAGTGGGACTAATGCCCTTAAGATCATCAAGAGTATATCCAATAGCAGCCCCGTGCTTCCTTAGAGCTTTCAATAATCTTTCTTCTTCATGTTCTGAAAGGTTAGCACTGATAATAACAGGATATATCTTCTTTTCATCAAGATAAGCATATTTCAGAGTGTCTGGCAATTGTTTAAGTTCAAACACAGGATCACCTTTAGGTGGAGGCAGACCTCCTAGAGTTTTAATAGGCAAATTGTGTTTAGGTAGAGGTTGTTGTTCGACAAATATTCTATCTATTTCATTTCTTTCACGCATATGCAAATCATTTTCATGGTCTAGCAAATATTGTTCCAAAGGATCAGTAGGGGGCACAGCAATAGAAGCAAGACCAATAATTTCATCCTTACTAGGCAAATCTTTCTTATGAGGTTGTTTACTAAACTTGGAAAAATTAAAATCATGAGATTCACCACCAAAGCTAACATCGACAGTTTATTTCTCACAATCTATTTTAGCATTGACGGTGTTCAAGAAAGGTCTACCAAATATAATGGGACAAAAGTCATCTTGTGGGGTGCTAAGAACAAGAAAATCAGTAGGGTATTTTATTTTCCCGCACAAGACTTCAACATCTCTAAGGATCCCAATTGGTGATATAGTATCTCTATTAGCAAGTTTAATAGTAACATCTATGTCTTCTATCTCAGCAGGTGCTATTTCATCTTTAATTTCTTGATATAGTGAGAAAGGAATAGCACTTACACTAGCACCTAGGTCACATAACCCATGATAACAGTGATCTCCTATCTTAACTGAGACAACAGGCATGCCAACAACTGGTCTATGTTTATCTTTTCCTCCAGGTTTGGCAATTCTAGAAGCTTCACCACAGAAGTAAATAACATGCCCATCAATATTATCGACTAAGAGATCTTTAACCATAGCAACACTAGGTTCAACTTTGATTTTTTCAGATGGTTTTGGTGTTCTAACATAACTTTTGTTAACAAAAGTTGAAGCTTTAGCGTGTTCCTTCATCCTAACACGAAAAGGTGGTTTTTCTATATAAGTAGTGGGAACAACTGGATCAACATTGTAAATGATAGTTTCCTCTTTAGCTTTTATTGGTTCTTTAACTTCTTCTTTAATTGGTGGGTGACATTTAAACCACTTCTCCTTAGGGAGATCAACATGAGTAGCAAAAGATTCACAGAAGGAAGCTACTATCTCAGAGTCAAGTCCATATTTAGTGCTAAACTTTTGAAAAGCATCGGTATTCATAAAAGATTTAACACAATCACTTAGGTTCAATACCTGACTCTTTACCTTCGTCGAGTTCCCAATCTTCAGAGTTGCGTTTAATTCTTTCTAAAGATCCCACCGGAATTCAATAGTCTTCTTCATAAAAGAACCAGCACAAGAAGTATCGAGCATGGATTGATCATTACGAGAAAGCCGAGCATAAAAATTCTGAATAATAATTTCTCTCGAGAGCTCATGATTGGGGCATGAATTTAACATTGACTTAAGCCTCCCCCAAGTTAGAGTGATAGTTTCTCCTTCACGGGGACAAAAATTATATATATAATTCCGACCACGATGAACTAGATGCATAGGATAAAATTTCTGATCAAATTCCAATTTCAAACGATTCCAGTTCCAAGATCCAATATCATCGCATAGCCTATATCATGTCAATTCTTTTCCCTTCAAAGATAAAGGGAAAACCTTCTTCTTAGCTTCATCTCCGGGCAAACCTGCTAGCTTAAATAATCCACAAATTTCATCCACATATATCAAGTGCATATCAGGATGTTCGGTGCCATCTCCTGCATAGGGATTAGCTAGCAGTTGTTCTAACATACCTGAAGGAATTTCATATTCAATATTTTCAGTAGGTGCAGTAGGTTGAGGGGTGACTAATTGTGGTTCTGGTCGAGGTGAAGATACCCCGAACAAACCCCTCAAAGGATTGTTTTCCATAGTAGCAACTGACAATAAATTTCAGCACGTAGTAATAATGTTTCCTTACCAATTTCCACTTACCAAGAGCGCTTCACTCCCCGGCAACAGCGCCAGAAAATTGCCTTGATGACCCACAAGTGTATGGGGTCAATTGTAGCCCTTTTTGATAAGTAAGAGTGTTGAACCCAAAGAGGAGCAGAAGGAAATGACAAGTGGTTTTCAGCAAGGTAATGTCTGCAAGTGCTAAAATTATAAGTAGTGGAGTAGTTTGGTAGCAAGATAATTTGTAACGAGCAAGTAACAATAGTAGTAACAAAAGTGCAGCAAGGTAGCCCAATCCTTTTGAGGCAAAGGACATGCCAAAATGGTTTCTTATGATAAGCAAAGTGTTCTTGAGGGTACACGGGAATTCATCTAGTCACTTTCATCATGTTGGCTTAATTCGTGTTCGGTACTTTGATAATTTGATATGTGCGTGGACCGGTGCTTAGGTGCTGTTCTTACTTGAACAAACCTCCTACTTATGATTAACCCTCTCGCAAGCATCCGCAACTACGAGAAAAGTATTAAGAATAAATTCTAACCATAGCATTAAACTTTTGGATCCAACCGGTCCCTTATGGAATAGCGTATAAACTGAGGTTTAAGCTTCTGTCGCTATTGCAACCCACCATCTAATAACTACTCCATAATGCATTCCCTTAGGCCCAAATATGGTTAAGTGTCATATAGTCGACGTTCACATGACACCACTAAGAGAATGGCAACATACATACCATCAAAATATCGAACACATATCAAGTTCACATGATTACTTGCAACATAATTTCTCCCGTGACCTCAAGAACGAAAGTAACTACTCACAAATGATAAACATGCTCAAGATCAGAGGGGTATTAAATAGCATAATGGATCTGAACATATAATATTCCACTAAATAAACCATATAGTAATCAACTACAAGATGTAATCAACACTACTAGTCACCCATGGGCACCAATCTATAGTTTTGACACAAAGATTGAACACAAGGGATGAACTAGGGTTTGAGAGGAGTTGGTGCTGTGAAGATGTTGATGGAGATAGCCCTCCCCAAGATGGGAGAGTTGTTGGTGATGATGATGACGATGATTTCCCCCTCCGGGAGGGAAGTTCCCCCGGCAGAATCGCTCCGCTGGAGGGCAAAAGTGCTCCTGCCCAAGTTCTGCCTCGAGGTAGCGGCGCTTCGTCCTGAATGTCCTCCCCTTATTTTTTTCTAGGTCAAAATGACTTATATACCAGAAGATGGGCATCGGAGGTGGGCCAAGGAGGGCAGCACCCACCAAGGCGCGCCTGGGCCTCCTGGTGCGCCCAGGTGGGTTGTGCCCACCTAGTGGCCCTTCTCTGGTACTTATTTGCTCCAATATTCCTTAAATAGTCCATAAAAAATCCTCGGGGAGTTTCAACTCATTTGGAGTTGTGCAGAATAGGTAGCTTGACGTAGCTTTTTCAGGTCCATATTTCCTGCTGCCAGAATTCTCCCCCTTGCCGCATACCTTGCATAATATGAGAGAAAAGGAATTAGAATTACTCCAAAAAGCATTATTATACAGTAAAACAACATAAATAATAGTAGGAAAACGTGATGCAAAATGGACGTGTCAATATTCTAACCAACAGACATGTCGGATCAGCTGGTCATTACCCGGTTTGTTCACAGGGTCCTGAAGATGTTATGCATCTTTTATTTGGTTGTGCTCGCGGTGAAGAGATGTGTAGGCTACTAGGACTTTCACGAATGATCACCGATGCCACCTTGGAGGATAGGTCGGGCTCGGTAGTCCTTGAGCATCTCTTGCGACTACCTGAAACTACTATGCCAAAGATGGTAGCAGTCGGGGCAAAGGAAGGCATAGCCAATTGCACTGGTACAGTTATTAAAGATGAATATGGGGTATTCTTGGCTGCTTCCTGCTCACCTTTACCTCATGTAGCTGATGAGCACACCGCAGTCACTAGCTATGAGAAATAGCTTGAGGTTAGGTAGTGCGTATTGGCCGCACTTTATTAGATGGAGAAAAGAGAGAGTACAAGGGGTTACAGTCTAGGAGAACTAGACCTATAACCACAACATTACAGTCGGCAACCCAGCTCAACAACACATGAAGCATCTGAAACTAAAAGCCAACCAAGAAGGCCAGCTATATCGGGTCGTCAGATCACAAATGCAGCCTGCTGCCTTCCATGTGCCGATATCCTGAAGTACAAGGTCCCGAACCCTGTCTGCAGAGCTAACCACATTATCAAAAATCCTCACGTTCCTTTCCTTCCAAATCCTCCAATGGAGAAGAATGACAATAGTATTGAAGTTCTTCATTGAGGTTAGGTAATGATATGGGGTTTCATTCTATTCAGATAGAATCTGATTCGGGTGAGGTGATTAACGCTTGTTCAAGACATGATAGAATTTGGAACGGAGCAATGACAGTTTATGCAGAATGTTTCCTCTTGGTTGGTTTGATAGGATCTGTTCATTTCATGTATTTTAATAGGGAAGCAAACGAAGTAGTGCATACACTAGCTATAAGTTTTCCTTTGATAGTAATGAGTCTTGTAATTGAGTCGATGAACCCCCAAGATCCCTGGTTGATGCCTTGGCAAACGATGTAACTATATTACCAATTCAATCAAATGAGCCATGATGGCATTCCCTCCAAAAAAAAAGTAGATGCGTGTTAAATGCTACTAGTACCGACCCATATGGTCCAAAATGGAAGTGTGAATGTATATCATCGCTCTGGTAAGTGGTAACTAAGAAACACAATCTTTCAATATAACATGATTTTCGCGGAAACGCCATCATTTTATAGTCTCTTTTTGCATAATAACTAAAGAGAAAAGTTCATAGATATATGTGTGACTTTTGCAAGATGTACTCAGCGGAAACAAGAAAAAAATCGTGTGCATTGTGGGCCAGTTTGTCGGGTCGGTGTACTATGTTGTCTTTGTTTCGTTCTTGTTCCTCTCATGTTTCATTAGCAAATGGAAAAATGCTTGCCTTTTTACGGGAAATGGAAGACCAAAGAAATAGGATATGTGTCCATAGATGAAAATAGGAAAGAATGACATTGATCTGACCGAAGAGATAACATGAAGTGCTAAATTATCTAGAATATATGATTCCATATTCATTTTGCAGTACCTTTTTGGTGTGTGTGAGATGTTCTCATATCCTTTACTCCTATTAAGTCGACTCATCCATTCTCTCCACCCAATGAACGACACACATTTGAACCCGCCTTGGCTTCCCTCGTGTTTATTCATTACAAAAGCGGGAAAGAAAAGTTGTTAACAACACCTTGTATCAGAAATTTATACAGGCGTGCGCATATCGTACACACTAGAGAAAGAGTAGAAGCAATATCGACACCACCCAGCGTCGACACATCATGTCGTGCTGAATAACCACACGACATGTATTGTTGTTAAATACGCAACATGCCAGGTGAACCCCGAAAAAAGGTGGCGGGAACTAACATCGTCACTCTCACGACTCTGGATATATACACGTCTTCGCCAAATATAGCTGGCAAAAACAACGGCAATCGCTTGCGTTACGGCTGGTGTTGCCGAGTCGTTTACGATGTTTTATCCGCCAAATCGACAAAACGTCCACCTTTGTTGAAAAAGGGAAAATGCAAAATAAAATAAATGCGTACCAGGGCATCCTTTTTTATAAAAAGAATGCATTTTCCCTCTTTATTTCGAGCAAGGGGCGGCCCCCGTTTCCTAGTATTATAATTTTTTTGGCAGATGATTAACCGCGTCCACTAGTTAATGGAATGCATGGTGTTCTGCGTTAAAAAACCCATGCAATTGTCTATGATAAATTATTAAAAAAAACCATGCAATTGTCTGGGTCCATTTTCGCGTGTGAGGCAGCCTCTCATTTCGGACGGCCCAGCTCGCTTCTCGCCGGCGTACGCTACATGTCGGCACTCCACGCAAACGAAAACAGGCCCAACCGAAAACGCACGCGCCTTTCCGGGGTCACCACGGAAAAAAAATACCACGCGCCGCTCACGAGCAAACCGTGACAGCCAGCCAGATGCCCAGATATGGCCGTGCAGACACGGGCCGCACACAGCCACTGAAAACCGCAGCTGCTCTTCCGTCCGCCCGTCCCTCCCTCCGCCCGTCCGCGCCACTCCACTCGCCTTGCCCCACTCCCACTCCTCTCTCCCCCTCTCCCGCGCCCCGCTCATCACCACCTCGGCCTCGGCGAGGCAGCGCAGGCAAACCCCCCGATCCGCTTTCGCAGGCAGCGCACTAAAACCCCGGGGAGCGCGCCCCGCGGCAGCAGCAGCACCGCAGTGGGAGAGAGAGAGGCTTCGCCCCGGCCCGCACCGAGCGCGCGGGGCGATCCACCGTCCGTCCGTCCGCGCCTCCTCCTCCTCTGTTCCGCGGGCCCGCACCCATGGCGGCGACGGGCGTCGGCGCCGGGTGCCTCGCCCCCAGCGTCCGCCTGCGCGCCGATCCGGAGACGGCGGCCCGGGCCTCCGCCTGCGTCGTCCGCGCGCGGCTCCGGCGCGTGGCGCGGGGCCGCTACGTCGCCGAGCTCAGCAGGGAGGGCCCCGCGGCGCGCCCCGCGCAGCAGCAGCAGCAGCTGGCCCCGCCGCTCGTGCCCGGCTTCCTCGCGCCGCCGCCGCCCGCGCCCGCCCAGTCGCCGGCCCCGACGCAGCCGCCCCTACCGGACGCCGGCGTGGGGGAACTCGCGCCCGACCTCCTGCTCGAAGGTACCGCGGTTCAATCGATTTCTTCCTGACGGATGTTCAGTCGATTCAGTTGTATATATGTGTACGTTCGTTGTTCATCAGTCGTACAGATTTACCAGCATAGTACTAGATAGAAATCGAGACCGACGCGGGCAGATCAATAGATTTTTCTAGACGTTTTATTGGATCCTGGGGTGATTGATTGGGGTGGCGTGTCGATACGATAGCGGTGCACCGCCGTGTATCGGGGCCTGTGCACGTGGTTGGGTCTCAGCAGACACATCACTGGACTGGTATCGTAATTTAGTAGTACTACTACTAGAAAGAAAACTGAAAAGGCTAGGCCAAGTGCACGCATGTTGGGAACGTAGTTAAATTGACGAGTTTGTCTTTTGCTTGGCCTGGTATTATTACCAAAAATGGTCGAGTCCCTGTACTTAATGGGAAAATCTTACTAACATGACACTGGGGTTTATGAGTCTCCAATTGTATATTCTCAGCACTCAACTGATTTTACTGATACTGTAGCGGACATACACATGAGCCCCCTTCTCCAAGGAATGCAATGCTTCTTTCTGTTTTATATTACAGGAACTAGAAGAGCTTCCACCTTTGAGTACAGAAGTAGTATCGAAATTGAAGACCCTTGTATTACTGTCTTGTTTTTCAATGAAATGGGAGGCCCATGCAGTAAGTCACATGGGCACCTGGGAAGCTGGGATCATGTATGCTTTGCAGAGTACTAGACCCAGCTCACTCTCTGTTAGATTCTTTGTTGGGTTGCTACTTTGTGTTTGCTGTGTAGTATATTAGACATCCTGAATTTGGCATCTAATCCCTCCGTTCCTAAATATTTGTCTTTCTAGACATTTCAACTGACTACTACATACGGATGTATGTAGACATATTTTAGAGTGTAGATTCACTCATTTTGCTCCGTATGTAGTCACTTGTTGAAATGCCTAGAAAGACAAGTATTTAGGAACGGAGGGAGTAGCTGAGAACAGAATGCAGGTTGCACCATTCTTATTATTGCTAAACTGTTGTCATGCAATTTTTAAAGAATGCTATCTTATGAGAATTAATTAATTATGTTCTGCTAATACCCGTCTTCACTCTGGTCTTGACAAATATACCATATAAATATTTTCCATTTTGCAACCAGGGATTGCTGAGGATTCCATTGACAGCATAATTGTGGCTGCAAGTGAGCAGGATTCTGAGATCATGGATGCCAAGGATCAACCTCAAGCTAAAGTTACACGCAGCATCGTGTTTGTGACTGGTGAAGCTGCTCCTTATGCAAAGTCAGGGGGGCTGGGAGATGTTTGTGGTTCGTTACCAATTGCTCTTGCTGCTCGTGGTCACCGAGTGATGGTTGTAATGCCAAGATACTTAAATGGGTCCTCTGATAAAAACTATGCAAAGGCATTATACACTGCGAAGCACATTAAGATTCCATGCTTTGGGGGATCACATGAAGTGACCTTTTTTCATGAGTATAGAGACAACGTCGATTGGGTGGGTACACAATCACCTTCTTATTCTCTGTTGAATTCTAGCAACTGTTTATCCTTGTTTACACTTTCTTTTAGCCCTACAAAGACATATGTGATTTCCATACTTTCTTGTTATTTCCCTTGTACTCTTGCGCATGAAGGTCAAAATATGATATATCCATGGAAGTCATGCATGTGCCTAGTATTTTTGGTGTCGGTGCCTTTAACTTTCAGGAATTAATACGTGGAATTTGATAACTAAAGTTTATTTTATTGAAAAAAATTGTAGGTTGGCTGAGCCCACAGCCACGCAGTGCCACCACTGCTTGCACATGATTTTGCATTTTTGTTTGCACCAAGCACTTCATGTGAATAAGGTGTAAAATCATAAAGTACCAATTTTATTCTGCCAATTGCACTTAAGAGTATATACATTTATCTTGGCCTCAATGATGGGAGTACTGTGCATTCAGTGCACCATCATTGTTCTAAGGAGAAAATGTGGGTGCAAGGAAGACACTTTTGTCCCTTAATAAAAGGCAGGCACTCTGTTGTCATATAGATAGAAAGCAACAAACTTATTTCAAAGAGCTAACAATGGCGAAAGAACCAAAAAAAGCATGCTAAGGCGGCGACACCAAAAGGTGAGGGGGGCCTTGTGACTGACAGCACCCCAAACTATTGCCATTGTTTTACTAAATGAAGATCATTTTAGAAGCTCTCAGGAACTTCGGAAACAGTGGCTTTCCGCCCACAGATCGTCTGTTGATATTTTTGTCCAGTGATACTTTTTTTGCTCCTTACAAGAGTGCCTATGTTTACATATACGATGTTAAGTTGTTCATAACTTTACTTCTTATTCTAAACAGCAAGTGCCTAATGCTTGCATTTATTTTGGCTATTTATTTTTATTCTCATTTCAATCAACACTTTTGTTCAGGTGTTTGTCGATCATCCGTCATATCATAGACCAGGAAGTTTATATGGAGATAATTTTGGTGCTTTTGGTGATAATCAGGTACATTACACTATACTAAGCTCCTAGTTGACTAAGTCGTAAGTTGTACCACCTCGCTGATCGGCTGCTCTATGTCGTGCAGTTCAGATACACACTCCTTTGCTATGCTGCATGCGAGGCCCCACTAATCCTTGAATTGGGAGGATATATTTATGGACAGAATTGCATGTTTGTTGTGAACGATTGGCATGCCAGCCTTGTGCCAGTGTACGTTGTTTGTGGATCTGAAAGTCCAATCCTTTATTCATTCTCTGCTTTGCAGTGTGCCCATGTCTACATTTCTTTTATGCTTTTTTCATGTCTGTTCTTATATTGCATATATGCTTATGGAGTCTAAAAGTTACCGGAGGGAATAACTCTTAAGGATTTCCTCAATCAATTATCTTTAGCTTTAGTTAACATTTATTGTGGCAAACATAATGTGTTTTGAGATTTACAAGTTCAGAGATTGCACTTCACTAGTTTGTAGCTAATCTGATGTTTTCCCCGAGAAAATGCCAAAAGCTTTATGTCTTGATGCATTGATAGAAAAAGAGTTTATGTACAATCCCAAAGAGGGGACCTGAAATTACAACACCGCACCCCTGAGAACTAGGCGCTGCCGGAAGAAGCGATGCAAGCCCCAGTGCCCCTGCCTTCGCTCACAGCCGGGCCTCAGCCTTGATTGTGTCAAGTAAGCTAGCAGTGCTAGACTGCGCAAGGTCGATTCGTCGAAGATGACAGTGTTGTGCTGCTTCCAAATCCACCAAACTATGAGCATGATCACTGGAGATGTACCTTTTCTCGCGGCTGAGGGGGTGGACTGGTGGTCTGCTGCTGCCAATTTTCAGATAATCTGAAAAATGCATGTTTTGATGATTTTAGTATCTTGCGGACCCTGGGTACCACATAAGCTTTCACCCAGTAATTTGCAGTTACACCTATAAAAGTAACGGTCATGATATGCATGTGTTTTGGGTAGATCATGGTGCATGCATTTTAGGAATTAGGACATGTCAGAACCACGTGAGGCTTATGGGGCAATTCATTTGTTCCATTATACGAGTCACGAATATGGTTCAGCATGTTTAGACACTACTTGTTTGGGGCAATTTGAGATGGTGAATTGTAGCTGCTTGATGTTGGCTAGGTGGCTTATTTTGTACAAGTATCGATGTTAGATGCATATTTCCTTTTGCCTTGTGCTGTTTGCCATGTCGTGTTCCCCTTTTTTGTCACCAGTGTTGCATGTTAAATTGGTTTTTTTTACGTAATCAACTTTGTTGCTGACATCAGTCATTTTTATTCAGCCTTCTTGCTGCAAAATATAGACCATACGGTGTTTACAGAGATTCCCGCAGCACCCTTGTTATACATAATTTAGCACATCAGGTTTGGGTCTATCACTTTTCATTATCTGTACATGGCTTTGCAAGTCAGTTCACACGTATCGTCATACTGTTCAATGTCATTAGGGTGTGGAGCCTGCAAGTACATATCCTGATCTGGGATTGCCACCTGAATGGTATGGAGCTTTAGAATGGGTATTTCCAGAATGGGCAAGGAGGCATGCCCTTGACAAGGGTGAGGCAGTTAACTTTTTGAAAGGAGCAGTTGTGACAGCAGATCGGATTGTGACCGTCAGTCAGGTGAAATACTCATACTTCTCTTTTTTCTTTGCGGGATGTTCTTCAGTTCAATTGCCCTGTCTTTCACCCAATTAAGAAATGATTTAATCTTTTGTTTCTAGGGTTATTCATGGGAGGTCACAACTGCTGAAGGTGGACAGGGCCTCAATGAGCTCTTAAGCTCCCGAAAAAGTGTATTGAATGGTAACTATATTTGAATCCACTTATCTTCTTCTGGAACATATTTACAGAAATATATGGATGGGTTGCAAGAATTAATTCAGTTTGCTCTTTCGGTATGCAGGAATTGTAAATGGAATTGACATTAATGATTGGAACCCCACCACAGACAAGTGTCTCCCTCATCATTATTCTGTCGATGACCTCTCTGGAAAGGTGTGTGGATAGTACCCTATATAATAACATGTATATGTGATCTGGAGTAGTACTTTCTTTTTCTTTGCTAGTTTGCTTCCCATGATGTTCTCACTAACTAGTCCTATGTGGTTTGGCATACTTGTCAGGCCAAATGTAAAGCTGAATTGCAGAAGGAGCTGGGTTTACCTGTAAGGGAGGATGTTCCTCTGGTTAGATACCAACCCCTAAGATATATATTTTTTAAATCCCTAAAAAAAACTTGCCGATCATCTCATTAGCTTGATTCACAGATTGGCTTTATTGGAAGACTGGATTACCAGAAAGGCATTGATCTCATTAAAATGGCCATTCCAGAGCTCATGAGGGAGGACGTGCAGTTTGTAAGTTCATATTCTTTTTCTTGAGACTAGAGTATTAAATCAAACATCAGTAATATGCTACTGCAAGTTTTGAAACAAAGTTGGAAGGCTGGAAGCAATAAATATATGTGTAGCACTGACCATGCAGTGCCACTATAGCTGGAGTGTCCTGTAGTCTATGTGATCTAACACACTCAACAACATGTTTTCGCATACAAACACATGCGTGCGCGCAACAAACATACTCTACAATAAAATTGGCTTGGTGAACTGCAGACATGCTCTTATCTCCATTCCAACATTTCTTGTTTCAACATTGGCTGAAGACTAAGAGAAGGGGGACCCAGGGTGATTTTAGCAGTTTGTAGCCAACAGATCTAGTAAGGAAGCTAGCCGAGCCTAGGAGGATTCGCTTAGGTAGCTGGAACGTAGGGTCTCTGACAGGGAAGCTTTGGGAGCTAGTCGATGCAGCGGTGAGGAGAGGTGTTGATATCCTTTGCGTCCAAGAAACCAAATGGAGGGGACAGAAGGCGAAGGAGGTGGAGGATACCGGCTTCAAGCTGTGGTACACGGGGACGGCTGCAAACAGAAAGGGCGTAGGCATCTTGATCAACAAGAGCCTTAATTATGGAGTGGTAGACATCAAGAGACGTGGGGACCGGATTATCCTGGTCAAGCTGGTGGTTGGGGACTTAGTTCTCAATGTTATCAGCGCACATGCCCCGCAAGTAGGCCACAATGAGAACACCACATGGTTAGGAGTGTACCGATTGGCGAGAAGCTCTTCATAGGAGGAGACCTCAATGGCCACGTGGGTACATCTAACATAGGTTTTGAAGGGGCACATGGAGGCTTTGGCTATGGCATCAAGAATGAAGAAGATGTCTTAAGCTTTGCTCTAGCCTACGACATGATTGTAGCTAACACCCTCTTTAGAAAGAGAGAATCACGTCTAGTGACTTTTAGTAGTGGCCGACACTCTAGCCTGATCGATTTCATCCTCTCGAGAAGAGAAGATAGGCATGCGCGCCTGGACTGTAAGGTGATATCTGGAGAGAGTGGTGTACCCCAGCATAAGCTGGTGGTTGCTGACTTCCGCTTTCGGATTCGTGTCCAGCGGGATAAGCGTGCCAAAGTCGCTAGAACGAAGTGGTGGAAGCTCAAGGGGGAGGTAGCTCAGGCGTTCAAGGAGAGGGTCATTAGGGAGGGCCCTTGGAAGGAAGGAGGGGATGCGGACAATGTGTGGATGAAGATGGCGACTTGCATTCGTAAGGTGGCTCGGAGGAGTTTGGAGTGTCCAGGGGACGGAGCAGCGAAGATAAGGATACTTGGTGGTGGAATGATGATGTCCAGAAGGCGATTAAAGAGAAGAAAGATTGCTTTAGACGCCTATACCTGGATAGGAGTGCAGTCAACATAGAGAAGTACAAGATGGCGAAGAAGGCCACAAAGCGAGCTGTGCCAGTGAAGCAAGGGGTCGGGCATATGAGGACCTCTACCAACGGTTAGGCACGAAGGAAGGCGAAAGGGACATCTATAAGATGGCCAAGATCCGAGAGAGGAAGACGAGGATATTGGCCAAGTCAAATGCATCAAGGACGGAGCAGACCAACTGTTGGTGAAGGACGAGGAGATTAAGCATAGATGTCGTGAGTACTTCGACAAGCTGTTCAATGGGGAGGATGAGACTCCTACCATTGAACTGGACGACTCCTTTGATGAGACCAGCATGTGTTTTGTGCGGCGAATCCAGGTGTTTGAGGTCAAGGAGGCTTTAAAAAGGATGAAAGGAGGCGAGGCGATGGGCCCTGATTGTATCCCCATTGAGGTGTGGAAAGGCCTCGAGGACATAGCGATAGTATGGCTAACCAAGCTTTTGAACCTCATTTTCGGGCAAACAAGATGCCAGAAGAATGGAGACGAAGTATATTAGTACCAATCATCCAAAACAAGGGGGATGTTCAGAGTTGTACTAATTACCGTGGAATTAAGCTGATGAGCCATACAATGAAGCTATGGGAGAGAGTCATTGAGCACCGATTAAGAAGAATGACAAGCGTGGCCAAAAATCAGTTTGGTTTCATGCCTGGGAGGTCAACCATGGAAGCCATTTTCTTGGTACGACAACTTATGGAGAGATACAGGGAGCAAAAGTAGGACTTGCATATGGTGTTCATTGACTTGGAGAAGGCCTATGATAAGATACCGCGGAATGTCATGTGGTGGGCCTTGGAGAAACACAAAGTCCCAGCAAAGTACATTACCCTCATCAAGGACATGTACGATAATGTTGTGACAAGTGTTCGAACAAGTGATGTCGACACTGATGACTTCCCGATTAAGATAGGACTGCATCAGGGGTCAGCTTTGAGCCCTTATCTTTTTGCCTTGGTGATGGATGAGGTCACAAGGGATATACAAGGAAATATCCCATGGTGTATGCTCTTTGCGGATGATGTGGTGCTAGTTGACGATAGTCGGACGGGGGTAAATAAGAAGTTAGAGTTATGGAGACAAACCTTGGAATCAAAAGGGTTTAGGCTTAGTGGAACTAAAACCGAGTACATGATGTGCGGTTTTAGTACTACTATGTGTGAGGAGGAGGTTAGCCTTGATGGGCAGGTGGTACCCCAGAAGGACACCTTTCGATATTTGGGGTCAATGCTGCAGGAGGATGGGGGTATTGATGAAGATGTGAACCATCGAATCAAAGCCGGATGGATGAAGTGGCGCCAAGCTTCTGGCATTCTTTGTGACAAGAGAGTGCCACAAAAGCTAAAAGGCAAGTTCTACAGGACGGCGGTTCGACCCGCAATGTTGTATGGCATTGAGTGTTGGCCGACTAAAAGGCGACATGTTAACAGTTAGGTGTGGCGGAGATGCGTATGTTGAGATGGATGTGTGGCCACACGAGGAAGGATCGAGTCCGGAATGATGATATATGAGATAGAGTTGGGGTAGCACCAATTGAAGAGAAGCTTGTCCAACATCGTCTGAGATGGTTTGGGCATATTCAGCGCAGGCCTCCGAAAGCTCCAGTGCACAGCGGACGGCTTAAGCGTGCGGAGAATGTCAAGAGAGGGCGGGGTAGACCGAATTTGATATGGGAGGAGTCCGTTAAGAGAGACCTGAAGGATTGGAGTATTATGAAAGATCTAGCTATGGACAGGGGTGCGTGGAAGCTTGCTATCCATGTGCCAGAGCCATGAGTTGGTCACAAGATCTTATGGGTTTCACCTCTAGCCTACCCCAACTTGTTCGGGACTAAAGGCTTTGTTGTTGTTGTTGTTGTAGCCAACTAGATCCAGTTGATCAGTGGTATCTTTTTACTCTTACTTTTACAGGTCATGCTTGGATCTGGGGATCCAATTTTTGAAGGCTGGATGAGATCTACCGAGTCGAGTTACAAGGATAAATTCCGTGGATGGGTTGGATTTAGTGTTCCAGTTTCCCACAGAATAACTGCAGGGTATGCCGAGAACTTAACAAGACCTTGGTTATCAGCTTGGATATATTATAATGTTCAAAACATTTATGTCTCTCTTTTTGTGCAGTTGCGATATATTGTTAATGCCATCCAGATTTGAACCTTGCGGTCTTAATCAGCTATATGCTATGCAATATGGTACAGTTCCTGTAGTTCATGGAACTGGGGGCCTCCGAGTAAGACAACTGCCCTGAAAATTAACCTTATCTTGGCTCCAACGCAAATGTTCTAATTGGCTCGTGTATTCAACAGGACACAGTCGAGACCTTCAACCCTTTTGGTGCAAAAGGAGAGGAGGGTACAGGGTACGTACTGCTCAAGTTTCGCTAACTTTCAGTGTATCTTTTTGCAATCTCTTTGCGGTACATTGCGCCATAAATCAACCTGTGATGATTAACTGTTACTGTTCTGTACTTGCAGGTGGGCGTTCTCACCGCTAACCGTGGACAAGATGTTGTGGGTAAGTTTTTGCTGAGCTCTTGTCCGGTTATAGGATAGATCTTGGCTGTAGCATGGTACCTTAGTGCCCCTTGTTTATAGACAACCTGATGGACTCACTTTGTCTATACTAATCGTATAGTCGGTTGCCCTGAGGCATTTTGCTCGTGTTCTGCTAATTTAATTTTTGTGACGATAACTCATACCATGGTTTGGTTCTCCGATGGGGGCCAGAATGGCGTCTAATGTCTGCGATCTGTGTAACTAGCCAGTGCCGTGTTGTTCCAAGTGAAAATTTACCTTTTGACCATTGTGCAGGCATTGCGAACCGCGATGTCGACATTCAGGGAGCACAAGCCGTCCTGGGAGGGGCTCATGAAGCGAGGCATGACGAAAGACCATACGTGGGACCATGCCGCCGAGCAGTACGAGCAGATCTTCGAGTGGGCCTTCGTGGACCAACCCTACGTCATGTAGACGGGGACTGGGGAGGTCGAAGCGCGAGTCTCCTTGAGCTCTGAAGACATCCTCTTCATCCTTCCGCGGCCCGGAAGGATGCCCCTGTACATTGCGTTGTCCTGCTACAGTAGAGTCGCAATGCGCCTGCTTGCTTGGTTCGCCGGTTCGAGAATATATGACGGCTGTGCTGCTGCGGCGGTGACAGCTTCGGGTGGATGACAGTTACAGTTTTGGGGAGAATAAGGAAGGGATGTGCTGCAGGATGGTTAACAGCAAAGCACCACTCACATGGCAGCCTCTCTGTCCGTGTTACAGCTGAAATCAGAAACCAACTGGTGACTCTTTAGCCTTAGTGATTGTGAAGTTTGTTGCCTTCTGTGTATGTTGTCTTGTCCTTAGCTGACAAATATTTGACCTGTTGGAGAATTTTATCTTTGCTGCTTGTTTTTTTTATCAAAAGAGGGGGTTTCCTCCGATTTCATTAACGAAACCACCAAATAACAGCATCCAGCGCAGGTCTCGGGTTCAGATCTACTTATAAACTAGTACTAAATCTGACAGCAGCTAAAAAGCTTAAAGATTCAGGCGGCATAACTGAACATAATCCGCAAACGAAGGGACAAAGCCTGACAGTAAACATAAGAACCAGATCCTAAAACAAACGCAGCAGACACACAAAGCACAGGTCACTGAAGAGGCTAGTGCACCCCTGGTCTCCACCCGCCACTGTTTTTCCTTCAGTTATCTAGTCTCTGCACCCCTGGTCTCCACACCTGTGACGCTCGATATATTTCACTTGCTACCCGCTCGAGTACTCTTGCCCCCCAACATCAGTAATATTTGCTCTGGGTTTTTATCTTTCACTTGCTACCCGCTCGATTACTCTTGCCCCCAACATCAGTAGCATTTGCTCTGGGTTTTTATCTGCGAAATAGACCAATCAACGATCCAATTACACATTAGGCTTATTAGGATCATGGGATCATGAATTTGTTTTTGTTCTAAAAATAATGGCATTTCTGCATTTTCAGATGGATAAGAATATATCAGACATTCCAGCAAGGATTAATTTTTTCTCTGCTTTTTGAAAAGTTTTCAACCATCTGTTCAGTCAATCATCTAACCCACTAGGGGTTGATCTCAAATCAAATGAACATTTAATTAAGCTTCATATAAGTCTGGCGGCAGAACAACTAAAAAACAGATGATCAATAGTTTCATCATGTCCACAATAGACACATTCTTTCTTCCCTTTCCACCCTTTTATGATTAAGTTGTCTTTAGTTAGAATGCTTTTATGCACAGTCAACCAAAAGAACATTTTAACCTTGGCTGGAATTTTAATTTTCCATAGAAACTTGTGTGGGAAACCCACGTCAGTTTTAATAAGGAAAAGATATAAAGATTTCACAGAGAATTTTCTATCATTGGTAAGCATCCACATAGGCTTTTCCTTGCCTCCATACATTCTAATATCCTTGCATCCAGATTTGAGGCTAGCCCCTCTGATTTGTCCCCAAGTAAACTTCTTCTAAAAGTAAAATTATCTCATCCCATTTCAATAGCCTCTGCAACAAAGATATCATGATTAAAACTAACATTGTATAAGCTGGGATAAGCCTCTTTTAAAGGTTTGGAGCCCACCCACCAATCTTACCAAAACCTAGTGTTTCTGCCATCCCCGAACTGTTTCTTAACATGTTGGTAATATAATTTTTTCACCTACAAAAGGCTCCCCCAAAATTGAGAATCTCTAGGTTTTTTTCTTAATGCCAGAGATGCATTTACCCTTCACATACTTATTAAGTAAAATATCAATCCATATTCCTTCTTCAGTTTCCAGTTTCCAAAACCATTTAGCAAATAGAGCTTTATTCATTAGTTCTAGATTTAAAATTCCCAACCCCCACCCCCTCCCTCCCAATATTTTTTTGCATAGTTTTAAATAGCCGGCTATAGCTCCGCTATAACTCGCTATAGCCTTTTCAGCAGGGTGTCGCTAAATGGTCGCCTTCATAAAAGCCCGCTATATCCTGCTATAGCCCGCTATAGCTGATTTGAAGGCTCGCCGCTATTTTCCATAGCCCGCTATTTAAAACATTGGTTTTTTGAGAGGCAGCATGTTTTCCAATTGACTAAATGATATTTTTTGTCCTCATTCTCCCACCAGACTTGTCTAGCTCTGAAGAAGTTAGCTTTTTTTTCCTAATGCCAACCGGCAGGGGATAGAAAGACATCATATACATCGGAATGTTAGATAAACAGGATTGGACCAAGGTCACTCTACCTGCCATGTTTAGAAGTCTCCCTTGCCAGCCAGCACATATTTTTTTTCAATTTTCTCAGTAATAATCTTCCAAAATTTACTTCCTAGCCTTACATCAGAAACAGGAAACCCTAGGTATTTCAATGGAATCTTCCCAAGTTCACAAGTAAAATTTTCCTGATAAATTGTTGTTTTAGTGATGGCCTCTCCAAATGAAAATATCTCAATCTTGTGAAAGTTTATAGTCAGACCTGACATCTGTTCAAAAGCACTAAGAATGAATTTTAGATTTTTGGCACTTTCTTCATCATCTTGTAATAAGAATATGGTACCATCTACATATTGAAGCATGTTTACACCATTATTTTCAAACTCAGGCATAACTCCTTTCACAAAACCATTTTGTTTGGCCTTGTCTAGTATGATAGCTTGGTCATCAGCAGCTAAATCAAATAGTAGGGGAGACATGGAATCTTCTTGCCCCACACTTTATGTGTTTTAAAATATGGCCCTATCACATCATTTACCTTGACATACATGCCCTCCAACCATAGTGTGTATCATCAAGTCACACCATTGATCTCAGGAAAATTCTTTAGTTTCAACATCTTATATACAAATGGCCATTATATCTTATCATAAGCTTTCTCAAAGTCCACCTTGAACAAGAGTGCACTTTGCTTTTTTTTTTAATGGTGAATAGTATTTAGGGCCTCATGTAACACCACCCTCCATAATATATATCCCCTTAATAAAGGGGGTTTGTGTGTGGGAGATGATGGGTTTGATCACCCTACTCAACCTGTTCATCAACACTTTAGTAATGATTTTAAAACTAACATTAAGAAGGCATATTGGTCTAAATTTTTGTATCTGCTTAGCATCTTGCACTTTTGGTATGAGGGTGATAGTTCCATAATTAAGTCTTCTTATATCTAGATTTCCAGAATGAAAAATCATCCAATAGCTTCTTGAGATCCCATTTCACAAGATCCCAGAAATGTTGATGGAAATCTTTGCTGCTGTTGCTGTTGCCGTCGTCGTTGTCATGGCAATGCTAACTTGTGTTGAGATGACGCCGATGAACCTTCTGAGACAAGAGGGAGCAAATGGGCCAATGGCGTCGTCGATGAATCTTCCGAGACAGGAGGGGACGATGGGCCCAGGTCAGGTGTGCCTTGTGCTCACGGCCACGGTCGGGCTTGAAGTGCATCTATGCATTGGCACACCCTTCCTGCCCTGCAAGCCTACTACTGGCTTTATGCTTGGCGTGACCGCCTCATGTAGGCCTGACCCAACAAGAAAACCAGTACGGGTCATGTCAACTAGGTATCGATCCTTCCTCGCTGGACGTACGTCGCGACCAACCTCGATTCCTTGTCCCCGCCGTCACATGGCCAATTACGTGTGCATCACTAGGTCCTGGAAAAACCGGCCTATAAATCTATCTTGGCGTCTCATCCCCAGCCATCTCATTCTCGTTGCCTGGACGCTGGATTAAACAGGTAGCTAGCTAGGCAACACCGGCGCGTACGGCAGCTTGAGGCTTAGCTCGGTCGTCCGTGTGTCCGTCGTCCGTCCATGGCGCCGTCGGAGAGGATGCTGGAGTCGGCGGCGTACACGCGGATGAAGGCGGAGAACCCGTCCGAGTTCGTGCCGCGGAGCGTCTTCTTCGCGCGCGACGGCGGCAGCGGCATCGACCGCCGTAACAGCCTCTGGGTCAAGGCGGCGCTCGTCTACGAGTCCGTCACCGGCAGCCACGTCGACGACGGCGCCAAGCCCCTCGCCACCAGCCTCCTCCTCAGCCTCGCCCGCGAGTGCCGCTTCCGCATCCACCCCGACGACGAACGGCCACCGGCGCCGCAGACCAAAGCCGCGGTCGTGACGGACGTCCTCAACAAAGTGTCGGGCGCCGTGGCCACGCCTATTGGTACGCACGCATACGCATGACACCGTTAGTTTCGAGGAATGTGCACGTGACGTTTCTTTCCTGGCATTAACCATGCATACGTACGCGCTCTGACTTTTAGCCGGCGCGGGCGGCGGAGAAGATGGATCAGAGGAGAAGCAGAGCAAGATGGCGGAGCTGCACGACGAAGAGAAAGAGTCGGACGACAAGCAGGTGATCGACGCCGTCTTCCTCGTCGTCGGCTTCCTCACGCGGCTGGTCAAGGCCGCCGCGGGCGTCAGCCGCGACGCCGTCGACGAGGGGTTCAAGTCCACGCACATGCAGGACATCGTCACGGACATGATCAAGCTGGAGAACCAGCCCCCCCTCAAGCTCATCCTCGACGTCGTCGAGCACGTCCAGGACGCGGCACGCCACGTCGCCGCCGACGCCAGGTTCGAGGGTCTCCGGGAATGCCTCGAGGGGTACAAGCTGGGCTTCAACCCCGCAACCTTCTTCGACGAAGTCGTCAGGCCCTTCTGCTGGTACTACTCGCCCTTCTTCAACAAGCAGCTGCCGGCCGTGGACCGCGGCCTGTTCGACGGCAACCACGAGATCGCGCTCCTGGACTTCCTCCACGCCAGCGTGGTGCCGACGCCGCCGGACGCGGAGAAGGGGGCGGCCGCCGGCGGCAGGACGTCCCGCATGCCGACGGCCAGGGAGCTGAGCCGCTCCGGCGTGCGGATCGCGCCGGGGGAGGACGGCCGCGCGACGGTGGAGTTCGACGAGGCGTCCGCCAGGCTGCAGCTGCCGGCGCTGGTGTACGACTTCAAGCTGGCCACGGTGGCCAGGAACCTGCTGGCGCGGGAGTACGAGGAGCAGAACAAGCCGGTGACGCGCTACTTCCAGATGATGAACGAGCTCGTCGACGAGGCGGCCGACGCCAAGATCCTCCGCCGCGCCGGCGCCGTGCGCGGCGGCGGGGCGTCCGGCGCCGAGGTGCACGAGCTGGTCAAGCGGATCGACGGGTACGCGACGTACCCGTCAGTGTACATGGCCATGGACGTGCAGATCGCGAAGGTGAGGCGGTTCCACGACACGAGGATGCAGAACTTCCTCGTCCGCTACCGCCCCGGCGTCATCTGGGCGTCGTCGGTGGCCGCCGTCTCCTTGGTCGCCATTGTTGCCGCCAGAAGAAGGGGATGAGGAAGCCGACGGCCCGTGCAAGTCATACGTGCACTCATTCATTCATTGCTGAATTGGAGATTGTACATAGTTGTACAACTTGAAGTGTAATGTTGTGTCTTGTGGTAATGTGTACCGGTGTACAATGTGTAAGTGCAAGCAAAGATGACTAGATGAGCCCATAAATAATCATAATGCTAATCATAATTAATTGCATGATAGTCCATGCAATTTGGCGCAAATTGTGCCAATCCCTGTAATTGTAATGTCCCGGATCATAGCTTCATTCATCACCAAGATACGGGTGAGATGAGTGTGTCTTCCAAGAGAATTTGTATGGGTAGAGTAGAAATTATGAAGAATGTGGATGGGGTAATCACACATGTAGCGAAGGAAACATAGGAAGAGGAGGCGCATCGGCGGCCTCCGCGGAGGAGGTCCGCCGGGCCAAATGAAAATCCTTGGATGGAACTGCCGTGGTATGCTCTCCCCCATGGCAGTTCGCGAGCTCTTGGAGATCCAAGGGCGTATCATGGCGGATTTGATTTTTCTCTCTGAGTCGCACTTGAATAAATGTAAAGCCGATGAGTTGCGTCGTTCTTTATCTTTTGATTCAATGATTGTAGTGGAGAGTGATGGCCGGGCCGGTGGCCTAGTTTTGTTCTATCATAAGTTGAATAAAGTGGGTTCGAACTATGAGACGCCTAATTTTATTGATATTCTTTTTTTAAATGACGATTCTGTGCATTGGCGGTTCACAGGCTTTTATGGTCATCCGTTTTGGAGTGAGCGTAGTTTATCCTGGGATAAGCTCCGAAACCTATATAGTAAGGGCAAGCACCCGTGGGTGGTTTTAGGAGATTTTAATGAAATTTTACTCTCGTCGGAAAAAGAAGGTGGCAATGCGAGACCGAATGCAATGATGAGAGATTTTCGTAATTGTTTAGGAGAGTGCGGCCTCGAGGATATGGGATGTATTGGTGATCCTTTCACTTGGAGGAGAGGCTAGACTAGAGAGAGACTTGACATGGCGGTTTGCAATGTGGAATGGGCGAATATATTCCCCCGGGCTGCGGTTATAAATGAGGAACATGTTCATTCCGACCATGGTCCCATCATCTTGGATACTGAATACTTTGACGCCAATATTTTTAATCATCCAAAGGGACGAGTGAAACAATTTGAAGCTAGATGGCTTAAAGAGGAGACAGTCGTTGAGATTGTGCATACAACGTGGGAAAAGGCAAAGAAAATGGGTATCGGGCCTATGCTCGCTGATCGTACGCGAGTGGTACAGGCAGATTTGCAGAATTGGGATCGTGAGACTCTGAACGGACCGAAAAAGAGAATAGGTAAACTTAAAAAAGAATTGGAAAAGCTACGTAGGGGACCTATGAATGTGGATTCCCAAGCACGACAAAAGGAGATTATTGTTCTTATTGAAAATTTGTTGGAACAAGAGGAGATTTACTGGATTCAATGTGGTCGTGCAAATTGGCTATTACACGGGGACCGAATTACCTCTTTTTTCCACAACGCGGCAACAGCCAGAAAGAAAAGAAATCAGATAAAAAATTGCTTGGAGATAATGGGGTGTGGGTGGAAGAGCCGGAGATGAAGGGTTACATTAGAAGGTATTTTTCAAACCTATTTATGTCAGAAGTCTCTCAACCAAACCCGGAGGTTCTATCTCTTGTAAAAAGGAAAGTCACGAATGCAATGAATACTGCTCTTACGGCTCCATACACGACGGAGGAAGTTTGGGAAGGCCTTATTCGATATTGGTGATTTAAAAGCACCGGGTCCGGATGGTCTGCACGCTATCTTTTATAAGAGATTTTGGTCTATGTTGGGAGAAGATCTGACAGAAGAAGTCCTCAAGGCGGTGAATACATGTTCTATACCGGCAGGATGGAATGACACTACAATTGTCATGATCCCAAAGGTTAATTCTCCGGAAAAGATTACTCAATTTAGACCAATCAGTTTGTGCAATGTGGTGTACAAGGTTTTTTCAAAAATGATTGCTGCGCGATTAAAGGTAATTCTTTCAGATATTATCAGCCCAACTCAAAGTGCTTTTGTTCCTGGGAGATTGATCACAGATAATATTTTAGTGGCATATGAGTGTTTTCATAAAATAAAAAAGAAAAGGGCAGGTAAAGAAGGGTTGTGTGCCATTAAACTAGACATGCATAAAGCTTATGACCAAGTGGAATGGTCTTTTTTAAGAGGAGTTTTATTGAAATTGGGTTTTAAAGAGAATTGGGTGAACTTAATCATGTAGTGTGTATCCTCGGTGGAATACAGAGTACGTTCTAATGCCGACAAGACTGATAGTTTGAAACCTACTAGAGGACTAAGTCAAGGGGATCCGCTCTCTCCCTATTTGTTTTTGTTGTGCACAGAGGGCCTCTCTGCTCTTTTAGCAAACACAGAAGAAACGGGTAGTATTTCCGGCATAAAAGTTAGCAGAGATGCCCCTTCTGTTTCCAACTTACTCTTTGCGGATGATTCATTGATCCTCATGCAAGCTAATGATACGAATGCGAAGGCTTTGAGAGAAGTTCTGGAATCTTATTGTACTGCCTCGGGTCAAATGGTTAGTGTTGAAAAGTCTAGCATATTTTTTAGCCCCAATACAAAAGTGGAAGAAAAGGTGCAAATTTGTACTACTCTGAATATTATGACTGAGGCACTCAATGACAAATATTTGGGTCTACCAGCCAATGTGGGGATGTGAAAGGGCTAGTTATTGACTAGAGGGGGGGGGGTGAATAGGCGATTTTTATGGAAGTCTTCAAAACATGAGTGTTTCGAAGACAAGCAATAGAAACGACACTATTTGTATGCAGCGGAAGGTAGACTACACTAGACGTATTCAATGAAGTGAAAGCACGAAGACTATTAGCAGCTAGGTAGTAAAGATCAAGATGAAAGATAGTATGAAGCCAATCTAAACAGGTAGTCACACAGTGAAGTCAAACAGATAATGCAAGCAGGCAATGACTTCACGAAGACAAACTGTAAGTAGAGAGAAGTAAGAGATAGAACCAGTAGCTTCAGGAGGACAGGGATTTGTTCGACCAGTTCCAGTTGCTGTGACAACTGTACGTCTGGTCAGGGAGGCTGAGATTCAACTCAGAAGACCGCGTCTTCACCTTATTCCCCTTGAGAGAAGGACACCTAGTCCCCGCCCAATCACTCTGGTAAGTCTTCAAGGTAGACTTCCGAACCTACACAGATTTCGTTCACCGGCAATCCACAATGACTCTTGGATGCTCAGAACGTGAGGCCTAACCGGCTGGAGGATTCACAGTCCTCAAGTGTAACAAGTCTTTAGATCACGCGGACAGAAAGACTTCAGTGATGCCAAACACTCTTTGGGCTCTGGGTGGTTTGGGCTTTGTCTCGCAAGGATTCTCTCTCGAAAGCTTCAGCGGTGGGTTGCTCTCAAACGACAAAAGCCGTGTACTAACTCTGAGCAACCACCAATTTATGGTGTAGGGGGTGGGCTATTTATAGCCACTGGGCAACCTGACCTAATTTGTCCGAAATGACCCTGGGTCACTAAGGAACTGACACGTGTCACAACCGTCAGATTTCAAACACACGCGGCAACTTGACTTGGGCTACAAGTAAAGCTGACTCATCTAACTCTTGATAAGATTTGCTCTCATTGTATTCACTCGAAGACATATGATTTGGTTGAGAATCACTTCAGTCACTCTGACTTTGTTCACTTGGACCCCACTTAACAGTGCAGTGGTTCCTATGACTCAACAAAGAAGAAAAGGAAAACAACGAAACAACTAAGTCTTCGCGCTCCATAGTCTTCACTCGATGTCTTCTCATGTCATAGTCTTCAACGTGAATAGCTTCACAGACCACCATTGTCTTCAATGTCTTCACACATTTTCAGGGGTCATCTCCGGTAGGTAAATCGAATCAATGAGGGACTACTACCTATGTTATCCTACAATTCTCACAAACACATTAGTCCCTCAACCAGGTTTGTCGTCAATACTCCAAAACCAACTAGGGGTGGCACTAGATGCACTTACAATCTCCCCCTTTTTGGTGATTGATGAAAAACTGGTTGAAGTTTTCAACAGGGATAAAAGTATGTGAAATTGTAGAGGATTAAGGTATTGTCTTCATAGGTGGCAAAAAGGCTCCCCCTGAAGATGTGCATATAAATGTTTTGCGTTGGAATACAAATGCACATGGCAGGTTGTACTTGTGGAGATCCTCTTCACCATATGAAGACAATACAACATGCATGAACAGATATACAGGAATAATGACATGCATAATGAAAAATGGGCGTCTGCAAAATGACTTCATGCGGGATTTATCATCGCACATGCGGAATTTATCGTCGCATCACAGAATAGCAGAAAAAGTAGCAGATGATCATCAAGTTTAAGTGTTACAACTCAAAGAACCAAATGTATCAAAATCGAGAGTTGTAAACACTAGGCAAAAGTATATCAACAACCCATATGGACCCGCTTGAAGACTATCAACATATGCTTCTCCCCCTATCGATGTCAAAACCGGCGGATCTCGGGTAGGGGGTCCCGAACTGTGCGTCTAGGCGGATGGTAACAGGAGACAAGGGACACGATGTTTTTACCCAGGTTTGGGCCCTCTCGATGGAGGTAAAACCCTACTCCTGCTTGATTGATATTGATGATATGGGTAGTACAAGAGTGGATCTACCACGAGATCAAGGAGGCTAAACCCTAGAATCTAGCCTATGGCATGATTGTTGTTCGTCCTATGGACTAAAACCCTCCGGTTTATATAGACACAAGAGAGGGCTAGGGTTACACAGAGTCGGTTACAATGGTAGGATATCTACATATCCGTATTGCCAAGCTTGCCTTCCACGCCAAGGAAAGTCCCATCCGGACACGGGACGAAGTCTTCAATCTTGTATCTTCATAGTCTTGGAGTCCGGCCGATGATGATAGTTCGGCTATCCGGACACCCCCTAGTCCAGGACTCCCTCAGTAGCCCCTGAACCAGGCTTCAATGACGACGAGTCCGGCGCGCATATTGTCTTCGGCATTGCAAGGCGGGTTCCTCCTCCGAATAATTCATAGAAGATTGTGAACACCAGGATAGTGTCCAGCTCTGCAAAATAAATTCCACGTACCACCGTAGAGAGAATAATATTCACACAAGTTCAATCTGCTGACGTATTTTGTGGCGTGACGTCACACCACTACCAAGCCTTTACTCTAATCGTTTTTATTACACCACCTCAGCGCATTTAGCGAAGCGGTTTCCTTGGCACGTCTTGTCGAAGCAGAGATCGTGTTCCCCTTATTTCGGGATTCCCATCAATACGGACGTGGGTAACCCAACCGCGCCCATTGCCACGCCCCTTCCATCGAAGGAGAGTTCCAAGCGGTCACGGGGACGGCTCTTGGTATTCTCCCTCTTTATAATGAGACCAAGGCTCATTTCTTTTCTTCAATCCTCAATCGAATCTACCCCTCGCCCCAAGTTCCAGCACTCAGGGCTCCAGATTCGAGCGCTTCGGACCTTCGACAATGTCCGGCTCCGACCTACAGGGCCGGTGGATGCCCTCCTCCGTCACGGAAGAGGACGTGCTAAAGCTGAGAGAAGCCAGGTACTTAACCTACGAAATTTCGCATAGGTTGCCTGCCCAAGGGCAAGTCATTCCTATTCCCGAGCTAGGCGAAAGCGTCGTGTTCGTGTCTCACCTCCGTCGGGGTTTAGGCTTCCCGATGGATCCTTTTGTGAGAGGGCTCATGTTTTACTATGGGCTGGAATTCCATGACTTGGCTCCGGAGTCCATCCTCCACATCTCATCATTCATTGTCGTCTGCGAAGCCTTCCTCCGCACCACCCCTCACTTCGGTTTGTGGCTCAAAACCTTCAACGTGGAGCCGAAGATGATTGAGGGGCGTCAGGCAGAGTGCGGCGGGGCGATTATAAGCAAGTGGGCCGATGCTCCATGGCCCGAGGGCTCTTTTCAGAAGGAGCTTGGTTTGTGGCAACATGAGTGGTTCTATATTACTGCTCCCAGGGGCAGCAGGCAGAGGCCGCCGCCCGTCTTTCCCTCTGGCCCTCCACAACGGATGACGTCATGGGTCAACAAAGGGCTTGACTGGGGGCCGTCCAAGGACGTACCCCTATTGCAGGGCCGGATTCGAGACCTCCAAGAGAGGGAGATCAATCTGGTCGTGGTGACGCAGGTTATGCTGATTCGGCGCCTTCTGCCCTACAAGCGTCGCCCCCTCCGCCTGTTGGAATTCAATCCGGAGGGGCCACAAGCTCTCCAACACTTCATGGGTACGACACCCGTGGAGATGTACAAATTGTTCTTCGGATTACAAGAGGTGTGTCCGGAATTGACCGAGGACGCCGGCTTAAGCTACAATCGCCCGGATACTCAAGTAAGTAGCCCTATGTCCGGACATACCGTTTGTTTGCATATCTTGGATTTGCCTTTTAACCAATCGTCCTTTGAACAAGAGTGGATAGCGCAAGCAAAACTGATACGGTGTCCGGGCCCCCTCCCGGAGACCGCGCCGGATCCCGTGTTGGTCAAGATGTTGGAGGTTGCGCCTTCAGAGGAGGGCGAAGGGGAAAACAGAGAAACTACCGCCTCTACTAAGGAGGCTTTCGAGAAAGGGGGGATCGAGAATCCCTCCTTCCAGGGGGAGAAGAGGACCGCTTCCGAAGATCCGGAGGCTAAGGCCTTAAAGCGGGGGAAGAAATCTTCACCAGAGGGTCCTGCGCCAGGGGAAGCCCCGGCCGCACTATCTCCCCTAAGGAATCAGCCCTCCAGCGAGCCGTAAGTAGAAAAAGGGGAGTTTTGTAATAAGGGACATCCCTATTTTTGCTTCTGAGGATAACCGAAGTTTTTACTTGTAGTTTGGATCTCCGTCCCTCTCAGCTGAGCTTGTCTTCAGGGGACCTTCATCCAGAGATGATGGAGAGCGAGACGCCTTCATATGCCGCACCGTCAGGCGGGGCGGACGACCCTGAGGTGTCGTCGCGGAGGGTATCCCCGAGTCCGGCAGGGCCGGAGAGTTCGGCACGACCTGGTGTACGGCCGGGGGAGCTGAAGGATCTGCTCGAGGGGGCGTCTATCTCAGAAGATCACCGTACATTAATGAGTACGGTGATTGAAAGAATTTCATCCGCTGAGGGAAGGTTGCATGATGCCGTCAGAAGTTTACTGGCGGGGTTTGAGGTACGTAAAAATGACATACCTTTTGACAGTTTTGCACATAGAGTGCGCCCTGTATAGATAGTAGCCCCTGAGACTCGGTATGTTGTCGAAAGCGACAGCGTGCCGAGGATCTTATTAATTCTCTCCTTTCCTATGCAGGTGGCGGATCGTCCGGTGGCCAGCCGGACTGATAGAGTTGCCGAGCTAAAGCGACAACTCGATGTTGCGGATGCGGACATCGCGCTGGTCAATAAACGACTTGACGAGTCACAAGGTAGGTTGTTTCTCCCTGGTCACCTAGTAAGGGAGCTGATGCCCACTCCTTACAACATGTATGCTTAATGCAGATGGTGCCGCTGCTATGGAGGACCTTCGGGCAGAGCTTGCTCGAGCCAAGGAGCAGGCCAGAAGGAGTGATGCGGCTGCCTCAAAGGCAGCCGAAGAGCTAAAAGCCGAAAAGGCTGCTCACTGCCGAAGCAGGGAGGAGATGGCCGGAATGTCCGTGAAGCTGAAGGATGTTACCGACCGCTGTGAGGTTCTTGAAAAAGAACGCCGAGCGGAGCAAGAGGACCTGAAGAAGGCCACCGCCGAAGCCAAGGATGCCCGTTCTGCAATGAGGGCTATAAAGGAGGAGCTACGTCAGGCCGGAGACATTGCGGCTGGAAAGCCCTTTCTGCTGCGCAGGAAGTTCACAGATCAGAATTATGCTCCGCTTGGCCAGCTGTGGGGTGCGGAGGATCCTTATCTGGATTTGGCGGCGAGTGCGGCGGATGCGGTTGTGCACTTCCGAAGCCAAAAGGATCACAAGATGGAAGAGCTTTTTTGGTCTCAATTCCACAGTCCGGAGCGTTCACTCCCGTTGACCGATCGGTTGGCTGAGTGGGCTGAGCTGAATAGATTGTCCGGATTTGCCATGACGGATGTAGTGGCTCATCTGTGGCTGGATAGGCCCAAGCCGAAGAGTTATTTTGGCTTATTGCAGCAATTCCTTGGGGCGGTGCCGCATATCAAGGCGATGAAGCGGCCGACATGCATAAAGGGTGCACGGATGGCTCTCGCCCGTGTTAAGACATACTGGGCGGAGATGGATGCCACCGATGTCGCATCCCAGGGTTCGGACGAGAGCCGGTTACCCACCGAGCACTATTTTGGGGAAGTCCTGCAGGGCGCTCGTTTAATAGAGTCGCAGTGCTCGAAAAATGTTATGTTCAAATGACATGTATGATTTGTAGAACCATATAATATAAGTTCTTTTTATACTTGTGCGTTCAAGTATTGAAATATCTCCTGTGCGGCCGTTAATGTATACATGTGTATAACCTGAAAGATGGCAGTCTTTGGCTTCAGCCCCCACGCACATGGTGCGGGGGTGTTTGCAAAATAGCGCATTTTCACACTTAATCCAACGTCTTGGTCCTGTGAAGGAGGTGGTAGCGTAGCAAACTAGGCAACCGGACTATAATGCTTTATCACTTTCACTTAGCCATAGGAGTTCGAAGGTGGGGCTACTATATAGCCCCTAGGGGCACTGCGCTCTCCGAATTCGGGGCGCGTATGTGCCTGACCGGGAAACGGTCCTTCGTCAAAGCGGAGGAATTCTAGACATTCCGGTAGTCGATCGAGTGGTTGACCAGTCTCTCGCTATATCATGACAGTCCGTTTTCGGCTTTCTCTACTGAGGTGCTCGCTCGGCCGAACCGGGGCACAATCGCAGTAGTTCTCCTGGTGCCGCGTTAGCCGATGATACGGAACGTAAGGCAGCAAAACACAGGAGCCGGGCAAACCCAACATTTGACCAAAGACATGATTCGGAGCTGATGCATATAAGGCCTAACTCGAGACGCCGAACACACCCTAAGGTATTCGGTCTTTATGATAACGGGCAGAACAATGCCCTAAGCCCCTAGTGTCCAGGTACGGGCGGAAATTTCTGACGCGGCCGATGCCAAAACGCCAGCCTCCTCGCCGGTTATGGTAGGAAACTGGGGGATGTGTATCACAAGAGACAGTAAGAAAGGTTTACGCAGGGTCTTAATCTGAAAAGAATCCTTGCAATGGGTCCCTGCTGCACGTCTGCGCCTGTGTCTCCATTGTGCTGTATCCTGGACGGGTGTAGCACACTGTTCATCTGTAAAAGAGAAGAACTTAGTTTGGAGAGGTATCGTGCAAGAAATGTATTTAAAACAGAGCATGAGAGAAAAAAATAATGAGGTTGAGCTTTTATTGTCTCTCATTGTTCATGCTCACAGCCCCTTGTAAAGGGGTATGCGGCTAGGAAGCCCCTAGTTTATTTATGCCGGACTCGCCTAGCCGTGTCCGGGGTCTTGAGCGACCTTTCAAAGATATAATGCCGCGTGGACCGGGCATTTTAAGTGCAAGAGACGCGTAATGTGGTATTGCATTAAAGCAGGCAAAAGCTTCACGTCCCAATAGTGCTTGGTGGCTACTTTTAAATGGGGCGATATGGAAGATTAGCTTTTCGCGACGGAAGTTGTCGGATGAACCAAACACAACTTCTAGTAGTAAGGAGCCCGTGCAATTGGCGTAAGGGCCTGGCGTCACTCCTTTGAAGGAAGTGCTGCTGTGGCGAATTTCGGTAGGGTCTATCCCCATCCTACGGATTGTGTCCGGATATAGCAGGTTTAAATCGCTACCGCCATCCATTAGGACTTGTGTAAATTGTAGTCCGTCGATTATAGGATCCAATATCAAAGCAGTCCATCCTGCATTTCGAATACTTCTGGAGTAATCCAGATGGTCGAAAGTAATTGGTTTTGACATCCAATCTTGGGATTCCGCTGGGGTGGACCATGCGGCATGTGCTTTGATAGACGCCTCCGTATTTTTCCTTGTTATCACTTGAAGTGAATTCACTGTTTTTACTTCTTGTGGGAAGTTCTTTTGTTTTCCGACGCTCTGCTTGTGGGGTTCGTCATCCTCCTCGCTTGGCGTGTCGAGCCCCTTGTGTTCGGCGTTGAGTCGGCCTGACTGCTTGAAGACCCAACAATCTCGGTGGGTGTGGTTTGCAGGCTTCCCGGGGGTACTGTGGATTTGACATATCCTATCCAAAATTTTGTTTAGGTTGGATAGCTCGTCATTGTTGTCCTTAAGAGGCAGTGTTTTGTTGTTCGGCCGAGAGCTTTTGAATCCGGCGTTGACCGCCGTGTTCTTTGGGCCATTTTCTTTATTCCGGTGCTGATATTTTCTGCGTCGCGATTTCGCATTTCCATCTCTAACCTCGGATGTACTTGGGTCGCTGGTGCTGCATCTTGCCAGCCAGCTATCTCCTCCCGCGCAAAAGCGGGTCATGAGGCTCGTTAGCGCGGCCATTGTTCTTGGTTTTTCCTGGCCGAGGTGTCTGGCGAGCCATTCGTCTCGGACGTTATGTTTAAAAGCTGCTAAGGCTTCGGCGTCCGGACAGTCGACTATTTGGTTCTTTTTGGTGAGGAACCTGTTCTAGAATTTGCGTGCTGACTCTCCGGGCTGTTGAGTTATGTGACTTAAATCGTCTGCATCCGGAGGGCGGACATAAGTCCCCTGAAAATTTGCTCTAAACGCATCCTCGAGCTCTTCCCAACTTCCAATGGTATTTTCTGGGAGGCTTTTGAGCCAATGCCGAGCTGGCCCTTTGAGCTTGAGGGGTAGGTATTTTATGGCATGGAGATCGTCTCCTCTAGCCATATGTATGTGTAGGATGTAATCCTCAATCCAGACTCTGGGGTCTGTTGTTCCATCGTATGCCTCTATGTTTACGGGCTTAAAACCCTCTGGAAATTCATGATCCAGTACCTCATCGGTGAAACATAGTGGGTGTGCGGCGCCCCTGTATTTAGGTGTGCCGTTATCTTCGAACATTCGGCGTGTTGTGTTGCTTCCTGGAGCCCTCTTTTTTGGCCCATAAATGGACCTGACCGGGCCATCCTTTTTGCGAGGATCTTTATGTGTATCATGTGCCAGCTTCTGTGCGGCGTCGCTTGCCGCTCTTAGCCTGTCATCTGGTCGTCTATCCGGCCAGGCGGCCTCTTTGCTTTTTGATTGTGGTGGCTCTACGGCCTCCTCGTCGAATTCGGGCAACAGCTTGCGCTTCGGGTAGCTCTTTGCTTGGTGACTATTGCCGTATTTGTCTGCGGTCTTGAGTACTTTGCTCCATCTCATTCTGAGTACGTCTTCCGCTGTTTTGAGCTTCCGTTTCTGCTTCTTCAAACTTCTTGCAGTGGCGACGAGCCTTTTGTTAAGGTTCTTATGCTCCGGTGATGTGTCCGGCGTGAGATCGTCTGGACTGTTGTTTTCGCCGGGGATGCGTTGCTTGTCCAATTCATCCTGTTCGGATGGTTGCTTGGTTGCATGTTCGTCGTCCACTGGTTTGCCCTGCTCTACGGCTGGGTCATTATGGGTGCTGTTGTTATCGAGGCGGTACTTCGGGCGGTGCTTGCGTCGCCGTTTTGGTTGTTTTTCGGGGGAATTATCCTTCACCGCGTCCCGTTGTTCCTCGTTATCGCTTCCTTTTGGTGTATCCACCATGTATATGTCATGAGTTGAGGTGGCTTTCCAGTGCCCCGTAGGCGCTGGTTCTTGGTCGTCTCCGGCATCGTCGTCCATACTATCGATGTCTTCGGAGTCGAAGTCTAGCATGTCGGTTAAATCGTCGACAGTGGCTATAAAGTGGGTGGTGGGTGGGCTTTGAATTTCTTCGTCGTCCGCATCCCAACCGTCCTGACCGCAGTTCGGTCAGGGCTCTCCTGATAAAGAGAGATACTTTAGCGAATTCAGGACATCGCCGAAAGGTGAGTGTTGAAAGATGTCCGCGGCGGTGAACTCCATGATCGGCGCCCAATCGGATTCAATTGGAGGGGGCGCAGGAGGTTCGGAGTCCGGCGAGGAGTCCGGCACCTCGGAGTCACGAGCGTCACAAGGGACAAGGTCAGTATTCGGCTCCATCGCCGTAGGGGCAGCAGTCCCCGAGGCGGTGTCTAGCCAGCCATCCTCGATCTGTGCAATCGGCTCCAAATTAGGGGTCGGAGCGGACTCATGTGCAGCCTCCAGGGCACTGTCCGGCAGTAGAGCTAAATCATGCCGATCGAGACAGTGCGGCGCGCTCAGCTGTGGCTCGAATCCATCAAAGATCAAGTCTCCGCGGATGTCAGCCATGAAGTTTAGACTTCCAAATCTGACCTGATGGCCAGGGGCATAGCTTTCGATCTGCTCCAGATGGCCAAGCGAATTAGCCCGCAGTGCAAAGCCGCCGAATACGAAGATCTGTCCGGGGAGAAAAGCCTCACCCTGGACTGCGTCGTGATCGATGATCAAAGGAGCCATCAAGCCTATCGGTGACGACACAAAGGAACTCTGAATGAAAGCACCAATGTCGGTGTCAAAACCGGCGGATCTCGGGTAGGGGGTCCCGAACTATGCGTCTAGGCAGATGGTAACAGGAGACAAGGGACACGATGTTTTTACCCAGGTTCGGGCCCTCTCGATGGAGGTAAAACCCTACTCCTGCTTGATTGATATTGATGATATGGGTAGTACAAGAGTGGATCTACCACGAGATCAAGGAGGCTAAACCCTAGAAGCTAGCCTATGGCATGATTGTTGTTCGTCCTATGGACTAAAACCCTCCGGTTTATATAGACACCGGAGAGGGCTAGGGTTACACAAAGTCGGTTACAATGGTAGGAGATCTACATATTCGTATTGCCAAGCTTGCCTTCCACGCCAAGGAAAGTTCCATCCGGACACGGGACGAAGTCTTCAATCTTGTATCTTCATAGTCTTGGAGTCCGGCCGATGATGATAGTTCGGCTATCCGGACACCCCTAGTCCAGGACTCCCTCACCCCCTTTTGTCAGTAAGGACCAAAAAGGTTTGAAGACATAGTCTCTACTTGTTCCCATGAGGAGTAGGTGAAGCAGCAGGGTCGTCTTTGAGGTTTGGTGGTGCAGAAGAACTTGGTGCAGTGTTGAGACGCGCTGAGGTTGGAGGTGGTGAAGTAGCATCATCGGCGTCATGAAGAACTCTAGCATTAACAGTTGCTGTGGAGGAGGAGTACTCTGAATCTTCAAGAGACGGGGTTCGACGCAAGACAGCATTCCTGGGAGGAGTGGAGTCGAACTTGAATCTCTCGGTGAAGCCATCGTCTTGAAGATCAGCTTCAGCACCGAGCAATGTCAGACTCTTCCAAGACCTTTGACAGGTTTCATGAGTGACAAAGGAATTCTTGGTGGCAAGGTTGCGAATGCGATTGGCATCCACCAAGAGACATTGCATTTGGCGCTTTAGCCAGTAGTGATGCTTGTCATGTTTCTGATGCAAGGCCACGAGAAACTCTCGGTCATTGAGCACACGAGATCGTTTTCAAGGCCTTGGAGCAATGGTGCTTTCTGTGGCTTCAGTGCATTCACGACGAGTGTTGCCGGCCAGCGGATAAACACGAGAAGCAGCCTGAACACATTCAACATGCTGAGAGAAGCTCTGACGATCTGCATTGTGAAGATATAGTGCTTCCTTGGCAGGCTCTGGGTAGATGGCTTCGACGGACATATCAAGCTCTGGCAGAAATATGAGATGATTGCACGCAGAGGGCTGATAGTCAACAACAGGGTGAAGCTTGATCAGTCGCATAATCCAAGGAGCATAGAATTTCAGACCAAATATGTCTGAGCTAGATGCAGCAAATTGGTGAATGAAGAAATCCTGAGCATTGAAGCTGATGCCATTGAAAATATAGAAGACCAATGTCTTCATTGCGCCTTCTAGCTTGGCTGAGGAAGAATGTCCTTTGATGGGCCATAGAGTTCGCCTGATAATGTGATAGATGGTGCGAGGCAGATACTCTAGGTCTTCAACAAAGAATTCCTTGGGATATTTAGCATCCTGTGGCAGTGGCTTCATCATGCTCAGCATTTGGCTCATGTTGGGCTCTGGCTTCGGAAAGATGCTGATGTCTACTACACAACCTTCTTCTTGTAGACGTTGTTGGGCCTGCAAGTGCACAGGCTTGTAGGGCAGTAGAAAATTTCCCTCAAGTGGATGACCTAAGGTTATCAATCCGTGGGAGGCGTAGGATGAAGATGGTCTCTCTCAAGCAACCCTGCAACCAAATAACAAAGAGTCTCTTGTGTCCCCAACACACCCAATACAATGGTAAATTGTATAGGTGCACTAGTTCGACGAAGAGATGGTGATACAAGTGCAATATGGATAGTAGATATAGGTTTTTGTAATCTGAAAATATAAAAACAGCAAGGTAACTAATGATAAAAGTGAGCGTAAACGGTATTACAATGATAGGAAACAAGGCATAGGGTTCATACTTTCACTAGTGCAAGTTCTCTCAACAATAATAACACAGATAGATCATATAACAATCCCTCAACATGCAACAAAGAGTCACTCCAAAGGCACTAATAGCGGAGAACAAATGTAGAGATTATGGTAGGGTACGAAACCACCTCAAAGTTATTCTTTCAGATCGATCTATTAAAGAGTTCGTACTAGAATAACACCTTAAGACACAAATAAACCAAAACCCTAATGTCACCTAGATACTCCATTGTCACCTCAAGTATCCGTGGGCATGATTATACGATATGCATCACACAATCTCAAATTCATCCAACCAACACAAAGTACTTCAAAGAGTGCCCCAAAGTTTCTACTGGAGAGTCAAGAAAACGTGTGCCAACCCCTATGCATAAGTTCATGGGCGGAACCCGCATGTTGGTCACCAAAACATACATCAAGTGGCACGTGATATCCCATTGTCACCACAGATAAACACGACAAGACATACATCAAGTGTTCTCAAATAAAGACTTATTCCGATAAGATAACTTCAAGAGGGAAACTCAATTCATCACAAGAGAGTAGAGGGGGAGAAACATCATAAGATCCAACTATAATAGCAAAGCTCGCGATACATCAAGATCGTGCCATAGAGAGAACACGAGAGAGAGAGAGAGATCAAACACATAGCTACTGGTACATACCCTCAGCCCCGAGGGTGAACTACTCCCTCCTCGTCATGGATAGCGCCGGGATGATGAAGATGGCCACTAGTGATGGGTTCCCACTCCGGCAGGGTGCCGGAACGGGCTCCCGAGAGGTTTTTGGTGGCTACAGAGGCTTGCGGCGGCGGAACTCCCGATCTATCTTCTCTGTGGATGTTTTTAGGGTACGTGGGACTATATAGGTGAAAGAAGTCGGTCGGGGGGTGCTCGAGGGCCCCACGAGACAGGGGGCACGCCCAGTAGGGGGGGGGGCGCCCCTATCTCCTGGCCTCCTCGAGGATCTTCTGACGTGAACTCCAAGTCTCCAGGATCATATTCTTCCAAATAATCACGCCACCGAAGGTTTCAGTCCGTTTGGACTCCGTTTGATATTCCTTTTCTTCGAAATACCAAAATAGGTAATAAAACAACAATATGGGCTGGGCCTCCGGTTAATAGGTTAGTCCCAAAAATGATATAAATGTGTAAAATAAAGCCCATAAACATCCAAAAGGCGGTAATATAATAGCATGGAACAATCAAAAATTATAGATACGTTGGAGACATATCAAGCATCCCCAAGCTTAATTCCTGCTCGTCCTCGAGTAGGTAAATGATAAAAACAGAATTTTTGATGTGGAATGCTACCTAGCATAATTCTCAATGTAATTTTGTTTATTGTGGCATGAATGTTCAGATCCAAATGATTCAAAATAAAAGTTCATATTGACATGAAAATGGTGATACTTGAAGCATACTAATCAAAGTAATCATGTCTTCTCAAAATAACATGGCCAAAGAAAGTTATCCCTACAAAATCATATAGTCTGGCTGTTGCTCTATCTTCATCACACAAAGTATTTAATCATGCACAACCCCGATGACAAGCAAGCAATTGTTTCATACTTTAATAATCTCAAACTTTTTCAACTTTCAGGCAATACATGAGCGTGAGCCATGGACATAGCACTATATGTGGAATAGAATGGTGGTTGTGGAGAAGACAAAAAGGAGAAGGTAGTCTCACATCAGCTAGGCGTATTAACGGGCTATGGAGATGCCCATTAATAGATATCAATGTGAGTGAGTAGGGATTGCCATGCAACGGATGCACTAGAGCTATAAATATATGAAAGCTCAACAAAAAGAAACTAAGTGGGTGTGCATCCAACCTGCTTGATCACGAAGACCTAGGGCATTTTGAGGAAGCCCATTGTTGGAATATACGAGCCAAGTTCTATAATGAAAAATTCCCACTAGTATATGCAATTGACAACATAGGAGACTCTCTATCATGAAGATCATGGTGCTACTTTGAAGCACAAGTGTGGAAAAAGAGATAGTAGCATTGTCCCTTCTCTCCTTTTCTCTCATTTTATTTTTTCTTTTCTTTTATTTTCTTCTTTTTTTCTTTTTTTCCTTTTTTCTTTTTTTTTCTTTGGCCTTTCTTTTTTTTCTTTTTGGCCTTTTTTTTCTTTTTGTAAAGTCCGAAGTCTCATCCCTACTTGTGGGGGATTCATAGTCTCCATCATCCTTTCCTCACTGGGACAATGCTCTAATAATGAAAATCATCACACTTTTATGGATTTACAACTCAAGAATTACAACTCAAAGCTAGAACAAGATATGACTCTATATGAATGCCTCCAACGGTGTACCGGATATGCAATGAGTCAAGAGCGACATGTATGAAAATTATGAAGGTGGCCTTGCCACAAATACGATGTCAACTAAATGATCATGCAAAGAGCAATATGACAAAAGTAATGCGTGTCATATGAACAGAACGGTGGAAAGTTGCATGGCAATATAGCTCGGAATGGCTATGGAAATGCCATAATAGGTAGGTATGGTGGCTGTTTTGAGGAAAGTATATGGTGGGTGTATGGTACCGGCGAAAGTTGCGTGGCACAAGAGAGGCTAGCAATGGAAGAAGGGTGAAAGGGTGCGTATAATCCATGGACTCAACATTAGTCAAAAGAACTTATGTACTTGTTGCAAAAATCTAGAAGTCATCAAAAACCAAAGCACTACGCACATGCTCCTAGGGGGATAGATTGGTAGGAAAAGACCATCGCTCGTCCCCGACCGCCACTCATAAGGAATACACTCAATAAATAAAATTGTGCTCCAACTTCATCACAAAGCGGTTCACCATACATGCATGCTACGGGAATCACAACCCTTAACACAAGTATTTTTCATAATCACCTCAACTAGCATGACTTTAATATCACTACCTCCATATCTCAAAACAATTATCACGCATCAAATTGATCATAGCATCCAATTCCTTTCTATGATAGTTTTTATTATACCCAACTTGGATGCTCATCATTCTAGGACCAACTTTGTAACCATAGCAAATACCATGATGTTCTAAAAGACTCTCAAAATAATATAATTGAAGCATGATAGATTAGCAATTTCTAGAAAATATAACCACCGCCATGCTCTAAAAGATATAAGTGATGCACTAGAGCAAACGATATACTACTCCAGAAAGATATAAGTGAAGATCAATGAGTAGTCGAAAAATTGTGCAACTATGTGAAGACTCTCTAACATTTAAGAATTTCAGATCTTGTTATTGTATTCAAACAGCAAGCAAAACAAAATAAAATGACATTGCAAGGATAGCACAACTCATGTGAAGAAGCAAAAACTTAGGCTCAACCGATACTAACCGATAGTTGTTGAAGAAGAAAGGTGGGATGCCTACTGGGGCATCCCCAAGCTTAGATGCTTGAGACTTCTTGAAATATTATCTTGGGTTGCCTTGGGCATCCCCAAGCTTGAACTTTTTGTCTCCTTAATTCCTCTCATATCATGGTTTCTCTTTTTATCAAAAGCTTCATCCACACCAAACTCAACAAGAACTCGTGAGATAGGTTAGTATAAACCAATGCAAAACCTTATCACTTTCTACTGTAACAAATCACTAAAATTATTATTCAACATTTCATACTAAATGCCTCTGCATATTTAATACTCCTATCCTCAAATAGAATCATTAAACAAGCAAACATATGCAAACAATGCAACCATAACAGCAATCTGTCAAAACAGTACAGTCTGTAAAGAATGCAAGATTCATCATACTTCCCTAACTCCAAAAAATATGAAATAAAATTCTAACTGTAGTAAATTTATCATATCTAATTATGAAAAAAGTTTCAACATTATATCATTCTCTTAATTTTCTAGGGAATTTTTGCAACAGTGGTAAACTTTCTGTTTTCAAACAGCAACATGTATACTAGCAAAATAAGTATGGTAAAGGCTATCCTTGACATTTTTATTGAAACTAAAGATGAAAAACACTATTATAAATAACAGCAAGAAAATACTAGCAAAATAAAATGACGCTCCAAGCAAAACACATATCATGTGGTGAATAAAAATATAGCTCCAAGTAAAGTTACCGATGAACGAAGACGAAAGAGGGGATGCCATCCGGGGCATCCCCAAGCTTAGGCTCTTGGTTGTCCTTGAATATTACCTTGGGGTGCCTTGAGCATACCCAAGCTTAGGATCTTGCCACTCCTTATTCCATAGTCCATCGAATCTTTACCCAAAACTTGAAAACTCCACAACACAAAACTTAACAGAAAACTCATAAGCTCCGTTAGTATAAGAAAATAAAACCACCACTTAGGTACTGTAATGAACTCACTATAAATTCATATTGGTGTTAAACCTACTGTATTCCAACTTATCTATGGTTCATACCCTCCGATATCACTCATAGATTCATCAAAATAAGCAAACAACACATAGAAGACAGAATCTGTCAAAAACAGAACAGTCTGTAGTAATCTGTAACAAACGTATACTTATGGAACTCCAAAAATCCTACCAAATTAGGAAATCCTAATAAATGTCTGTACCAATACAGAACAAAATGAATCAGATCAGAATCACATTTCTGTGAATTAATAAAACTAATTTACTGGGTGCAAAAGTTTATGATTTTCAGCAGGATCAACACAACTATCACCGTAAGCTATCCTAAAGGTCTTACTTGGCACTTTATTTAAACAAAAGCTATAAAAAATGATTACTACAGTAGAATAATCATGTGAACACACAAAAAAAGTAAGGATTAATATTGGGTTGTCTCCCAACAAGCGCTTTTCTTTAATGCCTTTCTAGCTAGGTATGATGATGACAATGATGCTCACATAAAAGATAAGAATTGAAACATAACTGGAGCATCGTGAAGCATATGACTAGCACATTTAAGTCTAACCCACTTCCTATGCATAGGGATTTTGTGAGCAAACAACTTACGGGAACAATAATCAACTAGCATAGGAAGGCAAAACAAGCATAACTTCAAAACTTTAAGCACATAGAGAGGAAACTTGATATTATTGCAATTCCTACAAGCATATATTCCTCACTCATAATAATGTTCAGTAGCATCATGAATGAATTCAACAATATAACCAGCACCTAAAGCATTCTTTTCATGATCTACAAGCATAGAAAATTTACTACTCTCCATATAAGCAAAATTCTTCTCATTCGGAATAGTGGGAGTATCATAAAAGACTTGAACACTATAAATTGTTTCCACATTAAAAGAGTAATGTTCAGAAAAAGGGTAATCATAATCATGACAAGTTTTATAAATATAATCATCACTAATTTGTATAGCATAAGTTTCATCACAATAATCATCATAAGTAGCAACTTCGTTCTCATCATAATCGATTGAAACCTCTCCCAAGATAGTGGAATCACTAAATAAAGTTGACACTCTTCCAAATCCACTTTTGTATTCATCACAATAAAATTCAACATCCTCCAAAATAGTGGGATCACTACTTTCTAAAGTTGACACTCTTCCAAACCCACTTTCATCAATATAATCTTCATAGGTATGAGGCATGCTATCATCATAACAACTTTGCATATCAAAACTTGGGATGCTAAAAATATCATCTTCAATAAACGTAGCATCCCCAAGCTTGGGACAAACATTAATTTCAGCAAATATATTCTCAAATATTTCATCCTCATCAAACATATCTTCCCCAAGCTTGGGCCCTTTCATATCATAAGCATAATCACTCTCATCATTAAAAATATGGATAGCACCAATAGTATAGCAATTATCTTCATCACAATGAGTAGTAGGGGCAACATCATTTGGGAGGGATACCTTTCTACCTTTGTTTCTCCTTCTTTTCTTTTTCTTCTTCACATTATGTGTGGGTTCAACCTTCCTCTTTGAGCTCCTTATTGATGAGATTGGTTGAATAGAAAGCTCCTCCTCGTTACCTGATTCATCATAAGAAATAATAGGAGGATATTGGGAAGTCTCTTCCCTTTTATTACTATTCTCATCATCTTCTATTTGCTTTCTTTTCTTTAGGTAATTGGCAATATAAGGATTTTCAATGCAATTCTTCGCACAAAACATATAAATCTTTTCTAATCAATATCAAGGAAATGCTCAAGATTAAATTCTGGAATATGCTTAGTTAAACGTTTCAACTCTTCATAACCCAAAAGCAAACTAAGTTCATTATAATGTGCAAGGGAAATCAAATCATCACAATTTTTGGACACGATTCGATCATGAAACAATTTGCATCGGAGATGTAAATGACCACGTTCATTGCAAAGTTCACAAGTACGACAAAGGAAATTTAATTTTTCAGCACTCACATCTAGCCTTTCTTGCAACCCTTTAGTTTCTAAATACATATGCATCTTGCAATATCTATTTTCCCTATTTGGCGGGTACTTGCAAACCCAATCTACTCCACAAAAATCAACATGCTTATAGGAGACATTTTCATCATAACTAGTGCAATCATCATTAGTACTATGGATATTCAAAGAATTCATACTAACAATATTGCAATCATGCTTATCATTCAAAGATTTAGTACCAAGCATTTTAATTCATTCTTCTTGTAGCACTTGAGCACAATTTTCCTTTCCATCATACTCCCGAAAGATATTAAAAAGATGAAGCGTATGAGACAAGCTTAATTCCATTTTTTTGTAGTTTTCTTTTATAAACTAAACTAGTGATAAAACAAGAAACAAAAAGATTCCATTGCAAGATCTAAAGATATACCTTCAAGCACTCACCTCCCCGGCAACAACGCCAGAAAAGAGCTTAGTTGACGGGGTGTGAGTGCCGCTTACCTAGCCTCCCCGGCAACAGCGCCAGAAAAGAGCTTGATGTCTACTACACAACCTTCTTCTTGTAGACGTTGTTGGGCCTGCAAGTGCACAAGTTTGTAGCACAGTAGTAAATTTCCCTCAAGTGGATGACCTAAGGTTTATCAATCCGTGGGAGGCGTAGGATAAAGATGGTTTATCTCAAGCAACCCTGCAACCAAATAACAAAGAGTCTCTTGTATCCCCAACACACCCAATACAATGGTAAATTGTATAGGTGCACTAGTTCGGCGAAGAGATGGTGATACAAGTGCAATATGGATAGTAGATATAGGTTTTTGTAATTTGAAAATATAAAAACAGCAAGGTAACTAATGATAAAAGTGAGCGTAAACGGTATTGCAATGATAGGAAACAAGGCATAGGGTTCATACTTTCACTAGTGCAAGTTCTCTCAACAATAATAACATAGATAGATCATATAACAATCCCTCGACATGCAACAAAGAGTCACTCCAAAGCCACTAATAGCAGAGAACAAACGTAGAGATTATGGTAGGGTACGAAACCACCTCAAAGTTATTCTTTCGGATCAATCTATTAAAGAGTTCGTACTAGAATAGCACCTTAAGACACAAATCAACCAAAACCCTAATGTCACCTAGATACTCCATTGTCACCTGAAGTATCCGTGGGCATGATTATACGATATGCATCACACAATCTCAAATTCATCCAACCAACACAAAGTACTTCAAAGAGTGCCCCAAAGTTTCTATCGGAGAGTCAAGAAAACGTGTGCCAACCCCTATGCATAGGTTCATGGGCGGAACCCGCAAGTTGGTCACCAAAACATACATCAAGTGGCACGTGATATCCCATTGTCACCACAGATAAACACGACAAGACATACATCAAGTGTTCTAAAATAAAGACTCAATCCGATAAGATAACTTCAAGAGGGAAACTCAATTCATCACAAGAGAGTAGAGGGGGAGAAACATCATAATATCCAACTATAATAGCAAAGCTCACGACACATCAAGATCGTGCCATAGAGAGAACACGAGAGAGAGAGATCAAACACATAGCTACTGGTACATACCCTCAGCCTCGAGGGTGAACTACTCCCTCCTTGTCATGGATAGCGCCGAGATGATGAAGATGGCCACCGGTGATGGGTTCCCACTCCGGCAGGGTGCCGGAACGGGCTCCCGAGAGGTTTTTGGTGGCTACAGAGGCTTGCGGAAGCGGAACTCCCAATCTATCTTCTCCGTGGATGTTTTTGGGGTACGTGGGACTATATAGGCGAAAGAAGTCGGTCGGGGGGGGGGGGGTGCTCGAGGGGCCCCCGAGATAGGGGGCGCGCCGAGTAGGGGGGGCGCCCCCTATATCCTGGCCTCCTCGAGGATCTTCTGACGTGAACTTCAAGTCTCCAAGATCATATTCTTCCAAAAAAATCATGCTGCCGAAGGTTTTGTTCCGTTTGGACTCCGTTTGATATTCCTTTTCTTCAAAATACTGAAACAGGCAATAAAACAGCAATATGGGCTGGGCCTCCGGTGAATAGTCCCAAAAATGATATAAATGTGTAAAATAAAGCCCATAAGCTCAATATCAGATGCTTTCCAACGCATTGCGGTGAAGCTGACAACCAGGTTCATAGAGTTCACCTGGAGTGGAAAGGCCAGTAAGCTCAATGAGGTCAAGAGCTTTGGCTTCATGATGGACATTTCCTATCATCCACTCAAGGACCCATGTCTTCGGATCCCTGTTGTAGCCGTGAATGTGAAGGGTTGCATAGAATTGCAGTAGAAGCTCTTCATTCCAATTTTCCTTGTCGGTAACAAACTGTAGAAGGCCAGCATCTCGAAAACAGTCAAGGGCTTCTTCTAAGTAGGGCAGACCAGTAATGGCTTCGGAATCCATGCGCATATGAGGAAATATGCGCCCTTGATTGTATAGAACACAGGAGTAGTAGCTGCGCTGCTGATAACTCCAGAACTGACCAGATGATATTCTTGGCTTGGAATATGGGTTCTTGGCTTTATCGAAGAAGGTGTTGTGTGCAATGAAGCCATTGGCATTGAACGATCCTGGCGCAGATGCAGTACCTGGAAACCTTGGTAGCCTTGGTTTTGGCATCTGAACCTGAGGCCTGTGCTCCACATGATAGTCGAACTGAGGTCCGGGAGCAGGCGGAGGAACCAGAATTGGCCATCTGACAGTGACAAGCTCGCCTTGGTAGAATGCTTGCTCAATAGTATGAGGCCTTGGTGGTGGAACAGGAGCAGTGGCATTAGCAAGGGCGTTGATACGTCTCCAACGTATCAACTTTTCCAAACACTTTTGCCCTTGTTTTGGACTCTAACTTGCATGATTTGAATGAAACTAACCCGGACTGATGCTGTTTTCAGCAGAACTGCCATGATGTTGTTTTATGTGTAGAAAAGAGAAGTTCTCGGAATGTCCTGGAAACCCACGGAGGCACTTTTTGGAATTAATAAGAATTTTTGGCGAAAGAATCAACACTAGGGGGCCCATAGCCTGTCCACGAGACAGGGGGGCGCCCCCCCCCTAGGGCACGGCCTCCTATCTTGTGGGCCCCCTGGACCTCCACCGACGTCAACTCCAACTCCATATATTCACGTTCGGGGAGAAAAAAATCAAGGAGAAAGTTTCATCGCGTTTTACGACACGGAGCCACCGCCAAGCCCTAATCTCTCTCGGGAGGGCTGATCTTGAGTCCGTTCGGGGCTCCGGAGAGGGGGATTCGTCGCCGTCGTCATCATCAACCATCCTCCATCACCAATTTCATGATGCTCACCGCCGTGCGTGAGTAATTCCATCGTAGGCTTGCTGGACGGTGATGGGTTGGATGAGATTTACCATGTAATCAAGTTAGTTTTGTTAGGGTTTGATCCCTAGTATCCACTATGTTCTGAGATTGATGTTGCTATGACTTTGCTATGCTTAATGCTTGTCACTAGGGCCCGAGTGCCATGATTTCAGATCTGAACCTATTAGGTTTTCATGAATATATGTGTGTTCTTGATCCTATCTTGCAAGTATATAGTCACCTATTATGTGTTATGATCCGACAACCCCGAAGTGACAATAATCGGGATACTTTTCAGTGATGACCGTAGTTTGACGAGTTCATGTATTCACTATGTGCTAATGCTTTGTTCCGGTTCTCTATTAAAAGGAGGCCTTAATATCCCTTAGTTTCGACTAGGACCCAGCTGCCAGGGAGGGTAGGACAAAAGATGTCATGCAAGTTCTTTTCCATAAGCATGTGTGACTATTTATGGAATACATGCCTACATTACATTGATGAACTGGAGCTAGTTCTATATCACCCTATGTTATAACTATTGCATGAGGAATCGCATCCGGCATAATTATCCATCACTGATCCATTGCCTACGAGCTTTTCATATATTGTTCTTCGCTTATTTACTTTTCCGTTGCTACTGTTACAAGTACTACAAAAAACCCCAAAACATTTATCTTTACTTTTGCTACCATTGCTTTTATTATCATACCACTTTTGCTACTAAATACTTTGCTGCAGATACTAAGTTATCCAGGTGTGGTTGAATTAACAACTGAACTGCTAATACTCAAGAATATTCTTTGGCACCCCTTGTGTCGAATCAATAAATTTGGGTTGAATACTTTACCCTCAAAAGCTGTTGCGATCCCCTACACTTGTGGGTTATCAAGACTAATTTCTGGCGCCATTGCCGGGGAGCATAGCTCTATTCTCTGAGTCACTTGGGATTTATATCTGTTGATCACTATGAAGAACTTGAAAGACGATCGAACTACTATTTTGCCCTCAACTACGAGGGGAGGTAATGAACTGCCATCTAGCCTTGCACTAGATTCTCCTTCTGTTATGAGTAGGCTTGCTACACCTAAACCTGCTACCACTACTAGGGAAAAGCCTATACACAGAATCTTACCAGCAGCGCTCTTCAAAATACCACGCTACTGCTATTTAGCAGCAGCGCGTGTCGTCAAAACGTGCTGCTGACAGGAAAATAGCAGTAGCGCGTCCACCGCATACAGCGCTACTGCTATAGTTGCCATGACCTCGCCCCCCCGCTAGTTATAGCAGTAGCGCACTATACTAAACAACGCTACTGCTATTCAGATTAGCTGTAGCGCGTTTTGGCAAATGCGCTACAACTATCCCTACCTTATCCCCACGCGCACGACCGGCCCTCTCACTCACACTCTCACTCTCGCCCGCGTAACCGTCGTCGTGCGTCGCCGCCGCCGCCGCCTTCGTCCGTCCGCCGCCAAGGTACTCCCCTCCTTCCGTCCCTCCTCCCTCCTCCTCGCACATCCTCCCTCCGCCTGCGGCCGCCCCTCCCTCCTTCGCCGCCGCCCTCCTCCCTCCGCCTGTGGCCGCCCCTCCTCCCTCCTCCGCTGGCAGCCCTCCTCCCACCGCCCTCGACCTCGCCGCCCCTAGCTACCTCTCCGTCGCCCCCACCCCTGTCACTAGTTAGTACTAGATTTAGTAGTAGTAGATGTTAATTTAGGGTTCATAGCTAGTACTAGATGTTGCTTAGTTAGTACTAGATTTTTAGTAGTAGTAGTGGTAGTTGAACTACTTTAGTTGTAGTTGAACTAGTTTAGTAAGTAAATTAATAAACTAGTTGAACTAGTTGAATTAATAGAACTAATGTATTTTTAGTAAGATAATTAATATAACTAGTTGAACTACTTTATTTTTAGAAAGAACTATTTTTTCTATTTATAGTAAGTTTATATTTAGTAAGAACTAGTTGAATTAATAAAACTAGTTGAACATGTCATATTTGTTGTTATTTTTTAGTTTAAGCAATTATTCGGGATGTATTAGTGATAACTTATATGGTTTCAGGTGACTACCGTCGTCCCCGTCACCGACCCCCTCCGACATCCCCGCCGTCGTCCCAGTCACCGACCCCCTCCGACATCGAGGTGAGACCAGCTAAATATCCTTGTATATCTTGTGTTGTTGCTCAAATAGGATATGTGGTTGCCCAAGTGGCCGTTCATGTTCAGTTTACATCTCCGAGTGGCCTATGTTTTGCCGGAGTGTTGATTAATTTCCGTTTCGGCAAATTCCAGGCGCTCGATATGTCCTTTTTTAGCAAAGGTCATGCCGGATTTTTTTGTGAATTCTGGCATGACTTGTGCTAGAATATGTACAAGTTTAATATTTGAATTATGATTGTAGGAAATGTCGTACTCGGACGACGACAGTCTCCCGGGGGAGTGTAGCTGGTGCCACGACGATCGAGGTATGTGCGACAGGTTCGTTCGGCTGGACGAAGATCGGCGCTTCAGTATTAAGCTCGAGGAGACCTTCGATTGTGAAACAGTACGCAACAACGACACGTCTTTTTTCGTAATTAAGCATGACTTCAACTATTTCAACGTCTAATTTTCATATTTTACAATTTGACTAGCTTATCCCATGCGATGAAAGACGCTATGTCTTGGAGAGGATGGGTTTTGAAGACCATGAAAATTTCGAAACAAAGAAAATACACCTAAGGACCCATCATGATATGGAATTTGAAGTAAATCTGTGCAATGCTCAGAGTGTAACCCATTTTGGTTGCCAAAATTGGGAGGCACTTTGCAAAATGTATGGTTTTTATGAGGGTATGATTGTCACCATGGATCTTGGTGATCCTGACAGCGAGGAAGACAATATGGACATTTGGGTCCTTGTTGATACGCTTCCGATTGTACCGCTATGTGAGTTTCTCAAACATAGTTATTAACTAATTTATATTGTTTATTTCAAAATAGTTGATAGCTTATTTCCATTGACAACTTATTTTGGTTCTTCAAAGACTGTGCGGAAGATGGTAGATAAAACCCACTACACCGATGGCACCGAATTAACGTATAAGGAGAAAAATCATCTGATCGCATTTTGTACTCTTCTTGAGAATTACAATGACTATTATCGTCCAAATTATGGTGAATACGTGCCACTAATGCATGTGTTGAACCACGATAACTTCTCTGGAGATACCCTGGTAAGATTTTTTACTATTACGACATCCGTGCATCTTTTGCATACTTCTAAAACTAGTACATCATTGCTAACTACGAAGTTATTATTATGTTTTTCAACAGAAACTCCCGATGGATTGTGTGCCTCATCTGATGTCTCTGCATGGTCGCCTCTCAGTTCTGAACATACTGCCAGGTAAATCTACGGAGCTCACCTGTGCATATCGGATTTCTAAAACCCGTGAACACATGATCATCAAAGAATGGAAGAAATGTATGGACATTCGCAAGGAGGTTCTTGGAAGTAACATTCAGCGAAAGGCAAGAATTGGAGACAGACTAATCTCCATTCTCCATAATGGAGAGTCAGGGGCTATCTTGTTTTTTGCTATTTTACCTTAGAAAATGTAGTAGGTCTTAATCGAATGTAATAGGTCCTATGAGGTACAATATGTTTATTATGTGGTAATGTGTTAGAGTTGATAATGATAATCTTGAGGAGGTGTTATGTGATGTCAATGATGAAAACGATGATCTTGAGGAGGTGTTATATGACAATGATGTATTATGATGATAAGTTGTTAATGATATGATGATGATGATGATATTATTATATCATTGGGTGAAAGAACCGCGGATTACTTTCAAGTGGATGGACATCCACTTGAAACTAGTCCACGGTTCTTTCACCCCATGATGTAATAACTCATTATGATGTAAAAACAATCTCTACATTCCTGTTGTATGAAAACTTGTGTAAAGGTGTATGAATACAACATGAAATATAAAAGAAATAAAATACTAAATAATAGTAGTAGCGCGGGAGAGGAGAAGCGCTACTACTAATTACCAGTAGCGATGTTCTGAAGAAGCGCTGCCACTAAGTCAATTCAACAGTAGCGTGGGTCCAGACGCGCTATTGCTAAGCATTAGCTGTAGCGCCTTATCAGTAGCGCTCCTGCCCGCGCTACTGATAGGCCCAAAACCCGCGCTGCTGCTAGGCTTTTCCCTAGTAGTGTACTGCCATGAATTCTGATATGTCGCATGTTATTGATGATGCCACTTCTGCTATGCATGATGAAACTACTTCTGTGCTTGATACTACTTTGCCATTAGGTGCATTTCTTGATGAAGAACTTGCTAGAGTTAGTGGGAATGAAAATACTGAAGAACCTATTATTGATGATAGTGATGATGAAGGTTCTCCCAATGATTATGTATTGCCTGTTGTTCCTAAGGGTTATGTTATGAATGAAGAAGCTGCTAGGGAAATCTTTGCTTGCAATGATAGATATGATCTTAAGAAATTATTAGCTAAATGGAAGCACCAGTCTCTTAGTGCTAGAGTGAAACCCGATCCTGCTTTTGCTACTTCACCTATTTGTGTTACTGATAAGGATTATGAATTCTCTGTTGATCCTGATATTATTACTTTAGTTGAATCTGATCCTTTTTATGGCCTTGAATCTGAAACTGTTGTGGCACATCTTACCAAGTTGAATGATATAGCTACCCTGTTTGCTCATGATGAGAAGTCTCGTTATTATTATATCCTTAAGATATTTCCGTTCTCATTAAAGGGTGATGCTAAGACTTGGTATAATTCTCTTGCTCCTGGTTGTGTGCGTAGTCCCCAGGATATGATTTATTACTTCTCTGGTAAATATTTCCCTGCTCATAAGAAACAAGCTGCCTTGCGGGAAATATATAATTTTGTGCAAATCAAAGAAGAGAGTCTTGTAACACTCCAAAAAAATTTGTTTTGGTTAAATCTTTATTTGATTTAAAGAAGGTTATTTGAATTTTTCTAAAAGAGGGACTCTCCTTCTCAAATCCTTTTTATGACAATTTTTTTTAAGAAAGGTCCTTCTCAACCTTGATTTTTGGTTTTAAGGGTTTTTCATATTGTGTTGGGTCAACACAAATAATCTTGGGTTGTTTTAATATTTCTTTTATTAAAAAGAGTCCCTATAAATTATGGGTTTATTCCTTCCCACTCAAGAAAATTTCTCTTGCCATGACTTATGTTGAAAACCTCCTTCCAAACCCACCTCCCTACTTTGGGTCAAGTCAAATATCCAATTCCAGCAAGTTTCAACCCCTTTTAGATTTTTATTCTATTTATTTTTATCCTCAAATCATTTTCTGTCATTTATTTGGGCCTTGATGATTTACAAAGGAACCACCAGAATCCCTTTGAGTCTTGGTCCCAAATGAACTCCCCTGGCTAGTCCTTAGTACCCTCAACCTAGATCCATCAAGATCCACTGGTCCACAATTCAAAAATTTTCAAAATTTCCTTGCTGCAAGTTTGGACCAAAATTGACATTTTTGGTGAAATTCATTATTTTTCTTCTCCTAAAAATCTGAGATAAATCAGGCAGCCCCTAGATGAATTGAGAGGTCACCTCACAAAGGATCAACTCCAGAAAAATTTTCCACATGCCAAAAACATTTCGTCGAACACCTGGCATGCACTGTTCCTGTCAAAATTCAGAAAGTTCAGTGATTCAGTTCTGTCGTCAGTGTCGTTTCTTCAGAGCGCAGCGTCAATCTCGCCAGTGCCCGCGTTGGCACCTTGCTCACTGCTTCTCCTCCTTATCGAGTGCGCCGCACGGTCATTTGGACGGGCGCAAGCGTCGGTGGCGACGTGTCTCGCCAACGCCGGCGTCTTCCGCGGTGGCAGAACCACCCGTGGCGGCCAGCAGGGGCTAGCCCTGCCTTTCGGCGCCGTCCAGCACCACCCAAGCCACCAAAAGCCTCCGCGTGGCCGTCCTCTTCCCCGTGCGTGCTTCAGCATAGTCACCGTGGCCAGAGAGGCGCAGAGCGCGCTCTCTGCCGCTGACGAGCCCATGAAAAAAAATCAGGGAGAAAGTTACATTGCGTTTTACGACACGGAGCCGCCGCCAAGCCCTAATCTCTCTCGAGAGGGCTGATCTGGAGTCCGTTCGGGGCTCCGGAGAGGGGGATTTGTCACCGTCATCATCATCAACCATCCTCCATCACCAATTTCATGATGCTCACTGCCGTGCGTGAGTAATTCCATCATAGGCTTGTTGGACGGTGAAGGGTTGGACGAGATTTACCATGTAATCAAGTTAGTTTTGTTAGGGTTTGATCCCTAGTATCCACTATGTTCAGAGATTGATGTTGCTATGACTTTGCTATGCTTAATGCTTGTCACTAGGGCCCGAGTGCCATGATTTCAGATCTGAACCTATTAGGTTTTCATGAATATATGTGTGTTCTTGATCCTATCTTGCAAGTCTATAGTCACCTATTATGTGTTATGATCCGACAACCCCGAAGAGATAATAATCGGGATACTTTTCGGTGATGACCGTAGTTTGAGGAGTTCATGTATTCACTATGTGCTAATGCTTTGTTCCGGTTCTCTATTAAAAGGAGGCCTTAATCCCTTAGTTCCACTAGGACCCCGCTGCCACGGGAGGGTAGAACAAAAGATGTCATGCAAGTTCTTTTCCATAAGCACGTGTGACTATTTACGCAATACATGCCTACATTACATTGATGAACTGGAGCTAGTTCTATATCACCCTATGTTATAACTATTGCATGAGGAATCGCATCCGGCATAATTATCCATCACTGATCCATTGCCTACGAGCTTTTCTTATATTGTTCTTCGCTTATTTACTTTTCCGTTGCTATTGTTACAACTACTACAAAAAACCCAAAAACATTTATCTTTACCTTTGCTACCGTTACTTTTATTATCATATCACTTTTGCTACTAAATACTTTGCTGCAGATACTAAGTTATCCAGGTGTGGTTGAATTGACAACTCAACTGCTAATACTCAAGAATATTCTTTGGCTCTTGATACATCTCCAATGTATCTATAATTTTTGATTGCTCCATGCTACTTTATCTACTGTTTTGGACTATATTGGGATTTATTTTCCACTTTTATATTACTTTTGGGACTAACCTAGTAACCGGAGGCCCAACCCAGAATTGCTGTTTTTTTTGCCTTTTCAGTATTTCGAACAAACAGAATATCAAACGGAGTCCAAACGGATGGAAACCTTCGGGATCATGATTTTCCAACCGTACGTGATCCAGGAGACTTGGAACCTACTCCAAGCAGTGCCCGAGGAGGTCACGAGGGTGGAGGGCGCGCCCCCTGGGCGCGCCCCTACCTCGTGGGCCCCTCGGAGCTCCACCAACGTACTCCTTCCTCCTATATATACCTACGTATCCCCGAACGATCATAATAGGAGCCAAAAACCTAATTCCACCGCCGCAACCTTCTGTATCCACGAGATCCCATCTTGGGGCCTGTTCCGGAGCTCCACCGGAGGGGGCATCCACCATGTAGGGCTTTTACATCATCACCATAGCCCCTCTGATGAAGTGTGAGTAGTTTACTTCAGACCTTCGGGTCCATAGCTAGTAGCTAGATGGCTTCTTCTCTCTTTTTGGATCTCAATACAATGTTCAACCCCTCTCTCGTGGAGATCTATTCGATGTAATCTTCCTTTTGCGGTGTGTTTGTTGAGACCGATGAATTGTGGGTTTATGATCCAGTATTATCTATGGAAAATATTTTATTCTTCTCTGAATTCTTTTATGTATGATTGAGTTATCTTTGCAAGTCTCTTCGAATTATCCTTTTTGGTTTGGCCAACTAGATTGGTAGTTCTTGCAATGGGAGAAGTGCTTAGCTTTGGGTTCAATCTTGCGGTGTCCTTACCCAGTGACAGAAGGGGCAGCAAGGCACGTATTGTATTGTTGCCATCGAGGATAACAAGATTGGGTTTTTATCATATTGCATGAATTTATCCCTCTACATCATGTCATCTTGCTTACGACGTTACTCTATTTTTACTTAATACTCTAGATGCATGCTGGATAGCAGTCGATGAGTGGAGTAATAGTAGTAGATATAGAATTATTTCGATCTACTTGTCTCGGACGTGATGCCTATATACATGATCATTGCCTAGATATACTCATAACTATGCTCAATTCTGTCAATTGCTCAACAGTAATTTGTTCACCCACCGTAGAATACTTATGCTCTTGAGGGAAGCCACTAGTGAAACCTATGGCCCCCGGGACTATTCTCATCATATCAATCTCTATCACTTTATTTACTTGCTTTTTTTACTTTGCCTTTACTTTTTACCTTGCATCTATCTATCAAAAATACCAAAAATATTATCTCTATCAGATCTCACTCTCGTAAGTGACCTGAAGGGATTGACAACCCCTAAGCGTTGGTTGCGAGTTGCTATCGTTTTGCGTAGGTACAAGGGACTTGTGCGTGGTCTCCTACTGGATTGATACCTTGGTTCTAAAAAACTAAGGGAAATACTTACGCTTCTTTGCTGCATCATCCTCTCCTCTTCGGGGAAATCCAACGCAGTGCTCAAGGGTAGCAAGAAGAATTTCTGGCGCCGTTGCCGGGGAGGCTCACGCAAGCAAGTCAACCGTACCAAGTACCCATCGCAATCCCTATCTCTTGCATTACATTATTTGCCATTTGCCTCTCGTTTTACTCTCCCCCACTTCACCTTTGCCGTATTATTTTCCCTCTCTTTCCCAATCTTCTCCTCTCTTTCCCGTTTTCCTTTTTCCCTTTGCCTTTCTGTTTGCTTGTGTGTTGGATTACTTGTTGCCATGGCGCAAGATAATACCAAATTGTGTGATTTCTCGAATACCAATAATAATGATTTCCTTAGTACTCCGATTGCTCCTCTTAATAATGATGAGTCTTGTGAAATCAATACCGCTTTGCTGAATCTTGTTATGAAAGATCAATTTGCCGGCCTTCGTAGTGAAGATGCCGCTACTCATCTAAACAATTTTGTTGATTTGTGTGATATGCAAAAGAAGAAAGATACAGATAAGAATATTGTCAAATTGAAGTTATTTCTGTTTTCACTTAGAGATCGTGCTAAAGTTTGGTTTTCATCTTTGCCTAAAAATAGTATTGATTCTTGGAACAAGTGCAAAGATGCTTTTATCTCTAAGTATTTTCCTCCCGCTAAGATTATCACTCTTAGGAACGATATTATGAATTTTAAACAACTTGATCATGAGCATGTTGCCCAATCTTGGGAAAGAATGAAATTAATGCTTCGCAATTGCCCTACTCATGGTTTGAATTTATGGATGATCATACAAATTTTTTATGCTGGATTGAATTTTGCTTCTAGAAATCTTTTAGATTCGGCCACGGGAGGCACTTTTATGGAAATTACGTTAGGGGATGCTACCAAATTTCTTGATAATATTATGGCTAATTATTCTCAATGGCACACCGAAAGATCTTCTAGTAAGAAAGTGCATGCTATAGAAGAAATCAATGTTTTGAGTGAAAAGATGGATGAACTTATGAAGATGTTTGCTCCTAAAAATACTCGTCTTGATCCCAATGATATGCCTTTATCTACTTTGCTTGAGAATAATAATGAATCTATGGATGTGAATTTTTTTGGTAGGAATAGTTTTGGAAACAACGCTTATAGAGGGAATTTTAATCCTAGGACTTATCCTAGTAATCCTTCTAATAATTATGGAAATTCCTACAATAACTCTTATGGAAATTTTAATAAGATGCCCTCTGAATTTGAGAGTAGTGATAAAGAGTTTATGGATTCACAAAAGAATTTTAATGCTTTGCTTGAAGAGAAATTGCTTAAAGTTGATGATTTGGCTAGGAACATTGATAGAATTTCTCTTGAAATTGATTCTTTAAAGCTTAGATCTATTCCTCCTAAGCATGATATCAATGAGTCTCTCAAAGCCATGATAATTTCCATTGATGAGTGCAAGGAAAGAACCGCTAGGATGCGTGCTTCCAAAGATGCCTTTATTAAAGCGTGTTCTTCCAATCCCTATGAAAATCAAGATGAAGATCTAAAAGTTATTGACGTGTCCCCCATTAAATCTTTGTTTTGAAATATGAATCTTGCCGAATCTGAAGATTATCTTCCTTTACCTAGAAGGTGTTTTAAGAATTCGGAGTTTCTAGATCTTGATGATGAAATTGATGAAAGTGGGATTGAAATAAATAAAAACCATGATGTTGCTAAATCCACTATTTTGGATCTCAAGGAATTTAATTATGAAAATTGCTCTTTGATTGGTTGTATTTCCTTGTTGCAATCCGTGCTAGATTCTCCTCATGCTTATAGTCAAAATAAAGCCTTTACCGAACACATTGTTGATGCCTTGATGCAATCTTATGAAGAAAAACTTGAGTTGAAAGTTTCTGTCCCTAGAAAACTCTATGATGAATGGGAACCTACTATTAAAAATAAAATTAAAGATTCTGAGTTTCATGCTTTGTGTGATTTGGGTGCTAGTGTCTCTACTATTCCCAAAACTTTATGTGATTTGCTAGATTTCCGTGATTTTGATGATTGCTCTCTAAACTTGCATCTCGCGGATTCCACTATTAAAAAACCTATGGGAAGAATTAATGATGTTCTTATTGCTTCAAATAGGAATTATGTGCCCGTAGATTTTATCGTTCTTGATATAGATTGCAATCCTTCATGTCCTATTATTCTTGGTAGACCTTTCCTTAGAACGATTGGCGCAATTATTGATATGAAGGAAGGGAATATTATATTCCAATTTCCCTTAAAGAAGGGTATGGAACACTTCCCTAGAAAGAAAATAAAATTACCATATGAATCTATCATGAGAGCCACTTATGGATTGCCTACCAAAGATGGCAATACCTAGATCTATCCTTGCTTTTATGCCTAGCTAGGGGTATTAAACGATAGCGCTTGTTGGGAGGCAACCCAATTTTATTTTGTGTTTTTGTTTTTGCTTCTGTTTAGGAATAAATAATCCATATACCTTCTGTTCAGATGTGGTTTTATGTTTTAATTAGTGTTTGTGCCAAGTAGAACCTATAGGATAACCTATGATGATAGTTGATTTGATTCTGCTGAAAAACAGAAACTTTGCATGCACGAATGTAGTTATGATAAATCACAGGAACGTGATTTTGCGTTGATTATTTTTTCTGCTGATCAATAAACAAATTTTCCAGGACTTCCTATTTTGGTAGAATTTTTAGAGTTCCAGAAGTTTGCGTTAGTTATAGATTGCTACAGACTGTTCTGTTTTTGACAGATTCTGTTTTTTGTGTGTTGTTTGCTTATTTTGATGAATCTATGGATAGTAAATTAGTTTAAAAAGCATAGAGAAGTTGGAATACAGTAGGTTTAACACCAATATAAATAAATAATGAGTTCATTACAGTACCTTGAAGTAGTCTTTTGTTTTCTTTCTCTAACGGAGCTCACGAGATTTCTGTTGAGTTTTGTGTTGTGAAGTTTTCAAGTTTTGGGTGAATTCTTTTGATGGATTATGGAACAAGAAGTGGCAAGAGCATAAGCTTGGGGATGCCCATGGAACCCCCAAGATAATACAGGGACACCAAAAAGTCAAAGCTTGGGGATGCCCCGGAAGGCATCCCCTCTTTCGTCCACTTCCATCGGTAATTTACTTGGAGCTATATTTTTATTCACCAACATGATATGTGTTTTCCTTGGAGCGTCTTGTATTATTTGTGTCTTTGCTTGTTAGTCTACCACAATCATCCTTTCTGTACACATCTTTTGAGAGAGCCATACATGAATTGGAATTTGTTAGAATAATCTATATGCTTCACTTATATCTTTTGAGCTTGATAGTTTTGCTCATAGTGCTTCACTTATATCTTTTGAGCGTGATGATTTTTTCTCTAGTACTTCACTTAGATCTTTTAGAGAACGGCGGTGGATTTGTTTTAAAGAAACTATTGATCTCTCATGCTTCACTTAGATTATTTTGAGAGTCTTTAATAGCATGGTAATTTGCTTAATGTTAATATACTTGGTATTCAAGATATGTGAAACTTTCTTTTGAGTGAATTGAATACTAAGATGAGTTTGATGCTTGATAATTGTTTTGAGATATGGAGGTAATAATATCAAAGTTGTGCTAGTTGGGTGATTATGAATTTGAGAAATACTTGTTGTTGAAGTTTGCAAGTCCCGTAGCATACACGTATGGTTAAAGTTGTGTAACAAATTTGAAACATGAAGTGTACCTGGCTTGTGCATCCTTATGAGTGGCGGTCGGGGACGAGCGACGGTCTTTTCCTACCAATCTATCCCCCTAGGAGCATGCGCGTAATACTTGAATTTTTGATGACTTCTAAATTTTTGCAATAAGTATATGAGTTCTTTTGACTAATGTTGAGTCCATGGATTATACGCACTCTCACCTTTCCACCTTTGCTAGCCTCTTCGGTACCGTGCATTGCCCCTTCTCACCTTGAGAGTTGGCGCAAACTTCGCCGGTGCATCCAAACCCCGTGATACGATATACTCTATCACACATAAACCTCCTTATATTTTCCTCAAAACAGCCACCATACCTACCTATCATGGCATTTCCATAGCCATTCCGAGATATATTGCCATGCAACTTCCACCAACATCATCATGACATACATTACTTTTGTCATATTGCCATTGCATGATCTTGTAGTTGACATCGTATTTGTGGCAAAGCCACCATGCATTATTTTCCATACATGTCACTCTTGATTCATTGCACCATCCCGGTACACCGCCGGAGGCATCCATATAGAGTCATATCTTGTTCTAAGTTTAGAGTTGTAATCCTTGTGTTGTAATCAATAGAAGTGTGATGATCATCATTATTAGAGCATTGCCCAAAAAAAAGAAAGGCCAAAAAGAAAAGAAAAGAAAGGCCCCAAAAAAAGAAAATAAAAAAGGGCAATGCTACTATCTCTTTTTCCACACTTGTGCTTCAAAGTAGCACCTTGTTCTTCATGTAGTGAGTCTCATATATTGTGCTTCAAAGTATCACCTTGTTCCTCAAGTAGTGAGTCTCATAAGTTGTCTTTTTATACTAGTGGGAATTTTTCATTATAGAACTTGGCTTGTATATTCCTACGATGGGCTTCCTCAAATGCCCTAGGTCTTCGTGAGCAAGCGAGTTGGATGCACACCCACTAGTTTTGTTTTGTTGAGCATTCATAGCTCTAGTGCATCCGTTGCATGGCAATCCCTACTCCTCATGTTGACATCAATTGATGGGCATCTCCATAGCCCGTTGATTAGCCTCGGTAATGTGAGACTTTCTCCTTTTTTGTCTTCTCCACACAATCCCCATCATCATATTCTATTCCACCCATAGTGCTATATCCATGGCTCACGCTCATGTATTGCGTGAAGGTTGAAAAAGTTTGAGATTATTTAAGTATGAAATAATTGCTTGGCTTGTCATCAGGGGTATAGAAGTTGGGAACATCTTTGTGTGACGAAAATGAAGCATAGCCTAACTATATGATTTTGTAGGGATGAACTTTCTTTTGCCATGTTATTTTGAGAAGACATGATTGCTTTGATTAGTATGCTTGAAGTATTATTATTTTTGTGTCAATATGAACTTTTGTCTTGAATCTTTCGGATCTGAATATTCATATCACAAATAAGAAGATTTACATTGAAATTATGCCAAAGTATAACTCCGCATCAAAAATTCTTTTTTATCATTTACCTACTCGAGGACGAGCAGGAATTAAGCTTGGGGATGCCTGATACGTCTCCAACGTATCTATAATTTTTGATTGCTCCATGCTACTTTATCTACTGTTTTGGACTATATTGGGCTTTATTTTCCACTTTTATATTACTTTTGGGATTAACCTACTAACTGGAGGCCCAGCCCAGAATTGCGGTTTTTTGCCTTTTTCAGTATTTCGAAGAAACAGAATATCAAACGGAGTCCAAACGGAAGGAAACCTTCGGGATCGTGATTTTCCAACCGAACGTGATCCAGGAGACTTGGACCCTACTCCAAGCAGTGCCCGAGGAGGTCAAGAGGGTGGAGGGCGCCCCCCTGGGCGCGCCCCCTACCTCATGGGCCCCTCGGAGCTCCATCGACGTACTCCTTCCTCCTATATATACCTACGTATCACCGAACAATGAGAACAGGAGCCAAAAACCTAATTCCATCGCCGCAACCTTCTGTATCCACGAGATCCCATCTTGGGGCCTGTTCCGGAGCTCCACCGGAGGGGGCATCCACCATGGAGGGCTTCTACATCATCACCATAGCCCCTCCGATGAAGTGTGAGTAGTTTACTTCAGACCTTCAGGTCCATAGCTAGTAGCTAGATGGCTTCTTCTCTCTTTTTGGATCTCAATACAATGTTCTCCCCCTCTCTCGTGGAGATCTATTCGATGTAATCTTCTTTTTGCGGTGTGTTTGTTGAGACCGATGAATTGTGGGTTTATGATCCAGTATTATCTATGGAAAATATTTGATTCTTCTCTGAATTCTTTTATGTATGATTGAATTATCTTTGCAAGTCTCTTCGAATTATCCTTTTTGGTTTGGCCAACTAGATTGGTAGTTCTTGCAATGGGAGAAGTGCTTAGCTTTGGGTTCAATCTTGCGGTGTCCTTACCCAGTGACAGAAGGGGCAGCAAGGCACGTATTGTATTGTTGCCATCGAGGATAACAAGATGTTTTTTTATCATATTGCATGAATTTATCCCTCTACATCATGTCATCTTGCTTACAGTGTTACTCTGTTTTTTACTTAATACTCTAGATGCATGCTGGATAGCGGTCGATGAGTGGAGTAATAGTAGTAGATACACAATCGTTTCGATCTACTTGTCTCGGACGTGATGCCTATATACATGATCATTGCCTAGATATACTCATAACTATGCTCAGTTCTGTCAATTGCTCAATAGTAATTTGTTCACCCACCGTAGAATACTTATGCTCTTGAGAGAAGCCACTAGTGAAACCTATGGCCCCCGAGTCTATTCTCATCATATCAATTTCTATCACTTTATTTACTTGCTTTGTTTTTACTTTGCCTTTACTTTTTACCTTGCATCTATCTATCAAAAATACCAAAAATATTATCTCTATCTGATCTCACTCTCGTAAGTGACCGTGAAGGGATTGACAACCCCTAGGCGTTGGTTGCGAGTTGCTATCGTTTTGTGTAGGTACAAGGGACTTGTGTGTGGTCTCCTATTGGATTGATACCTTGGTTCTCAAAAACTGAGGGAAATACTTACGCTACTTTGCTGCATCATCCTCTCCTCTTCGGGGAAATCCAACGCATTGCTCAAGAGGTAGCAGCTCCCCTTGTGTCGAATCAATAAATTTGGGTTGAATACTTTACCCTCGAAAGCTGTTGCGATCCCCTACCACTTGTGGGTTATCAGGCGTCAGGCTGGACATTAGTTGCAGGTGCATCATTGGCTACATGCATAGTGTTCATTGCAGGCGCCACATTGTCTTCAGCCATGACAACGTCATTGGCTTCAGTAGTGTTGTTGGTGACCGCCTCAGGATTTTCAACCTCCACTTGAGTAGCTGGAGGGTCGGGCACAGACACGTTCTCCTCGAGAACAACTTCTTGGTTGGTAGGGGGAGTAGCAACACGCTCTTCTTCTTGTCTTTCATCGGCTGATGCAGCCGGATTGTGTTCAGCAACATTGGCTTCAGACAAGGGAACCGTCACAGAGGGATTTTCTTCAGGGAACACTTGACGCGCCACTGAGCTGGATTGTTTTGAAGCTTCTTCTGTGATGGTTGTCATGGAGACTGATGGCTTTAAGCCTTTGCGAAGCCGTTTGAACACGGGCGACACTTTTAGTGATGGTGTAGTCTCCATGAAATTGTCGTCATTCACCATTGGGCTGGTGACTTGCGCTGGTGGAGGACGGGGTGTACCGGGTGAGTCTTGACTTGGTGTTGGTGGTTGGGGGCGATTAGCCCATGAGGCATCATGGGAGATTGGCGTCAAAGGACGACCAATACTGATGAGCTTGATGTTCGTGAGAACAGGCGATGATACCGTTGGGTGCTCAATCTGAGGAAGGACTTCATCATCTTCTACATTGTCTTGGGGACCAATGTCTTCAACCGTGATGGGGTCAATGACTGGATCTTCTTTGGCTTCAGGAGCCTCTGTGGAAGCAGGCTCATGAACTATCAACTGACGCTCTTGATTTTCAAATGCAGGATGAGCAAAAGCAATGGGCTCAACAACAAGGGGCTCTTTGGGAGCAGCCCAATCTCTCTTCTTAGTATTTCTCTTCTTGGTGGGTGGTGCATCATCAGTGGTGTTCTTGATTTTGCGCTTTCTGGCTTCGGCTTAAGCTGCCTTGGTTTTCTTCTGTTCTGAAGCCACTGTGGGGACCTTAGGCTTCGAGCCTATCATGCTGGCAGGGAAGATAATGTGAGGTTCTTCCCGCCTTGGAGCTTGAGTTTGGGCCACAGTAGGCTGCTTCTTCTTCTTGGTAGCCAGCTTGGGTCGATGCCAGGACGCCCAAGTGCCTTGCGCTTTTCAGCTTCATTGTAAGCTTGAACACACTTGGCAGCTAGATTCTTCATGCGCTCTCGTGAACCTTTGGCTTCTTCGCGCTTCTTGCGAAACGCCTCCTTGAGGTCATGCAACATCACCTTGAAGTTTTGAACATCAGCCACGCTGAGCTTGGCCACATGCTTCTTGAACTGCTCTTTCTCATAGTTAATCTTGTTCTTCAATTCAACAATACGCTGAGCCAGAGCCAGCTCAGGAGCAATGGCTCCTTGGAAAGAGATGCTGATGCCAATTGGGAGCTAAAGATCATCAAAGCTGAGATTGGGGTTGTCAAACCACTCATCAATGAAGTTGTCCAAAATGTTCACATCAAAGAGGGGCAGATCATTGAAGATCTCCTCCTCTTGCTTGCTCTTAATTAGCTGCTCAAGAGCATCATCACCGCACTCATCGTCTGTTGACAGATCAATGGCTTCAGTCTCATTCCTCAAAACGGCAGCAGGTGTCAGGGCTTGACCAGAACTTTGAACATCTTTCTTCTGAGTCTTCTCTTTCTTCTTGGAGATGCGAGATAGATCTTCAGAAGTGTTACTTGGAGCAGGAGGGGCAGTCGCCAATGGCTTTACTCGAGAAGCTTTTGGTGCAGCAGTTGGTTTTGAAGCCTTAGCTTTCTTTTGCTTCTGGGGCTTAGGAGGAGGAGCTAGTGCATCATCAGTGTCAGCATCATCACCAGAATGATCCACTTTTGCACCTTGGACGACAATGTGTGTGATGAGGCCTGCAAGGTTGTAGAAGGGGCCGATCCTGTTTTCGTTAGCTTCACGGGTCCCATCTTCCCAAGGAGCAGATGGACCTGGGTTGAAGTCAAGTCCGAATTCCTTCTTGTTCTTTACAGCAGAGACTTTGGCGAACTGGTAGTTGCGCTTGAACAGATTATCTTCATGGCACCACAACAGAGAAGAAGGGTCAGCGTTCTTTGGCTGTGGTCCGCGCACCATGCATGGATAGAAACCTTGCTCCATAGCTTCAGCCTGGGTCCCGGGAGGAATATTTTTGAACAGTATATCACCCCAGGGTCACTTGATGGCATTCTTCTCTACATACTCTTCTGTGACGAATCGGTACTTGAACCATTCCTCTTGCCAATATCTTCGAATCCATTGGATTCAATTCTTGCGTGCAGCTCGTGCAAATCTGGAGGCAAATCCTTGGAAGTGTTCCCACGATGCTGTCTGTTACCCTTTCTTGCTGACTTCTCAGTAGCCATGAAGCTTAACTTGAAAGGCTTCAGTACTTGCAAAGGCTTCCGTCGGCTGGTCAGACAAGAACTGGCTTCAGGAGAATTTATGTGACTCTGTAAGAATTCTGCAAACGAATGCAGACTATGAGAACCAAGGGATTCTCCCATGGACATGTACCTGTGACAGCATTAGAGGTGCGAGGGAAGGGGAAGAGGTCATATGCATTCTTAGAAGATTTTGAAGATAAATCAGTTTGAAGACATTGACCTCATAACGCGAAGACATTCACTTATTTTATGAGAGTTGGTTCCAGATTTGTACGAATCCAAGAATAAGTACAAGTGAGGAATCTAACTTGTAGAGAAGCATAAGTGAACAGACTAGGCATAGTATGAGATGCAGAAAGAGATAGATTCAACTTTGGAGATCTAGAAACTACTTTTGGTAAAGAAGGATGAATCTATCAGATCAAAAAGACGGTAAAAAGTGAATTTTAATTACCACACGAAGAACTACTAGACGGAGCGAAGTTGGAGGCCGAGCAGTTCGAACTTCCGTGCCCTAACTTGGCAACGGAGGACACCTACGGCGACGGCAGAGAGGATGAGGTCCGCGGCCGGCGTGAGGACGGCGTCGGAGAAGTCGCGGCAGCTAAGCGCTTCGTCGCCGGCGTTGTCGAGAGCTAGCGGAGGCGCTAGGGTTTGCGAGAGGTGGCGAGGTGGAAGAAGAAATTTTTGACCGAGATGTGATGGGTATTTATAAGGAAAGGGATGACACAACGCAATTCCGCAGGTGCCCCTGGAGGTTCACATCTAAAGGGCACGTGGCAAGCATGCAACACCTTGGAAGTTGTTCCATGTTCCCACGCACGCCTGGATTGTCGGGGTGGTCGTTCTGAATTCTCTGTCTTTCAGGCAAAAAGGATATAGCATTAAAAACAGATATAAATGTTTGTCAGATTGATTTCAGCTGACAAGGTCTCAGTGAAGACAATCGACAGTTTTCAATAGAATGCACATGATTTGGACAGATAGAGTTAAGGTAGAAGCATAGATAGGTTAGGGTCCGATCACATTCACTTAGATCAAAAGATTCAGCACGAAGTCATAGCTATAAGTGAATGCTGTAGAGGACAAAACACAAATATTTATATAACTAGTATAAGGCCAAATCAACCAAATGAAGATAAACTTGAATATAAGCCAGGGATGACGATAAATCAAATATGAAGACTTTGCAAAGATAACGCAAAGAGAAACACTTCAAACAAAAGTTTGGTGGTGGCGTTACCCATCGTATAGGAAGTATTAGACCCAGACACGGCGCACAATTATCGTGGCGCTCCGAAGTCAAATTCCACATTAATGTATTCACACTTAGAGTGTATGTCTTCATTGATTGAAGATATACATTACTTCGTGTGTTGCACATCTAAGTCATCAAAATGCATGTGTTAGGATGTGTGCCTAATCACAGGACATTTGAGGATTCCAAGATATTTAGCTCACACCGCAACTTGCAAAACCTTTTCTCATCCAAGGGCTTTGTGTAGATATCAGCCAATTGCTCTTCTGTCTTGACGTGAATGATATCAATATCTTCCTTCATAACATGATCTCTGAGAAAGTGATGACGAATTTCAATGTGCTTTTTCTTCGAGTGCTGAACTGGGTTGTTGGCAATCTTGATGGCACTCTCATTGTCGCAGTAGAGAGGCACATTCTTCAGATGGATACCATAGTCCTTGAGAGTTTGCTTCATCCAGAGAAGCTGAGCATAGCAAGATCCAGCAGCAATGTATTCGGGTTCAGCAGTGGAGAGAGATACACAGTTCTGCTTCTTTGAAGACCAACAGACAAGAGATCGTCCTAGAAAGTGACATGTGCCTGATGTGGACTTGCGATCAACCTTGTCACCAGCATAATCAGCATCTGAGAATCCAACTAGATCAAACTCTGAGTCCTTTGGATACCATAATCCTAATGTTGGGGTGTAAGCCAAATATCGAAGAATTCACTTCACTGCTAAGTGATGCGATTCCTTTGGTGCCGCTTGGAATCGGGCACACATGCAAACACTAAGCATTATATCTGGCCTAGATGCACATAAATAAAGCAAATAACCAATCATGGAGCGGTATACCTTTTGATCAAACTCTTTACCATTGTCGTTGGGACCCAGATGACTTTTGGTTGGCATTGGCGTCGTGTATCCTTTGTAGTCTTGCATTCCAAACTTCTTCCGGTAATCTTTGAGGTATTTTTCTTGAGATATGAAGATGCCGTTGTGTTGCTGACGGATTTGGAGACCCAGAAAGAACTTCAGCTCGCCCATCATGGACATCTAATATTGCTCTTGCATCATGTGACCAAACTCATCATTGTATTTCTTGTTGGTGCATCCGAAGATAATGTCATCCACATAGATTTGGCACACAAACAGTTCACCATCATATGTCTTCATGAAGAGTGTAGGATCTAGTGAACCAGGTTTGAAGCCTTTGCTCTTCAGGAAGTCTTTGAGCGTATCATACCAAGAACGAGGGGCTTGTTTGAGTCCATACAGTGCCTTGTTGAGCTTGTATACCATATCAGATGTTTTGGATCTTCAAAGCCAGGAGGTTGTGCGACATATACTTCTTCTTCTATCTTTCCATTGAGAAAAGCACTCTTCACATCCATTTGATACAGAAGGATGTTGTGATGATTTGCATAGGCTAGCAGTATGCGAATGGCTTCAAGCCTTGCCACGGGAGAAAATGTTTCATCGAAGTCAATTCCTTCCACTTGAGTGTAACCTTGTGCAATGAGACGAGCCTTGTTTCTGACGACTTGTCCATGCTCATCTTGCCTATTGCGATATATCCATTTGGTGCCAATGATATTGTGCTTCCGAGGATCAGGACGCTTGACCAATTCCCACACATTATTTAGCTCGAACTGTTGAAGCTCTTCTTGCATAGCTTGAATCCATTCAGGTTCCATGAAGGCTTCATCAACTTTCTTGGGTTTAGATATTGAGACGAATGCAAAATGCCCATAGAAATTAGTTAGCTGTGTTGCTCTTTGAGTTGCTTTTAAACGAGTGAGTGGACCAGGTGCATTCAAGCTGTCAATTATCTTCTCAATCTGAACTTCATTTGCAACACGAGGATGAAAAGGATGAAGATTTTTCTCTTGCTGATCAATGTCATCATTTGGGGGATTGTATTCGGGCTGAGCATTGTCTTCAGGTTGATTAGGTGCAGAAATGATAAGCTCTTCTTCAGTCTGATTCTCAGAAGGTATGATATCTCCAATTCCCATCTGCTTGATTGATTCACTTGGAGGTACTTCATCTAGCACATTTGGCAGGTGCTCTCTTTGCGAGCCGTTAGTCTCATCGAACTGCACATCCATAGTTTCAACCACTTTATAGTGAAAGAGGTTGAAGACTCTGCAGGAGTGCGAATCCTTTCCACAACCAAGCATTAAACCTTCATGTGCTTTCGGTGCAAATTTTGACGTGTGACGTGGATCCTTGATCCAGCACCTAGCACCAAATACTCTGAAGTAGCTTACATTTGCCTTCTTACCAGTTATGAGTTCATAGGATGTTTTCTTCAGAAGCTTGTGAAGATAAACACGGTTGATGATGTGGCAAGCAGTGTCAATGGCTTCAGGCCAGAACTTCCGTGGAGTCTTGTGCTCATCAAGCATCGTTCGGGCCATCTCAATAACAGTTCTGTTCTTGCGCTCTGCGATGCCATTCTGCTAAGGTGTGTAAGGAGCAGAGAACTCATGAGTGATACCCAGAGTATCCAGATAGAGGTCGAGGCCGGTGTTCTTGAACTCAGTGCCATTGTCGCTTCTGATGTGCTTGATCTTGATGGCATAGTTCATCATGGCACGATTGGCAAAGCGTCTGAAGACATCCTGCACTTCAGTCTTGTAGAGGATTATATGCACCCAAGTATATCTAGAGTAATCATCAACAATGACAAAACTGTAGAGGCAAGCAGTAGCATTGAGAGTAGAGTAGTGAGTAGGGCCAAATAAGTCCATGTGTAGCAGCTAGAAGGGTTGAGATGTAGTCATGATTGTCTTCGAGGGATGCTTGGCCCTGGTCATCTTTCCAGCTTCGTAGGCACCACACAGATGGTCCTTCTTGAACTTGACGCCTTCGATGCCCACGACATGCTTCTTCTTCGCGAGAGTGTGCAAGTTCTTCATGCTAGCATGTCCTAGCCTTCGATGCCAAAGCCAGCATTCTAAAGCTTTTGCTAGAAGACATACTACCATATGTGGTCCTACTGAGAAATCTACCATATACAGATCATCTTTCCAATACCCTTCAAAGACTAGAGACTTGTCAGATTCCATTAGCACAAGGCATCAATATTTTCCAAATAGCACAATCATGTTTAAGTCAAAAAGCATTGAGACAGATATTAAGTTGAAACCAAGGGATTCAACAAGCATCACTTTATCCATGTGCTGATCCCTTGATATTGCAACTCTACCTAGACCCAATACCTTGCTTTTACCAGTGTCAGCAAATGTGATGTGACTCTTGTCTGATGGACGTAGCGTTAAATCCATCAGAAGACTTCGATCGCTAGTCATGTGGTTAGTGCATCCATTTTCCATAATCCATTCTGAAGCATGAGGTGTCATAGCCTACAGTGCAGTTTGGGGGATAGGCTTCACCAAGCGAGTTGTGAAGCATAAACATTTGACGAACAAGTGGAACATGGAAATACAGATCTTGGTTACGATAGATAGGATGAGTGTCAAGGAATCCTGGAATGAAGTACATAGTTAGACCATTTGGGCATTTTATCTTGCGTCCCACAAGATGTTTAAGGTCCCCAGCATTAGTTTTGGACGCCTTAGTTGTCCGGCTAGAGACCTTTCCCTGCAAAAGAGAGTTAAGTTTTCTTAACCACCCACATTTGCAGGGGTGGCTTAGAAGCAATGAGTCTATGTACAACATCTGAGAATTTCGGCTTTGGAGCCCTAGTAAATAGCCTTGCAGGAGGTGAATAATACTCATAGGAATAAGCAGAAAAGTTCTTTGTTCTATGAACATAGCGGTTTGAGGAAACACGCTCATATTCATGGGTCTGAGTATGATTTCCCTGCAAAACATTGACGTTAGGGTGACTCAGATGAGTCCCCGGTCTGTATGAAGCCTTTAGTATGGGGTTTGTCTTCTTCACAGGTGGTGTCATGATGACATTCACTGGAAGATTCTCAAGACAACTTTTGGGAACACATATCTTCTTCATAGGTGCCCCATTCCTGCAGTTAGTACCAATATACCTGGCAAACACTTTGCCATTCTGATTCTTAAACAGTTTATAGTTTGCATCAAAGGATTCATCAATGATAATAAGGTTAGCACAAGTGAAACCAGATAAGGTGGATGGATCTACTGAAGGTTCCTTTGCAGCAACCCATGTGGTTTTGGGATACTGCTCAGGCTTCCAGTATGACCCATCAACATTCATCTTCCTCTCGAACCCAACACCCTCTTTCCTAGGATTTTGGTTGAGAATATGCTTCTTGAGGACATCACATAATGTCTGATGCCCTTTGAGACTTTTGTACATCCCTGTCTCAAGAAGTGTCTTCCACCTAGCATTCTCATCAGCAATAGTAGTGGTATCCTCAGCAGAGGGGTTAGTTACCACATCAGTAGTTAAAGATATTACAACAGTAGTAGCAGTAGAACATTCAGCAACAGAGGCAGCGTTATCACGCTCAATGCATTTTAGGCATGGTGGTTCAAATCCTTCCTGAGTGGGATTGATATGTTGAGCGCGAAGTGACTCATTCTCCTTTTGAAGATCTTCATGAGCCGATCTCAATTTCTCAAGTTCCTGCTTCCTTTGAAGATAATCATAGGAAAGCTTTTCATGAGAAGTTGAGAGTGATTCATGTCGACCTTCAAGTTCCTGGTACTTAACATGAAGATTTTTGATATCTTCAATTAAGGACTGACACTTGGTCATTTCCGCGTCCAACAGGTCATCGTTTTGTCTAACAGTTTTTGAGTATGTTCCATAGCTTTCTGTTGTTCAGTTACAATTTTAGCAAGTGTTTTGTAACTAGGTTTGGATTCACCATCAGAGTCATCTTCACTTGATGTTTGAAAGTAAGCATCGCATGATTTTACCTTGGCACCACGTGCCATGAAGTAGTAGGTGGGAGGCGAGTCGTCCTTGTCATTATCATCAGCATTGGTGACGGAGCCATTGTCTTCGGTGTTAAAGATGGACTTGGCGACGTAGGCCATAGCTAGAGCCAGACTCGCAACACCATAGTCAGACTCCTCCTCAGATTCCACCTCCGCCTCCTCATAAGCAGACTCCTCCTCTGAATCCATTTCCTTGCCAACAAAAGCACGAGCCTTGCCAGATGAGCTCTTCTTGTGTGATTAAGACTTGGAAGAAGACTCGGAAGAAGACTTTGAGGATTTCTTCTTCTTCTTGTCATCAGAATCATATTCTTTGCTCTTCTTCTTCTTCTTCTTATTGTCCCACTGTGGACACTCAGAGATGTAGTGACCAGGTTTCTTGCACTTGTGGCAGGTTCTGTTCTTGTGGTCATAGGCAGAAGCTTCATCATTCCTTGAGCTGGACCGTGAAGACTTTTTGAAGCCTTTCTTCTTGGTAAATTTCTGGAACTTCTTCACAAGCATAGCAAGCTCCTTTCCAATGTCTTCAGGATCACCAGAACTGCCGTCAGATTCTTCTTCAGATGAGGAAGCAGCAGCCTTTGACTTCAAAGCGCGAGTTCGGCCATAGTTGGGGCCACAGATATCTCGTTTCTCAGATAGCTGGTACTCATGTGTGTTGAGCCTCTCAAGTATGTCAGACGGATTGAGTGTCTTGAAGTCAGGGCGTTCTTGTATCACCAGGGCTAAGGTGTCAAATGAGCTGTCAAGAGATCTCAGTAGTGTCTTCACTATTTCATGCTTCATAATATCAGTGGCGCCGAGTGCTTGGAGCTCATTTGTGATATCAGTGAGGCGATCAAATGTGAGCTAGACATTCTCATTGTCATGTCTCTTGAAGCGGTTGAAGAGGTTGCGGAGAGTACTGATCCGTTGATCTCACTGAGTTGAGACGCCTTCATTGACCTTGGAGAGCCAGTCCCAGACTAGCTTCGACGTTTCCAGAGCACTCACACGGCCATACTGTCCTTTGGTCAGATGACCACAAATGATGTTCTTGGCGGTAGAGTCCAGTTGAATGAACTTCTTGACATCAGCAGGGGTGACACCTTCACCAGTCTTGGGAATGCCGTTCTTGATGACATAGCACAGATCGACATCAATGGCTTCAAGATGCATGTGCATCCTATTCTTCCAGTAGGGATATTCAGTGCCATCAAAGATGGGGCACGCAGCGGGGACTTTGATTATCCCTGCAGTCGACATAGCTAAAACTCCAGGTGGTTAAACCGAATCACACAGAACAAGGGAGTACCTTGCTCTAATACCAATTGAAAGGGCTAGTTATCGACTAGAGGGGGGGGGGGGGTGAATAGGCGATTTTTATGAAAGTCTTCAAAACATGAGTGTTTCGAAGACAAACAATAGAAACGACACTATTTGTATGCAGCGGAAGGTAGACTACACTAGACAAGCCATAGTCAAACGATTTTTATGAAGTGAAAGCACGAAGACTATTAGCAGCTAGGTAGTAAAGATCAAGATGGAAGATAGTATGAAGCCAATCTGAACAGGTAGTCACACAGTGAAGTCAAACAGATAATGCAAGCAGGCAATGACTTCACGAAGACAAACTGTAAGTAGAGAGAAGTAAGAGATAGAACCAGTAGCTTCAGGAGGACAGGGATTTGTTCGACCAGTTCCAGTTGCTATGACAACTGTATGTCTGGTTAGGGAGTCTGATATTCAACTCCGAAGACCGCGTCTTCACCTTATTCCCCTTGAGCGACACCTAGTCCCCGACCAATCACTCTGGTAAGTCTTCAAGGTAGACTTCCGAACCTTCACAGACTTCGTTCACCGGCAATCCACAATGACTTTTGGATGCTCAGAACGTGACGCCTAACCGGCTAGAGGATTCACAATCCTCAAGTGTAACAAGTCTTCAGATCACGCGGACAGAAAGACTTCAGTGATGCCAAACACTCTTTGGGATCTGGGTGGTTTGGGCTTTGTCCTTGCAAGGATCCTCTCTCGAAAGCTTCGGCGGTGGGTTGCTCTCAAATGACAAAAGCCGTGTACTAACTCTGAGCAGCCACCAATTTATGGTGTAGGGGGTGGGCTATTTATAGCCACTGGGCAACTCTACCTAATTTTTCCAAAATGACCCTGGGTCACTAAGGAACTGACACGTGCCACAACGGTCAGATTTCAAACACACGTGGCAGCTTGACTTGGGCTACAAGTAAAGCTGACTCATCTGACTCTAGATAAGATTTGCTCTCATTGTCTTCGCTTGAAGACATAGGATTTGGTTGAGCATCACTTCAGTCACTCTGACTTTGTTCACTTGGACCCCACTTAACAGTGCGGTGGTTCCTATGACTCAACAAAGAATAAAACGAAAACAACAAACAACTAAGTCTTCTCGCTCCATAGTCTTCACTCGATGTCTTCTCATGTCATAGTCTTCAACGTGAATAGCTTCACAGACCACCATTGTCTTCACACATTTTTAGGGGTCATCTCCGATAGGTAAACCGAATCAATGAGGGACTACTACCTGTGTTATCCTGCAATTCTCACAAACACATTAGTCCCTCAACTAGGTTCGTTGTCAATACTCCAAAACCAACTAGGGGTGGCACTAGATGCACTTACAGGATGGACAAAAGTGATTGCTTTCAGTTCCTGATTGACCGAATTATTATGAAAATTAGTGGATGGAAAGAAAAACTGTTGTCTGCCAGTGGAAAGGAAATTTTGCTAAAATCTGTTGTTCAAGCTACCCCAACTTATGCCATGTCCGTCTTTAAAATTCCTAAAAAATTTTGTAAAGGAATCATTGGGCAACGTCGCAATTTTGGTGGGGCAACGGCGACAACCATAAAAGGATGCATTGGATGGCATGGTGGAAGATGTGTGTTCCCAAAGATCAAGGAGGGATGGTGAGGAGGAAGCATACATACCTTCATCACCAGCGCACGATACGGCAGACCGACCACCCCGTGGTCGCGACAGAGAGGCATCCAGGCCCTCCACCAAGACCGTACCCCGGCATCGCTCCAAAAGTACGAAGCCAAGAGGGAACGTGCCGGACTTGTGAGATGTATTGGAGGACAAAGCAAGGCAATCCAGATCCATCTACGGATCACGAGGGCGCCCCACGACCCACGACGAATACCATCGCGCCAAATACAATAACTCCGGCCGGGCCGAGCACAGCAGACAACGCTCTCTCGAGCTACGTCGTGATATTGCTCAATATAGAGGCGCCGCACACCCGCTATGCTTCACTGACGAAGTAATGGATCATCAAATCCCCGAAGGGTTTAAACCCGTAAACATCGAATCCTACGATGGCACAACAGACCCCGCGGTTTGGATCATAGATTATCTCCTTCACATCCATATGGCCCGCGGCGACGATCTCCATGCCATCAAGTATCTCCCACTCAAGCTTAAAGGACCAGTTCGGCATTGGCTTAACAGCTTGCCCGCAGAGTCAATTGGGTGTTGGGAAGACCTGGAAGCCGCATTCCTCGACAACTTCCAGGGCACGTATGTGCGGCCACCAGACGCCGATGACCTAAGCCACATAACTCAGCAGCCAGATGAATCGGCCAGACAATTCTGGACACGGTTCTTGACAAAGAAAAACTAAATCGTCGACTGTCTGGATGCAGAGGCCCTCGCAGCCTTCAAACATAACATCCGCGACGAGTGGCTAGCCTGGCACCTGGGACAGGAAAAGCTGAAATCCATGGCAGCCCTCACAACATTAATGACCCGCTTTTGCGCGGGAGAGGATAGCTGGCTAGCTCGCAGCAACAACCTCAGTAAAAATTCTGGCAGTCCGGATACTAAGGACCACAATGGCAGGTCGCGTCGAAGCAAAAAATAAACGCCGCATTAACGGCGACGACAAGGAGGATACGGTAGTCAACGCCGGATTCCGAGGCTCTAAACCCGGTCAGCGGAAGAATCCATTCAAAAGAACCACTCCGGGTCTGTCCAATTTGGACCGAATACTCGACCGCTTATGCCAGATACATGGCACCCCTGAAAAGCCAGCTAATCACACCAACAGAGATTGCTGGGTGTTCAAGAAGGCAGGCAAGTTAATTGCCGAAAACAATGACAAGGGGCTAAACAGTGACGACGAGGAAGAGACCCGACCGCCAAACAATAAAGGACAGAAGGGTTTCCCCCCACAAGTGCGGACGGTGAACATGATTTACGCAACCCATATACCCAAGAGGGAGCGGAAGCGCGCACTAAGGGACGTATACGCGATGGAGCCAGTCGCCCCGAAGTTCAATCCATGGTCCTCTTGTCCGATCACTTTCAATCGAAGAGACCATCCGACCAGCATCCGCCATGGCGGATTCGCCGCATTGGTTTTAGGCCCAATCGTCGATGGATTTCACCTCACGAGAGTCCTGATGGACGGCGGCAGTAGCCTGAACCTGCTTTATCAGGATACAGTGTGCAAGATGGGCATAGACCCCTCAAGTATTAAACCTACAAAGACAACCTTTAAAGGCGTCATACCAGGTGTGGAGGCCAATTGTACAGGCTCAGTCACACTGGAAGTGGTCTTCAGATCCCCGGATAATTTCCGGAGCGAGGAGTTAATCTTCGACATAGTCCCATTTCGCAGCGGCTATCACGCTCTGCTCGGACGAACCGCGTTTGCAAAGTTCAACGCGGTGCCGCATTATGCATACCTCAAGCTCAAGATGCCAGGCCCTCGTGGAGTCATCACGGTCAACGGAAATACGGAACGCTCCCTCCGAACGGAGGAACATACAGCGGCTCTCGCGGCAGAAGTACAGAGCAGCCTTTTAAGGCAATTTTCGAGTCCGGCCGTTAAACGGCCGGATACAGCCAAATGCGCCCGAAGCAACACCAACCAAGACCACCTGGCATGATCCGAGCATGCGTAGCAATGCTGCCCTAACCCCCGCCCTCGCATGATCGCAAGAACAACCCTCTGCGTACATCATTACGCTTTGGAGATACCATGGGCGTAGGGGAAGGGGCACGACCAGAATAGACCCAGAGTGCGGCTCGACCACACCAGCGGCTCGCAAGTGTGCCACTCTTTCTTATTATTATTTTCCTTCTTTGTATACACAGGACTCCGTTAGCCAGAGGCCCTGTCCGGCGGTGAACCTGCCGAACTCATGATGCAACAGCCGGGGAAGAAAGAATGCGGCGACGAACACTCAGGTGGTCTCAATTACGAGCATTAAATTTGATTATATACACCAAGTCCGCAGCCCATCCCTGGAGGGGACATGTTTAACTAGTCCAAAACCCTTGCTTACCGCACTATTTGTATCAGTCCGCACTCATAGCAGACTTCCTTTAATAAATGATGCAACACTTTTTTTTGCCTGTTATTACATATATATGTTCATTACATGACATCTTGCACCCGTATATTTTGGTACGGCCTAATACACCAGGGGCTTATGTTCCCCACATTATGGTGTGATAAGTCCGAACACTTTCACAAGTGCGGCACCCCGAACTTATAACATTATATGAATCGGCTCCGAATCATGTCTTGGGTCAATAGTTGGGTTTGCCCGGCTCCCACGTTTTGGTGCCTTACGTTCCGTTCCGTCGGCTAAGGTGGCACTGGGAGAACCACTGCGATTGCGCCCCGGTTGAGCTGGGCGAGCGCCTCAGTGGAGAAAGCTAAAACTGACCGGCATGATAAGGTGAGAGACTGGTCGCTGTTCGAGAGGTCTTTTCGGGTCCTTAAAGACTCACGCCGCTTCGAGCGAAGTTCCGGATAATGTCCGACGAAGGCATGGATAGCGCCCCGAATTCGGTCTTCCGAATACTAGGGGCTTCGCCGAAATTTAAAATTATAGAATTCTATGGCTAAGTGAGAGTGTTCAAGCATTATAAGTCCGGTTGCCTTGTTCGTTGTGTTGAGCGCCTCCCTAGATGGACCCAAAAATGGGAACAAGAGTGCTCAAGTTATCCTGAACACCCCAGCACTTGCGGCTTGGGGGCTGAAGCCAACGACTTGCCATCTCTCAGATTTCATAAACGGCCGCACAGAAGGTAATATTTTAAATTAAACAAGTGTTGCTTAAAGCGCACATGAACAAAGTTTTCAGCGCACAGGATAATACATAGCGAGTTTACTCAAAAATTACATCTCTAGGGCATTCATCTGCAATATCGCGGGCTCCCTTCAGGACAGTTTTATAATACATTTCGGGCGTACGATACTCCTTGCCCGGTGGCGGCGGGTCAGTAAGAAGCCTCTCCGCATCCAGCCGGCCCCAGTGCACCTTTGTGCGGGCAAGGGCCCTACGAGCACCTTCAATACAGGCGGAGCGCTTGATGACCTCCACCCAGGGGCACGCATCCACCAGCCACCGCACGAGGCCGAAGTAGCTCCCAGGCATGGCCTGTCCAGGCCACAACCGGACTATAAGGCCCTTCATGGCCTCCTCAGCTACCTTGTGGAGTTCGACCTGCTGCTTCAGCTGGTCGCTTGGGGGCACCGGATGGCCGGCCTCAGCATACTGAGACCCGAAGACCTTCTCCGTTGAGCTCCCCTCCTTGCCACGGTAGAATGCGGCGGCATCGAACACACTACACGGCAGATCTGCAAACGCCCCTGGAGAGCTCCGAATGCGGGTAAGTGTCAGGTAGTTTACATTAACATGCTTGCTTTGCATGAAAAATGCCTTACCCGCCGCTATCTTCTTCACATCTTCAACCTCCTGAAGGGCCTTACAGGCCTCGGCCTTGGCGGACTTGGCACTTTCGAGAGCCGAGGCGAGCTCGGACTCTCGAGTCTTGGAGTCGCGCTCCAAGCTCTCATGCTTCTCCATGAGAGCCTGGAGCCCTTGCCGCACTGCCGCCACCTGTGCCTCCTGCTTTTCTCGCTCTGCCCGTTCCGCGGCCGCACTGCGTTCGGCCACGGACACAGCCTCCTTCAGGGCTGCCACCTCGTTTGTGGCCCCTGCAATACCCATATTATCCTTGTTAATTTTATTGCGACCAAAATCCTTTTCTGTAAGGTAAAAATTCAAAGTGGTGCTACTCACCTTCTTTGTCCTCGAGCTGCCTCTTGGCATGGCCGAGCTCTCGCTCGGACCACTCGAGATCTTGCTTTAATGTACCAACCTCCGCAGTCAGTGCGACAGAGGTCAGCAGCACAGCCTGCAAACCCATATTGAAATAATTTATTAGCAACCTGCGAATATCTTTTTAGATCCTCAGTCCGGCTTTTCTTTCCGAACACCGAACCGAGCATCAGGGGCTACTGTCTATGCGGTATTACATTACATAATTTTAACTTCTTACCTCAAAGCCTGTTAGAAGGCTACTGCAGGCTTCGGTCAGCCCGCTCTTGGCAAGCTGAACCTTCTGAATCACCGCACTCATAACAGTGCGGTGTTCTTCCTCGATGGAAGCGCCTTTGAGCGCCTCCAGCAAGTTGTCCGGCGCCTCCAGTTGGACGGAGGCCGCCGGTGTCACGGTCTTGCCCTTCTTTCGAAGGGGCCGCCTGCCGGACTCTAGAACCACTGCAGGTTCCGACGTAGAGTCCGGCGCAAAGTCCGGGAGGCTCCCTTGCGGCGCCTCCGGAGCCTCCTCCTTGTGGGTCCCTTTCTGGGATCCCACCTCGGTGTCATCATCGGCGCGGGGGGTAGAGGCAGTCGGAAGTGAATCCACATCCGACGGGGCCAACGACCCGCTCGATGAAGCGGGGAAATCATCATCGGCCGGACTGCGGGCAGTATGCGGCATTAGTAGGACACTATGTGACACGAAAGAAATTGCATATCAGGGATCCGGATACTTACGATCTCGCCAGAGGCCTGGCCCTTGAAGGCCACTCCTCGTTGCCAATGTCGGTGTTGGCGAAGCTGTCCAGGGGAATAGTTCTCCCCCTCTTGGACCCTTCGGCCTCCCCTATTGGGGAAGCCTTCCTCTTCCTCTCTCCCCCCTCCGGGAGAGAGAGTTCTTCCTCCTCCTCGTCTTCGGGGGAGGAGTCCACCTCGTTGTCGGACGCCTGATTACGGGAACTCTTTCGAGTGCCCGTGGCCACCTTCTTGGCCTTCTTCTCCGGCACCACATGCTGTGCCGGAACCAGCAGCCCCGCTAGACGGGCATCCACTGGGTCTTCTGGCATGTGAGCCGGGCAGATGAGCTGCTCGGCCTTCTTCATCCATTCCTGTCAAAGGAAAAGGGAGATTGAAACCCTCTTAGAATCAATATTTACAACAAGTGTCCCGTAAAGGGGTAGAATCACTTACCTCGTCAGCCGGATGCTGCGAGTGAAATCCGCGATCTTCCATCGCGGATGCGGGGGCTTCGGCGCCCTTAAACAGCACCCTCCAGGCGTCTTCGTACGTTGTATCGAAGAGCCTGCTCAGCGCCTGGTGCTGTTCTGGATCGAACTCCCACAGATTGAATGCCCGTTCTTGGCATGTTAGGATCCGGCGGACGAGCATGACTTGGACCACGTCGACGAGCCTGAGCTTCTTGTTCACCAGCTTCTGGATACAGGCTCGGAGTCCCGTCAGCTCCTTCGGATTACCCCACAGCAAGCCCTTCTCTTTCCAGGAGGCGAGCTGCGTAGGGATACAAGATCTAAACTCGGGGCCGCAGCCCACGTAGGGTCGCGCGGCTCGGTGATATAGAACCACCCCGATTGCCACCCCTTGACGGAGTCCACGAAGGCCCCTTCGAACTAGAGGACGTTGGGCATCTTGCCCAACATGGTGCCTCTGCATTCCGCCTTCGTGCCCTTCACTACCTTCGGCTTGACGTTGAAGCTCTTGAGCCACAAGCCGAAGTGGGGCTGAATGCAGAGGAGGTCCTCGCACACGACGATAAACGCCGAGATGTTGAGGATGAAGTTCAGCGCCAGATCGTGGAAATCCAGGCCGTAGTAGAACATGAGCCCCCGGACAAAGGGGTGAAGTGGATAGCCCAGTCCGCGGAGGAAGTGGGGAAGGAAAACGACCCTCTCATGGGGCCCGGGGGTAGGGATGAGCTGCCCAACGTCGGGCAGCCGGTGCGCGATCTAGCCGGGAAGGTATCCGGCGCTGCACATCTTGGTGATATGCTCCTCCTTAACGGTGGAACCCAACCATTTGCCTCCCCCTCCGGACGTGGTCGGGGAAGGTTAAGATGAGATGTGCGAGCTTGGGCGTTGGAGCTTGAGTGCGCGGAGGTGGATAAGCAAAGGAGGAAGAAGGCGTGGGTGAAAGGGTGAATCCTTATCCCTTATATATAGGCGGGCGAAAACTATGCGTCCCCCACCAGCCTGGTAAAACTCGCTTATCTCCCAAGCGCCACCATCAATGGCGCGGTTGGGTTACCCACGTCCGTATTGATGAGAATCCCGGAATAAGGGGAACACGATCTCTGCTTCGACAAGACGTGCCAAGGAAACCGCTTTGCTAAACGCGCTGAGGTGGTATAATAAAAAACGATTCAAGTAAAGGCTTGGTAGTGGCGTGACGACATGCCGCAAAATTCGTCAGCAGATTGGACTTGTGTACATTTTATTCTCTCTACGGTGGAATGTGGAATTTATTTCGCAGAGCCGGACACTATCCTGGTGTTCATGATCTTCTCTGGTTTATTCAAAGGAGGAACCCGCCTTGCAATGCCGAACATTATGCGCGCCGGACTTATCGTCATTGAAACCTGGTTCAGGGGCTACTGAGGGAGTCCTGGACTAGGGGGTGTCCGGACAGCCGGACTATCATCGTCCGCCGGACTCCAAGACTACGAAGATACAAGATTGAAGACTCCGTCCCGTGTCCCGATGGGACTTTCCTTGGCGTGGAAGGCAAGCTTGGCGATACGGATATGTAGATCTCCTACCATTGTAACCGACTCTATGTAACCCTAGCCTTCTCCGGTGTCTATATAAACTGGAGGGCTTTAGTCCATAGGACACAACATACATTACAACAATCATACCATAGGCTAGCTTTAGGGTTTAGCCTCCTTGATCTCGTGGTAGATCCACTCTTGTACTACCCATATCATCAATATTAATCAAGCAGGACATAGGGTTTTACTTCCATCAAGAGGGCCCGAACCTGGGTAAAACATCGTGTCCCTCGTCTCCTGTTACCATCCGCCTAGACGCACAGTTCGGGACCCCCTACCCGAGATCCGCCGGTTTTGACACCGACAGATGGGTTTTCGTGATATACATTGCTTTAATCTAGCATTGTTAGCTAAACAAGCTTGGTGTCTCCTGGATAATCCCGAATCGTTATGTGCCACAATCCTAAGAGCCAAGTATTTCCCAGAGGGTGATCTGATGAGCGCAAAATTAAAAAAGGGTTCCTCCTTTACTTGGCAAAGTATTATGGCAGGAGTTGACTCTCGCAGAAATGGTTATATATGGAGAGTTGGGACTGGGAAAAAAATTAATATTTGGACAGACGCTTGGATCCCAAATTGTGCGAATAGGAGAATTATTACTCCAAGACGAGGGATACTTCTGACAAAAGTGTCTGATCTTATTGGTCCAACCACAAATGGTTGGGATGAAGATTTGGTGAGACAAACACTATGGCCAATTGATGCTTGAAGAGTCCTGGCAATCCCTCTCCCTATGCATAATATGCATGACTTCATTGCCTGGAGCTATACTAAAAACTGTTTGTTCACTTTACGATCTGTTTATTTGGAGGAGTGGAATAAACAACATGGAAAGAAACTTTAATACACAAATGGAATGGGTAGAAGTAGGGTCAATCCTATTTGGGGTAAAATTAGGAAATTAGCTTGTCTGGGGAAGGTGAATTTTTTTATCTGGCGCACATTGCATGGGACACTACTGTGTCGTATTACCCTGGCCAATAGACACACAAAAATTTCTCCCAATTGCCCAGCATGTTCAAATAGGCCAGAGGATACCAAGCATGTGTTGTTTCTGTGTCAGAAGGCAGAAGAAGTGTGGGAAAATTTGGGGATGTATGGAGCGGTTAAAAAAGCTTGTGAGGTTGATCATGCAGGGGAGGCAGCCCTCGAATCATTACTCCTCATGCCACAACAAGAATTTTCTGTATCGGATTCACGGAACGCATGGGAGCTGATTGTTGTAACCGCATGGTATTTATGGTGGAATAGACGTAAACTGGTTCAGGAGGGAAAGTCACAAGGGGTATGTCAGATGGGAATTCATGCTATAACGGCAAATTTTGTAAATGCCCATTCCCCTAATGCAAATAGGAAGATTGGAGGGTGGAGTAGACCTCGTAGGGGCTTTGTTAAATTGAATGTGGATGCTGCCTTCGATCATGATCTACTAAAGGGCACAGCGGGGGCTGTTCTCAGGGATGACAAAGGAAACTTCATTGTAGGTGCAAATTGGAAGATTAATTGTTGCGCTGATGTCCTGACAGCGGAAGCATTATCACTTAGGTTTGGCTTATTGCTAGCACAGAAGGAGGGTTGCAATCGTCTTGTTATCAACTCTGACAATATGGAAGTCATTGACACAATGAAGAATGGAGGACACTCTGCAGGAGCGGTAGCGGCAATTTTTGATGACTGTTTTTTTATAGCTTGTGATTTTCCTCTTACTAGTTTTGAACATTGTAATAGGGAAGCGAACAAGGTAGCGCAAGAGTTGGCTCAACTAGCAAAATATTCCGTGACGAGGGATTGGATTGAGGAGGCTATGGGAAATATTGTATCTCTACTTATAGATGATGTAACCATTATTTCTAATTAATAAAGTGGTGATGTTTTTCAAAGAAAAGATACGTGCGGGATTTGAGGACGGGAAATGGAGTCCAGATGAGGATGAGAGAACAGAGAAACACAGAGAGAGTTTCAGAGACTTATCAACGCATACCCCTCCTACATGGCACGTCTAGCTCTTATACACAAGAGGTAAGATCATGGTTAATAGGATAACCAACAACGAGCTATATGAAGTAGCCATGTCACATATAGTCAACTTAATAGCCAACGTGTATAAGAGCATGGTTAATAGTATAGCCAATTGTTGGCTATATGATGTTGACATGTCATATATATAGTCATCACTTATAGTCACTCATACAACAAGGTTAGCTATAAGGTTGGACGTGTGGCCGGTGGCGCCAGGTGAAACCTTCAACCGACCAAACCCTCCTACAGACGTGGCGGCTCCGACCAACTACGGCTTTCCCATCACAAATTTCAGATGCGGCGGCTTTGGGATAGCTCAATACACTAGTAGGAAATAGGGCTTTGATCCAGGCCGGGTAAGCCCATTAATCCTAGTTTTGGTGAAGCCACCCCAAACCCTAGAAGCGTTGCCAAGGCCACCCAAAACCCTAGAAGCATCGAGGCCACCCATATTTACCGAGTTAAAAGAGCGTTGTCACCGAGGCCACCCCAAACCCTAGAAGCGTTATTGAGGACACCCCAAACCGTAGAAGCATTTAGGCCACTAATTAATATTTCTTATTGTGATTAGCTAGCTAGGTCTATGTTTGCCACTGATATATCCATCTCTCATGTTTGTATATTAATTGCCATGTTGTAATATTTGCAGAAACTATGGATCAAAGAGACTTAGAACAAGAAGAGTTGTTGGTGTAGGGGAACGTAGTAATTCAAAAAAATTCTACGATCACGCAAGATCTATATAGGAGATGCATAGCAACGAGATGGGAGAGTGTGTCCACATACCCTCGTAGACCGAAAGCGGAAGCGTTTAGTAACACAGTTGATGTAGTCAAACGTCTTCGCGATCCAACCGATCCAAGTACCGAACGTACGGCACCTCCGCATTCAGCACATGTTCAGCTCGATGACGTCCCTCGTGCTCTTGATCCAGTTGAGGACGAGGGTGAGTTCCGTCAGCACGATGGCGTGGCGACGGTAATGATGATGTTACCGGTATAGAGCTTCACCTAAGCACTACGACAATATGATCAAGGTGTGTAAATGTTGCGGGGGGCACCGCCCACGGCTAAGGCAAAACTTGGTGTATCTTTGGGGTGCCCCCTCCCACGTATAAAAAGGAGGGGGAAGGAGGAGGCTGGCCCTTGAAAGTGCTAGTATCGACTAGAGGGGGGGTGAATAGGCTATTTTTATGAAAGTCTTCAAAACTTAGAAGTTTCAAAGACAAACAACAGAAATGACCTAATTAATATGCAGCGGAAGATAAACTACCCTAAGCAAGCCATAGTCAAGTATGCAATGATGTGAAAGTGCAGGACTAATAGCAGCTAGGTAGTAAGGATCAGGATGGAAGATAGTATGAAGCCAATCAACAGTAGCAGTCTAGCAATGAAGTCAAACAGATACACAGATAGGCACTGACTTCACGAAGACAAACTTAAGTAAGGTTGGGAAGGGATAGAACCAGTCGCTTGTTGAAGACACAGGATTTGTTAGACCAGTTCCAGTTGCTGTGACAACTGTACATCTGGTTAGGGAGGCTGAGATTTAACTCAGAAGACCGTGTCTTCACCTTATTCCCCTTGAGCTAAGGACACCGAGTCCTCGCCCAATCACTCTGGTAAGTCTTCAAGGGAGACTTCCAAACCTTCACAGACTTCGTTCACCGGCAATGCACAATGACTCTTGGATGCTCAGAACGCGACGCCTAACCGGCTGTAGGATTCACAGTCCTCAAGTGTAATAAGTCTTCAGGTCACACAGACAGAAAGACTTCAGTGATGCCTAACACTCTTTGGCTTTGGGTGTTTGGGCTTTGTCCTCGCAAGGATTTCTCTCTCTCTCAAATGCTTCGAGGTGGGTTGCTCTCAAACGACAAAAGCCGTGCACAAACTCTGAGCAGCCACCAATTTATGGTGTAGGGGGTGGGCTATTTATAGCCACTAGGCAACCCGAACTGATTTGTCCAAAATGACCCTGGGTCACTAAGGAATTGACACGTGTTCCAACGGTCAGATTTCAAACACACGCGGCAGCTTTACTTGGGCTACAAGAAAAGCTGACTCATACAGCTCTGGATAAGATTTGCTCTCATTATCTTCGCTCGAAGACATAGGATTTGAGTTGAGCATCACTTCAGTCACTCTGACTTAGTTCACTTGGACCCCACTTAATAGTACGGTGGTTCCTATGACTCAACAAAGAAGAAAAGGAAGCAACGAAACCACACAGTCTTCGCGCACCATAGTCTTCACTTAATGTCTTCTCATGTCATAGTACGGTGGTTCCTTTTGACTGTCGTATCCTCCTTGTCGTCGCCGTTAATGCGGCGTTTATTTTTGCTTCGACGTGACCTGCCATGTGGTCCTTAGTATCTGGACTGCCAGAATTTTTACTGAGGTTGTTGCTGCGAGCTAGCCAGCTATCCTCTCCCACGCAAAAGCGGGTCATTAATGTTGTGAGGGCTGCCATGGATTTCGGCTTTTCCTGTCCCAGGTGCCGGGCTAGCCACTCGTCGCGGATGTTATGTTTGAAGGCTGCGAGGGCCTCTGCATCCGGACAGTCGACGATTTGGTTTTTCTTTGTCAAGAACCGTGTCCAGAATTGTCTGGCCGATTCGTCTGGCTGCTGAATTATGTGGCTTAGGTCATCGGCGTCTGGTGGCCGCACATACGTGCCCTGGAAGTTGTCGAGGAATGCGGCTTCCAGGTCTTCCCAACATCCAATTGACTCTGCGGGCAAGCTGTTAAGCCAATGCCGAGCTGGTCCTTTAAGCTTGAGTGGGAGATACTTGATGGCATGGAGATCGTCGCCGCGGGCCATATGGATGTGAAGGAGATAATCTTCGATCCAAACCGCGGGGTCTGTTGTGCCATCGTAGGATTCAATGTTTACGGGTTTAAACCCTTCAGGGATTTGATGATCCATTACTTCGTCAGTGAAGCATAGCGGGTGTGCGGCGCCTCTATATTGAGCAATATCACGATGTAGCTCGAGAAAGCGTTGTCTGCTGTGCTCGGCCCGGTCGGAGTTATTGTACCTGGCGCGACGGTATTCGTCGTGGGTCGTGGGGCGCCCTCGTGATCCGTAGATGGATCTGGATTTCCTTGCTTTGTCCTCCAATACATCTCGCAAGTCCGGCGCGTTCCCTCTTGGCTTCTTACTTTTGGAGTGATGCCGGGGTACGGTCTTGGTGGAGGGCCTGGATGCCTCTCTGTCGTGACCACGGGGTGGTCGGTCTGCCGTATCGTGCGCTGGTGATGAAGGTATGTATGCTTCCTCCTCTAATCGGGGGAGCAACTTGCGTCTTGGGTAGCTTTTGGAGGGGCGTTCGAGTTTATACTCTTCAGCCGCGAGGACCTCGGTCCATCGATCGGCCAGCAGGTCCTGATCAGCTTGAAGCTGCTGCTGCTTTTTCTTTAGGCTATTTGCCGTGGCGATAAGCCTGCGTTTAAAACGCTCTTGTTCGACGGGATCCTCGGGCACGACGAATTCGTCGTCGTTGAGGCTTGCCTCGTCTTCGGAGGGAGGTATATAGTTATAGTCCTCGACCTATTCGTCTGATGCCCTCTCGTGAGGGCTTGCTTCTGCATCCTCCTGCGCTGAGTCTTGCTGGAGGGGATTATCTTCGGCACTCTCTGGGGTATTATTATCTCCTGTGTCGGAATCTCCATTCTTGCTGTGGCGGGATTTAGAGCGGTGCCGCTGACGCCGGCGCTTGGGCTGTTTCTTTAAGGAATCTGCCTCCGCCGCTTCTTCGCCGTCCCCATCTTTTGGGGTGTCCACCATGTATATGTCGTATGACGAGGTGGTCTTCCAGTGCCCTGTAGGCGCTAGTTCCTGTTCGTCTCCGGCATCGTCGTCCATAGCGTCGATGTCTTCGGAGTCGTAGTCTAGCATGTCGGTTAGATCGTCGACAGTGGCTACAAAGTGGGTGGTGGGTGGGCTCTGAATTTCTTCGTCGTCCGTATCCCAACCATCCTGGCCATAATCCGGCCAGGACTCTCCGGATAGCAAGAGATGCTTTAGCGAATTTAGGATGTCGCCAAAGGGCGAGTGTTGGAAGATGTCCGCGGCGGTGAATTCCATAACCGACGCCCAATTATATTCGATTGGCAGGGGCGTGGGAGGTCCGGAGTCCGGCAAGGAGTCCGGCACCTCAATTATATCCTGGCCATCGCCGTGGAAGTTGAAGCCCCCGAGGCGGTGTCCAACCACCGGTCCTCGATCTGGGCGATCGGCTCCGGACTAAGGGCCGAAGCGGATTCTTGTGCGGCCACCAAGGCACTATTCGGCGGCAGAGCTAGATCACGCCCATCGTAACAGTGCGGCACGCTTGGCTGTGGCTCGAGCCCGTCGAAGATCAAGTCCCCGCGGAGGTCGGCCGTGAAGTTTAGGCTTCCGAATCTGACCTGATGGCCAGGGGCGTAGCTTTCGATCTGCTCCAGATGGCCAAGTGAATTAGCCCGCAGTGCAAAGCCGCCGAATACAAAGATCTGTCCGGGGAGAAAAGTCTCACCCTGGACAGCGTTGTTGATTGAAGAAGCCATCGAGCCTATCGGTGACGACACAGAGGAACTCTCAATGAAAGCACCAATGTCGGTGTCAAAACCGGCGGATCTCGGGTAGGGGGTCCCGAACTGTGCGTCTAGGCGGATGGTAACAGGAGACAAAGGGACACGATGTTTTACCCAGGTTCGGGCCCTCTTGATGGAGGTAAAACCCTACATCCTGCTTGATTAATATTGATGATATGGGTAGTACAAGAGTGGATCTACCACGAGATCAAGGAGGCTAAACCCTAAAGCTAGCCTATGGTATGATTGTTGTAATGTATGTTGTGTCCTACGGACTAAAGCCCTCCGGTTTATATAGACACCGGAGAAGGCTAGGGTTACACAGAGTCGGTTACAATGGTAGGAGATCTACATATCCGTATCGCCAAGCTTGCCTTCCACGCCAAGGAAAGTCCCATCCGGACACGGGACAGAGTCTTCAATCTTGTATCTTCGTAGTCTTGGAGTCCGGCGGACGATGATAGTCCGGCTGTCCGGACACCCCCTAGTCCAGGACTCCCTCAGTGGTGGAACAGGAGCAGGGGCAGCAGCTAAGGCGTCAGGCTGCACAACAGGTGCTTCGGGAGCAGTTGTCTCATTAGCTTTAGGTGCAGCAGCCTCATTGGTTTCAGGTTCAGTGTCCACATTTGCTTCAGGCACACTGGTTGGTGCAGGCTCCACATTAGCGTCAGCCATGACTACGTCATTGGCTTCATTGGCGTTGGCGGTGGTAGCTTCATTTTCAACCTCCTCTTGACGAACAGGAGGGTCGGGCACAGGCACATTCACATCAGGAACTGCTTCTTCAATTACTGGGGGAGTAGGGACACGTACTTCTTCTTGAGTTTCCTCGGCTGATGCAGCCGGAATGTCTTCAGCAGCTTATGCTTCAGACTCGGAGACATTCACAGTTGGAGTAGGTTCAGAAAAGACTTGACGAGCAACAGGTGAACGTTGCACTTCTCCTTCTGGAACGCTCGACAGAGGGACTTGAGGCCTTTGTCCTTTGCGAAGCCTGCGAAATGCTGGCAACGCCTTAGGAGATGGTGCTGGGCCTCAAAGTCTTCATCCTCTTCTTGGACGGGGGGTGTAGCTTGTTGTTGTTGTTGTTGTGGAGTACTGGGGGAGTCTTGTAGCTGTGGGTGATCAGCCCATGATGCATCCTGAGCAATTGGCATCAGAGGACGACCAATGCTGATGAGTTTGCTGTTCGTATGAACAGGCGATGATACCACGTCATGTTCGATCTGAGGAAGAACTTCATCATCGGCTACATTGTCATCGTGACCAATGTCTTCAGCAGCGGTGGGTTCAGCTGCTGGAATATCTTCAGCTTCATGAGCCTCTATGGGAGCAGGCTCATGGACTATCATCCTTTGTTATTGATGTTCTGACGCTGGGCGAACCACTAAAATGGGTTCAACAACTAAGGGCTCTGTGGAAGCAGCCCTAGTCTTCTTGGTCTTGCGCTTCTTCTTGGAGGGAGCGGCATCAGAGGCTTCAGTATTCTTTCTCTTTCTGGCTTCAGCCTTGGCAGCCCTCGTCTTCTTCTGTTCTGAAGCAGTTGTGGTGACCTTTGGCTTCGAGCCAGTCATGCTGCTTGGGAAGATAATGCGAGGAGCTTCTTGGATTGAAGGTTCAGGCTGTTCAGCAGGAAGCTTCTTCTTCTTCTTTGCAGCCATCCTGGGGTCAATTCCAGGATGGCCAAGTGACTTGCGCTTCTCAGCCTCATTGTAGGCGAGCACACACTTATCAGCCAAACTCTTCATGCGCTCTCGAGAGCCCTGAGCTTCTTCACGCTTCTTCAGAAAAGCTTCTTTAAGCTCATGTAGCATGACTTTGAAGTTTCTGACGTCTTGAACACTTAGCTTGGCCACATGCTTCTTGAATTGAGCCTTCTCATAATCAATCTTGTTCTTGAGCTCAACGATGCACTGAGCGAGAGCTAGCTCAGAAGCAATGGCGCCATTGAAGGTGACACTGAGGCCAACGGGAAGCTGCAAATCTTCAAAGCTGAGATTGGGGGTATCGAACCACTCATCAATGAAGTTGTGGATGATTGCCACATCAAAGAGAGGCAAGTTGTTGAAGATTTCTGCTCCTTCCTTGCTCTTTATCAGCTGCTCAAGGGCATCATCAGCAAGATCTTCATCACTTGACAGATCAATGGGTTCTTCGCGCAGAATGGCGGCAGGAGTCAAGGCTTGATCAGTTGGTCTGACAAGTTGCTTTTTCTTCTCCGTTCTCTTGGAGACACGGGATTGATCTTCAGACTGCACACTGGCTTCAGGAGGTGCAGTGGCCAGTGGCGTCGCACGAGAAGTCTTCGGAGGTGCAGCTGATCTTGAAGCCTTTGGCTTCTTTTGCTTCTGCGGCTTTGGAGGAGGAGCTGGGGCTTCATCGGAGTCAGCATCATTTTCAGAATGATCTACTCTGGCACCTTGGACCACAATGTAGGTGATCAGGCCGTCAAGGTTGGAGAGGGGCCGATGACATTGGGATCAACATCACGGGAGCCGTCAGCACGAGGAGCAGAGGGACCTGGGTTGAAGTCCAATCCCAATGACTTCTTGTTCTTCTTGGCCGAAGCCACAACAAACTGGAAGTTGCGCTTGAAGAGAGAGTCGTCACGACACCAGAGTAGTGAAGTGGGATCGGCGTTCTCAGGCTGTGGTCCACGGACCATGCAAGGATAGAAGCCTTGAGCAATGGCTTCAGCTCTGTTCTTGGGTTGAAGGCCTCGATAGAGGATATCACCCCAAGGTCTCTTGATGGCATTCTTCTCTGCATATTCCTTCGTCACAAACTTGTACTTGAACCATTCCTCGGCCCAATAGCGTCGAATCCATTGGATTCGTGTCTTTCTCTGATGATGATTCTCTTCGGGATCTGGCTTGTAGAGTTCTGCTAGGTCATCAGGCAGATCTTTGGATGTTCCTTCTCTGCGCTGTCTGCCACCCTTCCTTGCTGATTTTTCTGCAGCCATGAACTTCAAACTGAATGGCTTCAATACGTTCAAAGGCTTCAGAGACTTACGCTTGCTGGTCAAGCAGGAACTGGCTTCGGGAGAATTGATATGATGCTGTAAGTATTCTGCAAATGAATGCAGACTATGAGAACCAAGGGGTTCTCCCACGAACATGTACCTGTGACAGCATTAGAGATGCGAGGGAAGGGGAAGAGGTCATATGCATTCTCAGAAGATTTTGAAGATAAATCAGTTTGAAGACATTGACCTCATGATGTGAAGACATTCACTTATATAGGTGAGTTGGTTCCAGATTTCTACCAATCCGTGAATAAGTACAAGTGAGGAATCAAACTAGACAGGAAATCTAAGTGAATTGACTAGGCAGTATGAGATGCAGACAGAATAGATCTAACATTGAATAGGTAGAAAGCAATTTCGGTAAACAGGATGAATCTTGAAGATCAAAAAGGTGGTAAAAATAGAGTTATAATTACTGCACGAAGAACTGCTAGATGGGATGAATAGGAGACCGAGCAGCTCAGCCCACCGTGCCCTAACTTGGCGACGGAGGACACCTACGGTGACGGCGGAGAGGACGATGTCCGCGGCCGGCATGAGGACGGCGTCGGAGAAGTCGCGCCAGCTAAGCGCTTTGTCGCCGGCGTCGTTGAGAGCTAGCGGTGGCGCTAGGGTTTTGACGGAGGTGGAGAGGTGGAAGAAGGATTTCTTTACTGCAGGGGACAAGTATTTATAAGTAGGTGAGCGACACAGCGCAATTACGCTGGTCCCCTGGCGGTTCACATCTGAGGGGCACGTGGCAAGCATGCAACATACTCAGAGTTGTCCCACGTTCCCACGCCCGCCAGGCATGTCGGAGAGTTGTTCCGGCTTCTCCGGATTTCAACAATAAAGATAAGTCATTTAAAATAGATTTAATGTTTGTCTCTTTGCCTTCTGCTGACTAGGACGCAGAGAAGACATTCGACAGTTTCAATAGAATGCATATGATTTGGACAGATAGAGTTTGAGATAGGAAGCATAGAGAGGTTAGGGTCCGATTACATTCACTTAGTTCAAAAGATCCAATCTTGAAGACATAGCTATAAGTGAATGCTGTAGAGGACAGAACACTAGTGTATATATATATATATATATATATATATATATATATATATATATATATATATATATATATATATCAGAAAGCAATCAAATCATCATAGTGTAGAAAATCATGAAGATAAAATCAAACTGAAGACAAACCAAATGCGAAGTCATTGCAATATAACGCCATGAGTGAAACACTTCAAACAGAGAAATTTGGTGGTGGCGTTACCCACCGTATAGGAAGTATTAGACCCAGACACGGCGCACAATTATCTGGCGCTCCGAAGTCAAATTCCATGTTAATGTATTCACACTCAGAGTGTAAATCTTCGTTGATTGAAGATATACATTACTTTGTGTGTTGCACATCTAAGTCATCAACATGCATAAGTGTTAGGATGTGTGCCTGATCACAGGACATTAGAGGATTCCAAGACATTTAGCTCACACGGTAACTTGCAAAACCTTTTCTCATCCAAGGGCTTTGTGAAGATATCTGCCAGTTGCTCTTCAGTTGACGTGAATGATGTTGATATCTTTCTTCATAACATGATTTCTGAGAAAGTGATGACAAATTTCAATGTGCTTTGTCTTTGAGTGCTGGACTGGATTGTTGGCTATCTTGATGGCACTTTCATTGTCGCAGAAGAGAGGTACTTGTTTCAGGTTGATGCCATAATCCTTGAGAGTTTGTTTCATCCATAGAAGCTGAGCACAACAGGATCCAACAGCAATGTATACAGATTCGGCAGTTGAGAGTGATACACAGTTCTGCTTCTTTGAAGACCAATAGACAAGTGATCGACCAAGAAAATGACATTTGCCTGATGTAGACTTGCGATCCACCTTGTCACCAGCATAATCAGCATCCGAGAATCCAACCAAATCAAATTTTGAGCCCTTGGGATACAATAATCCGAGTGTTGGGGTGTAAGTCAAATATCGAAGAATTCCCTTCACAGCTAAGTGATGCGATTCCTTTGGTGCCACTTGGAATCGAGCACACATGCAAACACTAAGCATAATATCTGGCCTAGATGCACATAGATAAAGCAAAGAACCAATCATGGAGCGGTATACCTTTTGATCGAACTCTTTACCATTGTCGTCGGGACCAAGATGGTGTTTGGCTGGCATTGGCGTCGTGTAGCCTTTGCAGTCTTCCATTCCAAACTTCTTCAGACAATCTTTGAGGTATTTTTCTTGAGATATGAAGATGCCATTTCTTTGCTGACGAATTTGAAGACCAAGGAAGAACTTCAGCTCACTCATCATGTACATGTGATATTGCTCTTGCATCATGTACCCAAACTCATCACTATACTTCTGGTTGGTGCAGCCGAAGATTATGTCATCCACATATTTTTGGCACACAAACAGTTCGCCATCATATGTCTTTGTGAAGAGTGTGGGATCGAGGGATCCAGGTTTGAAGCCTTTGCTCTTCAGGAAGTCTTTGGTTGTATCATACCATGCACGAGGAGCTTGTTTGAGGCCATACAGTGCTTTGTTTAGCTTGTACACCATATCGGGATGTTTTGGATCTTCAAAGCCAGGTGGTTGTGCGACATATACTTCTTCATCAATCTTGCCATTGAGAAATGCACTCTTTACATCCATTTGATATAGCAAGATGTTGTGATGATTAGCGTAGGCTAGCAGTATGCGAATAGCTTCAAGCCTAGCAACAGGAGCAAATGTTTCATCAAAGTCAATTCCTTCAACTTGAGTATATCCTTGATCCACAAGACGTGCTTTGTTTCTGACGACTTGACCATGCTCATCTTGCTTGTTTCGATATATCCACTTTGTTCCAATAATGTTATGCTTGCGAGGGTCAGGTCGCTTGACAAGTTCGCAAACATTATTCAGCTTGAACTGTTGAAGTTCTTCTTGCATGGCTTGAATCCATTCAGGTTCCATAAAAGCTTCAGCAACTTTCTTGGGTTCTGATATTGACACAAATGAAAAGTGCCCACAGAAGTTTGCTAGCTGTGTTGCTCTTGATCGAGTGAGTGGACCAGGCGCATTGATGTTGTCAATTATCTTCTCTATTTGAACTTCATTTGCAACACGAGGATGAACAGGACGAAGATTTTGCTCTCGCTGATCATTGTCATCATTGGGAGGATTGTCTTCGGTCTGAGCATTGTCTTCAGGTTGATTTGGTGCAGAGATGATAAGTTCCTCTTCAGGCTGTGCTTCAGAGGGCATGATTTCACCAGTTCCCATCAGCTTGATAGACTCGCTTGAAGGAGCTTCATCTAGTGTACTTGGCAGAATCTCTCTCTGTGAACCATTGGTTTCATCAAATTTCACATTAACAGTTTCAACGATTTTGTAGAGATAAAGGTTGAAGACTCTATAGGAGTGTGAATCCTTTCCATAGCCAAGCATGAAGCCTTCGTGAGCCTTAGGTGCAAATTTTGACTTGTGATGGGGATCCTTGATCCAGCATCTAGCTCCAAATACTCTGAAGTAACTGACGTTTGGCTTCTTGCTAGTAAGGAGCTCATATGATGTTTTGTTTAGAAGCTTATGGATGTACACACGGTTGATGATGTGACATGCTGTATCAATAGCTTCAGGCCAGAACTTTCTTGGTGTCTTGTACTCATCTAGCATTGTTCGAGCCATCTCAATGAGGGTTCTATTTTTGCGCTCAACGATGCCATTTCGCTGAGGTGTGTATGGAGCAGAGAACTCATGAGTGATTCCCATTGTATCCAGATACAGATCAAGTCCAGTGTTCTTGAATTCAGTGCCATTGTCACTTCTGATGTGCTTGATCTTCACGCCATAATTGTTCATTGCTCGATTTGCAAAGTGCCTGAAGACATCTTGCACTTCAGTCTTTTAAAGAATTATATGAACCCATGTGTATCTTGAGTAGTCATCAACAATGACGAAGCCATAGAGACAGGCAGTTGTTGTGAGGGTGGAGTAGTGAGTATGTCCAAATAAGTCCATGTGTAACAGCTCGAAGGGTTGAGGTGTTGTCATGATTGTCTTCGAGGGGTGCTTTGCCCTTCTCATCTTTCCAGCTTCACAGGCACCATACAGATGATCTTTCTTGAACTTGACATCCTCGATGCCAATGACATGCTTCTTCTTGACGAGTGAGTGTAAGTTCCTCATGCCAGCATGTCCTAGCCTTCGATGCCAGAGCCAGCATTCTGAAGATTTTGTGAGAAGACATACGGCAAGCTGTTGACCTGCTGAGAAGTCTACCATGTATAGATCATCTTTTCGATACCCTTCAAAGACTAGAGATTTGTCAGATTCCATAAGTACAAGGCAACAATATTTTCCAAATATCACAATCATGTTCAAGTCACAAAGCATTGAGACAGACATTAAGTTGAAACCAAGGGATTCAACAAGCATCACTTTATCCATGTATTGATCCTTTGAGATTGCAACTCTACCTAGACCCAATACCTTGCTTTTACCAGTGTTAGCAAATGTAATGTGACTCTTCTCGGATGGACGTAAGGTTGAGTCCATGAGAAGACTTCGATCACCAGTCATATGATTTGTGCATCCACTGTCCACAATCCATTCTGAAGCTTTTGGTGATGTACCCTACAGTGCAGTTTAGGAGGATAGGCTTCACAAGAGTGTTGTGAAGCATAAGCATTTGACACATACAGGGACAATCATAGCTTATATCAAAGTTAGGACATAGTATGACTGATAAGAGATTCAGATGTGAAGTATATAGAATGACATTTTATCGTGCGTCCTGAATGTGTTTTAGGTCCCCAGCAATAGTATTGGACGCCATTGATTGCTGGCTGGAGACCGTATTCTGCAAAAGAGAGTTAGTTTTTCTTTGGCACCCACATCTTCAGTGGTGGCTTAGAAGCAATGAGTCTAAGTGCAACATCTGAGAATTTTGGCTTTGAAGCCCTAGCAAATAGCCTTGCAGGAGATGAATGATACTCATATGAATAAGCAGAAAAGTTCTTAGTCCTATGAACATAGCGGTTCGAAGATACATGCTCATATTCATAAGTCTGAGCATGATTTCCCTACAAAACATTGGCGTTAGGGTGACTCATGTGAGTCCTGTATCTGTATGAAGCCTTTGGGCCACATGAAGCTATAGGTCTGGGGTTTGTCTTCTTCCTTGGTGGTGTCATGACGACATTCACAGGAAGATTCTCAATGTACTGCTTAGGTACGCAGATCTTCTTCATAGGTGGTCCATTCCTGCAGTTAGTACCAATGTACCTGGCAAACACTTCACCATTCTGATTTTTGAACAACTTATAGTTTGCATCAAAGGATTCATCAATGATAATAGGATTAGCACAGGTAAAGCCAGATAAAGTGGATGGATCTACTGAAGGTTCCTTTGCAGCAACCCATGTGGTTTTGGGGTACTGCTCAGGTTTCCAGTACGAGCCATCAACATTCATTTTCCTCTCGAACCCAACACCCTCCTTCCTAGGGTTTTGGTTCAGAATCTGCTTTTTGAGGACATCACAGAGAGTCTGATGTCCCTTCAAACTTTTGTACATCCCTATTTCAAGCAATGTCTTCAACATAGCATTTTCCTCAGCAACAGCGGTGGTATCCTCCGCAGAGGGGTTAGTAACCACATCAGTAGGTGAAGACAATAAAACAGTAGCGACAGTGGAACATTCAGCAACACATGTAGCGTTATCACGCTCAATGCATTTTAGACATGGTGGTTCAAATCCATCCTGAGCGGAACTGATCTGTTGAGCGCGAAGTGACTCATTCACCTTTTGAAGATCTTCATGAGCCGCTCTCAATTTCTCAAGCTCTTGTTTCCTTTGAAGATAATCATAGGAGAGCCTTTCATAAGTAGTTGAGAGCGATTCATGACTACCTTCAAGTTCTTGGTACTTAGCATGAAGATTTTTTATGTCATCAACTAAGGACTGTGAACGTGTCATTTCAGCGTCCAACAGGTCATGGCTTTTGTCTAACAGTTTTTGAGTATGTTCCATAGCCTTTTGTTGTTCAGTTGCAATTTTAGCAAGTGTTTTATAGCTGGGTTTGGATTCACAATCAGAATCATCTTCACTTGAAGTTTGAAAGTAAGCATCGTGTGATTTTACCTTGGCACCATGTGCCATGAAGCAGTAGGTGGGAGTAGGATCGTCTTCATCATTAGCTTCAGCGTTGGTGTGGAAGTCATTGTCTTCAGTGTTGAAGATGGACTTGGCGACATAGGCTGTGGCTAGAGCCAGACTTGCAATGCCAGGGTCAGACTCCTCTCCAGACTCCACCTCCGCCTCCTCAGAAGCATACTCCTCCTCTGAATCCATTTCCTTGCGAACAAAAGCACGAGCCTTGCCAGATGAGCTCTTCTTGTATGATGAAGACTTGGAAGAAGACTTAGAAGACTCTGAGGATTTCTTCTTCTTCTTGTCATCAGAATCATATTCCTTGCTTTTCTTCTTGTTCTTCTCATTGTCCCACTGTGGACACTCAGATATGTAGTGACCAGGTTTCTTGCACTTGTGGGAGGTTCTCTTTTTGTGGTCATGGGTGGAAGCTTCATCATTCCTTGAGCTGGATCGTGAAGACTTTCTGAAGCCTTTCTTCTTAGTGAACTTCTGGAACTTCTTCACAACCATAGCAAGTTCCTTTCCAATGTCTTTAGGATCTTTAGAACTGCAGTCAGATTCTTCTTCAAATGAGGAAACAACTTTTGCCTTCAAGGCGCGAGTTCGGCCATAGTTTGGGCCATAGATATATCTTTTCTCAGATAGCTGGAACTCATGTGTGTTGAGCCTCTCAAGTATATCAGACGGATCGAGTGACTTGAAGTCAGGACGTTCTTGTATCATGAGGGCAAGGGTGTCAAAGGAGCTGTCAAGTGATCTCAACAATGTCTTGACGATTTCATGCTTGGTAATCTCAGTTGCGCCAAGAGCTTGAAGTTCATTTGTGGTGTCAGTGAGGCGATCAAACGTGAGCTGAACATTTTCATTGTCGTTTCTCTTGAAGCGGTTGAAGAGGTTGCGAAGAACACTGATTCTTTGATCTCTCTGGGTTGAGACGCCTTCGTTGACCTTGGATAGCTAGTCCTAGACTAGCTTTGACGTTTCCAGAGCACTCACACGGCCATACTGTCCTTTGGTCAGATGACCACAGATGATGTTCTTTGCAGTAGAGTCCAGTTGAATGAACTACTTGACATTAGTGGGGGTGACACCTTCACCAGTTTTGGGAACGCCATTCTTGACGACATACCAGAGGTCGACATCAATGGCTTCAAGATGCATACGCATCTTATTCTTCCAGTAAGGATATTCAGTTCCATCGAACACGGGGCAAGCAGCGGAGACCTTGATTATCCCTGCGGTCGACATAGCTGAAACTCCAGGTGGTTAAACCGAATCACATAGAACAAGGGAGTACCTTGCTCTGGTACCAATTGAAAGTGCTAGTATCGACTAGAGGGGGGTGAATAGGCAATTTTTATGAAAGTCTTCAAAACTTAGAAGTTTCGAAGACAAACAACAGAAATGACCTAATTAATATGCAGCAGAAGATAAACTACCCTAAGCAAGCCATAGTCAAGTATGCAATGATGTGAAAGTACAAGACTAATAGCAGCTAGGTAGTAAGGATCAGGATGGAAGATAGTATGAAGCCAATCAACAGTAGCAGTCAAGCAATGAAGTCAAACAGATACACAGATAGGCACTGACTTCACGAAGACAAACTTAAGTAAGGTTGGGAAGGGATAGAACCAGTCGCTTGTTGAAGACACAGGATTTGTTAGACCAGTTCCAGTTGCTGTGACAACTGTACGTCTGGTTAGGGAGGCTGAGATTTAGCTCAGAAGACCGTGTCTTCACCTTACTCCCCTTGAGCTAAGGACACCTAGTCCTCGCCCAATGACTCTGGTAAGTCTTCAAGGGAGACTTCCAAACCTTCACAGACTTTGTTCACCGGCAATCCACAATGACTCTTGGATGCTCAGAACGCGACGCCTAACCGGCTGGAGGATTCACAGTCCTCAAGTGTAATAAGTCTTCAGGTCACACAGACAGAAAGACTTCAGTGATGCCTAACACTCTTTGGCTCTGGGTGTTTGGGCTTTGTCCTCGCAAGGATTTCTCTCTCTCTCAAATGCTTCGAGGTGGGTTGCTCTCAAACGACAAAAGCCGTGCACAAACTCTGAGCAGCCACCAATTTATGGTTTAGGGGGTGGGCTATTTATAGCCACTAGGCAACCCAACCTGATTTGTCCAAAATGACCCTGGGTCACTAAGGAACTGACACGTGTTCCAACGGTCAGATTTCAAACACACGCGACAGCTTGGGCTACAAGCAAAGCTGACTCATCCAGCTCTGGATAAGATTTTCTCTCATTATCTTCGCTCGAAGACATAGGATTTGAGTTGAGCATCACTTCAGTCACTCTAACTTAGTTCACTTGGACCCCACTTAACAGTACGGTGGTTCCTATGACTCAACAAAGAAGAAAAGGAAGCAACGAAACCACACAGTCTTCGCGCACCATAGTCTTCACTTAATGTCTTCTCATGTCATAGTCTTCAATATGAATATCTTCTCATACCACCATTGTCTTCAATGTCTTCATACATTTTTAGGGGTCATCTCCGGTAGGTAAACCGAATCAATGAGGGACACTACCTGCGTTATCCTGCAATTCTCACAAACGCATTAGTCCCTCAACCAACTTTGTCGTCAATACTCCAAAACCAACTAGGGGTGGCACTAGATGCACTTACAGCTATAGAGGGGGTGCGCCAAGGTGGGGAGTCTACTTGGACTCTCGGTCCAAGTAGGGTTCGCCCCCCTTTCCTATTCCAACTAGGAGAAGGAGGGAAGGGAGAAGAGGGGAGAAGGAAGGAGGGGGCGCCACCCCCTCCTAGTCCAATTCCGACCAGCCCATGGGAGGCGCGCGGCCACCCCTTGAGGCCCTTCTCTCCTTTCACCTAAAGCCCATTAAGGCCCATTACTCTCTCAGGGGGGGGGGGGTTCCGGTAACCTCCCGGTACTCCGGAAAGTACCCGAACTTCTTCGGAACCTTTCCAACGTCTGAATATAGCCTTAAAATATATAAATCTTTATGTCTCGACCATTTCGAGACTCCTCGTCATGTCCGTGATCTCATCCGGGACTCCGAACAATCTTCGGTCATCAAAACACATAACTCATAATACAAATCGTCATCGAACGTTAAGCGTGCGGACCCTACGGGTTAGAGAACTATGTAGACATTATCGACACACATCTCCGATCAATAACAAATAGCGGAACCTGGATGCTCATATTGGATCCTACAAATTCTACGAAGATCTTTATCTGTCAAACCGCATAACAACATACATTGTTCCCTTTGTCATCGGTATGTTACTTACCCGAGATTTGATCATCGGTATCATCATACCTAGTAAAGTCTCGTTGCCGGCAAGTCTCTTTACTCGTTCTGTAATGCTTCATCCCGCAACTAACTCATTAGTCACATTGCTTGTAAGGCTTATAGTGATGAGCATTACCGAGAGGGCCCAGAGATACCTCTCCGAAACATGGAGTGACAAATTCTAATCGCGATCTATGCCAACCCAACAAACACCTTCGGAGACACCTATAGAGCATCTTTATAATCACCCAGTTATGTTGTGACATTTGATAGCACACAAGGTGTTCCTCCGGTAGTCGGGAGTTGCATAATCTCATAGTTTGAGGAACGTGTATAAGTCATGAAGAAAGCAGTAGCAATGAAACTGTAATGATCATAATGCTAAGCTAACGGATGGGTCTTGTCCATCACATCATTCTCCGAATGATGTGATTCCGTTTATCAAATGACAACACATGTCTATGGTTAGGAAACATAACCATCTTTGATTAACGGGCTAGTCAAGTAGAGGCATACTAGGGACACTATGTTTTGTCTATGTATTCACACATGTATTAAGTTTCCGGTTAATACAATTCTAGCATGAATAATAAACATATATCATGATATAATGAAATATAAATAACAACTATATTATTGCCTCTAGGGCATATTTCCTTCAGTCTCCCACTTGCACTAGAGTCAGTAATCTAGATTATAAAGTAATGAATCTAACACCCATGGAGTCTTGGTGCTGATCATGTTTTGCTCGTGGAAGAGGCTTAGTCAACGGGTCTACAACATTCAGATCCGTATGTATCTTGCAAATCTCTATGTCTCCCTCCGACACTTGATAACGGATGGAATTGAAGCGTCTCTTGATGTGCTTGGTTCTCTTGTGAAATCTGGATTCCTTTGCCAAGGCAATTGCACCAGTATTGTCATAAAAATTTTCATTGGACCCGATGCACTAGGTATGACACCTAGATCGGATATGAACTCCTTCATCCAGACTCCTTCATTTGCTGCTTCGTAAGCAGCTATGCACTCCGCTTCACATGTAGATCCTGCCACGATGCTTTGCTTGGAACTGCACCAAATGACAGCTCCACCCAATAAAAATATGTATCCAGATTGTGACTTAGAGTCATCCAGATCAGTGTCAAAGCTGGCATCGACATAACCATTTATGACGAGCTCTTTGTCACCTCCATAAACGAGAAACATATCCTTAGTCCTTTTCAGGTATTTCAGGATGTTTTTGACCGTTGTCCAGTGCTCCACTACAGTATTACTTTGGTACCTCCCTGCTATACTTATAGCAAGGCACACATCAGGTCTGGTACACAACATTGCATACATGATAGAACCTATGGCTGAAGCATAGGGAATGACTTTCATTTTCTCTCTATCTTCTGTAGTGGTCGGGCATTGAGTCTGACTCAACTTCACACCTTGTAACACAGGAAAGAACCCTTTCTTTCACTGATCCATTTTGAACTTCTTCAAAGCTTTATCAAGGTATGTGCTTTGTGAAAGTCCAATTTTTTTTTGACTGTACACAGTAGGGCAAAACCCCACTGCAATTTTTTTAAATTATATAAAAAGAGAGTTCAAACATACAAGGCTTGAGATAAGCTCGGAGTGAAAGTCCAATTAAGCGTCTTGATCTATCTCTATAGATCTTGATGCCCAATATGTAAGCAGCTTCACCGAGGTCTTTCATTCAAAAACTCTAATTCAAGTATCCTTTTATGCTATCCAGAAATTCTATATCATTTCCAATCAACAATATGTCATCCACATATAACATTATAAATTCTACGGAGATCCCACTCACTTTCTTGTAAATACATGCTTCTCCAAAATTCTGTATAAAACCATATGCTTTGATCACACTATCAAAGCGTTTATTCCAACTCCAAGAGGCTTGCACCAGTCCATAAATGGATCGCTGGAGCTTGCACACTTTGTTAGCACCCTTTGGATCAACAAAACCTTCTAGTTGCATCACATACAACTCTTCTTCCAGAAATCCATTCAGGAATGCAGTTTTGACATCCATTTGCCAAATTTCATAATCATAAAATGCAGCAATTTCTAACATGATTCGGACAGACTTAAGCATCGCTACAGGCGAGAAAGTCTCATTGTAGTCAACTCCTTGAACTTGTCGAAAACCTTCCGCAACAATTCGAGCTTTGTAAACAGTAACATTACCGTCAGCGTCAGTCTTCTTATTGAAGATCCATTTATTTTCAATGGCTTTCCGACCACCGGCCGAATCCACCAAAGTCCACACTTTGTTCTCATACATGGATCCCATCTCAGATTTCATGGCCTCAAGCCATTTCACGGAATCTGGGCTCATCATCGCTTCCTCGTTGTTCGTAGGTTCATCATGGTCTAGTAACATGACTTCTAGAAGAGGATTACCGTACCACTCTGGTATGAACCATACTCTGGAAGACCTACGAGGTTCTATAGTAACTTGATCTAAAGTTTTGTGATCATCATCATTAGCTTCCTCACTAATTGGTGTAGGAATCACTGGAACTGATTTCTGTGATGAACTACTTTCCAATTCGGGAGAAGGTACAATTACCTCATCAAGCTCTACTTTCCTCCCACTCACTTCTTTCAAGAGAAACTCCTTCTCTAGAAAGGATCCATTTTAGCAACGAATATCTTGCCTTCGGATCTGTGATAGAAGGTGTACCCAATAGTTTCCTTTGGGTATCCTATGAAGACGCACTTCTATGATTTGGGTTTGAGCTTATCAGGTTGAAGCTTTTTCACATAAGCATCGCAGCCCCAAACTTTAAGAAATGACAACTTTGGTTTGTTGCCAAACCACAGTTCGTAAGGCGTCGTCTCAACAGATTTTGATGGTGCCTTATTTAAAGTGAATGTAGCCGTCTCTAAAGCATAACCCCAAAACAATAGCGGTAAATCAGTAAGAGACATCATAAATCACACCATATCCAATAAAGTATTGTTATGATGTTCGGACACACCATTACACTGTGGTGTTCCAGGTGGCGTGAGTTGCGACACTATTCCACATTGTTTCAAATGAAGACCAAACTCGTAACTCAAATATTCTCCTCCACGATCATATCATAGAAACTTTATTTTCTTTTTGATGATTTTCCACTTCACTCTGAAATTCTTTGAACTTTTCAAATGTTTCAGACTTATGCTTCATTCAGTAGATATAACCATATCTAGTCAAATCATTTGTGAAGGTAAGAAAATAACGATACCCGCTGTCGGTGTCAAAACCGGGGGATCTCGGGTAGGGGGTCCCGAGCTGTGCGTATAAGGCTAATGGTAACAGGATGCAGGGGACACAATGTTTACCCAGGTTTGGGCCCTCTCGATGGAGGTAATACCCTACTTCTTGCTTGATTGATCTTGATGATATGAATATTACAAGAGTTGATCTACCACGAGATCGTAGAGGCTAAAGCCTAGAAGCTAGCCTATGATTGTGATTGTTGTTGTCCTATGGACTAAACCCTCCAGTTTATATACACACCAGAGGGGGCTATAGGGTTACACAGAGTCGGTTATAGAGAAGGAGATCTACATATCCGAATTGCCAAGCTTGCCTTCCATGCAAAGGAGAGTCCCACCCGGACACGGGATGAAGTCTTCAATCTTGTATCTTCATAGTCCAACAGTCCGGCACAAGTACATAGTCCGGCTATCCGAGGACCCCCTAATCCAGGACTCCCTCACCCGCCACGAGCCTCAACACTCATTGGACCGCATACATCGGTATGTATTATTTCCAATAAGTCAGTAGCTCGTTCCATTGCTCCGGAGAACAGAGTTTTTGTCATCCTGCCCATGAGGCATGGTTCGCGAGCATCAAGTGATTCATAATCAAGTGATTCCAAAAGCCCATCAGCATGGAGTTTCTTCATGCGCTTTACACCGATATGACCTAAACGGCAGTGCCACAAATAAGTTGCACTATCATTATCAACTTTGTATCTTTTGGCTTCATTATTATGAACATGTGTATCACGATGATCGAGATTCAACAAAAATAGACCACTCAGCAAGGGTGCATGACCATAAAAGATATTACTCTCTGATTTAAATGAATAACCGCCTTGCATAAAACAAGATCCAGATATAATGTTCATGCTCAATGCTGGCACCAAATAACAATTATTCAGGTCTAAAACTAATCCGGAAGGTGCATGTCAAGGTAGCGTGCCGAAGGCGATCACATCGACCTTCGAACCATTTCCAACTGTCGGGGGATGAACTGACCCACGGACAGCTATGGGGCCGGCGGACCGAGCCCCTTTCGGTTCGGCGGGGGGCGGAGATCACACGAAGAGCAGATCGAGGCGAAGCACACGAGCGATTTACCCAGCTTCGGAGCTCTCCGGAGAGATAATACTCCTACTGCTGCATGTTTGATTGTATTGAGTTCTTGCTCGGGAGCGCTAATTGCTACAGTACACACTAGCTGCTAACGAGACCGAGCGTGAGTGTTTTCTGGCTTCGAACCCCCCTCTACGTTGCGCATGGGCCTCCTTTTATATGCTCAAGGGGTCACCGACAGGTGGCAACGTAGACAAGGGCAAAAATGGAAAGGAGTTGCGGTTGGTACAACTACTTGTACAGTGTATCATACCTAACCCTGACGGCAGGGGACAAAGGCATTAAATGCCCGTCTGTGTCGCCGAAATAGTGCAAACAGGGACCGTTAGGGGCGCCACCGCTTGCCACGATGGCAATCTTGTCAGCGCCGCTTGCCACCTCGCACCGCTGGCTGCACAGCCTCTCGCCACGCGCGCCTGGAAAGGTCCCAGGACGACACGTTGGTGGATGTGCTGGAGCGCAGGTGCAGAGTGGTAGCTTGCCGCGGTCGTTGTCTTGTCGCGTCCGGAAGCTTGCCGCTCACCGGGCCTTGCCGGGGCGCGTGGCGCGTCACGGCAAGTTCCTTGAGATGTCTCGGTTGGCCTTCCCGGCAAGCTCCTCTTGCCGGGGCCTTGTCTCCTTGGCTTGAATACATTGTTCTTGAATGGCTCCAAAGGAACCACGGAGGACCTTGGCGGTCACCCGGCAAGCCTTGCCGCGGGGTGCTGCGACTGCCCGTGCACAAGTTCGGGATACTAGGGTACCCCTACTCTAGTACACCGACACCAACACGCATCGTCACCTCGTCCTTAGACAATCTTCGTTTAATCCGTAGCCCCTGTTTTGAGATGCAAATATGAGCAACAGAAACAATATCAAATACCTAGGCGCTACTACGAGCATTAGTAAGGAACACATCAATAACATGTATATCACATATACCTTTCACTTTGCCATCCTTCTTATCCGCCAAATACTTGGGCAGTTCCTCTTGCAGTGACCAGTCCCTTTGCAGTAGAAGCACTCAATTTCGGGCTTAGGTACAGACTTGGGTTTCTTCTCCTGAGCAGCAACTTTCTTGCTGTTCTTCTTGAAGTTCCCCTTCTTTCTTTTGCCCTTTTTCTTGAAACTAATGGTCTTGTTTACCATCAACACTTGATGCTCCTTTTGGATTTCTACCTCCGCGGCCTTTAGCATTGCGAAGAGCTCGGGAATTGTCTTATTCATCCCTTGCATATTCACGAAGCCTTTATAGCTTGGTGGCAGTGATTGAGAACTCTGTTAATGACACTATCACCAGGAAGATTAACTCCCAGCTGAGTCAAGTGGTTATGATACCCAAACATTCTGAGTATGTGTTCACTGACAGAACTATTCTCCTCCATTTTGCAGCTATAGAACTTGTTGGAGACCTCATATCTCTCAACTCGGGCATTTGCTTGAAATATTAACTTCAACTCTTGGAACATCTCATATGCTCCATGACGTTCAAAATGTCTTTGAGGTCCCGATTCTAAGCCGTAAAGCATGGCACACTAAACTATCGAGTAGTCATCAACACGCGTCTGCCAGGCATTCACAATGTCTGCAGTTGCTGGCGCGGGTGGTACACCTAGCGGTGCTTCCAGGACGTAATTCTTCTGTGCAGCAATGAGGATAATCCTCAAGTTACAGACCCAGTCCTTGTAATTGCTACCATCATCTTTCAATTTAGCTTTCTCTAGGAATGCATTAAAATTCAAAGGAATGGTAGCACATGCCACTGATCTGCAATAACATAGACATGCAAAATAACTATCAGGACTAAGTTCATGATAAATTAAAGTTCAATTAATCATATTACTTAAGAACTCCCACGTTGACAGATATCCCTCTAGTCATCTAAATGATCACGTGATCCAAATCAACTAAACCATGTATGATCATCACGTGAGATGGAGTAGTTTTTAGTGGTGAACATCACTGTGTTGATCATATCTACTATATGATTCACGTTTGACCTTTCGGTCTCAATGTCCCAAGGCCATATCTGCATATGCTAGACTCGCCAAGTTTAACCCGAGTATTCTGCATGTGCAAAACTGGCTTACACCCGTTGTATGTGAACATAGAGCTTATCACATCAGATCATCACGTGGTGTCTCGGCACGACGATTTGTGGCAACGGTGCATACTCAGGGAGAACACTTATACCTTGAAATTTAGTAAGGGATCATCTTATAATGCTACCGCCGTACTAAGCAAAATAAGATGCATAAAAAGATAAACATCACATGCAATCAAAATATGCGACATGATATGGCCATCATCATCTTGTGCTTATGATCTCCATCACCGAAGCATCGTCATGATCTCCATCGTCGTCGGCGCGACACCTTGATCTCCATCGTAGCATCATTGTCGTCTCGCCTTGCTTCTACGACTATCGCTACTTCTTAGTGATAAAGTAAAGCAATTACATGGCAATTGCATTGCATACAATAAGGCGACAACCATATGGCTCCTGCACTACAAAAAAATACACTTCCGTGATGATACGTGTTTGTCACAGTATGTCGCGTTTTTTGTCATGCATGTACATTCATGAGGATTTTATGACAGAATCAAGATAGTCATACTTGTGCTGTCGTAGAAGTGTTCCATGACATTACCAAAATTATCATCACGGAAGTGTCCACTTCCATGACGATAAGTCGCGCGTCACAGAACTGCTTTCGTCAAGGGTGACCGACACGTGGCATCCATCGTAACGGAACACCGTTAAGCTATCGGGTCGGGTTTTGGATCCGATAACCCGTTAACAGCCCTGATCAATGGGGATTTTCCACGTGTAAAATCATCATTGGCTTGAGGAAACACGTGTTGGCTCATCATTGGGACATATGTCATCCACTCACTAGACAGAAGGCGCCTATGATACGTCGACACGTGGCACGGCCCAACAGTGGCCCATTTCTATGAAAAGGCCAACCCGTTTGACTTGGTCAAAAGCTGGCGGGCTGGCCCATGGAAAGCCTGTGAACGGCCTGTTAGCATATAGCCCATTTACAGCCCGCTAACCCAAGGCCCGTTACGCCCTATGCGAATTAGGCCCAGTAGCTTCATCTGGGCCATCCAATATGATTCCAGCCCGTTTTCACTTCTGGCCCATGTATGGCCCATGACGTCTTTCGGCCCATATGAGGCCCTTTGTAACTCTTGGCCCATTAGCGGCCCGTGCTGAAACTGGCCCGTAATGAACAGTGTATTACTTTAGACCCATTAATAGCCGGCGGTGAAACTGGCCCGTAATGAAGAGTGTAGCACTTTATACCCATTAACGGACTGTTATTCCATTGGGCCGTTTCCAGCCCAAGTTAACTTTCGGCCTTCTGAGGGCCCATTTATTCTTGGGCTCATTTGGAGCATTCGGTTACTTACGGCCCATTACTGTCATTTTCTGCTTGTGGGCCAAATTCAGCCTGTCGTTACAGTCAGCCCGTTTGTGGTCCGTTAGTCTGTTGGGCCATTTTCATAGCATCACCAAATACGGCCTATTAACGGCCCATTATGGTCAGCCCATAAAACATACTATTTACATTATAGGCCCGTCTACGGCCCATTAAAGGCTCGTACAAGACCCATAAATGAGTCGGCGGCCCATGGATCCTATGTGACGTAGAACGGCCATGTATCCTACGAGACGTAGAAGGCCCATGGATCCTACAAGACGTAGAAGGCCCATGGATCCTACGAGACGTAGAAGGCCCATGGATCCTACGAGACGTAGAAGGCCCATGGATCCGACGGCCCGTGAAGGGCCATGGTCGGGCGAGTTGGCCCCTATTTGAACGATATAGCATATTCAAAGAATTATCATACTCAATACTATCACCTCTAAAAAGCATACACTATACAAAAAAGAGATCAAGGCATAGAAAGGTAGAATAATCCTACACTATACAATAAAGAAATTACAGCCGATTATACCCACTGGGCATTATGGTTCGGCACAGATGATAATAAAGCATACACAAACAGCAAATTACATACACCGGGCAAATACAGCTCATACATCTTGGACGCGCATCAACTTAACTCCATTTGAACTATAATCTCTTCAGAAAATAGAATTGGCCGGATTCAGATGGCACAAATTTCAGCGTGCAAAATCTCCAATTCCTTCATGGTTACCTCGGTGTCTTGTTTCATTTTTTGAATCCTGTATCTAATACCTGCATGTCCAGTCTCAACTTGTTGATTATATGTTGACAATCATGTACACGTTGTCTTGCCACCTCTAGTTGATGCTCGAGAACATCATCACATTCCAATTCCAATCCATAACCATTCGGTAACGGCCATGCCGCACTGCTCGCAGATTTTTGTGTTGATGTCACTTCATCCTGAAATGTTTCTGTAAGTACACATGACTAGGGCAAAAATATAGTTACAACAGTGAAGCGAACAAGACACTATTTTGTACTACATGGCAAAACAGGACTAACAATAATGTTACATGTCACTTTCACAAAACAAATGTTACACGTCATGAAGCATAAGTAAGCAAGCAGTTGGCCATTCTGTACCTCAATTAAAGTCTTAGGGAGCATAATGAACAGTAGAGGGTTTCATACAAATATACTACAGCAGGCAAAACTATGCAATCATTAGCGTAGTATAAACTAGATTGTGAGCCTCATGCAATAATAGTTGGTTAATAGACTTGAAAGCTTCAGGCACACTTCGGCAGAGTAATTAAATGGTAAGGCCTTTAATTATGTCAACTAATAGTGATACAAGTACCAAACATCAGGCATGATTATTTGGGCATCTCATTAAGTGAGGACAAATAAAGCAATTGAAAAGAGAAAATTAACTATGCCTAAAACAAACAAGGAATTGAACTGTTGAGTTGCATATAGTGACTTACCTTAGCAGGTTGAAGAGGCTCAGCGCAGCTCCTACTTCTCTTGCAAGGCTCCTTCCTAACATCTTGTACTTGGAAATCCTCAATCTTATCTTCATTGCACCCCCTCTGCAAGGTGACACAAACTAGTTACTCATCTCCTTGGAAGATAAATATGCATACTTTCCAGTCTGTGAACATAAAAGGATGAGATTATAACAAAACAACACCACATAATGAAACATTCCGCATCTCTTGCACTTGCACACAATGAAATGAGCATTTACTATGTCTGCACTATGTAAAAACTAGGCACACCTTCGAACTGGATCTCCAGGTACTCTTGGAGAGCCTACTGTAGTGTACAACCAAATCTTTATGTCACCTATGAGTTAGACAAGGCCCCACTACAGCAGCCCTTAGTGTTTAAATCATTGACAAGCTCTAGAGTGTTAGGTCAAGAACAGCAAGCAATCAAAGCAAACAGTCCTAGTATAGCTGGCTGATGCAAACAAGCAATTGAACAGATGTGTGAGCAAATCTTACATATCAAGAAAAGAAGCAAAGAAGGAGACTTACAGACCATCACTTGACTGACCAGATTTAAGGGGCATTTAAACATCATGTGCAACGTATGAACTAACATAAACATTGCATATTCCAGATTCTACAATGGAATGCACATGTATTAGGTTATGCCCTGTATGATGATGCCTAAATGTACAGATAGCAGGCAGGAGTGATTCATCATTGCACGCACAATTGAATTGCAGGTTAAGGGCCAGTTCGATTCCGCCTTTTCAGGGCATATTGTCAAAATAAGCCATAAAAGATGTAAAGAAGTCATTTTTGAGTTATGGGCTTGGGCTTAACTAATTTTGCTTTGGAGGGGGGTGTTTTGGGTAGAACCTCACTAAAAATTGAAGGGAAGGGGAATAGTGAAATGACTCTGTTGTCTGCCTATATTACACTCAAAAATGCAACTACTGACGCCCGTGTCACACCTGACCCTCAAGTAAAAACAAACACGCAAGCATTCATTGCCCTGCCCGCTTGCATCTCCTCTCCCCTTTCCCTCTACCTAGATCCCCTGCCTGCAGCACTAGGGTTCCTCCAGCGAGCCGTCGCCACTGGTCCCATCTGGCCTGGTCCTCGACGATGCTATGTCCAGCTAGGCTACATGGCCGGCGGGTAGGGGCAAATCTCCCTGGCTCCACCTCCCTCTAGCGCCGCCCCTCATTCTCATGGTCTCCAGCAGCTGCTCCACTGTGGTTCATCCAACGCACTACTCCGGCGGGCGCGGCACAACTACGGCCGATGCCACACTGCGGCACAAGGCACCTTATTCCCCTCCCCTCCTCCCAGGCCATGGCCTTGAGGTGCTGTTGAAGGATGAGCTCATCCAACAAGGTGAGGATCTCCTCTGATTTTTTGCCAAATTTTCATTCTGATCCACTATACGATGAATTGCTATGAGCTGCTTCTGCTGCTGCTATATGATGCATTGTTATGAGCTGCTCCTGCTACTGCTATATGATGAATTGCTATGAGCTGCTGCTGCTGTATGATGAGTTGCTATGAGCTGCTGCTGCTATATGATGAATTGCCATGAGCTGTTGCTGCTGCTATATGATGAGTTGCTACAAGCTGCTCCTGCTGCTGCTATATGATGAATTGCTATGAGCTGCTCCTGCTGCTGCTATATGATGAACTAGCGGAGTGACCCGCGCATTTGCGCGGCTAGAATTTTACTTATTTATAATTATGGATTAGATTCATGACATTTTCTACACACACACACACACACACACACACACACACACACATATATATATATATATATATATATATATATATATATATATTACAATTTTTCCTATATAGTGTGTTTCAATTATAGAGATGAGTTTTATATTTTTGAGAATGTCATTACAGGTTAAATCAATATGCGACATTGGTGTTTACAACTTTAGTGCTAATTGTGGTTTACACCTTAGACACAGTTTATCCATTATCTGTGAAGACATGATTATATAGTCTCTCTAGATTTAATATACTGTTACATATAACCTTTTATGGAAAAACCATCTTCTGGTTCAAAAAAGAATTCCATATAAATTTGTGACTTCATCACACATGATGTAGTTTTCCTATATTTACTCTTCTCACTCGATATGCACATGATGACTTATATAGCATATCGTATGTACCGCAAAATTATGAGGTTCATACTAATCTTCTGATTTTCTTCTTCTATATTGTTCAGTCTTACCTTATAATCTTCTCTTCCTTTGTCAACCATATTAGAGTTGCTTTTTCTCCGTAATTGCAATATTGATGTCAAATATGTTGATCTTTGGTTATTAGTTTTTTGTGCCACTTGCTCATCTAAGGCAATGTAACTATCGGTGTGTGTTCAAAAAAATGTTAAAACATCTTCCCTAACACTCTTGTCATAAGTTGATCTTCTGAATGATCTTCCCCTTTATATGAAAATTAATTTCCTCAATTATTCTAAATTTTACTTCACTTCATCAGTTCACCCAAAACTTAGTTATTTATTGACTTCATATTGAATTTCTATGATTTTTTGCTAAATATGTGAATAAATTTATATTGTATTTTTACTCACGTAATAGGATGTTTTCTTATAACTCACCTAATACATTTGTTGTCTTAGTCTATGGCTTTAAGTTTTTGTTTGCTGGACGTCGTCACCTATGTATTGTACCAGAAATTGCTAAGTTGCAGGCATATTTGATGTGGTTATGTCCTTACAGGTGTCCGTCTGTTTATTGGTTGGCCTTTGCCAATAAAAAATAAATTAAACTGCTGCTAAGCTTTGCACGTATACATGCATGTTTACCATCCCAGTTCGCACCCGTAGAATTTCTGCTTCCCGACAATTATCCATCCCAATACACGTGATACATGTCCTAGAATGGCTCAGTGCAGTTATTTTCCAGTCAGATGAGGCTTGTAGTTTGGACCTCCGCGTGTATTGTTGCATGTATTTTTAAAACCTTTTAATCTGGGCCATTACAATTAAGATCACTGGAGTATAAGTACGTTTTTAGCATATGTGTTTTCATATATGACTGAATATGGCGAGAAGAAGTTTATATGCATAAAAAACCGCTATATTTTAACTGTAATTTTCTGCCTGACTCAAATCTCTTGGAAATAGTATTTTAATTTTGTTGTTGTGCACTAAAAATTAGGTATAATTTTAATCACTTGGAATTTGATTTGATAGCACATATGGATAATTTTTTGTTTTTCTATTTCAATAAATTTAGAACTACTTTTTGTGACATTATAATTTTATTAATATTGCGAGTCAAAAGACCCTTATTGTTTGGCATTACGTATGTGTTCTGTACAAAGTAAATACTGACTAATATGACTGATATGTCACTGAAACAGACTGTATATTGTACTACACACGGCTGTGTTTCTCATCATGTACTATCAATTAATTAACTATTGAGGCCCAGTCACATCGGTTTAAAAAAAAGCACAAAAAGTCGGTGCTAATACCTGAGCCTCCCAGCTGGACTCTACTACATTGGGTTGTTGGCCCATGACAATGTTGTATCGTTCCGGACTCCCTTTCTTAAATCTCTCGGACTCTAGCTTGGGTTAGCCGATGACAATGGTACTTGTATTTTCTTTCCAACTTTTGAATCTTGGCCGTCAATTTCTATTGTTAGCGGTGACATATTTTTCTTCTGGCTTATAGACGTGACAGTCCAATATGTTTGTACACACATGTTTATATGTTACGTAAAAATTTCTAAATCTCAACCGTTATTTTTCTGATCTAACGATGCAAATAATATTAGCATATGTGGATAAACGTGATGGCTTGTTTGCCTCTTGTTTTAATTATATAATAGATTGCTATGAGCTGCTCCTGCTGCTGCTATATGATGAATTGCTATGAGCTGCTGCTGGTATATGATGAATTGCAGACTGCTGCTGCTGTATGATGAGTTGCTATGAGCTGTTGCTGCTGCTATATGATGCTTTCAGGTGGTGCTGCTATATGATAATAACCAGCCACTTGGACCATCGAATTTCAATAAATAATTGTTCTTCATTTAAATGTGGGTCATGTGTTCTTCGTTTAAATTAGGCAATGGAATCTTTATGGAAAACATTGACCAAAGTAGATTGTGCCAAGTAGATGGTATCTTTGTATTTGCATTTTGAGCAAATAGTGATGGTCTGTTTTCCTATCATATTAATTACTGCACTAGGTTCAATTGGTGATGTTTGCAAGTTAAATTAATTTCCATATGGGCAGCAAAATGAAAAATATATAATGCAATCTAGAATTTTCACTGATCATACCAAAGATAAGCTGAAAATGCAATGAAAAGAACTGGTTGGCTTATTACATGGAGCTTATATTCACAGGTGCTTATTTTCTTACGATAACTCATAATAACTGTCCCTAGTTGGCTAATAGAACTGGCATACAAATAACATGTCACGATGATTGCAATGGAGGAGTTACGTACCATAGCACACTGTATAGGCTCACCATTGCCTCTCCTTTTTTTTGCGATGTTCCATGAAATTGCCACATACATCTTGTACCTTTTCGTTGTGTAACCCTATCTGCAAGTTGACACGGCTAATTTCAGACATCTCTACATGATACTACATTGCATATCCCTTGCGCATATTTAAACCACCAATTAACGATTGTGTGCGTATCATAAACTAGCCATGACTCTGTATGCTGGACTAGCAGGCACTCTAAGGGAGCCTAACGTAGTGCACTGGAATTCCTACATGCCACCTACGATTTTGTGTAATGTACTACCCCTGTTCCTAAATATATGTCTTTGTAGAGATTCCAGTATGGACCACATACAGATGTATATAGATGCATTTTTGAGTGTAGATTCACTCATTTTGCTCCATATGTAGCCTATAGTGGAATCTCTAGAAAGACTTATATTTAGTAACGGAGGTACGAGGTAGTATCATGTATGACATCTACATATCTAATTTAGCAGCCAGTAGAAGAAATCATTGTCTACACAAAGGGATTACTGGTCGAAAATCCTAGCAAAGCACGCTGGCAGGCACAGAACAATACAAGAGAGAGAGAGACACGCTTACAAGATCATAGCAATGCCTCAGTCCAGGATCTTGGTTGGCCAAGCTGTTAGATCCAGAAGAAACATCATCCTTGTAGTTTTTGCCAGCTGCATAACAGGTAACAGCGACCGGTTAGTATATTTGATGTACATCGGGCAGGTGATGCTGGACGGGTTTAAAGGTGACAAGTACCTAGGTCGTGGCGGGTGCTTGGCATCTCTCCAGACGGTGGGAATCAGGTTAGAAACATTGAGGGTGATGACGCTGCGCTGGCTGTTGGGGTCCGGTAAGGAGATCTAGAACCGTCGAGTAGGGTGTTTGTGGAGCGGCTCCAGTAGGGTGGACTACGGTGTGGGCGAAGCGGATCTGTGGCCGTGGACGAGGGCGTAGGTGAAGCTACTCCGGTGGTTGGGTTAAGGATGGTGTCGACGATGCGGATCTGCGGCCATGGACGGGGCATCAGAAACTACTCCGGTGGTTGGGTTAAGGATGGTGTCGACAATGCGGATCTGTGGCCGTGGACGGGGCGTCAGAAGCTGCTCCGGTGGTTGGGTTAAGGGTGGTGTCGACGATGCGGAACTGCGGCTATGGATGGGGCGTCAGAAGCTGCTCCGGTAGGTTAGATGAGGGTGCGAGGAAGCGGATCTGAGGCCGTGGACTTGTGAGTTGGCAAAGCAGCCCCGATACGGTTGAGAATGGTATAAGCGAAGCTACTCCAGTAGGGTTGACGATGGTGTCAGCGAAGCGGCTCTGGTAGGGTTGAGGAAGGTGTCGGTGAAGCGGCTCCGATAGGGTTGAGGAAGGTGTCAGCGAAGAGGATCAGAGGCTGTCGACAGGGGCGTTAATGGGGCGGCTCCGGGGGGTGTGGACGAAGTGTCTCCGGTGGGGAGTACGAATGAGCCACTGCAGATGCGCGGCGGTTGACGAGAATACCAGTGAAGCAGATCCGGCGCTGTGGACAAGGCTGGCACTGAATGGGCTATGGTATAGTGGTGGATGAGCAGTTTACTTGTTTCTAGGGGAGGTGGGAGGGGTAGATGCGGACGCAGAAGCAGATCCGGCGAGGTGGACGCCGCTGGCAGTGAATGGGCTATGGTACGCCGGTGGATGAGCAGTCTAGGGTTTCGAGAGGGAAGGGGAGAAAGGGCGATGAAGTATGGATGGCGTGATGTAAGATGCTCTGGTGATGTGGAGTTAGTCGTGTTTGCGGGAGGGGAAGAGGAAATGGGGGTGCCGTGTAGTGGGGGGAACCGGAAGTTACCAGAGCAGCCCCGACCTATCATGTTGATGAGGGCGGTATTGTAACTGTTGGTCTCCGTGCACCAAGGACAAAAGGGGGATTTCGCATGCTAAAGACTAAGGTGGCAGAAATTTTAGAAGGAGGCGGGAGATTTTGCCGCCCGTGGGATCGTTCGTATCCAGTTTCAACTAATTTTGGACCGTGCTAGCGGGAAGGTCATGCTAGACTGTGTACACGGGGCATGCGTCAGCAGTTAATAACTGGTGTGAAGTCCACCCCATTAAAAAAGACAATAACTCGGGATGATGCGCCGATAACTTGGACGTTCACACGGGCGCGGCCAATCGTACGAGTGTAGTGGCGCGTTCACGATCAAATGCTCGGCCTATGTATTTCTCGTGTAAATAGATAATTTAGTGCCATTGGTTATTTAATTTAAACATAATGCACTGACGTGTTAGTGTAGAGGCGCACAAAAAGAAATGGATATTGTAGTTAGCTACTTAAAGTGTTACCTCATATGATTACATAGCCTCCATTTCATAAATTGCGTACCCGTTGAATTCATATTTTGATATTACATATATTACTTCAAAATAGAAACTTAAATCATCCAAGACTAATGAATTTGAATGCAAGAGTAACAATGGTGCATGTACATGATAGCTACATTGGTTGTTTGAAGAAACATCACTGTAACTTTGGCATGCACAACTGAAAAGGTTTATTTAAATAGAAAAAATGTGATATGTGAGTGTCCAATCTTTATAGCGTTGAATCGATATTGTACCTTTGTCCATGATACGAAGTAGATATTGACTTATGTTCAAGTGATGCACATCCACGATCGCTAGATAGTGATACGTGAATGAATTGTGCAATCTCTCTCACACGCATACATATCTCATTTCCCTGTGGGCATCGGAATCACACACGTGCACTTCATGTATTTCTCTCCCTCCGTCAGGGTTAAATTCGTCTTTCTACCCCGTCCTACAAGTCTCTCACACAGAAACACACACGCTCTCTATGTTTAACATGCCCACCCCTTTAATTCTGCCCACCCACAGCCACTAATGTCTCAAAGTATAATAATGTCTCTCACACATATGCTATCTACCTATCCCTTAATATAGCTAGATATGTGTCACACAAACTCCTTCTCCTTACTAGCAAGATGCCCATGCGTTGCACGGAACATCAAGGTGCATTTGTATGAGAAGTTTATCTTGTGGGAGAAAAGGATGAACGAGGGAATGCCTTATTTGCAAATGCGGAGAGGGGTGTGGGTATCTTTTTGCAAAATTGCCATATTTTCCTTCCTGTCCGTCGGATATAAATTAGATGGCCTATATTGCAGGATGGCAGGAACACCATCATCACCAACTCTGTTTTTTATAAGAGTAGATATATGTTAGTGTCACTACCCCCCCCCCCCCACACACACACAACCACTCTTCCCAACACCAAAGGAGTAGGGTGACACCTCGATCTTGATACTAATCTATCGACTGAGTTCTCTATCAAACATACACACACACACACTACCCGGCACCGAAGGAGTAGGGTGACACCTCGATCTTGATATTAATCTATCGACTAGATTTTCTCTCAAACATACACACACACACACACACACATACTAACCGGCACCGAAGGAGTAGGGTGGCACATCGATCTTGATAATAATCTATCTACTCCGCTTTCAAACACACACACACACACACACACACTCGCTAGTTGTGCCTCTGTGCCTACCACGCACACTCTCGATACGTCTTTCTCTCCCTCCCCCCCCCCCCCCCAACAATGACAGCAGAAGGGTGACAACTCGATCTGATCATAATCTGTCAATTGGTTTCTCTCTCAATTGTGTCTCGGTGCCTCGCTCGGTAGCCCCCTCGATATGTAGACTTCTCGCGCGCGCACAACTGTAGTGACGATGATGCTGAACCTAGTGTGCCTTGTTTTTACCAGCCTCATGTGATAGTTTTCACCCTGTTTTCTGTTAATTAACAAGGCAACCTTTTCTTTGTTACTACTAGTGAATCTGAAATCATTCGGGGCAGACATAAAATATATCACTTCAGCCCAATTACCGCAGCAACTATTTTAAAAGAAATTAGCTAGCTGCCCGTGCGTTGCACGAAACAACAAGTTGCATTTGTATGAGTAGTTTATCTTGTGAGAGAAAAGGCTGAACGAGGGAAGGCCTTATTTGCGAACGTGGAGAGACGTGTGGGTATATTTTTGCAAAATTGCCATAGTTTCTTTCCTATCCGTTAGATATAAATCCGACGGCCTATATTGCAGGATGGCACGCACACCATCATCACCAACTCTGTTTTCTACTCCCTCCGTCCAAAAATACTTGTCATCAAAATGGATAAAAAGAGATGTATCTAAAACTAAAATACGTCTAGATACATTTCCTTTTATCCATTTTGATGACAAGTATTTCCGGACGGAGGGAGTATTTGTCTTTTTAGAGATTTCAACAAGTGACTATGACCGGACCTTACCAACATACTCAAAAAAGTAGTCCATAATTTTGATGTTACCCTCTTTTCTTGGCGGTGCAGTGCCATCTGGATACCTCATAAATAAATCAAGGACAAATCTAACCCCTTCCTGAAAAGACATACGTAGCAAAATGAGTGAATCTACACTCTAAAATATGTCTACATACACATCCGTATGTGGTAGTCCATTTGAAATCTGAAAAAGACAAATATTTAGGAATGAATGGAGTATATATAAGAGTAGACATGGAGATATATCTCCAGCATGGTCTACAACAAAAATGTGTTGGGCTGGTTAGCGCCGGATGCTCGCAACGCGATGACATGAGTTCGAATTCTGTCTTTTAACTTTAGATTTTTATATTATATATTACTCTACTTATTTAATATATACTTCTTTCGCTACTGTACTGACAGTGGAACCCACGGAGTACTTAGAATATTAAGGATGGACTTGTTTCTTTTTAACTTTCTGTACGAAGCTGTAGCCACCCTGCAAGTCACGTGTACACTGTATATGCAATTAACTTTTTATAAGGGGCAATCATACAGGCAATTAACTCAAATGGATTGGATGTCACTCTATTATTTCTAGCATAAAGAGCATCTCCAACGGCAGCCGGCAAATTTCCACCCGCTTCCTTCCGCGAAGGACGACATCAAACGCCAGCGGCATACATTTATACAACTCTAACCAACCAGATGAAATTCGTGCAAACACGGACTGATTTCATATAAGCATGAAGGTTTTCGTATAAAAAAGCCAGATCTTCATATAAACATGATGGATTTCATTACATTTACATGAACTAAAAGGTGCCAATCCGCCTCTCTTGTATAATTAATACTCCCTCCGTCCAGAAATACTTGTCCTAGAAATGGATATATCTAGACTTATTTTAGTTCTAAATGGCCGCCCACGGATCCCTTTGTCTTCTAATGTCCGTCAGACACTTGCGGGGTCGACGAAGGTCCTCGGAAGAGATGAAGCAGCAAAGAAACCACCTGAATGCGCGGTCGTCGCCTCGGTGGTGGCCTTCATGGGTCCCAAGTGGCAGTGGCCTCCCGTGTTCTACTTCTCCTCGATGATGGCGCGGACAGGGAGAAGCTGGCCACCGACTCGTCGCTCTCCACGTACCCGGCTTCTGTCTCTGCCTGCATGGCGCTGCCGCAGGCACAGGAGGCGCACCCACAGACATGGGAGGCGCGGCCACCATAGACACTGGTGGCACGGTACGACGCGGCAGCGACGGCGCCCGTACCGGCGTGCTCGCCGCCGTGCCAGCGTGGAGCAACTCGCCACTCCTCATCGAGCTGAACTGGAGCGGCGAGTTGCTGAACCATGCGCCTGCTTGGGGCGGCAACTGGCTCCGTCGGGCCAAGCGAGGTTGGTGAAGCACCGAGCAGCCTCGCCCGTATCCGGAGGGCTCGGCGGGCCACCCAGCCGGGTAATATGCCGGAGAACGTCTCATCGGAAGCCATCGGAAGGGTGGAGAAAATGGTGAAGGAGGAGATGGGGCAGCGGCGGAGGGGTGCGATTCTTTCCCGCTGTCTATCTGGCCTCTTGTAAATAGAGGGAGGACGGTAGGAGCCTGGCCGGCGTCTGGCCTCGTTTAAACTGAGGGCAGACGGGAGGAGCTCGGCCGGTGTTGTGTTTAATTCCGGCCTGCTCATGAACGGACGTGTGGCCGGGGTAGGATTCTCGGTTTGCATGCGGGTTTAACGGAGGGGTTTAATGGAGGTGAAGGTAATATGCCCTAGAGGCAATAATAAAGTTATTATTTATTTCCTCATATCATGATAAATGTTTATTATTCATGCTAGAATTGTATTAACCGGAAACATGATACATGTGTGAATACATAGACAAAGATATAGTCACTAGTATGCCTCTACTTGACTAGCTCATTAATCAAAGATGGTTATGTTTCCTAACCATAGACATATGTTTTCATTTGATTAATGGGATCACATCATTAGGAGAATGATGTGATTGACATGACCCATCCCGTTAGCTTAGCACATGATCGTTTACTATTCTGCTATTGCTTTCTTCATGACTTATACATGTTCCTGTAACTATGAGAATTATGCAACTCCCGTTTACCGGAGGAACACTTTGGGTACTACCAAACGTCACAACGTAACTAGGTGATTATAAAGGAGTACTACAGGTGTCTCCGAAGGTACATGTTGAGTTGGCGTATTTCGAGATTAGGTTTTGTCACTCCGATTGTCAGAGAGGTATCTCCGGGCCCTCTCGGTAATACTCATCACTTAAGCCTTGCAAGCATTATAACTAATGAGTTAGTTATGAGATGACGTATTACAGAACGAGTAAAGAGACTTTCCGGTAACAAGATTGAACTAGGTATTGGATACCGACGATCGAATCTCGGGCAAGTAACATACCGATGACAAGGGAACAACGTATGTTGTTATGCGATTTGACCGATAAAGATCTTCGTAGAATATGTAGGAACCAATATGGGCATCCAGGTCCCGCTATTGGTTATTGACCAAGAATGGTTTTAGGTCATGTCTACATAGTTCTCGAACCCGTAGGGTCCGCACGCTTAACGTTTCGATGACAGTTTTATTATGAGTTTATAAGTTTTGATGTACCGAAGTTTGTTCGGAGTCCCGGATGTGATCACAGACATGACGAGGAGTCTCAGAATGGTCGAGACATAAAGATTGATATATTGGAAGCCTATGTTTGGACATCGGAATAGTTCCGGGTGAAATCGGCATTTTACCGGAGTACCGGGAGGTTACCGGAACCCCCCGGGGGGTTAATGGGCCTACATGGGCCACGAGGGAGAAGAGGGAAGGAGCCAGGAGGGGGCCGCACGCCCCTTCCCCTCCTAGTTCGAATAGGACAAGGGAAGGGGGGCGGCGCCCCCCCTTTCCTTCCCCTCTTCCTCCTCTTTCCCCCCTTCTCCTACTCCTACTTGGAAAGAGGGAGTCCTACTCTCGGTGGGAGTAGGACTCCCCCCCTTGGCGCGCCCTCTAGGCCGGCCGCCTCCTCCCCCCTGGCTCCTTTATATACGGGGGCGGGGGGCACCCCAAAGACACACAAGTTGATCTACGGATCGTTCCTTAGCCGTGTGCGGTGCCCCCTTCCACCATATTCCACCTCGGTCATATCGTCGCGGAGTTTAGGCGAAGCCCTGGGCTGGTAGAACATCATCATCGTCACCACGCCGTCGTGCTGATGGAACTCATCTCCGGAGCCTTTGCTGGATCGGAGGGCCGGAGATCGTCATCGAGCTGAACGTGTGCTGAACTCGGAGGCCCCGTACGTTCAGTGCTTGAATCGGTCGGATCGTGAAGACGTACGACTACATCAACCGCGTTGTGCTAACGCTTCCGCTTACGGTCTACGAGGGTACGTGGACGAGCACTCTCCCCTCTTGTTGCTATATCATCACCCTGATCTTGCGTGTGCATAGGAAATTTTTTGAAATTACTACGTTCCCCAACAGTGGCATCCGAGCCTAGGTTTTATGCGTTGATGTTATATGCACGAGTAGAACACAAGTGAGTTGTGGGCGATACAAGTCATACTGCTTACTAGCATGTCATACTTTGGTTCGGCGGTATTGTGAGATGAAGCGGCCCGGACTGACATTACGCGTACGCTTACGCGAGACTGGTTTCACCGTTACGAGCACTCGTGCTTAAAGGTGACTGGCGGGTGTCTGTCTCTCTCACTTTAGCTGAATCGAGTGTGGCTACGCCCGGTCCTTGCGAAGGTTAAAACAGCACCAACTTCACGAACTATCGTTGTGGTTTTTTGATGCATAGGTAAGAACGGTTCTTGCTAAGCCCGTAGCAGCCACGTAAAATTTGCAACAACAAAGTAGAGGACGTCTAACTTGTTTTTGCAGGGCATGTTGTGATGTGATATGGTCAAGACGTGATGCTATATTTTATTGTATGAGATGATCATGTTTTGTAACCGAAGTTATCGGCAACTGGCAGGAGCCATATGGTTGTCGCTTTATTGTATGAAATGCAAATGCCCTGTAATTGCTTTACTTTATCACTAAGCGGTAGCGATAGTCGTAGAAGCAATAGATGGCGTAACGACAATGATGCTACGATGGAGATCAAGGTGTCGCGCCGGTGACGATGGTGATCATGACAGTGCTTGAAAGATGGAGATCACAAGCACAAGATGATGATGGCCATATCATATCACTTATATTGATTGCATGTGATGTTTATCCTTTATGCATATTATCTTGCTTTGATTGACGGTAGCATTTTAAGATGATCTCTCGCTAATTTTCAAGAAGTGTTCTCCCTGAGTATGCACCATTGCGAAAGTTCTTCGTGCTGAGACACCACGTGATGATCGGGTGTGATAGGCTCTACGTTCAAATACAACGGATGCAAAATAGTTGCACATGCGGAATACTCAGGTTATACTTGACGAGCCTAGCATATACAGATATGGCCTCGGAACACGGAGACCGAAAGGTCGAGCGTGAATCATATAGTAGATATGATCAACATAGCGATGTTCACCACTGAAACTACTCCATCTCACGTGATGATCGGACATGGTTTGGTTGATTTGGATCACGTGATCACTTAGATGACTAGAGAGATGTCTGTCTAAGTGGGAGTTCTTAAGTAATATGATTAATTGAACTTAAATTTATCATGAACTTAGTACCTGATAGTATCTTGCTTGTCTATGTTTGTTTGTAGATAGATGGCTCGTGCTGTTGTTCCGTTGAATTTTAATACGTTCCTTGAGAAAGCAAAGTTGAAAGATGATGGTAGCAATTACACGGACTGGGTCCGTAACCTGAGGATTATCCTCATTGCTGCACAGAAAAGTTACGTCCTGGAAAGCACCGCTGGGTGCCAGGCCTGCTACTGATGCAACTGACGACGTTAAGAACGTCTGGCAGAGCAAAGCTGATGACTACTCTATAGTTCAGTGTGCCATGCTTTACGGCTTAGAACCGGGCCTTCAACGACGTTTTGAACGTCATGGAGCATATGAGATGTTGCAGGAGTTGAAGTTAATATTTCAAGCAAATGCCCGGATTGAGAGATATGAAGTCTCCAATAAGTTCTATAGCTGCAAGATGGAAGAGAATAGTTCTATCAGTGAACACATACTCAAAATGTCTAGGTATAATAATCACTTGATTCAACTGGGAGTTAATCTTCCTGATGATAGTGTCATTGACAGAATTCTCCAATCACTGCCACCAAGCTACAAGAGCTTCGTGATGAACTATAATATGCAAGGGATGAACAAGACTACTCCCGAGCTCTTCGCGATGCTGAAAGCCGCGGAGGTAGAGATCAAGAAGGAGCATCAAGTGTTGATGGTTAACAAGACCACTAATTTCAAGAAAAAGGGCAAAGGGAAGAAGAAGGGGAACTTCAAAATGAATGGCAAGCAAGTTGCTGCTCAAGAGAAGAAACCCAAGTCTGGACCTAAGCCTGAAACTGAGTGCTTCTACTGCAAGCAGACTGGACACTGGAAGCGGAACTGCCCCAAGTATTTGGCGGATAAAAAGGATGGCAAAGTGAACAAAGGTATATGTGATATACATGTTATTGATGTGTACCTTACTAATTCTCGCAGTAGCACCTGGGTATTTGATACTGGTTCTGTTGCTAATATTTGCAACTCGAAACAGGGACTACGGATTAAGCGAAGATTAGCTAAGGACGAGGTGACAATGCGCGTGCGAAATGGTTCCAAAGTCGATGTGATCGCGGTCGGCACGCTACCTCTACATCTACCATCGGGATTAGTACTAGACCTAAATAATTGTTATTTGGTGCCAGCGTTGAGCATGAACATTATATCTGGATCTTGTTTGATGCGAGACGGTTATTCATTTAAATCAGAGAATAATGGTTGTTCTATTTATATGAGTAATATCTTTTATGGTCATGCACCCTTGAAGAGTGGTCTATTTTTCTTGAATCTCGATAGTAGTGATACACATATTCATAGTGTTGAAACCAAAAGATGCAGAGTTGATAATGATAGTGCAACTTATTTGTGGCACTGCCGTTTAGGTCATATCGGTGTAAAGCGCATGAAGAAACTCCATACTGATGGGCTTTTGGAATCACTTGATTATGAATCACTTGGTACTTGCAAACCATGCCTTATGGGCAAGATGACTAAAACACCGTTCTCCGGTACTATGGAGAGAGCAACAGATTTGTTGGAAATCATACATACAGATGTATGTGGTCCAATGAATGTTGAGGCTCGTGGCGGATATCGTTATTTTCTCACCTTCACAGATGATCTAAGTAGATATGGGTATATCTACTTAATGAAACACAAGTCTGAAACATTTGAAAAGTTTAAAGAATTTTAGAGTGAAGTGGAAAATCATCGTAACAAGAAAATAAAGTTTATACGATCTGATCGTGGAGGAGAATATTTGAGTTACGAGTTTGGTCTACACTTGAAACAATGTGGGATAGTCTCGCAACTCACGCCACCTAGAACACCACAACGAAATGGTGTGTCCGAACATCGTAATCGTACTTTACTTGATATGGTACGATCTATGATGTCTCTTACTGATTTACCGCTATCGTTTTGGGGTTATGCTTTAGAGACGGCCGCATTCACGTTAAATAGGGCACCATCAAAATCCATTGAGACGACGCCTTATGAACTGTGGTTTGGCAAGAAACCAAAGTTACCGTTTCTTAAAGTTTGGGGCTGCGATGCTTATGTTAAGAAACTTCAACCAGATAAGCTCGAACCCAAATCGGAGAAATGTGTCTTCATAGGATACCCAAAGGAGACTATTGGGTACACCTTCTATCACAGATCCGAGGGCAAGATTTTCGTTGCTAAATTCAGATCCTTTCTAGAGAAGGAGTTTCTCTCGAAAGAAGTGAGTGGGAGGAAAGTAGAACTTGATGAGATAACTATATCTACTCCCTTATTGGAAAGTAGTTCATCACAAGAACCGGTTCCTGTGACAACTACACCAATCAGTGAGGAAGCTAATGATATTGATCATGAAACTTCAGATCAAGTTTCTATAGAACCTCGTAGGTCTACCAGAGTAAGATCCGCACCAGAGTGGTACAGTAATCCTATTCTAGAAGTCATGTTACTTGACCATGATGAACCTACGAACTATGAGGATGCGATGATGAGCCCAGATTCCGCAAAATGGCTAGAGGCTATGAAATCTGAGATGGGATCCATGTATGAAAACAAAGTATGGACTTTGGTTGACTTGCCCGATGATCGGCAAGCTATTGAGAATAAATGGATTTTTAAGAAGAAGACTGACGCTGATGGTAATGTAACTGTCTATAAAGCTCGACTTATTGCGAAAGGTTTTCGACAAGTTCAAGGGATTGACTACGATGAGACTTTCTCACCCGTTGCGATGCTTAAGTCTGTCCGAATCATGTTAGCCATTGCTGCATTTCATGATTATGAAATTTGGCAAATGGATGTCAAGACTGCATTCTTGAATGGATTTCTAGAAGAAGAGTTGTATATGATGCAGCCGGAAGGTTTTGTTGATCCAAAAGGTGCTAACAAAGTGTGCAAGCTCTAGTGTTCCATTTATGGACTGGTGCAAGCATCTCGGAGTTGGAATAAATACTTTGATAGTGTGATCAAAGCATATGGTTTTATACAGACTTTTGGAGAAGCCTGTATTTACAAGAAAGTGAGTGGGAGCTCTGTAGCATTTCTAGTTTTATATGTAGATGACATATTGTTAATTGGAAATGATATAGAATTTCTGGATAGCATAAAGGGATACTTGAATAAAAGTTTTTCAATGAAAGACCTCGGTGAAGCTGCTTATATATTGGGCATCAAGATCCATAGAGATAGATCAAGACGCTTAATAGGACTTTCACAAAGCACTTACCTTGACAAAATTTTGAAAAAGTTCAAAATGGATCAGGCAAAGAAAGGATTCTTGCCTGTGCTACAAGGTGTGAAGTTGAGTCAAACTCAATGTCCAACCACAGCAGAAGATAGAGAGAAAATGAAAGATGTTCCCTATGCTTCAGCCATAGGCTCTATCATGTATGCAATGCTGTGTACCAGACCTGACGTATGCTTAGCAATAAGCTTGGTAGGAAGGTACCAAAGTAATCCAGGAGTGGATCACTGGACAGCGGTCAAGAACATCCTAAAATACCTGAAAAGGACTAAGGATATGTTTCTCGTATATGGAGGTGACAAAGAGCTAGTCGTAAAAGGTTACGTCGATGCAAGCTTTGACACTGATCCGGACGATTCTAAATCGCAAACCGGATACGTGTTTATACTAAATGGTGGAGCTGTAAGTTGGTGCAGTTCTAAACAAAGCGTCGTGGCGGGATCTACATGTGAAGCGGAGTACATAGCTGCTTCTGAAGCAGCGAATGAAGGAGTCTGGATGAAGGAGTTCATTTCCGATCTAGGTGTCATACCTAGTGCATCGGGACCAATGAAGATCTTCTGTGACAATACTGGTGCAATTGCCTTGGCAAAGGAATCCAGATTTCACAAGAGGACCAAGCACATCAAGAGACGCTTCAATTCCATTCGGGACCAAGTCCAAGTGGGAGACATAGAGATTTGCAAGATACATACGGATCTGAATGTTGCAGACCCGTTGACTAAGCCTCTCTCACGAGCAAAACATGATCAGCACCAAGACTCCATGGGTGTTAGAATCATTACTATGTAATCTAGATTATTGACTCTAGTGCAAGTGGGAGACTGAAGGAAATATGCCCTAGAGGCAATAATAAAGTTATTATTTATTTCCTCATATCATGATAAATGTTTATTATTCATGCTAGAATTGTATTAACCGGAAACATGATACATGTGTGAATACATAGACAAAGATATAGTCACTAGTATGCCTCTACTTGACTAGCTCATTAATCAAAGATGGTTATGTTTCCTAACCATAGACATGTGTTGTCATTTGATTAATGGGATCACATCATTAGGAGAATGATGTGATTGACATGACCCATCCCGTTAGCTTAGCACATGATCATTTACTATTCTGCTATTGCTTTCTTCATGACTTATACATGTTCCTGTAACTATGAGAATTATGCAACTCCCGTTTACCGGAGGAACACTTTGGGTACTACCAAACGTCACAACGTAACTGGGTGATTATAAAGTAGTACTACAGGTGTCTCCAAAGGTACATGTTGAGTTGGCGTATTTCGAGATTAGGTTTTGTCACTCCGATTGTCGGAGAGGTATCTCTGGGCCCTCTCGGTAATACTCATCACTTAAGCCTTGCAAGCATTATAACTAATGAGTTATTTATGAGATGACGTATTATAGAACGAGTAAAGAGACTTGCCGGTAATGAGATTGAACTAGGTATTGGATACCGATGATCAAATCTCGGGCAAGTAACATACCGATGACAAAGGGAACAACGTATGTTGTTATGCGGTTTGACCGATAAAGATCTTCGTAGAATATGTAGGAACCAATATGGGCATCCAGGTCCCGCTATTGGTTATTGACCGAGAATGGTTTTAGGTCATGTCTACATAGTTCTCGAACCCGTAGGGTCCGCACGCTTAACGTTTCGATGACAGTTTTATTATGAGTTTATAAGTTTTGATGTACCGAAGTTTGTTTGGAGTCCAGGATGTGATCACGGACATGACGAGGAGTCTCGGAATGGTCGAGACATAAATATTGATATATTGGAAGCCTATGTTTGGACATCGGAATAGTTCCGGGTGAAATCGGCATTTTACCGGAGTACCGGGAGGTTACCGGAACCCCCCGGGGGGTTAATGGGCCTACATGGGCCACGAGGGAGAAGAGGGATGGAGCCAGGAGGGGGCCGCGCGCCCCTCCCCCTCCTAGTCCGAATAGGACAAGGGAAGGGGGGCGGCGCCCCCCCTTTCCTTCCCCTCTTCCTCCTCTTTCCCCCTTCTCCTACTCCTACATGGAAAGAGGGAGTCCTACTCCCGGTGGGAGTAGGACTCCCCCCCTTGGCGCGCCCTCTAGGCCGGCCGCCTCCTCCCCCCTGGCTCCTTTATATACGGGGGCGGGGGGCACCCCAAAGACACACAAGTTGATCTACGGATCGTTCCTTAGCCGTGTGCGGTGCCCCCTTCCACCATATTCCACCTCGGTCATATCATCGTGGAGTTTAGGCGAAGCCCTGCACCGGTAGAACATCATCATCGTCACCACGCCGTCGTGCTGACAGAACTCATCTCCGGAGCCTTTGCTGGATCGGAGGGCCGGAAATCGTCATCGAGCTGAACGTGTGCTGAACTCGGAGGCCCCGTAAGTTCGGTGCTTGGATCGGTCGGATCGTGAAGACGTACGACTACATCAACCGCGTTGTGCTAACGCTTCCGCTTATGGTCTACGAGGGTACGTGGACGAGCACTCTCCCCTCTCGTTGCTATATCATCACCATGATCTTGCGTGTGCGTAGGAAATTTTTTGAAATTACTACGTTCCCCAACAGGAGGCGCCTGGCGTGCAGCGGGCGGTGCAGTACTATTCGATTTGACAACATTAATGAGCCATCAAATCACAAAGGCCCTCGCATCTCGTGAAACCAACCGAGCTAGACTGCCCCGCCCTCTAGCCTTTAAGAAAATCTATATACTCCACTTTTGTACAGTAGTAGTATTGATGGATGGCGCCATGGAGCAAAACTTGAAATTAAAAAAAAGGTGGTACATATAGAGAGCGCTCGTGAACTATGTGATACATAGCGCAGGAGTACTAAGTATTATTAATACAGTTTTGCTAGAACTCATCTAGATGAGATATAATTTGGTCTCATTCATCTTTTTTTAGCCATTGGATGTGATGCTATAAGATGCGTGTGTGCTGACGTGGGTTGTATTTGTTCTTGTGCAATGAACTGACCACTTCATGTCATGTTTGATAGTCTCAAGTCATTAAAAGCATACAAGCCCCACATCTCTTCTTGGTTGATTCCTCTATTTATGTCAACAAATAAGAAACAATGTGAGAGTTAATGCACCACGCCTATGTGTTTACTAGTATTTGGTTTTCGTAAGATGACTTAATACTCACCTAGACGGAGGGAGTATTCGATTTGACAGCGGGCGGCGCAGTTCCCGATACGGCTTTAATGCAGACGAGGGAGGGAGTAGCGGTTCCCGATATGTTGAACGGCCAATGCATCCTCCTTCGATTAATGCATGAGGGAAGTAATGGGAGGAGGTCCGGGAAAAGAGGCTGCATGATGTGAATGCAACGCAGTTTACCCTCATATAAAGGCGCCCCTCCATTCCAATGCATCTACCACATCGTACGCACCTAAGCATTTGCCTAAGCACCTACACTAAGCGCAAAAGAGCTCACTCCAGACCCATGGCGGTGATGCGCGTGAGCGGCTAGCGGCTGCGCCAGATGGTCCACGACGCCGGCCTGCGGCATGGCGCCGAGGATCGTCTCCAGACGGTGTTGGAGACTGGCTGGTGGATGGCCGCCGTCGACGCCAACTACGACTCTCGGTTGGACCAGATGATCGTTGGCACCAGCAACAAGTTCACCGTCCTCAAGAAGCTCATGGACGACATCGCCGTACTCCTCCGGCCTGCGCGCCCGGGCTCCTCATTGCCTGCCACCATAATCGGCCTCCATGGCCGGAACCTCTTTCAAGCACTGGTGGCCCTGCGACTGCCCGCCGACGCGACGAAGAATGTCCACCTGGAGGTCGCGCTCGCCGCGAGGCGCCTCGACCTGCAAGAATTTGTCGACCTACACATCCACGTGTACGAGCAAATCGTGTACATAGGTATCTACAAGGCCAGTGAGGACGCTACGACATTGGCCTTCCTCAACCGGCTGGAAGCCTTGGATGCCTTTGCTGAGAAGCACCTCGACCTCGCCACAAAAGTCGTCGGTCGGTGGCCCGATGCACTAAGTTGAGGAGGAGGAGGTCGTACATTCATGGATCCATCTTTCTTCTTGCCTTCTATAACCACCACTGCGATTGCATCATCGTGGCCTTAATTCTTATTGTGTTGTTGCATTCTCGTTCTAGTCAATACCGACATGTGCGATCCCTTTGCTTAATTATATGCATCACTGTAACTAGTACTCCATCCGTCAATTTATAAGTTGTGCTTACCTTTTCCATCAACGTCGTGCAACATGCGCGCATCTTGCTAGAAACACTAGAATATGTCTATATAATCCGTATGTGATAGTCCATTTGAAATCTCAAAAAAGACAAATATTTAGGTACGGAGGGAGTAATATATTAGGAGTATATCAAAACAATAGTGATTTCTTTCAAGTTTGTGAACAAATACTACTATTCTACTACTTTGGATCCGTCGCAATGCACGGGCACATTGCTAGTAAAAGGAAAAGGCCTGCCGCGTTCGCGTCGCACCCCCACACGCCCAGGAATCGGGAGTACAACACGGCCCGTCCGACACGACACATAGCTTAGGGAAGCCGTGTTGCCTAGCATTTTCACTTTCATGTGGGACCGCCGTTGAGCAAACCGACATCCCGCCCGCCGCCGGGTTGGAAAACAGAAACAAGGGGAAGATCTAGCTGTAGCACGGAAGCCAAGAAATTTTGTGTCAGACGGGGCTCGTTGATAGAGTATGAGCATTCTGTACTAGTACTACTCCTACTAGTACCAAGTTTGTACTCCTAATACTATATTACTAGTACTACCACTATACAACTAGTAGATACGTACACAGCACAACATCGTCGGAACAAAAAACGGGAAGATCTTGTTTTGGGTGATTTATCTTTTTTTCAATCAACGTAGTATGAATAATATGATGTGGGGGGCACCCATGAAGCTAATGTGGCTTGGTTGCATGGCTACGAAAGGTTAGAGAAAAATAAATAGATAATGTATTTAGAGTGCACTCCACTAAATAGATATACTTTGGATCCATTGCAACGGACCGGCACATCTATATCTATACCCCCTATATAGTGTGTGAAAAACTTTGAAAGTTGGTCGTTGGATGAAGCCAATCCGACGGTACAAAGATGGAAAATCCGAGCACTACTGGCCGTTGGATATCATCCACCAGATTCTGCCACATGTATAATCTAGAAGACTCCATGGTTGAACTTAATTCATGACTAACTTTGCCACAACTAAGCTTAGGAAAAGTTATTAGTTCTTCAAAATGAGAGCCACAAGTTGGCAAGCCTAAGGGAATCTTGCCACATTTTTTGTGTGTATGTCATGTGGGGCCTTAGTGTGGCTTGCCTAAGGTGTGGCTTGAACCAAACACTCACCTAAGTTAATCAAACTTCCCTAACCTTACATTCCATCAGATTTAGCCACATCTTAGAATCCAGAAAACTCCACATGTAGAAGCATAATGCACAAACCACCGGAATCTCATGCGTGCAATGCACGTGTACCTTACTAGTACTAGTTGGTAGTAGTAAGAAACAAATTCCAGTTTTGGCACGAGCTCGTACTGTGGGAGCACCACAAGGCCTGCCGCATGAGTTACATTTCCCTCTCGCGGCCCACGGGACTGAACTTCAGTGGCTTAGTGCCCGGCCTATGAGTAAATTACATGCGGACCTTAAATGCGGCTGGCCCACATGTCATTCTCATGGTGGTGGCGTGGTTCGTGACTCACTCGTTCGAGATGAACCGGCCGGTGGTGGCGTGGCCGTGGTGAGGGTGCCCCAGCTAGGTGTCGGGGCGTTACGAGGCGTAGATGGCCACACCGGCGGGTACTACCTGTAGTACATAAGTACTCCTGCTGAGGATTGATGCCCGGGACGAAATGTGTCACGACCGCTGGATGAAAATTCGATGGTGCGGGAGTACGGATCGGAGCACAGCAGCGGAGCAGGCAAACCACGTCCAATCACGTGTGTCTGTGGTAGAAAGTTGATGGTCGCCGCAGTTCTGCTGGCCCGCATGTCATGCACACAAAGGAAGAGGAGCGGTGGGGCCGAGAGGGATGAGGGGCACGAACAATCCTACCATTCTGTCACTGACATGTGGGACCCATAAGTGTGGGTCCCACCTGTCAGTGAAGGAAAGGCAGGGCAAGGACGTGATAGCTATGTCAGAGGATCCATGTCCACGTCGGGGGACGTCTTGCCGTGGGTTAGAGCGGCGTCGTGGGAATCGCGTGTGGGTGTGGCAGTGGTAGGAACAAGAAACATGATGGTCACCGTGGTTCAACTTCCATGGACAAGTCGTGTCTGCTGACACATGTATATCAAAACTAGAGTGTTTCAAGCACGTGAACAAGTATTATTCTACTAGTTTGGATCCATTGCAACGCACGGGCCAGCACATTGGTAGTAGTAGTGTCCATCTCTATCTCTAGAGGCCTTCTCTCATTCATCCTTTTTCTCTCACAAGATAAACTACTCATACAAATGCATCTTGATGTTCCATGGAACGCACGAGGATGTTTCCTTGGGGGTCTCTCCAGTGCGGCGTGGCTGTAGTTGCAAGTGGACGCCCCTTGAGACGCCGACATTGAGGGGCACTCGGATTTCCTCCGATGAGCAGGTAAGATGAGCTTGATCACGTAGTAAATGCATTCTAAAGACTACTTCCGTGTCCATTTCCTAATTCTCCCCCTGCCCACTGTTTCACAGGCGAGGCTCGGTGCGAGTGGAGATTGTCTTGCATATGTACGGGAGGGTACCAACATCAATTTGCACAACATTTACAATGGTGACACCATTCCCGTAGAACCTTTGTCCAACATTGGGATTAGCCATGCAACGGGACACCGCATGAATTGGTACGATGGAACCACGGTGAGATTGAATAATATAGCACGAACCTTGCACATGGCGGTCAAAGGCGGACCATGCTTTCTGCGGCCGATTTGTTGCCGTATGAGTAGGAAGACGTTGTGCTCCTTTCTAACCGCATCTTCGCGGTGACAAACCAGGGGACTTATTTTGTATGGGACACATCCTACGATATACTCCCTCTCCCCCAGTTTATTTGTTTTGAATCTTTTCGTTTTATAAGTTTCTAATTCAAATTTAGAGCTCCCCATCACATGTTGAGATTACAATGTCCATTAAATCATTGCGTGCATGTATAGTAAAGAAACAAATCTCGAGTTTGGCACGAGTTCGTGCTGCGGGAGCACCACAAGCCCTGGCGCAAGAGTTACATTTCCCTCTCAGGGCCGTCGGGACTGAGCTTCAGCACCTTACTACACCTACCTTTGATTCAATAACATGTGGACCCGATAGGGGACTGGTCCACATGTAATGCTCCCGAAGGCAGAGGGGCAGTGGGGCCAAGAGGGGTGAGCCGCAGTCGGGAAACGTGTGGTTTCATGGGTTCGAGCGGCGTCGTGGGAATCACGGGTGGCTTTGGTAGAAACTTGATGCTCGCCGCATTTTAGGTGGCCCACATGTCATGTACACAAAGGCAGAGGAGCGGTGCGGCCGAGAGGGTGAGGCATACGTCGGGGGCTGTGGTGTCGTGGGTTGGAGAGGCATCGTGGGAATCGCGAGATGAAACGTGATGGTCACCGTAGTTGAACTTCCATGGACAAGATGTCATGTCTACGGACACATGCACTGCATACCAATCACTAGAAGGAGTAGCAGAGAAAGCTATATATGCGGATAAATAGTTCCTTATAGTCAAGCGGACCCATGCTACTACTCTGTTCCAAACACATGCACACCATCGAAATAGTCCATCTATATCAATATACACCGAGAGGGAATAATTTTTTTTACAAGAGAGGAAATAGTTCATCCATCCATAATGCCCTCCTGCTAGTGCAACGTTTTATTCTTCTTCTTCTTCTTCTTCTTCTTCTTCTTCTTCTCATTCTCTGTGGGAGACGGCTTCGCAACAAGCTATTTGGACCTTGCAGCTATCTCAAAACTCACACGGGCATCGAGGGCAGCATATTTTATCTGCTCGTATGTCAAGGGATAATTCTCCCATCCAGACGACCTTAATGCCACCGTCTCGTCACCCTTCTGAAGATTTGTACCGAGCACAAAATTTGCTACGTCGAATAGGGATGGTGTCTGTTTAGCACAATCTTCTACAGGAAATTTGATTCTGGTTTGTAGGTCAGTGATGCTTTTCAAATCAAGGTTGTACAGTTCTAGCTTCTGTTTGTACCCTTCGATGGCTGCCCCATAGAAGTATACGTCCTCCCGAGACAAGAAATCGTGAAGCTCACATGGTATGGAGGGCGAGTGTATGATGTGGTACACCAAAACATCATCTTCGAGGCACAACTGAAGGACGGCGGCGCGCTAGATCTTCCCAGGGGCACGCTCCGTGTAATCTGCATTGAGACCGATGACCCTCGTCTCTACCTTTTTGAGGTAGTTGGATACATTGTTGATCCACTGCCGAACAACCCTTGGGTGGACGGTGACGGTGGCAACTATGCACATCGAGCCTTTGACGAGGACATGTTGGACGCTAAAAACCCGCATCTCGATCTCTTTCGCCATTTGGAACCGCTAGAACGGAGTGCTATGGTTTGCAGAATTACGATTAGATGGCTAGTCTAACTGAAGTAGTAGATGATTATTTAAAGAGGTTAAAACAATGTGAACGCAGTGGTGTTTGGATGCAAATGAAGACGAAGGGGAGGTGAAGAAGCCGAGGCGAATCGGTTCCTGATGGAGAAGTAAATGGGAGAAGTGGCATGCAGGCAGTTGATTAGACGGCTAGGTAGACTAAACAAAAAGGCTATGCGGGTAGACTGAGGAGTCGTACCTGTTCGTGTACGTGCCCATCCTTCCTGATAGGTGGGACCTATGCAAACAAATTAGAAAATGTGTCGTACCTTTTTTATGAGCGCGTGAGTGGGAGACACAACATTCTCTGGTTAAGGAATACTCCCTCCGTTTAGGTGAGTATAAGTCACCTTAAAATCAGGTTTTCCCAAAACCTTTAGGCATGGAGCATTAACTTCCTACTCGATCCCCTCCCAGCCTCGTTAGCCAGCGTTCTCGTCCTCTGCTGCCGCGTTCTACCTTTCCATTTTTCCTCTTCTCAAGTGTGGAACGATCTGCATGCCGTCCTTGATGCACCAGAACGACCACTGCATGCATCGCGGCAGGGCATTGATTGGTCATGCATGAGAATTTGGTTCTGCTTGCAATATGGATGATACCTGAACGGTGAAGTGAACAGGCATGCTAGCACGGGAGACCTATTTCCGCTATACAATACTAGAGTACTCATGTTCCTACTACTACTACTAGTAGTAGTAGTAGTAGTACAACTGTGGTACACTTGATGGTCAAAATACAATTCATTCGGTCCTCACAGTGAAGTGACAACACCCTGCGCCTGACACTAGTCCAGGCGAGGCAGCGTGTTCGGGTTACCAAAGTCAGCCTCACCCTGTGCACTGTGCAGTCTGTCACTGCCGTTGTACAGCACATTGGCGCCTCACCTCGTCTCCCTCTCCGCTCCCATAGCACCACTCCATCTCCATCTCCTTCTCCGTCTCCATCTTTGTCTCCTCTCACTGTGCCCCCGTGTATCATTGCCTCACTCGCCTCCCACAGTACCACTATTCCCTCGCTAGCCGCTCCAGCACCGACATCCTTCTCCCCCGTAAATCAAGCCCCCTTCCAAACTCCACCATGGCCGAACGCGAACCGCGCAGCATCCATATGAGCCGCGATTGGAGCAATCTCCCCAGTGACATCCTCGACCTCTGTTGTTCGTGTATGGATATGTTGACCGCCCTGCGGCTGGCTGCAGGCTCGAGGGACATGCACACGGCCATCGTCGAAGCGAGGCCTAAGCTTTTCAAGACACCCTGCTTGCTGCTATCTGGTCTTGCGTGATTGGCTCACCATGATACGGAGGCGTGCATGATGCCCCTCGACTTCAATCTGATCTCCATTAGCCGAAACTTCTTTGCAGATGGCACCACGTAAGGCCTCGACATCGATCCGATCACCATCGCCCGAAACTTCTTGGCAGGTATGTACTGGCTCGGCATGAATTCCCACTGGATGGCTGCCTTCAGAGAAGACGGTAAAAAGTTGGTGCTCGTGAACTTCCAGACCTCCCATGAGATTATCCTTCCTCCGTTGGATTATATAGAGTATTACCATCGCGGCCCAAGTCATCTAGATTACTACGTCAGTTGGACGGACCTTGTTTTACAGAAGATTGTAATCTGCCAAGTGCCCACACGACATGCGAATTACGCAGACTTCAAGCTAATTGCCTTGTTCGACCGTGGACTCACCTATCTTTACGCTGGTGCCTTCTTTAGCTGGAGACAACTCGGCTCGCAGTGGATCATCGTCAAAGCTGATACACACTTTCGTGATGCTATTGAACACAATGGCATCATCTACGCGATCGACAAAGCAGATGGCACCACGTATTGCTGGGATGGCGCGTGTAAGTTGTTTCCATCTCATGTTAATGATGACGCCATGACACTATTTGAACTTTTTTTGATGATTGGCATATCCCTGTTTGAGCAGAATTTGTGTAGAACTATGGTAATATATTAGAAACGCCGTAAATCAGCTATATTTGGAATGAGTTAATTCATGCGATTGTGACCATGTCATTACAGCCAATTTGTACCCTGAATAATCAAACGGTTAGGAATATATGGATATTATCCTTATTTTACAATAATCTATATACTACTACTAAATATGAGTGTGTATCAATGGCCATGTTAGTTTCCTCATTTTCATGATGTAGAAACATGCACCACACTGTTGGTTTCATCTAACCATACATTAGGTAAGTAAATGTGCATATGGAGAACTCTACATTTGGAAGTAGTGAAATCCTGCAATGCTTACCATGTGTACATACCTATATTCGCCCTTCAGCAATCAATGGGTAGAATAATATCCTCACAAAAATTTTGCCCACAGAACACGAGTATATAACAATGCATGGTCTGTTAGTTACCTTGAAGAATTTGTTTGTGAGGACAGAACATGATTACATAACATGCATGACATGGTAGTTTCCTGTGAAGAATCGATTGCGAGATAACATGAGTATAACCATGCATGGCACTTCTATATTTTCGAACCCAGTATACATTTCCATGTATTTTCCTCCCAGTTCCAACAGGAACATATCAATTCTATTTCTTGCATTATATCCTACTCATACTCTGAACAATGCTAATCTTACATTAACAATGCCTGTCCTTTTTGATATGATGCAGTGTCCCTACAGTTACTACCCTTTGTAATCACACCACCTTTGCCAAAAACAAGGAAGCACAACTGGTTCCTCGCTCGATCAGACGACGGCAAAAGACTGATGATCATTCGGACACATGAGCCGGAAAAGTTATATTGCAAAAACCCCACTGTATACAAGAACCGTGTAATACGTGAGTATCCGGACAGTGGCTGTTACGTGTATGAGCAGGATACCAGCTTCTTGGGGCCTTTAGGATTTTTTTAGTTGGAGGCTGGTAAATAGCCTTGGTTCACACTCTCTGTTGCTCGGACTCAATTATCCGATTAACCAGGAGATCACCACTGGCAAGGACCTTGATGGCAGAGAGGCTCTGTTTGCTATGAAAAATTGTGTTTACACAGCGAGCCTAAGGAATTCGGGAGCAAACTCCCCTAATTGTCAACAATACAGCCTGTAGCCAAAAGAAGGTGAGAATGACAAAGGCATCCGGATTAACTTTGATCCTTGGATGTCTCAATTACGACAGGCAGTGATGTGGTTCAAGCCTTCAGGTTGATAGGTAATTGGGCTGTTGCATCGAAAGGGTGGAGTACTGGTGTCTCCGGATCACTGGTCGCTGAAGCGGGGCTGCAAATTATGATGGTGTTGGATCATCTCTTGGAATGACTTTATTGTCTTTGCTGCTGGTTCTGGATGAGTAGCACTACTAGGAAAAGGCCTACTAATGGCGCACTGGTTTTGCCTACTAATGGCGCATTACCAGTGCGCCATTAGTAGCACGCCACTAGTATTTTTTACTAATGGCGCACCACTGGTGCGCCATTAGTATCTGGTATACTAATGGCGCACCAAGCAGTGCGCCATTAGTTTTGCCCACAGTGCGCCACTAGTGTTTTCTATACTAATGGCACACCACATGGTAGTGCGCCATTAGTAACAATTTTTTTAATAATTTTTTCTTAATCTCAGGTCACTATTTCACCTATGAGATATCCAACACATATATATATATACAACAAGCATCCATATAACAATCATAGCCAACACACAAGTTCCATCATATATACATACATAGCCAACACACAAGTTCCATCATATATACATACATAGCCAACACACAAGTTCCATCATATATACATACATAGCCAACACATAGTTCCATCGTTACATATTACAAAAGTTTCACATTGTTCATCCAACACCGTTATCCATCAATTCACAAAAGTTTCACATTGATAAATAAAAACACAAATGGAAAAGAAGCACTCCATCCATGCAAGCTTCCGTGAATTAAATCAAATCTGCAAAATGATAAACAAGAAGTTAGAAGAAGAAAAAGAAGAAGACTAGAAGAATACTAGAAGAAGAAGAACACTAGAAGAAGAATAAGAAGAATTTTGGAAAAGAAGAAGAATAAGAAGAAGACTATAAGCTTATTATGTAAACTTGATCATTTTGTGCTAACATAAGTTATTTTGGAGCTAACCTATAGGAAACTAAGCATATAAGCTATAAGTTAGTATATTAGAGCCAACTTAGGTAAAATGAAGCTAACTTATGTCATTTTGGAAAAGAAGAAGAATAAGAAAAAGACTATAAGCTTATTATGTAAACTTGATCATTTTGTGCTAACATAGATTATTTTGGAGCTAACCTATAGGAAACTAAGCATATAAGCTCTAAGTTAGCATATTAGAGCCAACTTAGGTAAAAATGAAGCCAACTTATAGGAAACAAAGCATATTAGAGATAACATAGGTAACTAAGTATATATATATATATATCATTTTGGATAACTAACCTATAGGAGATCTGACATACCTGACAAAGTTCAGTTCTCATGCATTGTTCTTCTCCTTCTCCTTCTCCTTCCTCTCCCTGATGCGCCAAGAGCGGCGAGGCAGTGGAGGCAGTGGAGGTAGTGGGATGTAGTCTTCTACCACAATTGGCGTGGTCATGTCGCCCAGCTGTGGGATCGCCGGCGCCACCACCGGTGCATGGTCATTGTCAGGCACCACCACCATCGCGAGGCCACCTTCAGGCACGACCATCGCTAGGTCATCCTCAGCCACCTCCATCTCTTGCCCATGGTCAGCCACCACCATCTCTTGCCCTTGGTTAGCCACCACCAGTGCTAGGTCTGCCTCAGCCTTATGCCCATCGTCATCCTGTGGCTCCTCATCCCCACTCTGCTCCTCTTCTCCCGCACTCCAGTCCAGATCATCCTTCTTGTTGTCTATGCTGCTGCCAGAATCGCCGCTGCTTTAGCTACAGCCAGAATCGCTGCTGCTTTCGCTACAGCCATAGTCGCTGCTGCTTTGGTTGTAGCCAGTGTCGCTGTTGCTGCTCCCATTACCTGTCCAAAATGCAACAATGACCGTTAACAATCGATGTGAGACAAAGCCGAATGTAGAGGAATAAGAAGAGGCAGAATGTACCGGCATCATCATCAGCAGTGTAGCGCATGTGACACATAGTCATGTTGAACACCTACACGATGAGCATGTTGGCGTCGTCGTCGTACCTGAAGAGAAGGAAGTACCCCAGCCGCAGGTCGTAGGCATGGTAGAACTTCTCCCACCCACGAGACAAGTACATGTGGCCCTCCTTGATCACCAACTCCACATCCCACTGCCTGCGAAACCCGCTGCCAGCCTGTCGCAGCTTCACATTATTTGGCGGATCTTCACCCATCAGCATGTTCATAAAACTATCAGGCAGCATCTGCAGTTTGGGACAATGAGTGATGTAGGAAACAACAGATATCATAATGAGATGGGTGAAGGGGAGATCTCTCGTTTTATATACCTGCGTCATGGATGATACTGAAGTCTCAAGTATGATAGTGAAGAACTCGAAAGCATCCAACTCGTACCGTGGTGTCGCAGAGCGGCGGTGGCTGCTTCCCGCCATCTCTGATAAGCAGCAAAAGAGACCAATTAGTACCCTTACAACAGATCATAAAACATGCATGATAACAGGCATTAGTCGCAAGTACCCCATATGTCCTATTTTTAGCAAAGTCATGCTAAAATTCACGGAAAATTTCAGCATTACCTTTGCTAAAAATAGGACATATGGAGTACCCGAATTTGCCGGAATGGAAGTTAATCGACATTCCGGCAAACTCGAGGGCCTCTCGGGGTACCTGCAACATCATTATCCCCGCGTAATGAAGTCGCCAATGGGTCATTTCAGAAGATCACAAGTAGCATCATCACAAGTACAACAGCATCTATAGCTTTATATTAACAAAGCATCAGCACATATACAAAAGACCACTTATGCCAACCGTATGGTTTATATCAGATTCAGAGTTAGAAACAGGAAAAACCGGTGCTTCAAAACCGGTGCTGCATTAGGTATATTCCAACTAAATTGTGTTCTGTTGTGGTGGCCCTTGAGATTGACTCATTAGAATTTTAGAATACTAAGTGTATATCAATAGATACATCATGAGATATATTTTCATACTATATATGCTTCTTAATGCAGATATAAATGATTTTCTCTATAAACTTGGTCAAAGATTACTATGTTTGACCTTTAGAAATCCTCGTCGACAAGAATTACTATCATCTCTGCTTACCACACTGACGAGGCAATACTTATACTACATGAGAATTTTTCGGCTGTGCTGTCAAGAATTACTATCATCTCTAGCTAGGGAAGCCACCAAATGGATTGACCTGATGCTAAAAACTTTTTGGCCAACAACACAGCCCACAGTAAATCTTCAGACTAAAGAAGCAGCATATTTTTTTGGCAAATAAAATAGAATACTTGCAGGGCTCACAACGTACAATTGCACTAAAGTACAACTTTGCTATTCAACAATGGTATACCTAAGAAGACCAAACCGCTGCGGTTATAATTACTTACTTGCTTCAGGCTCACACCAGTACACCACTGCCTACTGCTTCACAGCTCACACACATAATGCCAGAAGATACAAAGTTAGAAGGAAAAAAAGAACACTTTTTAATCTTTTCTTTGTGCTAATTAACATGAGAGAGTGACTAATGTTGAAAGACAAAACAAACAAACATTGGTGAGCATGTATAAGTTGTGGAGTTTGTTCAGTTTGCCTATGATGAACAAACCAGACAAAACCTGAAATATATGCCTGGTTCCAGGATACTACTATTAACTGACAATAATCTAGTTAGTTCCTCCAGAATCTATGCATATGTTGTCTGTTATGCTTGGAACCTAACCTGGTGCGTGACAAAGCATCATTAAAAAAACCTTCTTCTTCTTCTTTCCTTGGATTATTTTATTAGTACTATTTATTAATCATCTCACCTTCTTTTCCCATTAACTAATACCTACCAGCTCCTACTTTACAAAAGCATCGTGTCATCAAAAAGGCCACTGGCATAGCATCTTCTTGCTTCCTGGATCATTGCTAAGTAGCACACTTTTGTCCTCTAAACCACTTTCCTGCTAGTGCAATCTAATCAAGTAGCACACTTTTGAACCACACAGCTGCTGCCTTGCCATTTCACTGCATCGACGAATGACAATACAATCCAATCCATGGATTCAGATAGATTCAGTCCGAGGGTCGTGCACGAGCGGCTGCACCGACCTGGGAGCGGAGGCGCCGGCAACGGCCTCGGGGCACTCCGCCGGGGCGCCGTAGGGGAGGGCTCCGTGTCCTAGGCCTGGTGCGAGGGGACGGGCGGCGCCGTCCTGCTCCATACCCGTGAGTTAAGGGGAGCAAGAGCTGGGTGAGGTGGCGGAGATGCTACATGCGCGGCGTCTAGGTCTCTCCCCTCGGTGGACTGGCCAGCGGCCTGGATGGATTGGAAGCCCAAACTCACATACATCAATTGATCCCCTACTCTGCTCTGAATCGTAGACGAAGCAGGCGAGAGAGTAAGGAGGAAGGAGGAAGGAGGAGAGGTACGTGGGCGGGTGCGGCCGGCCGCCGGAGGGGTCGGGGTCGGCGGCGGGGGTGGATTCCGGCGAGGGTCGGGGCGGCGGCGGCAGGGGACGGAGGGGGCAGCGGCGGTGGCGTACGATTGGGGCGGAGGGGGCAAATTAGGTCGAGTGGGGAGGAAGGGAGGGAGGGGAATAAGTGGAGTGGGGGGGAAGCGTACTAATGGCGCACTGCGTGGTAGTGCGCCATTACTAGTTAGAACTAGTAATGGCGCACTTCGGTCGGATGCGCCATTAGTATGTATGTAAAAATGAAAAAAAAATTAATACTAGTGGCGCACCCTGTTTCTGGTGCGCCATTAGTGTCTTCCACACTAATGGCGCATCACCAACTGGTGCGCCATTAGTATATAGTAGTGGCGCACTACATCCATGGTGCGCCATTAGTATCAATCCTATCTATAGCCCTTTTTCTAGTAGTGGTTCTTTATTTTGTTATGCATATTCCTTGTCATTTGGTCATCCTCGTCTATGTCACTCTTTCTATGTAATAGTTGCTTCTGTTTAGAATGTCATTCTCGTCTGGATCACGAGAGTCTGAGCGCTGCAGATGGGTGAGTTTTGGTGGTGTAGCAAGACTTCTTATGAACTATCATGTCTTGCTGTTTATGTCAGTAGTAGTCACTAGTTAGTGTTTGAATGTTGTATATATCGTTGTTTCGAACTGTTTATTGTCTCGAACTACTGGTGGGCTAAATGAGGGCATCACCATTCTCCAGTGTTCAGAGTATATCTCCTTTTTTCAAGTTATATAATTTGAGCTCACCGTCTTCTTGATGATGTACACTTGTTTGGGCTAGTGAGGTGTCGCTGAATATGGGACAAGTAGTAACGCAATGCCAAACAGGTCAATTATGAATCTCAGGTCGGGCTCACAAAAGATCCTGAAAAAAAAGGCCGGGCTCTCCAAAAAAGAAAGAATAAGGACTCTTAGGCCGACATGTGGGCGCCACCGGTGTTTTCGTGCGCTTGCGCACCGAGAGCATATTGGCGCATGCTCGAAATTCATGCTACCTTTTCATCCCCAATCTCCCGCTCCTCCCCCACCTCTGGAATCTCGATTCCTACTCCAGTTCTCCCAAATCCCCCTCTTGTAGTCCCTGTACTCAAGCGCACTATCATGTCGCCGGTCAAGGCGGATCTCCGAGCCGGAGATCCTGAGGTCCGTCCTGCCTTCGGTCGCTGCGTGCTGTCGCTCAACAGTGGCATGGCGGCGCTTGACGACCAGTTTGCCGGCAAAGTGCTGATGGTAACCATCAACAGCGACCGGCCTCCCGTCTCGCCGGACGACATTGTCAAAGCTCTTGGCATTGCGCATGGCATCTGTCCTGGTTCTAAGTCTGACAGTAGAGTGGGGCGTAGGTATGGAGAGGCAAGGTCCTAGCTATGGAGAAGTTGTAAACACAAGCGATGTACGAGTTCAGGCCCTTCTCGGAGGAAGTAAAAGCCCTACGTCTCGGAGCCCTGAGGCGGTCGAGTGGATTATGTGTATAGGTGTTACAAGAGTCCGAACCCCTCTGCCTGTGGAGGGGGGTGGCTTATATAGAGTACGCCAGGACCCCTACCAGCCCACGTAATGAAGGGTTTAAAGTGTATTAAGTCTGGGGCGTTACTGGTAATGCCCCACATAAAATGCCTTAACTATCATTAAGTCTATTCAATTACAGACCGTTGCAGTACGGAGTGCCTTCTGACCTTCTGGTGGTCGAGTGTATCTTCATGGTCGAGTGTATCTCCATGGTCGAGTGAATCTCCATAGTCGAGTCCTTCTTCCAGTCGAGTGGGTTCTTAGTTGGTCGACTGGAAGGTGATCTCTTCTAAAGCTGTCCTAGGGTAGGGCATTCAGGTCAGGCCTATGACCCTACCCTAGGTATATGAATCCATCATTAGCCCCCGAATGGATTGAGGCTTGAATGAGGAAAGAGTTGATGCTGTTTCCGATTGGCTTTTGCATACTGGCTATGCGTCGTTCTGGATTAAGATCTTCTTTGTCGATAACGAACAACTTTTCTTCAGTCGACTCGATCCATTCTTGACTTTCGTCGAGTGATCTTTTAGACTTTGCTGGTTCCCGAGCGACGGATCGCAGGAAATCTCGCGTCTGACAGACCGATCTGCCGTCCGCGGATTCCACGGGATACGGAATTTGGGGGAGCGCGCGAAGCGGAACAGACCGTGGCGCTCGGACGGGACGGGACATGAACGCCTCGATCTCTGCGCCGCCTTTTCCGCCACGTATCGTGTCAAAGCAACTGTTTCGGGATATGATTAGGTTGCCTGGGTCCACATGTCATCCACTCGGAAGGGATGGTATATAAATGCAACAGGCGAGGGTTTTCTGAATAGTGCTCTATTCTTTCTCCTCTGTTCCCCTCGTCTCCGCCCAGCGCGCTTGCTCTCGCCCCCGCAAAGCTCTCCCTTGCGCACCTCGCCGGCAGCCATGGTCAAGGAGAAGACGGCGGCGTTGGAGCGCGCAAAGAAGGCGTCGGCGACGGAGAAGGCATCGGCGGCGGAGAAGACGAAGGGGAGATCCACCAGCCGCAGTGGGTCTTCGTCGAGATCCCGCTTGCCGAAAGGCTGGGTCCAGGGAGATTGGATCCAGTCGACCATCACGGAGAAGGATCTCCTCGACATGGCCAACGACGGGCTGATCCCCCATGGCGCAGCGAGACTCCCAGGGAAAGAGTGGCAACCTCAGCCAGAAGAGGGTGAGTGCGTGCTCCTGGCGACTCATATTGATCGAGGGTTTTCTTTGCCACCGAGCATCTTCTTTCGTGGTTTTTTGAACTTCTTCGGAGCCCAACTCCACCACTTTACTCCGAACTCTATTGCGTACCTTGCTGCATTCGTATCCATGTGCGAGAGTTTCCTGGGCTGTCGACCGCACTGGGGCTTGTTCAAGCACATCTTCACGTGCCGTTCTCAGACCGTGAAGAAGGCGAGTCCAGGCGACGAGAAGACCCAGGTTGTCCAAATGTGCGGGGGTCTGGGGATTCAAGTGAGGAACAAGAGCACCTTCCCCGCTATGACATTTCCCGAGTCGGTCAGAGGCTGGCAGTCGACTTGGTTCTACTACCGGGACGAGCTGACGCCGGGACAGTCGAGTGGGCTTCCCCCATTCACCATGAGTCGAGTGAACAAGCCCTCCTCTCTCAAGGTGGTTCCGGAGGAAAGGGCTGACGTGAAGATGTTGATGGACCGAGTGGTGCAGTTGGTCCGGGACGGCGTGACTGGCATGGACCTTCTGGAGGTTTTCCTTCGGCGGCGGATCCAACCTCTTCAGTTCCGAAGCCATGGCATGTGGCTGTACTGCGGGACTGAAGACGATACCCGAGTCCACCCAGAAGCAGTCGACGACGCCACAGTGGAAAGATGGATGGCCGCGGTCACTGGGAATAAGGACAATCCCCGTGGATCCAGGAGGGTTCCTCCACTCGACCATCACACCGATCCAGACAAGGTATACTTGCCCTGCCTTCCATTGTATATCTGTCGAGTGAGTTTCTGTATATTCTGCGACTTGGTCGATTGATCTCTGTTTTGACGTCTTATAGGCCCTCACCGATCTATATTCGATGCCCAATGGAGCTCAAGCTCCGACTGAGGAGGAAGAAGCCAGCGGGGGCGAGAGCCAGGAGGAGTGGGATTCAGACGCTGCTGAAGGTGACGACGACGACGATGATGACGAGGACGAAGAGGAGGAGGAGGAGGAGGAGGTTGCACCGCCGCGCTCGGAAAGGCGGTCAAAGCTTGTCCATGACCCCGCGACTGAACACGGTAAGGGGGTGGCGACTGCCTCGCAGTCGACCAAGCGCCCTCGGACCGCTTCTCTGGTGCCGAGTGACAGGGCTCCGAAGCAGTCGAGGGTGGCTCTGCCGAAACCCCCCAAGCTCCTGCCGAAGATGAAAGTGTCCATCCCCACCATATCCGGGTAAGCACGTTACTTGAGTTCTCTTGTTTTGCATAAGGCTTTATCTCTGGTTGATATTTGAGTTGGTCGACTGATTCTTTGGGACTTCAGTGCTGCGACTTCTGAGACCTCAGGCAAGGCTGACGACCATGAGATGGAGGACGCAGCAACCTCGAATCCTGGTACTACACTCTCAATTCTGTCCTTAGTTGACTGACTCAAGATTTCTGACTTTGATTCTTTTTCCGAAGCTCCACCCCATGACATTATCACCCTTCCCGAAGATGATGACGAGGATGAAGAACCACTGAGGCACAGGATGAGCAGCAAGACGTCTACTGGTAAGGCAACCCAGAGTGCGACGGCGCCCGAAGCTGTGGCTACGGAAGGGGAGATCCTCACTCGACACACCGTGTCTTTCGCGGTGCCGTTGACGAGTGCTCGTCCCACTTCGTCGAGTGCTGCACAGCCTTCCCTCTTCACAACACATCATGTCCTAGAGGACCAAGCCAGTGCTGCTAAGGAGGCGATACGTCAAGCGGGGATCATGATGGAGCAGGTGAAGACCATCCGGGATGCAAGCCAAGCAGCTTATGACGCCAGCTCTGCCCTTCAAAGCAATGTGCAGGTCAGTCGACCACCGCCTATTCTGTTAGAATATGCTATTAAGATTTTTCCTTCCTGATTTCTGAAATTCGTAGCAATCACCCGCTGGGTGTGTTGATAGAAAGTTCCGTGTTAGCGGGGGCACGCTGAGTGCACCCGCTGGGTGTAGTCCCCAAGGCTAAGGTCGACTGCTGGCAGTCGGCCTTAGGCTTTAGAAGTAAAGGATGTTCATCATTCGATTTGGTCGACTGGTCGACTCTGTCTTGCACAGAACTAGTGGGGGCACGCGGAGTGCACCCACTGGGTGTAGTCCCCGAGATTGTGGTCGACTGCTTGCAGTCGACTATAGTCTGAAGACCACGTCTCTCTTTTTTTTGTGGGGGGGGGGGGGTCGAATGGTCGACTCTGTCTTGAACAGAACTAGTGGGGGTCGACTGGGTGTAGTCCCCGAGACTACGGTTGAATGCTTGCATTCGACTGTAGTCTTAGAAACGTATGATTTTTCCCTATCCACTCGGAAGTGAACCATCTTTGATATTTTGTTGATTGGTTCTTCGTAGAAATCCTGTGACCTTGCGGCTCGCTATACGGAACTGGAGCAGAAGCACATTCAGCTCGAGTTGAATTTGAAGCTGGTGCAGGAGAATCTGACGAAGGCGAAGGAGGAGACCAAAGGTATGTTCGGTGAGACCTCGACGACTCCTTTTTCCTTCCATTTATTTCAAGATCTGACTTTGCTGTAACTTACAGACAAAGTGCGGGATGCCTAGAAGAAGGACCTTGAGCTAGCCGAGAAGACCAAGCTTGCTGATGAGAAGTTAGCTTCAGTCACCAAGCTTGAACAGGAAAATCACAATCTGAAAACTGCTCTGGCGATTGCCTCCAAGGATGTTGACCGACTGAAAGCTGACAAGACTACCCTGACCGAGAAGATCAACCAATTGACTGGGAAGAAGAATGACCTTGAAAGCTTCCTGGGCGGTCTTGCTAAGAAACTGTTCCTTATGCTCGAAGGTAAACTTTTCACTCGACCAGCATTTTCAACTGTGATGCTTCCATTCGACCATTGCCTTGACTCGGTGTTTTGTCCTTGCAGAATTCTGTCGGAACTTTGAAGATGAGACTAGCCAGTTGGAGCCGAACCTTGATCCTGTCAATTCTCCGGTGAATGATGAAGTCGCCATGAATGTCTTCCAGATGGAGTCTCGTGTTGCAGCTGTCGTGGACTATCTTGCAAGGCTGAAGGCCGCCACTTCTCGCATCAACTCGACGCTTTGGCCCGGGGCGACACTTCAGAATGACCTCGAGTCGTTGATGGCTCGACTAAACGCAGTCCCCGACCGAGTGCAAGAGTGGAAGAAGTCCTCGGCTCGGTGCGGCGCAGATGTTGCCCTGTGTCTGGCCCGAGTCCACTGCAAGGACGCACGAGAAGAGAAGCTGGCGGCTCTCCGAGTGGCCAACACTAAGAAACACGACTTCAGGTCCTTCATGGAAACTTTCATCGCTGCTGCTACCCGGATTGCAGACGGGATCGACCTCGACGAGTTTGTTGCTCCTTCCAGCCCTCCACAGGAGGGGTAAAAAACTTTCTTTAAGCCCAACACTTTAAATTTGCCTCGGTATGCCGAGTGTAATTGTAACCGGTAAACCTTAACAGGCTTAGTGCCTGAGAACTCTCGGTTCCTTTAGGTATCGACCTAAACTTGGATTTGATGTTTGGATATGATTGCTATTGGTTCGAATTGTCTTTTGCAGGTTCACAGCAAGATGCCCACTGCAGTCAACTTATTCCTTAGGCGAGCACCGGGCCGCAGCTAAACCGCCGAGTGAGAGGTTTGCTCTTCACTCGGTAGGATTCTTATTCCTTAGGCGAGCGCGGGGCTGCAGCTAAGCCTCCGAGTGAGAGGTTTGCTCTTCACTCGGTAGGATTTTTATAACTTAGGCGAGCGCTGGGCTGCAGCTAAGCCTCCGAGTGAGAGGTTTGCTCTTCACTCGGTAGGATTTTTTATAACTTAGGCGAGCGCTGGGCTGCAGCTAAGCCTCCGAGTGAGAGGTTCGCTCTTCACTCGGTAGGATTTTTATAACTTAGGCGAGCGCTGGGCTGCAGCTAAGCCTCCGAGTGAGAGGTTTGCTCTTCACTCGGTAGGATTTTTTATAACTTAAGCGAGCGCTGGGCTGCAGCTAAGCCTCCGAGTGAGAGGTTTGCTCTTCACTCGGTAGGATTTTTTATACCTTAGGCGAGCACTGGGCTGCAGCTAAGCCCCCGAGTGAGAGGTTTGCTCTTCACTCGGTAGGATTTTTTATAACTTAGGCGAGCGCTGGGCTGCAGCTAAGCCCCCGAGTGAGAGGTTTGGTCTTCACTCGGTAGGATTTTTTATACCTTAGGCGAGCACTGGGCTGCAGCTAAGCCCCCGAGTGAGAGGTTCGCTCTTCACTCGGTAGGATTTTTTATAACTTAGGCGAGCGCGGGGCTGCAGCTAAGCCTCCGAGTGAGAGGTTTGCTCTTCACTCGGTAGGATTTTTATAACTTAGGCGAGCGCTGGGCTGCAGCTAAGCCTCCGAGTGAGAGGTTTGCTCTTCACTCGGTAGGATTTTTTATAACTTAGGCGAGCGCTGGGCTGCAGCTAAGCCTCCGAGTGAGAGGTTCGCTCTTCACTCGGTAGGATTTTTTATAACTTAGGCGAGCGCTGGGCTGCAGCTAAGCCTCCGAGTGAGAGGTTCGCTCTTCACTCGGTAGGATTTTTTATAACTTAGGCGAGCGCTGGGCTGCAGCGAAGCCCCCGAGTGAGAGGTTTGCTCTTCACTCGGTAGGATTTTTAGAACTTAGGCGAAACGGATTCGCGGCTAAGCCCCCGAGTGGAAGTCTGGCTTACCACTCGGTAGGATTTTTAAAACTTAGGCGAAATGGATCTGCGGCTAAGTCCCCGAGTGGAAGTCTGGCTTACCACTCGGTAGGATTTTTATAAACTTAGGCGAAACGGATTCGCGGCTAAGCTACCCGCTGGGGGAAAAAGTGACAAAAGTTATGAAGGAATTATGGCACTATTATTTCGAGATCCATGAACTACAGAAGTATTTTATTACAACTCATCCGAGTGGAAAACTTTTAAGTGTAAAACGGGCGGAGCAGATCCGCATTCCAAGCTCGGGGCTCTTCGATGTTGTGTTCGACGTTGTAGAGACGGTAAGCCCCGTTGTGGAGAACTTTAGTGACGATGAAGGGTCCTTCCCAAGAAGGAGCGAGCTTATGCTGTTTCTGCTGATCCACTCGGAGAACTAGATCTCCCTCTTGGAAGGCTCGACCCCTCACATTCCTGGCGTGAAAGCGGCGCAAGTCTTGTTGATAGATGGTCGATCGGATCAGAGCCATCTCCCTTTCTTCCTCTAGAAGGTCAACTGCGTCCTGACGCGCTTGCTCAGCTTCTGCTTCGTTGTAGAGTTCAACTCGAGGAGCATTGTGAAGAAGATCACTCGGCAAGACTGCTTCAGCTCCATAGACCAAAAAGAATGGAGTTCTTCCAGTCGACCAATTGGGTGTGGTTCGCAAACCCCAAAGCACCGAAGGAAGTTCATCGACCCATGCTCCAGCCGCGTGCTTGAGGTCACGCATCAGTCGGGGTTTTAAACCCTTGAGGATTAAGCCATTGGCTCGCTCCGCTTGTCCATTCGACTAGGGGTGAGCGACTGAAGCGTAGTCGACTCGTGTGCCTTGAGCGTTGCAGAAATCCTTGAATTCTTCCGAGTCAAAGTTCGACCCATTATCCGTAATGATGCTGTGCGGAACTCCATATCTGAACGTCAGCTCCCTGATGAAGGTAACTGCAGTACCGGCGTCAAGATTCTTGATCGGTTTAGCCTCGATCCACTTTGTGAACTTGTCGACTGCGACCAGTACGTGCGTGAAACCACTTCGACCTGTTCTCAAGGGACCGACCATATCTAACCCCCATACTGCGAATGGCCAAACGAGTGGAATGGTCTTAAGAGCTGACGTGGGCTTATGTGACATATTGGAGTAGAATTGACATCCTTCGCACTTGTCCACTATTTCCTTTGCCATCTCATTCGCTCTTGGCCAGTAAAATCCAGCTCGGTATGCTTTGGCTACAATGGTCCGAGAGGACGCATGGTGACCACAGGTCCCCGAGTGGACATCATTGAGAATGATTCGACCTTCTTCTGGCGTTATGCATTTTTGACCAACCCCAGTCGGGCTTTCTCTATACAGCTGTCCTTTGATAACGGTAAAGGCTTTGGACCGACGGACGATCTGCCGAGCCTCTTCCTCCTCTTCTGGGAGCTCTTTTCTCAGGATATACGCCATATAGGGAATTGTCCAGTCGGGAATGACCACTAAAACTTCCATGACCAAGTCGACCACTGTTGGGACCTCAACCTCAGTCGGATCTGTGGCACTCTTGGGCTGTGGAGCTTCCTCTGTGAAGGGATCTTCTTTAACTGACGGTGAGTGTATATGCTCCTAAAACACACCACTCGGAATGGCTTCTCTTTTGGAACCTATCTTTGCCAGATCATCTGCTGCTTGATTTTTCAGTCGGGGGATGTGATGGAGCTCCAACCCCTCGAACTTCTTTTCCAGCTTCCTCACTGCATTGCAGTATCCAGTCATGGCTGGGCTTCTCACGTCCCACTCCTTCATCACCTGGTTGACCACTAAATCTGAATCGCCGTAAACCATCAGGCGACGGACGCCGAGTGAGATGGCCATGCGCAATCCATATAAAAGGGCCTCATACTCTGCCTCATTGTTGGAGGAATCAAAGTGAATCTGGAGCACATATCTAAGCTTATATCCTCTGGGGGAAACCAGAACAACCCCAGCACCAGAACCATTCAGCATCTTAGAGCCATCGAAGCACATGGTCCAATGCTCCGAGTGAACTTCAGTCGGCTGCTGTTGTTCAATCCACTCGGCGAGGAAATCTGCTATTGCCTGGGACTTAATGGCTTTCTTTGCCTCGAACTTGATATCAAGGGGAAGAAGTTCAATCGCCCATTTCGCCACTCGACCAGTTGCATCTCTGTTGTGCAGAATCTCTGATAGTGGAGCGTCGCTGACGACTGTGATAGAATGATCAGAGAAATAATGAGCAACCTTCTTCGTGGTCATGTATATTCCATACACAAGCTTCTGATAATGAGGATATCTCTGCTTGGATGGAGTCAAAACTTCAGACAAATAATACACCGGGCGCTGAACTTTGAAGGCTTTTCCTTCTTCTTCCCGCTCGACCGTAAGTACTGTACTGACGACTTGTCCTGTGGCTGCAATATAAAGCAACAGAGGCTCTTTGCTGATTGGAGCAGCAAGCACCGGCTGGGTGGAGAGCAGAGCTTTTAGCTCGGCAAACGCTGCATCAGCTTCTGGAGTCCACTCGAACTTGTCTGCCTTCTTCATCAGTCGGTAAAGAGGCAATGCCTTTTCACCGAGTCGTGAGATGAATCGACTTAATGCGGCCAAGCATCCAGTAAGCTTCTGGACATCGTGCACTCGCACAGGGCGTTTCATTCGTAGAATAGTGCCGATCTTCTCTGGATTTGCGTCGATTCCTCGCTCGAAAACGAGAAAACCGAGTAACTTTCCACCAGGAACTCCGAATGTGCACTTTGATGGATTGAGCTTGATATCGTACCTTCTGAGGTTGGCAAATGTTTCGGCGAGGTCAGCAAGCAGGTCAGAACCTTTTCGCGACTTAACGACGATATCATCCATATACGCTTCCACATTCCGACTGATTTGAGTGAGAAGACACTTCTGAATCATACGCATAAATGTGGCTTCGGCATTCTTGAGGCCGAATGGCATGGTGATATAGCAGAAGCACCCGAATGGAGTGATGAAAGCTGTTTTTACTTCATCGGGTCCGTACAGACGGATCTGATGATACCCGGAATATGCGTCTAAAAAAGACAATCTCTCACATCCCGCGGTCGAGTCAACAATTTGATCTATGCGAGGGAGAGGGAAATGATCTTTCGGGCAGGCCCAATTGATGTGCTTGAAGTCAATGCACATGCGGAGTGACTTGTCCTTCTTGGGAACCATGACGACATTAGCGAGCCACTCGGAGTGGTATATCTCTCGGATAAACCCTGCCGCCAACAGTCGAGCCACTTCCTCACCGATAGCTTTTCTCTTCTGGACGGCGGACCGCCGAAGATGCTCTTTGACTGGCTTTGCTGATTTGTCGACTCTGAGGCGATGCTCAGCCAGTCCCCTGGGAACACCTGGCATGTCAGCTGGCTTCCATGCAAAAATGTCCCAGTTCTCACGGAGGAACTGGATGAGCGCTTCTTCCTATTTCGGGTCGAGTGTCGTGGAGATGTGGGTCGGGGCTGCATCGGGGTCGGTCGGGTGAATATGAACAGGCTTCGTCTCACCAGACGACTGAAATGCAGATTCTGTGGCAGGTTTCTTGGATCGCAACAAATCACTCGGATCTGCGTTTTGCTTGTATTCTTCGAACTCGACCGCTGTCACCTGGGAATCGGCAATCTTTGAGCCCTTCTGAAAGCACTCTTCTGCCTTTTTCCGATCGCCGGTGACAGTGATCACCCCTTTGGGACCTGGCATTTTCAGTTTGAGGTACACGTAACATGGTCGAGCCATGAACCGTGCGTAGGCGGGCCTCCCCAAAATGGCGTGGTACGCGCTCTGAAAATCCACTACCTCAAAGGTCAACTTTTCCTTGCGAAAATGTTTTGAGTCGCCAAAAACCACGTCCAGGGCTATTTGGCCGAGTGAGTTGGCTTTCTTCCCTGGTATGATTCCGTGGAAACTCATGTTGCTGGTGCTCAATCGGGACATCGGAATGCCCATTCCCTTCAGTGTGTCTGCATATAACAAGTTCAGCCCACTGCCACCGTCCATCAACACTTTCGTCAGTCGAGTGCCTTCGACAACTGGATCGACCACCAAATCTTGCCTCCCAGGGGTGGCAATATGAGTCGGGTGATCAGATTGGTCGAATGTGATGGGTGTTTGGGACCATTTCAGATAACTTGGTTTTGCTGGGGCAACCATATTCACCTCACGGTTAATGACTTTCAGTCGACTCTTGCTTTCCACATCCACGAAGATCATCAGAGTGGAGTTGATATGTGGATATTCTTCCTCACTATCCTCTTTGTCTCCGGCCTTGTCTGACTCTTTCTCCTTGTCCTTAGACTGTTTTCCCTGAAACTGCTGGATCAGGAGTCGACACTGGCGAGTGGTGTGCTTTGGGTAAATAATGTTGCCCTCTTCATCTTTCTTCGTGTGGATGTGGCATGGCATATCCATCACGTCGTTTCCTTCTTTATCCTTTACTTTCTTAGGATTCCAGGATCCTTTTGGCTTCCCTTTGAACTTTCCCTGAGTTACGGCCAGAGCCTCTCCAGGAGCTGCTGGCTCGGCTTTCCGCTTCTGTTTCCGACTGGAATTTCCCTTCTCCGACTGACTTGGCTTAAACTTGCCGCTTCGGAGTCGGTCCTCTTCCTCACCATTTGCATACTTGGTAGCAATCTCCATCATCCGACTCAGAGTCATGTCTCCGGTTCGACCAAACTTCAGACTCAATTCTCTGTTTTTGACGCCATCTTTGAAGGCGCAGACTGCTTGATGATTAGACACATTTTCCACAGTATGGTGCAGAGTGATCCACCTCTGAATATACTCTCTGAGAGTCTCATTGGGCTTCTGCACACAAACTTGCAGCTCTGTCAAACCAGCTGGTCGCTTGCAGGTTCCTTCAAAAGTTCTGACGAACACTCGGAACAAGTCTTCCCAAGTGTAAATACTGCTAGGAGGTAACTGATTCAACCACGCTCTGGCTGAACCTTCCAGCATAAGGGGCAAATGCTTCATGGCCACCTCATCATTCCCGCCGCCAATCTGAATAGCCACTCGGTAATCCTCGAGCCAAGTTTCAGGCTTGGACTCTCCAATGAACTTGCTGACTCCTGTCGCCAACCTGAAATTGGGGGGAATCACTGCGGCTCTGATAGCCCTGCTAAAACACTCTGGACCAGAAACATGCACTCGACTGCTCGTGGGTGCATCTCTCTCGGGTCCACCTCGATGGGCTCTGTTCCGGTCGACCAAGCTTTGCACGATAATGGATCGCGCGTCGAAGCCTGGCCCCCTGGGGTCGACTGGAACCCTTCGCCCCACACTGAACTGACGCCTGTCATCCTGTCGGCAAGGAGCGTAAGACCCTTCCCTCGGAGGGGAAATGGGCACTCGACGCCTGTCATCTCGGTCGTGTCGGTCTCCATGCTGATCACGCTGGTTGTCGCGTCCTTCCCGCCGCGGAGGCGATCTAGGACTGTGAGCCGACTGAACCGTATTCGCAGCGACGGATCGACTGTGAATTCTGTTGCGCGACTGCAACACGGCTGAGTTCTGGTCCCCAGCTGCTCGGAGCAAATCTCTGATCTGCATCAAGCCTCTCCCAGCTTCCGACTGTGAAGGCTGGATGGACTCTGCTATACGGGTTGCAGCTGCTAAATTCTGAATTGGCGTGCGGTATACCTGAGTCGGTGGGAAGAGTCGACGTCGACTGGCTTCGGGGACTCGTTGCTGCGCGCGCTCGTCGAGTGCTCGCTGAAGGTTCTCCAGACGAGCGCGTTCAGCCACATTGGCCAAACGTGCCTCCTCCAAGGCGCGAGCCTCGGGGGTTTCTCCCGTAATAGGAGTATGCAGGGCATCCATGTTCCTGCGGCGAAGCTCCTCTCTCTGCAGAGAGTCGAGTGCCACGGGCTGGTACTCTTCGTGGTCCTGTGCGGGGCTACCTCCGCCGCCTGCTCCGCCGCCATGGGCAAAGCCAGGAGGACTGCGGGGCCCGTCGACCATGAGAATTTCCGCCGCTGGATCACTGCTATCGCACTCGGATGCAGTCTCTACGGAGCCAGTCGACAGATCGAACAGGCCATAGAGAGATTCGTCGGGCTCGATTGCTGCAACTTGTGCGATGGCCACCTGGTGAGCCACCGCGTGTTTCACCCACCGCTGAAGCCTCGACCGACCAGAGCGCTTGCGCTGGTGGGAGACCGGGCGGGCGACCGATAAAGGAGTCGACCGATAGGGGGCCGACGGTTGCCGCAGCAGAACGCCGCGGACACATGCGCGAAAATGCGTCGCACCGCGGACGGGGAGCGCATCAACGTCGAGTGGAGCCTCCTGGAGCCACGCGGAGTCGTCGATGACGAAGGTGAGAGCGCCAAGACGGATCTCGCGCCCTTCGACCAAAACTCCAGCAGTCATCATGATGAAAGTATTCGGAAATACTGCAACTTCTCCACAAAATCGCTAAAACACTGCCCCAAGGTGGGCGCCAACTGTCGTGGTTCTAAGTCTGACAGTAGAGTGGGGGGTAGGTATATAGAGGCAAGGTCCTAGCTATGGAGAAGTTGTAAACACAAGCGATGTACGAGTTCAGGCCCTTCTCGGAGGAAGTAAAAGCCCTACGTCTTGGAGCCCTGAGGCGGTCGAGTGGATTATGTGTATAGGTGTTACAAGAGTCCGAACCCCTCTGCCTGTGGAGGGGGGTGGCTTATATAGAGTACTCCAGGACCCCTACCAGCCCACGTAATGAAGGGTTTAAAGTGTATTAAGTCTGGGGCGTTACTGGTAACGCCCCACATAAAATTCCTTAACTATCATTAAGTCTATTCAATTACAGACCGTTGCAGTATGGAGTGCCTTCTAACCTTCTGGTGGTCGAGTGTATCTTCATGGTCGAGTGTATCTCCATGGTCGAGTGAATCTCCATAGTCGAGTCCTTCTTCCAGTCGAGTGGGTTCTTAGTTGGTCGACTGGAAGGTGATCTCTTCTAAAGCTGTCCTAGGGTAGGGCATTCAGGTCAGGCCTATGACCCTACCCTAGGTATATGAATCCATCAGCATCCAAATAAGTGACTTGCTCATCGAAGTCTGTCCGCCACCGGCTGATTTCTTCGTCAGGTTCCTGACAACTTTCGACTGCAGTCGTGTGTTCGTATCTTCCCGGCGTTTGTTCTGCGATGGCGCGCTGGTGAGCTTTGATTGGTGGCACCCAGGATGGGGCTCGGTGCCCTCTGAGCTTGAGTTTTTAGGAAAGCTTACCTTCCACGGGATGCCTCGACGTGCTTGGAACAGTGAGTCCATGAACGAGCTTATCAACGACCTTGGAGGTGAGATCGTAAGTATGTTTGTTCCTCCAGACAGCTGGGCTCTGACGGTTATGGCATGGATGAAGAAGCTGTCCACCATACCGAAGGTGATTGGTGTTGAGATACTGGTGCAGGAACCGGGGTTGTACTATCCGTTGCCACCAAGGCCGTCGCGGACCACGTTAGAGATGTACCTGTATCGAGTATTCGTGCATGTCAAAGAAGTGGTCAATCCATCAATCGAAGTCCTACCACCGCCACTGGTGCCAGGGTCCGTCGACAACGTCCATTACAGGAGTCAACGACAGACTTTCCCCGTGTTGCTCGGAATGATAGATGGCACAGCGCCTACTCCATTGCGCGGCGGAGGCCACTGCTTCTTTGGGAGAAGAGGCAGGGCTGGCTGCCTGGATGTGCTCTAATTTGAGGTAACAACCGAATCTTGTCAGATAGTACTAGTTAAATCCGAGCTATGGGTGTGAAGCACTGATATGCCAGTACATTTGATTGTGACCTGTTCTAATTTTGTACCTGAACTTTTTTTGGAAAGGGTTGTACATCAACTTAATGTGCTAGTAGAACTTATTGTGTTGTCTGTCTGTTTTCTTTGCACAACATTCAAGATATTTCCCCGTCATTTATAAAGACAATGAACCATTATGTACGACTTTGTTGGTTTCAACATAGCCCTTCCCATAGCGATCCACTGCTTCCATCCTGATTGTGCCGCCTGCATGAAATTTCTGTATGCAAGTTCAGTGTGCTATGATGTTCTATATGATTGTGTCAACTATATAAGTTTTTACTGAGCATGAGCAATGCATATGGCTGAAAGATGTATTTACGAGCACCGACCGATGGGTCTCTCTCTCTATCTATCTATCTATCTATCTATCTATCTCTCTCTCTCTCTCACTCACACACATATACACACACACACGCGTGCGCGCGCACGCACAAGTGGGGCCCGTTGAATTATTTATTTGCTCGTGTCAGCTTTTAATTAGGTTCCACTGTAATCTAACATTTTTTTGAAGTTATTAATTGAGCTCAGTGACTTCAAAAAGTTGTACAGAAGCCTTGTTTGGGCCTTTCCGGCGTCACTGAATGTGGGCTGAGTAACCATGTTAGGTTGTACTGTACTACATAGGCCTTTTTTTCAACATCAGCAATGCAACTGGGCCGACAGTTGTACACAATATCCGGGTCAGCTTGTTATCCGCCCCGCTGGGCTGCAAAGTTTCCTAGGAGGTATGCATTAGGCTTAACAAGAAAATGGACTTTAAGAAATAATAAATGGGATGTAGTTATAATAACTGGGCAATTACTATGCACCAAACACGTAATTTGTTTGAAAAACATATTATTTTTGGAATTTTGAAATTTTAATTTCATTACTTGTTGCGCGTGCAATATTTTGTTGGATTTTAATGTAATTTTGAAATTATATTTAACCTGACTAGAAATTTCGGATAAAAGTATTTCGGATCCCATCAAAATGTGGGAATTTTTTTTGAATTCTGTTTTGAGCGGTTGTTTGAAATTATTAATCGTTGTCCTAGCTAGAAGTTGGGGTGTACTTTTAACAAACTGTAAATGAGTTGTAGTAAATTCCATTAGAATTAAAAAATGGGCTGTACATTCTTACAAATCGCAAATGGGCTATATGTTCTCTGCCAAATCCGAGCTGTGGGCCTACTAAGTTGACGCGTACCAAGGGCTTTGTCAACTTAGTCAATATAAACGATTCTAGCTGAAGTGATCGTACGATGTCCATCCAATGGCCGTAGTGCTTCTTCAACCTCTAGTCTTCTTGCTCCGGCCGCCCAAAGCAGCGCTGGTCGTGTTGCGTGCTCCTGCCTCCCGTGGCCGGCTGTGATGCCGCGGAGGCCTCACCACCCCGTACTACTCCACCGCTGGCCAGGCCATCCCTCTACTCACCCACACACCCTGTTATTCTACGGCGACGGCGGCCTCACAATGCAGCCGAACCAGTGAACCCTCATACTCCTCTTCGCGCGGGCTTCCATTGCTGCGTCTTCCCCGGCTCCGTGTCGTCCCCTTATCAGGCCTCGCTGTCGTCCAGACCACCGCCCTGGTGCTCTCGGCGCGGCGAGGCCAACGTGGTCAACGACCGACTTCCATCGGAAGAGTACTATACATGGAGAGGCTGACAGCTGGGTCCAGGCGGCCGCAAGGAAGTGCCTCCTTATTACGTGCAAAATAATTATTCCTCCACCTGACAGCAGGGACCCATCGGACAGGCCACCTTATTTCGCGAAAAAAACGTTTCCCCCCTGACTGCTGGGACCCACCGGATGGGCCAGCGTATTTCACGAAAAAAACGTTCCCCCTGCTGTCAGCTCGGACCCACTGGAAGTTCCTCCTTATTACGCACAAAAAATGAATACTCCCCCTGCTAGCTGGGACCCACCTTGGTGGGAGGCTGACTTGTGGGCCTACTAAGTTGACTGGGACGGGGGCCTTTGTCAACTTTAGTCAATATGAAAGATTCTAGCTCCACTGACCATACGATGTCCATCCAACGGCCGTAGTGCTTCTTCAACCTCTGGTCTTCTTGCTCCAGCCGCCCAAAGCAGCGCCGATCGTGTCGCATGCTCCTGCCTCCCGTGGCTGGCTGTGCTGCCGCGAGGCCTCATCGCCCCCTACTGTTCCCACAGCTGGCCAGGCCCTGCGGCGACGGCAGCCTCACACCGCAGCCGAACCAGTGAACCCTCGTACTCTTCTCCGCGCATGCTTCCACTGTCGCGTCTTCCCCGGCTCCCTGTCGTCCCCTTCCTAGGCCTCGCCGTCGTCCACCGCCCTGGTGCTCTCGGCGCGGCGTGGTCAACGTGGTCAAGGAACGACTTCCATCAGACGTGGACTGTACATGGAGAGGTTGACAGCTGGGTCCACGGCCATAGCAAGGAAGTGCCTCCTTATTACGCGGAAAATAATGATTCCTCCACCTGACAACTGGGACCCACCGGACGGACCACTGTATTTCGTGAAAATATGTTTCCCCCTGACTGCTGGGACCCACCATCTACATCTTCGCACGCAAGGAAGTGTGTCCGGGCAAAAAAACAAAACGATTCGCCCCCCTGACCGCTGGGACCCACTAGCGACACCTTCGCACGCAAGGAAGTGCATCCGGGCAAAAAAAATCAATTCGCCCCCCTGACTGCTAGGACCAACCGGCTACATCTTCGCACGCAAGGAAGTGCGTCTGGGCAAAAAAATGATTCGCCCCCCTGACTGCTGGGACCCACCAGCTACATGTTCGCACGCAAGGAAGTGCCTGACAGTCGGGACCCACCTGGTCGAAGCGTATGTAGCATTGTCAATCTGGTCGCGAACGTGTATGTACATATATACTGGTGGATGTAGAGGCGCGCACGTGTCGTATTAGAGGCGCGCACGTAGCATGTACACGTATGTACAGCGGCGAGGGTGCAAGAAATAAAATACGGCCACGTACGTACATACGGGCAGGGTCTCGAACGCCTACTCGCACATACGTACATGGCCGGGTCGGAACGGAGAAACAGTGTCGTCGTCGTGTTCATGGGGAGCCAACCGGCTGGGTCGGAATAGAATGCGTGGTCGTGTTCATCGAGAGGGCTTGGACGGAACAGGCGATGGAAACGAGGCCTGGCGTACCGCACAACAGAGGAAACGGGCCTCCTACGTTCGCAACAGGGTCCTGTTGATCGGGATCGAGGGGTGTGGCATACCGCAAAACGGAGGAAACGGACCTCCTATAGTCGAAACGGGGGTCCTGTTGATCCGGAGGGGTGTGGCATACCACAAAACAAACGAAACGGACCTCCTACGGTCAAAACGGGGGTCCTGTTGATCGGGAGGGGTGTGGCGTACCTCAAAACGGATGAAACGGACCTCCTACGGTCGAAACGGGGGTCCTGTTGATCGGGAGGGGTGTGGCGTACCGCAAAACGGATGAAACGGACTTGTGTTGGAGCGCTACGGTTGAAACGGGGGTCCTGTTCATCGGAGGGGTGTGGCATACCGCAAAACAGGACTCCACAGGATACTGTTCATGTCCACCGTCGACCTCCTCCAGCCTCCACGGGCTACCGTCGACCTCCTCCAGCCTCCACGGCTCTTGTTCATCCAGCCTCCACCGTGCGCTACTCCACCGTCTACTGTTCAACCACCCCTCAACGGGCACCCCTCCATCGTATACTGTTCATCCAGCCCTCCACACCATGGGGTCCTGTTCAACCACCCCTCCACGGCCACCCCTCCACCGTCTACTGTTCATCCAGCCCTTCACACCACGGGGTCCTGTTCATCCAGAGGCAACGCCACCGCTCACTGTTCATCCAAACCCCCAGAACACTCACTGTTCATCCCAGAGGCAGCATCGATCGGCTTCAGTTAGCAGCAGTAGCGAAGGAATCGCTCGATCGGGTTCAGTTAACAACATCGATCGATCGCTCGGGTTCAGTAACGCGTAGCCTGTAGTGCAATCGGTCGGGTTCATTTAGAGCCCAATGCCTCGCTCTGGTTCAGTTAGAGCCAACGCCTCGCGCACACGCGTGTACGTGTACGAGAGAAACACGCATCGCTCGGCCCCCGACCTCCCACCATAACCGAGAACTCCCTGAAATTTTCCTCCCCCTCGCTTCTACCACGGTTTTTTCCGTCATGGATGGCCCAAAGAATGTCATGCAACTGCGTCTCCGGCCCGCCCAGGACGAAAAGCCCATTTTTTGTCATGATTGTTTGTCATAGAAGTAGGAGCCCACCACATCTATGATGATACCGGGTTTTGTCACAATTATCGTCATAGAAGTGTCATATGTATGACAGAAAAAAAATTCGTTCGGCCCAAAATGTCATGGATGTGTCTTTTTTTTGTAGTGCTGCTAGTTGCCAATAACTCTGTTACAAAACATGATCATCTCATGCAACAATTTATATCACATCATGTCTTGACCATATCACATCACAGCAAGCCCACCAAAAACAAGTAAGACGTCCTCTACTTGTTGCAAATTTTACGTGGCTGCGATGGGCTTCTAGCAAGAACCATTCTTACCTACGCATCAAAACCACAATGATTTTCGTCAAGTGTGTTGTTTTAACCTTCAGCAAGGATTGACCGTAGTTAAACTTGACTCAACTAAAGTTGGAGAAACAGACACCCGCCAGCCACCTATGTGCAAAAGCACATCGGTAAAACCAGTCTCATGAACGCGGTCATGTAATTTCGGTCAGGGCCGCTTCATCCAACAATACCGCCGAATCAAAGTAAGATGTTGGTGGTAAGAAGTATGACTATTATCGCCCACAACTCTTTGTGTTCTACTCGTGCATAAAACATCTATGCATAGACCTGGCTCTGATACCATGGTAGGGGAATGTAGTAATTCAACAATTTTCCTACAATCACACAAGATCCATCTAGGAGATGCATAGCAACAACACGGGAGAGTGTGTCCATGTACCCTTGTAGACCGAAAGCGGAAGCGTTTAGTAACGCGGTTGATGTAGTCGAACGTCTTCGCGATCCAACTGATCCAAGTACCGAACGTACGACACCTCTGTGTTCAGCACACAGTCAGCTCGATGATGTCCCTCGTGCTCTTGATCCATTTGAGGATGACGGTGAGTTGCGTCAGCATGACGGCATGGCGACGGTGATGATGATGTTACCAGCGTAGGGCTTCGCCTAATCACTACGACGATATGATCGAGGTGTGTAACTGTGGAGGGGGGCACCGCACACAGCTAAGGCAAAACTTGGTGTGTCTTTGGGGTGCCCCCTCCCACATATATAAAGGAGGGGGAAGGAGGAGGCCGGCCCTAGAGGGGGCGCGCCATGGGGGGAGTACTACTACGACTCCCGGTCCAAGTAGGATTCGCCCTCCCTTTCCTATTCCATCTAAGAGAAAGAGGGAAGGGGGAAGAGGGGAGTGCCGCCCCCTCCTAGTCCAATTAGGACCAGCCCATGGGGGGCGCGTGGCCACCCCTTGAGTCCCTTCTATCCTTTCCCCTAAAGCCCATTAATGCCCATTACTCTCCCGGGGGGTTCCGGTAACCTCCCGGTACTCCGGAAAATACCCGAACTTCTTCGGAACCTTTCCGATGTCCGAATATAGCCTTCCAATATATCAATCTTTATGTCTCGACCAGTTGGAGACTCCTTGTCACGTCCGTGATCTCATCCAGGACTATGAACAAACTTCCATCACCAAAACACATAACTCATAATACAAATCATCGTCGAACGTTAAGCGTGCGGACCCTGCGGGTTTGATAACTATGTAGACATGATCGAGACACATATTCGATCAATAGCCAATAGCGGAACCTGTATGCTTACATTGGCTCCTACATATTCTATGAAGATCTTTATCGGTCAAAGCACAGAACAACATGCATTGTTCCCTTTCTCATCGGTATGTTACTTGCCCGAATTTTGATCGTCGGTATCATCATACCTAGTTCAATATCGTTGCCGGCAAGTCTCTTTACTCATTCCGTAATGCTTCATCCCGCAACTAACTCATTATTCACATTGCTTGCAAGGCTTATAATGATGAGCATTATCGAGAGGGCCCAGAGATACCTCTCCGAAACACGGAGTGACAAATCCTAGTCTCGATCTATGCCAACCCAACAAACACCTTCGGAGACACCTATAGAGCATCTTTATAATCACCCAGTTACGTTGTGACGTTTGATAGCACACAAGGTGTTCCTCCGGTATTCGGGAGTTTCATAATCACATAGTCTGAGGAACGTGTATAAGTCATGAAGAAAGTAGTAGCAATGAAACCGTAACGATCATAATGCTAAGCTAACGGATGGGTCTTGTCCATCACATCATTCTCCTAATGATGTGACCCCATTTATAAAATGACAACACATGTCTATGGTTAGGAAACATAACCATCTTTGACTAACGAGCTAGTCAAGTAGACTTGGGACACTATGTTTTGTCTATGTATTCACACATGTGTTAAGTTTCATGTTAATACAATTCTAGCATGAATAATAAACATTTATCATGATATAAGGAAATATGAATAACAACTTTATTATTGCCTCTAGGGCATATTTCCTTTAGTTGGGGGACATAATCCGCGACGGAGGTGATGTCTTGTCATTTCTCAACGACACCGATGGTCTGGAAGGAGAGGATGAAGGCTCCGGTGATCGAACAATGGAAGAAGGAGACCGCATTGACGACTCTGGTGACCGAACAGAGTCGGGAGCTGTTGCAAAGTCCGGCGAGGTATATATATTAATTAAGCCCGTTCTGACTAGCTAATTAATGCATTAATTGTTTTGGTATGTAATATTAACTCTTCTTTCTTCTTTTATAGCCTTCCGGATTGAGCCAAACTCCGGTAACGAGACGAGGCCCGAAGAAAATGTTGCGCCCGGATGAAAGGTTCACGATCACAGCAATCGCGGACGATGGACAACCGATTTTACCCAGGCGGACCAAGGAAGCATTTTCTGCTCGGTGCGGAGCTATTGTTAGGGGCAGCATCCCGATCAGCATCCAGCTATGGAATAAACCTAAGAACGAAGACCCTCAAGTTTCTTATGTCACTGATAGACAGAAAGCTGATCTTTGGACCTCGCTGAAGGCAAATTTCACCCTACAGCCAGAGGAGGTTCTGAATAAGCCAGTTATAGAGCCACTGATCAAGGCGTGTGCTCTTAAGAAGATGGTAGATCTATTCAGGAGGTGGAAGAATGAGTTGAAATCAATGTTTGTCGACAAAGGGAAGACTCCAGAATTCACGGGCCGATTTGAGAAGATAAGAGATCACTGGCCTGCATTTGTGGCCTACAAGACATCGAACAAGAGTAAGAAAATGTCAGAGATAAACAAGATAAATGTTGCAAAGAAGCTGTATCACCATCGCACGGGGTCAGACGGCTACCTCAAAGCCCAACCGTTGTGCGACAAAGCTGAGAATGACCTGATTGCTAAAGGGGTCGAACTAGAGACATTGAACTGGCCAGACTATTCAAGGAATTGGTTCTTCGGGGTTGGGGGAACTTTGGACCCTGAAACAGGGAAGTGCCGTTGGAGGGATGAGCAACTTGCAATACCCGTCAAGAAGCTTCAGAAGTATATAGCCACAGCGCACGAAGAGACGTCCATTCCCGATAGAGAGAATGACGAGCTGATTGAGGCCCTCGGGAATCCTGAGCACCCTGGACGAACACGAGGCATGTTAGGCTCCGTTGCATGGAAGGTTGGGTTTCCTAGCGCAGGCGGTTACAAAGCCCGAGAGAGGAAGAGGAAACAGGAGCTAAGCTCAATGCAGAAGCTCAATGCAAGAGTACTAAAGCTAGAGGAACAAGTTGAGAGCTAGCGAGCGGCCTACCAACCATCTCAGCAGCACGAAGGTACCCCAAAAGCTACCCCGCCATCTCAGCGGAGAAGTAGCATGGCTTCCAAGGAGCTCGTTCAGCAGCCTGACTTCACGGCTCCTAGCTACCCCATGGATGCTATCATGGAGGCTCAACATTGCCAGCTTATGACGAAATGCCAAAACCTCACCTTGAAGGCGGCTGTCGGCTCTATTGCATCTCCTCAACCTGACAGAACTTTTCACAGCCGTCCGATTCCACATGGCTATGCTGTTGTGATGGCGGATGAAGTAATGGAGGGATTTGAGGAGCTCGAGCTTGACCACCCTACATCAAGCTTCCTAACTGGACGCCTCCGCCTCCTCCTCCTCAGGTGATCAGTGTTGGGGAAACGTAGTAATTTCAAAAAAATTCCTCCGCACACGCAAGATCATGGTGATGCATAGCAACGAGAGGGCAGAGTGTTGTCCACGTACCCTCGTAGACCGAAAGCGGAAGCATTAGCACAACGCGGTTAATGTAGTCGTAAATCGTCACGATTCGACCGATCAAGTACCGAATGTACAACACCTCCAAGTTCAACACACGTTCCGCTCGATGACGTCCCATGAACTCCGATCCAGCAGAGCTTTGCGGGAGAGTTTTGTCAGCACGACGACATGATGACGGTGTCAATGATGCTACCGACACAGGGCTTCGCCTAAGCACCACTACGATATTACCGAGGTGGAATATGGTGGAGGGGGGCACCGCACATGTCTAAGAGATCAAGATATCAATTGTTGTGTCCAGAGGTGCCCACCTGCCCCCGTATATAAAGGATCAAGGGGGAGGGGGCAGCCGGCCAGGGAGGAGTCCTACTCCTACCGGGAGTATGACTCCCTCTTATCCAAGTTGGAGAAGGAGGGGGGAAGGAAGGGAGAGTGGAGAGGAAGGAAAGGGGGGGCGCCGCCCCCCCTCCTTGTCCTATTCGGACTAGAGGGGGAGGGGATGCACGGTTTGCCCTGGCCGCTCCTCATCTTCTCCACTAGGGCCCATTAGGCCCACTAAACCCCCGAGGGGGGTTCCGGTAACCCCCCGATACTCCGGTATATGTCCGAAACCTCCCGAAACACTTCTGGTGTCCGAACATAGTCATCCAATATATAGATGTTTATGTCTCGACCATTTCGAGACTCCTCGTCATGTCCGTGATCATATCCGGGACTCCGAACTACCTTCGGTACATCAAAACACTAAAACTCATAATACCGATCGTCACCGAACTTTAAGCGTGCGGACCCTATGGGTTCGAGAACTATGTAGACATGACCGAGACACGTCTCCGGTCAATAACCAATAGTGGAACCTGGATGCTCATATTGGCTCCTACATATGCTACGAACATCTTTATAGGTCAAAGCGCATAACAACATACGTTGTTCCCTTTTACATCGGTATATTACTTGCCCAAGATTTGATCGTCGGTATCTCAATACCTAGTTCAATCTCGTTACCGGATACTCGTTATGTAATGCATCATCCCACAACTAACTCATTAGCTACATTGCTTGCACGGCTTTTAGTGATGTGCATTACCGAGAGGGCCTAGAGATACCTCTCCGACAATCGGTGTGACAAATCCTAATCTCGAAATATGCCAACTCAACATGTACCTTTGGAGACACCTATAGAGCTCATTTATAATCACCCAGTTACGTTGTGACGTTTGGTAGAACACAAAGTGTTCCTCCGGTAAATGGGAGTTGCATAATCTCATAGTCATAGGAACATGTATAAGTCATGAAGAAAGCAATAACAACATACTAAACGATCAAGTGCTAAGCTAACAGAATGGGTCAAGTCAATCACATCTTTCTCCTAATGATGTGCTCTCGTTAATCAAATGACAACTCATGTCTATGGCTAGGAAACGCAACCATCTTTGATCAATGAGCTATTCAAGTAGAGGCATACTAGTGACACTATGTTTGTCTATGTATTCACACATGTATTATGTTTCCGGTTAATACAATTCTAGCATGAATAATAAACATTTATCATGATATGAGGAAATAAATAATAACTTTATTATTGCCTCAAGGGCATATTTCCTTCAGTCTCCCACTTGCACTAGAGTCAATAATCTAGATTACACAGTAATGATTCTAACACCCATGGAGCCTTGGTGCCGATCATGTTTTACTCGTGGAAGAGGCTTAGTCAACGGGTCTTTAACATTTTGATCCGTATGTAACATGCAAATCTCTATGTCTCCCACCTGGACTTAGTCCCGGATGGAATTGAAGCGTCTCTTGATGTGCTTGGTTCTCTTGTGAAATCTGGATTCCTTTGCCAAGGCAATTGCACCAGTATTGTCACAAAAGATTTTCATTGGACCGGATGCACTAGGTATGACACCTAGATCAGATATGAACTCCTTCATCCAAACTCCTTCATTTACTGCTTCTGAAGCAGCTATGTACTCTGCTTCACATGTATATCCCGCCACGACGCTTTTTTTAGAACTGCACCAACTGACAGCTCCACCGTTCAATATAAACACGTATCCGGTTTGCGATTTAGAATCGTCCGGATCAGTGTCAAAGCTTGCATTGACGTAACCATTTACGACTAGCTCTTTGTCACCTCCATAAACGAGAAACATATCCTTAGTCCTTTTCAGGTATTTCAGGATATTCTTGACCGCTGTCCAGGGATCCACTCCTGGATTACTTTGGTACCTCCCTGCTAGGCTAATAGCTAGGCATACATCACATCTGGTACACAGCATTGCATACATGATAGAGCCTATGGCTGAAGCATAGGGAACATCTTTCATTTTCTCTCTATCTTCTGCAGTGGTCGGGCATTGAGTCTGACTCAACTTCACACCTTGTAATACATGCAAGAACCCTTTCTTATCTTGATCCATTTTGAGGTTTTTCAAAACTTTATCAAGGTATGTTCTTTGTGAAAGTCCAATTAAGCGTCTTGATCTATCTCTATAGATTTTGATGCCTAATATATAAGCAGCTTCACCGAGGTCTTTCATTGAAAAACTTTTATTCAAGTATCCTTTTATGCTATCCAGAAATTCTATATCATTTCCAATCAACAAATGTCGTCTACATATAATATCAGAAATGCTACAGAGCTCCCACCCACTTTGTTGTAAATACAGTCTTCTCCAAAAGTCTGTACAAACCATATGCTTTAATCAAACTATCAAAGCGTTTATTCCAACTCCGAGAGGCTTGCACCAGTCCATAAATGGATCGCTGGAGCTTGCACACTTTGTTAGCACCTTTTCGATCGACAAAACCTTCAGGTTGCATCATATACAACTCTTCTTCTAGAAATCCATTCAGGAATGCAGTTTTGACATCCATTTGCCATATTTCATAATCATAAAATGCAGCAATTGCTAACATAATTTGGACAGACTTAAGCATCGCTACGGGTGAGAAAGTCTCATCGTAGTCAACCCCTTGAAATTGTCAAAAATCTTTCGCAACAAGTCAAGCTTTGTAGACAGTAACATTACCATCAGCGTCAGTCTTCTTCTTGAAGATCCATTTATTCTCGATGGCTTGCCGATCATCAGGGAAGTCAACCAAAGTCCATACTTTGTTCTAATACATGGATCCCATCTCAGATTTCATGGCCTCAAGCCATTTTGCGGAATCTGGGCTCATCATCGCTTCCTCATAGTTCGTAGGTTCACCATGGTCAAGTAACATGACCTCCAGAATAGGATTACCGTACCACTCTAGGGCGGATCTTACTCTGGTTGACCTACGAGGTTCGGTAGTAACTTGATCTGAAGTTTCATGTCAATATCATTAGCTTCCTCACTAATTGGTGTAGGCATCACACGAACCGGTTTCTGTGATGAAATACTATCCAATAAGGGAGTAGGTATAGTTACCTCATCAAGTTCTACTTTCCTCCCACTCACTTCTTTAGATAGAAACTCCTTCTCTAGAAAGGTTCCAAATATACCAACAAAAGTCTTGCCTTCGCATCTATGATAGAAGGTGTACCCTATAGTCTCCTTTGGGTATTCTATGAAGACACATTTCTCCGATTTGGGTTCGAGCTTATCAGGTTGAAGTTTTTTCATATAAGCATTGCAGCCCCAAACTTTAAGAAACGAAAACTTCGGTTTCTTCCCAAACCACAGTTCATAAGGCCTTGTCTCAACGGATTTTGATGGTGCCCTATTTAATGTGAATGCGGCTGTCTCTAAAGCATAACCCCAAAACGATAGCGGTAAATCAGTAAGAGACATCATAGATCGCACCATATCTAGTAAGGTATGATTACGATATTCGGACACACCATCACGTTATGGTGTTCCAGGTGGCGTGAGTTGCGAAACTATTCCACATTGTTTCAAATGTAGACCAAACTCGTAACTCAAATATTCTCCTCCACGATCAGAATGTACAAACTTTATTTTCTTGTTATGATGATTTTCCACTTCACTCTAAAATTCTTTGAACTTTTAAAATATTTCAGACTTATGTTTCATTAAGTAGATATACCCATATCTGCTCAAATCATCTGTGAAGGTGAGAAAATAACGATACCCGCCGCAAGCCTCAATGTTCATTGGACCACATACATCAGTATGTATGATTTCCAATAAATCTGTTGCTCGCTCCATAGTTCCGGAGAACGGCGTTTTAGTCATCTTGCCCATGAGGCACGGTTCGCAAGTACCAAGTGATTCATAATCAAGTGATTCCAAAAGTACATCAGTATGGAGTTTCTTCATGCGCTTTACACCAATATGACCCAAACAGCAGTGCCACAAATAAGTTTCACTACCATTATCAACTCTACATCTTTTGGCTTCAACATTATGCATATGTGTATCACTACTATCGAGATTTAATAAAAATAGACCACTCTTCAAGGGTGCATGACCATAAAAGATATTACTCGTATAAATAGAACAACCATTATTCTCTGATTTAAATGAATAACCGTCTCGCATCAAACAAGATCCAGATATAATGTTCATGCTTAACACTGGCACCAAATAACAATTATTCAGGTCTAAAACTAATCCTGAAGGTAGATGTAGAGGTAGCGTGCTGACCGCGATCACATCGACTTTGGAACCATTTCCCACGCGCATCGTCACCTTGTCCTTAGCCAATCTTCGCTTAATCTGTAGTCCCGGTTTCGAGTTGCAAATATTAGCAACAGAACCAGTATCAAATACCAAGGTGCTACTGCGAGCATTAGTAAGGTACACATCAATAACATGTATATCACATATACCTTTGTTCACCTTGCCATCCTTCTTATCCGCCAAATACTTGGGGTAGTTCCGCTTCCGGTGACCAGTCTGCTTGCAGTAGAAGCACTCAGTCTCAGGCTTAGGTCCAGACTTGGATTTCTTCTCTTGAGCAGCAACTTGTTTGCCGTTCTTCTTGAAGTTCCCCTTTTTCGTCCCTTTACCCTTTTTCTTGAAACTGATGGTCTTGTTGACCATCAACACTTGATGCTCCTTTTTGATTTCTACCTCCGCAGCCTTTAGCATTGCGAAGAGCTCAGGAATAGTCTTGATCATCCCTTGCATATCATAGTTCATCATGAAGCTCTTGTAGCTTGGTGGCGGTGATTGAAGAATTCTGTCAATGACACTATCATCAGGAAGATTAACTCCCAGTTGAATCAAGTGATTATTATACCCAGATATTTTGAGTATATGTTCACTGACAAAACTATTCTCTTCCATCTTGCAGCTATAGAACTTATTGGAGACTTCATATCTCTCAACCCGGGCATTTGCTTGAAATATTAACTTCAACTCCTGGAACATCTCATATGCTCCATGACGTTCAAAACGTCGTTGAAGTCCCGGTTCTAAGTCGTAAAGCATGGCAAACTGAACTATCGAGTAGTCATCAGATTTGCTCTGCCAGATGTTCTTAATGTCGTTAGTTGCATCTACAGCAGGCCTGGCACCCAACAGTGCTTCCAGGACGTAATTCTTCTGTGCAGCAATGAGGATAATCCTCAAGTCACAGACCCAGTCCGTGTAATTTCTACCATCATCTTTCAACTTAGCTTTCTCAAGGAACGCATCACGAGCCATCTATCTACGATAACATAAACAAGCAAAAAATACTATCAGGTACTAAGTTCATGATAAATTAAAGTTCAATTAATCATATTACTTAAGAACTCCCACTTAGATAGACATCCCTCTAATCATCTAAGTGATCATGTGATCCAAATCAACTAAACCATGTCCGATCATCACGTGAGATGGAGTAGTTTTCAATGGTGAACATCACTATGTTGATCATATCTGCTATATGATTCACGCTCGACCTTTCGGTCTCAGTGTTCCAAGGCCATATCTGTATATGCTAGGCTCGTCAAGTTTAACCTGAGTATTCCGCGTGTGCAACTGTTTTGTACCCGTTGTATTTGAACGTAGAGCCTATCACACCCGATCATCACGTGGTGTCTCAGCACGAAGAACTTTCGCAAAGGTGCATACTCAGGGAGAACACTTATACCTTGAAATTTAGTGAGAGATCATCTTATAATGCTACCCTCAATCAAAGCAAAATAAGATGCATAAAGGATAAAGATCACATGCAATCAATATAAGAGATATGATATGGCCATCATCATCTTGTGCTTGTGATCTCCATCTCCGAAGCACCGCCGTGATCACCATCGTCACCGGCGCGACACCTTGATCGCCATCGTAGCATCGTTGTCGTTTTTCCACCTATTGCTTCTACGACTATCGCTACCGCTTAGTGATAAAGTAAAGCAATTACAGGGCGATTGCATTGCATACAATAAAGCAACAACCCTATGGCTCCTGCCAGTTGCCGATAACTTGGTTACAAAACATGATCATCTCATACAATAAAATATAGCATCACGTCTTGACCATATCACATCACAACATGCCCTGCAAAAACAAGTTAGACGTCCTCTACTTTGTTGTTGCAAGTTTTACGTGGATGCTACGGGCTGAGCAAGAACCGTTCTTACCTACGCATCAAAACCACAACGATAGTTCGTCAAGTTAGTGCTGTTTTAACCTTCTCAAGGACTGGGCGTAGCCATACTCGGTTCAAATAAAGTTGGAGAAACTGACACCCGCCAGCCACCTATGTGCAAAGCACGTCCGTAGAACCAGTCTCGCCTAAGCGTACGCGTAATGTCGGCCCGGGCCACTTGTAAGTAGTATGACTTGTATCGCCCACAACTCACTTGTGTTCTACTCGTGCATATAACATCTACGCATAAAACCAGGCTCTGATACCACTGCTGGGGAAACGTAGTAATTTCAACAAAATTCCTATGCACACGCAAGGGGAGAGTGTTGTCCACGTACCCTCGTAGACCGAAAGCGGAAGCGTTAGCACAACACAGTTGATGTAGTTGTACGTCTTCACGATCTGACCGATCAAGTACCGAACATACGGCACTTCCGAATTCAGCACACGTTCAGCTCGACGACGTCCCACGAACTCCGATCCAGCAGAGCTTTGCGGGAGAGTTTCGTCAGCACGATGGCGTGATGACGGTGTCGATGATGCTACCGATGCAAGGCTTCGCCTAAGCACCGCTACGATATTACCGAGATGGAATATGGTGGAGGGCGGCACCGCACACGGCTAAGAGATCAAGAGATCAATTGTTGTGTCTAGAGGTGCCCCCTGCCCCGTATATAAAGGATCAAGGGGGAGGGGGCGGCTGGCTAGGAGGAGGCACGCCGGGGAGGAGTCCTACTCCTACCGGGAGTAGGACTCCCTCTTTTCCTAGGTTGAGTAGGAGGGGGGAAGGAAGGGAGAGAGGAGAGGAAGGAAAGGGGGGCGCCGCCCCCCTCCTTGTCCTATTTGGACTAGAGGGGAGGGGGCGTGCGGCCTGCCATGGCCGCCCCTCCTCTTCTCCACTAGGGCCCATTAGGCCCACTAAACCCCCCGGGGGGTTCCGGTAACCCCCCGGTACTCCGGTATGTGTCCGAAACCTCCTGAAACACTTTCGGTGTTCGAACATAGTCATCCAATATATCGATCTTTACGTCTCGACCATTTCGAGACTCTTCGTCATGTACGCGATCATATCCGGGACTCCGAAATACCATCGGTACATCAAAACACTAAAACTCATTATACCGATCGTCACCGAACTTTAAGCATGTGGACCCTACGGGTTCGAGAACTATGTAGACATGACCGAGACACGTCTCCGGTCAATAAAAAATAGTGGAACCGGGATGCTCATATTGGCTCGTACATATTCTACGAAGATCTTTACCGGTCAAACCGCATAACAACATACGTTGTTCCCTTTGTCATCGGTATGTTACTTGCCCGAGATTCGATCGTCGGTATCTCAATACCTAGTTCAATCTAGTGACCGGCGAGTCTCTTTACTCGTTATGTAATGCATCATCCCGCATGTAACTCATTAGCTACATTGCTTGCAATTCTTATAGTGATGTGCATTACTGAGAGGGCCCGGAGATACCTCTCCGACAATCGGAGTGACAAATCCTAATCTCGAAATATGCCAACTCAACATGTACCTTTGGAGACACCTGTAGAGCTCCTTTATAATCACCCGGTTACGTTGTGACATTTGGTAGCACACAAAGTGTTCCTCCGGTAAATGGGAGTTGCATAATCTCATAGTCATAGGAACATGTATAAGTCATGAAGAAAGCAATAGCAACAAACTAAACGATCAAGTGCTAAGCTAACGGAATGGGTCAAGTGAATCACATAATTCTCCTAATGATGTGATCCCATTAATCAAATGACAACTCATGTCTACGGCTAGGAAACACAACCATCTTTGATCAACGAGCTAGTCAAGTAGAGGCATACTAGTGACACTATGTTTGTCTATGTATTCACACATGTATTATGTTTCCGGTTAATAAAATTCTAGCATGAATAATAAACATTTATCATGATATGAGGAAATAAATAATAACTTTATTATTGCCTCTAGGGCATATTTCCTTCAGTCAGGGCACTCCGCCTCCTCATCCGCCTCCTCCGGTGTGTGACGGCACTCCGGCTCCTTCTTCGCCTCCTCCGACGAGCACTCCGCCTCCTCCGGCACGTGAGGGCACTACGACTCCTCCTCCGCCTCCTCCGGCGCGTGAGGGCACTATGGCTCCTCCGCCGCCTCCTCCGGCACGTCATAGCACTCCGCCTCCTTCGGAGTGTCAGGAGGCTCCGCCGCGTCAGCAACGGCGGAAGAGAGAGGCCACCGCTCTGGCGGCTAGCAGTACAAGTAGAGGAGGGAAGCAATTCAAATACGGTCCATCTCTCAAGGCTCCGGAAAAGTTACCATATGAGAGGATCAGCAAGGAAAACGAGGACATCAGTCGTGCCCAAGTGCGGGACATTTTTTGCACGAAAACCTCCACCTCCGAAGGAAACTATAGATCTGGTGGAAGTGAAGCGGACTATCAATGCCCTGAAGCGACCACCACCGCCTCTGCCAGATTCTAACTATGTGCACACTATTAAAAAGGCATATAAGGAAGCAGAGCGGTCGGGAAGTACTTGCAGTGATGCAAGGTTAGCAGAAAGAAGAAGTGGGAAAAACATTCCCCATCCCGGCGAATAGGCAAAGTAAACGTGCCCCCCGCTCAAGGTGTCTGGCGATATCGTCGCTAATCATCCAGGGATGGTTCCCGGTACCAATCCTGCTGATTACCTGACCGATGATATAGAGTTTGGAACAATGGAGGCGGACGGCTTCAAATACGAGTACGGGAAGCCTCTTGTCAAACCAGATCATCCGCCTCTAACAACGATGATGCAAAGATTGCATGAAAAGATGCAGCCAGTCTGGGAAGTATATTGTGATGTTGAGAGTTAAAGAGGAGCACGACCTCGTTGGAATGGATCTATTGTCTGTTGAATTTGACGAGTTATTACAGTTCTACAATCAAATGGCCCTCGACAAAACACTCGTGAATTGCTACTGTCTAGAAGTACTACTTCTGTAATTAAGTCTCTATATATAGTTCAGCTCTTTCATTGCATGTATATATATAATTATCATCACTATATGATGCAGGTTGAAGATCGCGGAATGCAGAAAAGAAGATATCTATGACATTGGGTTCATTAACCCAAATCTCATACATGAATGGACAGTTAAACATAATGTCACAAAAACCAAGGACAACTTGCTACAATCATTGCTTAAAAATCAAAACAAAGATAAAATACTCTTTCCTTACAACTTCAAGTGAGTGTTACTGTCTTGTGCATATTCGGTTTCCCTTACTCGAGGTTAATTATAGTAATGTAATTGATGAGTTATGCATGCGTGCGTAGATTCCACTTTATTTTGCTAGAGATTAAGCTTGAAGCTAGAATAGTAATTGTCTTAGACTCGTGACAGAAGGATCCCCAGGAGTATGCGGACATGAGTGATATGCTCCAAAAGTAAGTTCAATCGATCATTATCGCACCATATCGGCAACTTTGTTCATTTCCTGATATAAAGTGATTATTCTCTTTGTCTGGCAAGGCTTGGAAAGGGTTCACCGTAATTACGCTGGGACTGCCGATGGAGCTACGATTTAAACACCCGAAAGTAAGTACTACTAGCTAGTTCTGCGCATCTCCCATTGAATCTAGCTAGTTTCATCAGTACCATTTAGCATGCTTAATTATCACATTTATTGAACTCTATTTTCTCGTAAAGTGCTTGTGGCAGGAAGCCGGGAATGATTTTTGTGGACACTACGTTTGCGAGTTCATCTACAACTCGACGACCTCTAAGAGGTGCTACTTTGAAAAACAATATGATGTACGTAAACAAAAGAATTCACAATTTTATTTTATTACCATCATTTGTGTTGAGTTTCATTCATATATATGTATTGAGCCACTTCTTTAAATTAGATGTGGCAGATGTGGGATGAACTCCTACCACATGATCGCATACGAGCTATTCAAGAGGAATTGGCGGGATTCTTTCTTGACCACGTCATAAATAAAGCTGGAGAATACCATGTGGAAGTTCAAATAGACCTTAGATGTTAGGGTTTGTAAGAGATCTGATATTGTATATATGTAGCTAGTAGCGTCAGATAGATATATGAAAACTTGTTGTTCGACCAATCTCTCGGAGAAAGAGAGGTCACTTCTCTCTGTTTATGTTCATGAGAATATTGTGTACTTAATGGTTCCTTCATTTGTTACTGGCTAGCGTGTCGAGTTCTCTCTACACATATAGTAGCTAGCATCGACCAAGAAACAGAGATAAGAGAGATCACTTCTCTCTATTAGCTAGCTAACACAATATATGAAACCCCAAAATTAACCCTTCAAAACCCCCTAAACCCCCCTTTCAAAAAAAGAAAAACCCTAGCTCCTGCCATATGCTGACGTGTGGATGCCTTTTGGTCCCAGTTGGTATTACCAACCGGCACTAAAGATCCTCCTTCCTGGGTGCCCCGCAGCAGCCACGTGGAGCCCTTTCTGTCCTGGTTCGTAAGCGAACCGGGACTAAAGGTTTTGAGCTTTAGTCCCGACCCTTTAGTCCCGATTCCAGAACCGGGGCTAATAGGCCTCCGGAACCGGGAAAAATGGCTTGTTTTCTACTAGCGATATCAAGCCAGGGAGAAATCTCTGCTTGTCTTGCTGGTGCTGATAGCGGCTACGCTTGTCAGTGTTGTTTTTCTTCTTGGAGGCGCTGCCATGGCCTTCATCTGCGCCCCTCTTCGAGCTCAGGGAAAATCTTAGGTCCGGTTCTCCAGACCGGATGTCGGCGCCGCCGTTCCGTCACTTTCCTTCTTGAATGCGCTATCTTGTGCTCATGGTGTTCCCTTGCGATGTTGGATGTCTTGTTGGTTCGATTTGCTTCTCTTGTTCGCGGTTTTGTGGGTTTAGCTATGTAGTTTTGTTTGCTTGCGCCGACCATCCCATTTCTCTCTGCTTCGGGTGCCATGTACATGCCTCCTTGCGTTCGTGTTATGTAATGTACCTCTACTTGTACTCGTTCTACCTCCTTCTATCAATGAATGGTACGCAAGCTTTGCGTATTCACAAAAAATATTTAAGGTTGGCTATAAACATACTACTTTTTTAGCCTTCTCTCTATCTCTTTCTTCATATTTATTGCATTTGCCTAGGGGTACACATATAGCTAGGCTCTTGCATGAGATCCCACTCCCACCATTTTTCCACGTCTCCTCCACATAGGCAAAAGTGTCATGTAAGTGAGCTATAAGCCCATTATTGTACTTGCTCTAATAGCTAGTTGCTAAGTAGTACTACTTTATTAATGCATGGCCCACTTTGGAGTCCATGCTGCAGCCGGCTATTATTCTAAGGCCCCTCCCAGTGCTTCACCATGTACGGGTGCTAAGGGTGCCACATAGGCAAAGAAATGATGTGGCAAAGCAATTAGAGAGAAGAGAGAGCATTATGATGACCCCAGGAGGAAATGGTTCTAAGCACGTGAAGCTATGCAAAATGCCTACTGAGCAATGCATGGAGGAGTTTTATTGATAAATAATTAAATTAATCAAGCTTAGCTACAAAAGCTAACCACCCATGCATTGGAGACATTAGTTTCTAAGACAATTAATGCACCGCTTCCATTCTCTCTCCTCTTCTCTCTCATCCAAATCAACACAGATATGATAGATTAATCCTTATAGCATGCTGACTGTACCTTATTAAACTTGCTTTAATTACACCAACAGTGCTAGAACTTGTCTCAATGTTCATGTTAGTGTCTGAACTTGAAAATTATGCCAAACTAGTTTCAATACTTGGCACACTTTTTAACACAATACATGTTTGGGAACGTAGCATGCAATTTCAAAAAAAATCCTACACTCATGTAAGATCTATCTAGGAGATGCATAGCAACAAGAGGGGGAGAGTGTGTCTATGTACCCTCATAGACCAAAAGCGAAGCGTTTGACAATGCGGTTGATGTAGTCGAACTTCTTCTCGTTCTGACCTAATCAAGTACCGAATGTGCGACACCTTCGAGTTCTGCACATGTTCAGCTCGATGAAATCCCTTGAAATCTTGATCCAGCAAAGTGTCGAGGGAGGGTTCCTTTAGCACGACGGTTTGGTGATGGTGATAGTGAAGTGATCCGCGTAGGGATTCGCCTAAGCACTACGCGGATATGATCGAAAGCGTAAACTGTGGAGGGGGGCACTGCACATGGCTAACAATTGTTGGTGTGTGTTCTAGGCACCCCCTCCCCATGTATATATAGGTGGGAGGGGGAGCAGGACAGCCAAGGGGCGCCCCAAGTAGGAAGGATTCTACTTGGGGGCCTTGTCCAATTCGCCCCCTTACCATATCCACCGGAGGGGGAAGGAAAGAGGAGGGAGGAGGGAAGGAAGGGGGAGGCCGAATCCCTCCCCTTCCATCTCTCATCCCCTTTTCCTTCCTCCTAAGGTGCGGCCCATATGAGGGGCGCAGCAGCCCCTGTTGGCTCCTGTGTTTCCCCTCTTGGCCCATTAGGCCCATATAGTTGCCGAGGCGGGGTGCCCGGAACCCCTTCCGGTAACCGATATGTACCCGTTACTCCCAGAACACTTCCGATGACTGAATATCATCGTCCTATATATGAATCTTTACCTATTGACCATTTAGAGACTCCTCGTCATGTCCGTGATCTCATCCGGGACTCTAAACAACATTCGGTCACCAAATCACATAACTCATATAATATAAAATCATCATCGAATGTTAAGCGTGCGGACCCTACTGGTTCGAGAATTATGTAGACATGACCGAGACACCTCTCCGGTCAATAACTAATAGCGGAACCTAGATGATCATATTGGTTCCCACATATTCTATGAAGATCCTTATCGGTCGTACCATAATGACAACATACATTATTCCCTTTGTCATCGGTATGTTACTTGCCCGAGATTCGATCGTTGGTATCTTCATACCTAGTTCAATCTCGTTACTGAAAAATCTCTTTACTCGTTATTTAATGCATCATCCCGCAACTAACTCATTAGCTACATTGCTTGCAAGGCTTATAGTGATGTGCATTACCGAGAGGGCCCAGAGATACCACTCCGACAATCGGAGTGACAAATCCTAATCTCGAAATACGCCAACTCAACATATACCTTTGGAGACACCTGTAGAGCTCCTTTATAATCACCCAGTTATGTTGTGACGTTTGGTAGCACACAAAGTGTTCCTCTGATAAACGGGAGTTGCATAATCTCATAGTCATAGGAACATGTATAAGTCATGAAGAAAGCAATAGCAACATACTAAACGATCAAGTGCTAAGATAACGGAATGGGTCAAGTCAATGACATCATTCTCCTAATGATGTAATCCCGTTAATAAAATGACAACTCATGTATATGGCTAGGAAACACAACCATCTTTGATCAACGAGCTAGTCAAGTAGAGGCATACTAGTGACACTATGTTTGTCTATGTATTCACACATGTATTATGTTTCCGGTTAATACAATTCTAGCTTGAATAATAAATATTTATCATGATATGAGGAAATAAATAATAACTTTATTATTGCCTCTAGGGCATATTTCCTTCAGTCTCCCACTTGCATTAGAGTCAATAATCTAGTTCACATCGTCATGTGAATAACACCCATAGTTCACATCGCCGTGTGACCAATACCCAAAGAGTTCACTAGAGTCAATAATCTAGTTGACATCACTATGTGATTAACACCCAAAGAGTACTAAGGTGTGATCATGTTTTGCTTGTGAGAGAGGTTTAGTCAATGGGTCTGCCACATTCAGACCCGTATGTATTTCGCAATTTTCTATGTCTACAATGCTCTGCATGGAGATACTCTAGCTAATTGCTCCCACTTTCTATACGTATCTAGATTGAGAGTCAGAGTCATCTGGATCGGTGTAAAAGCTTGCATTGACGTAACTCTTTACGATGAACTCGTTATCACCTCCATAACCGAGAAATATTTCCTTAGTCCTCTTAGGTAACTAAGGATAACATTGACTGGTGTCCAGTGATCCACTCCTGGATCACTATCGTACCCCCTTGCCAAACTCATGTCAAGGTACATAATAGGTTTGGCACACAACATAGCATACTTTACAGAACCTATGGACGAGGCATAGGGAATGACTTTCATTCTCTTTCTATTTTCTGCCGTGGTCGGGTTTTGAGTCTTACTCAATTTCACACCTTGTAACACAGGAAAGACCCTTTCTTTGACTGATCCATTTTGAACTCCTTCAAAATCTTTTCAAGGTACGTACTCATTGAAAATCTTATCAAGCGTATTGATCTATCTCTATAGATCTTGATGCTTAATATGTAAGCAGCTTCACCGAGGTCTTTCATTGAAAAATTCTTATTCAAGTATCCTTTTATGCTATCCAGAAATTCTATATCATTTCCGATCAACAATATGTCATCCACATATACTATCAGAAATGTTACAGAGCTCCCACTCACTTTCTTGTAAATACAGGTTTCACCAAAAGTCTATATAAACCCATATGCTTTGATGACCTCATCAAAGCATATATTCCAACTCCGAGATGCTTGCACCAGTCCATAGATGGATCGCTGGAGCTTGCACACTTTGTTAGCACCTTTAGGATCGACAAAAACCTTCTGGTTGCATCATATACAACTCTTCTTGAAGAAATCCATTAAGGAATGCAGATTTTCACATCCATTTGCCAGATTTCATAAAATACGGCAATTGCTAACATGATTCAGATAGACTTCAGCATCGCTACGAGTGAGAAAATCTCGTCGTAGTCAACACCTTGAACTTGTCGAAAACCTTTTTTTGCAACAAATCGAGCTTTGTAGATAGTAACACTACCATCAGTGTTCGTCTTCTTCTTGAAGATCCATTTATTCTGAATGGCTTGCCGATCATTGGGCAAGTCCACCAAAGTCCACACTTTGTTTTCATACATGGATCCTATCTCAGATATCATGGCCTTAAGCCATCTATCGGATTCTGGGCTCATCATCGCTTCTTCATAGTTCATAGGTTCGTCATGGTCTAGTAACCTGACTTCCAGAACAGGATTACTGTACCACTCTGGTGCGGAACGTGCTTTGTTCGACCTAGGAGGTTCGTCATGACCCACAAATGTAGGGGATCTATCATAGTCCTTTCGATAAGTAAGAGTGTCGAACCCAACAAGGAGCAAAAGGAAATGACAAGCGGTTTTCAGTAAGGTATTCTCTGCAAGCACTGAAATTATCGGTAACAGATAGTTTTGTGATAAGGTAATTCATAACGAGTAACAAGTAACAAAAGTAAATAAGGTGCAGCAAGGTGGCCCAATCCTTTTTGTAGCAAGGAACAAGCCTGGACAAATTCTTATATGAAGGAAAATGCTCCCGAGGACACATGGGAATTATCGTCAAGCTAGTTTTCATCACGCTCATATGGTTCGCGTTCGTTACTTTGATAATTAGATATGTGGGTGGACCGGGGATTGGGTGCTGCCCTTCCTTGGACAAGCATCCCACTTATAATTAACTACTCTCGCAAGCATCCGCAACTACGACAGAAGAATTAAGGTAAACCTAACCATAGCATGAAACATATGGATCCAACTCAGCCCCTTACGAAGCAATGCATAAACTAGGGTTTAAGCTTCTGTCACTCTAGCAACCCATCATCTACTTATTACTTCCCAATTCCATCCCCTAGGCCCAAATAATGGTGAAGTGTCATGTAGTTGACGTTCACATAACACCACTAGAGGAGAGATAACATACATCTCATCAAAATATCGAACTAATACCAAATTCACATGACTACTTATAGCAAGACTTTCCCATGTCCTCAGGAAGAAACGTAACTACTCACAAATCATACTCATGTTCATAATTAGAGGGGTATTAATATGCATAAAGGATCTGAACATATGATCTTCCACCAAATAAACCAACTAGCATCAACTACAAGGAGTAATTAGCACTACGAGCAATCCACAGGTACCAATCTGAGGTTTTGGGACAAAGATTAGATGCAAGAGATGAACTAGGGTTTGAGAGGAGATGGTGCTGGTGAAGATGTTGATGGAGATTGACCCCCTCCCGATGAGAGGATCGATCGTGACGATTTCCCCCTCGGCAAAACAGCTCCGCCGGAGCCCTAGATTGCTTCCGCCAAGGTTCCGCCTTGTGGCGGCGGTGTCTTGTCCCGAAAGCTTGCTTATGATTTTTTCCAGGGTAAAATACTTCATATAGCAGAAGATGGGCACCAGAGGCCTGCCAGGGGCCCACGAGATAGGGGGCACGCCCAGGGGGGTAGGGCGCGCCCCCCACCCTCGTGGACGGTGGGTGGCACCCATCTGGTATTTACTTCGCTCAGTATTTTTTATTAATTCCAAAAATAACTTCCGTGGAGTTTCAAGACTTTTGGAGTTGTGTAGAATAGGTCTCTAATATTTGCTCCTTTTCTAGCCCAGAATTCCAGCTGCTGGCATTCTCCCTCTTTGTGCAAACCTTGTAAAATAAGAGAGAAAAGGCATAAGTATTGTGACATAATGAGTAATAACAGCCCATAATGCAATAAATATCAATATCAAAGCATGACGCAAAATGGACGTATCAACTCCCCCAAGCTTAGACCTTTCTTGTCCTCAAGCGGAAACCAATATCGGAAAATATGTCGACATGTTTAGAGATAGAGGTGTCGATAAAATAAAATACAGACATGAGGGCATCATGATCAGTCTTATAACAATATATATGGGTATGAAGTTTTAATCGGACACAGAGAAAGATTGGTACATGTGGGTTGCCCGATTAAAACTCCATACCCATAAGAAAGATTGGTACATTCTTATAACAACATATATATATATGGGTATGGAGTTTTAATCGAATAAATCACAATTGCTAACACTCACACAATACTTATGGGTATGGAGTTTTAATCGGACACGGAGAAAGATAGGGGCTTATAGTGTTGCCTCCCAACCTTTTACCTCAAGGGTAATGTCAACAATAATAGTTCATGCTAACTTACATCCAATTGGATATATATATATCAGGATCTTTCCAACACAAGGTGCTTGTGAAAGGATAAAATGTAAAAAGGAAAGGTGGAGATCACCATGACCCTTGTATGAAGGTATAAGACAAAAATAAAAGATAGGCCCTTCGCAGAGGGAAGCAGAGGTTGTCATGTGCTTTTAGGGTTGGATGCACCAAATCTTAATGGAAAAGAACGTCACTTTATATTGCCACTTGTGATATGGACCTTTATTATGCAGTCCGTTGCTTTTATTTCTTCCACATCACAAGATCGTATAAAGCTTATTTTCTCCCACACTAATAAATCATACATATTTAAAGAGCAATTTTTTATTGCTTGCAACAATGACAACTTACTTGAAGGATTTTACTTAATACATGGGTAGATATGGTGGACTCTCATGGCAAAACTGGGTTTAAGGATATTTGGAAGCACAAGTAGTATCTCTACTTGGTGCAAAGAATTTGGCTAGCATGAGAGGGAAAGGCAATCAACATGTTGGATGATCCATGACAATATACTTTATTTCAGATATAAGAAAACACAACCCATTACGCTGTCTTCCTTGTCCAACATCAACTCTTTAGCATGTCATATTTTAATGAGTGCTCACAATCATAAAAGATGTCTAAGATAGTATATTTATATGTGAGAACCTCTCTTTCTTTATTACTTCCTATTAGTTGCAACGATGACCAAAACTATGTTTGCCAACTCTCAACAACTTTTATTCATCATACTCTTAATATGTGAAGTCATTACTCTCCGTAAGATCCATATGATCTCTTTATTTCTTTCTATTCTTTCTTTTTCTTTTATTCCCTCAAGATCATAGCAAGATAGCAAAGCCCTTGACTCAAGACTAATCCTTATTATATATATAGCTCATGGACTCAATTACATAGAGGGATTATAAAGCAAAACTCAAAACTAGATCATTCTAAAACTTTATTCTACTAGATCAAGATATTACCAAAAGGATCAAACTAAGAAAAATGGTAAAGATAGGAGTGTGATGGTGATACGATACCGGGGCAGCTCCCCCAAGCTTGGCAGTTGACAAGGGGTGTGCCCATACCCATGTGATTATGTCTCCTTCGGAAGTGATGATGATGGACTTGTTGATGATCTAGGCTTCTTCCTTAATTTGCACTTGAGGATGCAATTTTGCTCCTTTAGATCATCGATCTCCTACTCAAGGCTTAATATCTTTTTGCATAGTTCCTGTTTGTTCTCCTGCAAGAGACAAAAAGGGATAAGCTCGATCTTAGGTTTCTTTGCTCTATCAGGGAGGCTTGACTTTTTAAACTCCACATGCATGTCGCCAGGTTGAGGTAATGGGACTTCATCTTCATCTGAGCTCGTCTCCTCCTTTCCCTTAGGCTCGTAGTCTTCTTCTTTCTCAGTGATCCAACCATAATGCTCCAAGTCCTCGTAGACCTTAGGGTTTGCAAGGTAATCAGCCACACAGCATTCTCCCTCCGAATCTTGGGATGGCATATTGCTCTAATCTGCAGCAAAAATAACTTAAAACAAAAGCAGAGGATTTCGTCGTGGTACGGTGATCAAAACCTTCAGGAGACTATATAATGAATTTTTACCGACCACAAGAAGTATCGTGCAAGAAAACAGAGTCTGGAGGGCACACGAGGTGCCCACGAGGCAGGGGGCGCGCCCAGGGGGTAGGGCGCGCCCTCCACCCTCGTGGACGCCTCATGTCCTTCCCGGGCTACTTCTTAGTTTCCTATTTTCTTAAATATTTCAAAACGGAGAAAAATTGCTATTAGAACTATTTTGGAGTTGATTTGCTTACCGTACCATGTACCTATTCCTTTTCGGAGTCTGAAATGTTCTGTAAAGTTTTCCTTATGTATTCTTCCGGGGTTACGGTTTCAATAACATTAGTTTCAACATTTATAGATTGCTTGAGATATAATGTTTGATTCTTTGACTGTTCACCACCTTCGGATTTATGCCTTCAAAGTTGTTGATTTTTATGGCACCGGAACGATAAACCTCCTCGATAACAGAAGGCCCTTCCCATTTAGAGAGAAGTTTTCCTGCAAAAAATCTTAAACGAGAGTTCAATAACAACACATAATCACCTAGATTAAACTCACGCTTTTGTATCCTTTTGTCATGCCATCTTTTAACGTTTTCTTTAAACAGTTTGGCATTCTCATAACACTACTAGGGAAAAGCCTAGCAGCAGCACGGGTTTTGGGCCTATTAGTAGCGCGGGGGCCGGTGCTACTAATAAGGCGCTACAGCTAACTTATAGCAGTAGCGCGGGTGCCACCCGCGCTATAGCTAACGTATAGCAGTAGCGTGGGTAAAAACCCGCGCTACTACTAATCTGTAATCTCTGATTTTTTTTTTTGAATTTTTTTGAATTTTTTCTTGATTTTTTCCCTAATTTTCAAATTTCTGAATTATTTTAACCTCAAATCTCTAATCACCCCTCATCGCTGCTCGATTTAATCTCTAATCACCCCTCATCAATCCAAATCATCTAACTTCTCGGACGGTCACCCATCCTCTCACTACTCCAGCCAGAGCACGCTTAACTTCCGGGTTCTATTCTCCCTCGTTTCCAAGTCTGCACTTGTTGTTTTCCTGACAATAGTAAGATGTCAATCCTATTAACCTCAGCAATTTAGCTTGAGCATGAAGTCACACATTTCACTGTTTGAGTTTGAAACTATTGTTCTAAAAAATTAGTAACACTAATATTTCTTGAATAATTAGTTTGACCATAGTTTGACCACAGTTTGACCAGATTTGACCACAGTTTGACCATAGTTTGACCAGATTTGACCAAAATTCAAAAAAACTAAAATAATTATTTAGTAACACTAATATTCTTGAATAATTAGTTTGACCATAGTTTGACCAGATTTAACAAAAATTAAAAAAACTAATTTTTTGCCTCCAGATCTTAAAAGCCTCGTAACTTTTTTTCTGTTAGGTTTTTGAGGATTTTAAAAATGTTTAACGGGGTTCGGATGTAACTTTTCGAGTAGACGATTTTTCATATAAAAAACTTTTTCATCCGAGTTCGTATGCAAAAGTTATGGCCATTTTACAAATTTCCACAGAGATTTTGCAAATAAAGTCAAAATTCATATTTGTAAATTTTCCCAACAACTTGACCACATATCACATGGGAAACTTATTTTCTTTTATTTTTTTGACATTTTTATCATTTTCTTTTATTTTTTAAAAAACTGAAAAGGCGGTCCACGGGGGGGGGGGGGGGGGGGGGGGAGGGGCTAGACTTTGAAAATTTTTACAAATAGGCCATACCCCGCGCTACTACTATGGCAGACGATTAGTAGTAGCGAGGGGTTTATAACCATCGCTACTACTATGGCATGGTCCAGGGGCCACTTAGTAGTAGCGAGGGTTAAAAACCCGCGCTACTGCTATCAAATTAGTAGTAGCGAGGGTTAAAAACCCGCGCTACTACTATGGCATGTCCCGGGGGCACGATAGAGACCGCTTAGTAGTAGCGAGGGTTATAAACCCGCGCTGCTGCTCTCAACTTAGTAGTAGCGAGGTTTAAAAACCTGCGCTGCTAGTAAGTAGCAGTAGCGAGGGTTTTTAACCCTCGCTGCTGCTAAGATTCTGTGTATAGGCTTTTCCCTAGTAGTGTAAGCTTGAGTTCTCCATTCATCAAGTGAGCTAATGTCAAATAACCTCTTCTCACCAGCAAGTTTGAAATCATAATTGAGCTCTTTAATGGCCCAATATGCCTTATGTTCCAGTTCGAGAGGTAAGTGACATGCTTTTCCATAAACCATTTTATACGGAGACATACCCATAGGATTCTTATATGCATATCTATAGGCCCATAATGCGTCATCAAGTTTCTTGGATCAATTCTTTATAGATCTATTAACAGTCTTTTGCAAAATTAATTTAAGCTCTCTATTACTAAGTTCTAGTTGACCACTAGACTATAGGTGATATGGAGATGCAATTCTATGATTACCATCATACTTAGTAAGCATTTTACGAAATGCACCATGTATAAAATGTGAACCACCAGCAGTCATTAAATATCTAGGGACTCCAAACCTTGGAAAAATCACTTCTTTAAGCATCTTAATAGAGGTGTTATGATCAGCACTACTAGTTGGAATAGCTTCTACCCACTTAGTAATGTAATCAGTAGTAACTAAAATATGTGTATACCCATTAGAGGAAGGAAATGGTCCCATATAATCAAAGCCCAAAACATCAAATGGTTCAATAACAAGTGAATAATTCATAGGCATTTCTTGATGTCTACTAATATTACCAATTCTTTGACATTCATCATAGGATAAGACAAACTTACGGGCATCTTTGAAGAGAGTAGGCCAATAAAAACCGGATTGCAATACCTTATGTGCAATTCTATTTCCAGCGTGGTGTCCTTCATAAGCCTCGGAGTGACACATGCATAGGATCTATTCCTATTCATGCTCAGGTATACAATGTCTAATAACACCATCTACTCCTTCTTTATAAAGGTGTGGGTCATCCCAGAAGTAATGTCTTAAATCCTAGAAAAACTTTTTCTTTTGCTGGTGAACCTAGGTGGTACAAATTTAGCAACAATGTAATTAGCATAATCAACATACCATGGAGCGGTACGAGAAGCATTTATGACAGCTAATTTTTCATCAGGGAAGCTATCATCAATAGGTAGTGGGTCATCAAGAACATTCTCTAACCTAGACAAGTTGTCTGCAATGGGCATTAGTAGAAAAAGGGTCAAACGTGTAGCACATTAGTGCCGGTTTGATTTTGGCCCGGTACTAATGGTACCATTAGTGCCGGTTCGAACGGATTTGCATTAATGCCGGTTCGTGTTGAACCTTTAGTACCGGTTCGTGGCACGAACCGGTACTAAAGGGGTGGTGGCAGGCTGGCGTCAGGCCGGGGCCCCACGATCACCTTTAGTACTGGTTCGTGGCACGAACCGGTACTAAAGGCCTAACCTTTAGTACCGGTTCGTGCCATGAACCGGTACTAAAGGGGTCTGACCTATAGTACCGGTTTGTGACACAAACCGGCACTAAAAGTGTAGGGAAAATGTAAAACGGCTATAACTTTTGCATACGATGTCGGAAAAAAAAATTTATAATATATCAAAAAATTCAGCACGAAAATCCGCATCCGATGGAGACAGCCTACGGCCTATTTGGAATTATTTAGAATCCTCAAATTCCAAAAGGAAAAAAGATACGGTCAAATAATTTCAGTTTTTTTAAAAATATTTGGTTAAATCTGGTCAAACTACTTATTCAAGAAGTATTAATATTACTACATAATTATTCAAGAATATTAGTGTTACTAAATAATTATTTCAATTTTTTGAATTTTGGTCAAATCTGGTCAAACTATGGTCAAACTTATTCAAGAAATATTAGCGTTACTAAATAATTACTGTTTTTTAGAATAATAGTTTCAAACTCAAACGGTGAAATGTGTGACTTCATGCTCAAGCTAAACTCCTGAGGGTTAATAGGATTAACATCTTACTATTGTCAGGAAAACAACAAGTGCAGACTCGGAAACGAAGGAGAATAGAACCCGAAAGTTAAGCGTGCTCGGGCTAGAGTAGTGAGAGGGATGGGTGACCGGTCGGGAAGTTAGATGATTTGGAATGAGTGATCCACACTTGAGCAGTTAAGAGGGGGGATTAGAGACTAAATCATCAAATAATTCAGAAAAATTAAAAATCGAAAAAAAATCAAAATCTTTTTCCAAAATTTTCAAAAAAAAAACCTTTAGTACCGGTTGGTAACACCAATCGGTACTAAAGGTCCCCCATACCGGGGCGCGAGCTCACGCCACATGGTGGCACTTTAGCGCCGGTTTGTGCCGAACCGGTACTAAAGGGGGGGGCCTTTAGTGGCCACCCTTTAGTGCCGGTTATGGAACCGACACTAAAGGCCATTACGAACCGGCGCTAAAGCTCCGTTTTCTACTAGTGGGGGTTCTCAGCTCCCTTTCTATCAATAATATACAAATCAAATTCTTGTAGCAAGAGAACACATCTAATAAGTCTAGGCTTAGCATCTTTCTTTTCCATAAGATATTTAATAGCAGCATGATCAGTGTGAACAGTTACTTTAGAGTCAACGATGTAAGGTCTAAACTTATCACAAGCAAATACAACTGCTAAAAATTCTTTTTCAGTAGCAGCATAATTTCTCTGGGCACTGTCTAGTGTTTTACTAGCATATTGAATATCATTTAGTTTCTTATCAACTCTTTCTCCTCGAACAGCACCTACGGCATAATCACTAGCATTGCACATAATTTCAAAGGGTAAATTCCAATCAGGTGGCTGAACAATAGGCGTATAAATCAAAGCTTTCTTAAGTATTTGAAATGCTTCTACACAATCATCATCGAAGATAAAAGGAATATATTTTTGTAAGTGATTAGTCAGAGGCCTAGAAATTTTAGAGAATTCCTTAATAAACCTCCTATAAAAACCGGCATGACCAAGGAAATTTCTTATACCTTTAATTTCTTTAGGACACGACATATTTTCAATAGCATCAACTTTATCTTTATCAACTTCAATATCTCTTTCAGAAATTTTATGCCCCAAGACAATGCCTTCATTAACTAGAAAGTGGCATTTTTCCCAATTCAAGACAAGATTAGTTTCTTCACATCTCTGCAAAACTCGATCAAGGTTGCTCAAGCAATCATCAAAAGAAGATCCATAAATGGAGAAATCATCGATGAAAACCTCAACAATCTTTTGACAAAAGTCAGAGAATATAGCCATCATGCATCTTTGAAAGGTAGCAGGTGCATTACATAAACCAAAAGGCATATGTCTATATGAAAAAGTACCGAAAGGGCAAGTAAAAATGGTCTTTTCTTGATCCTCTTTTGACATAGGCATTTGAAAGAAACCAGAGTAACCATCTAGAAAGCAAAAAATGTGTATGTTTAGATAATATTTCTAGCATTTGATCAATAAAAGGCAAAGGGTAATGATCCTTTTTAGTCGCTTTATTTAATTTGCGAAAATCAATTACCATCCTATAACATGTAACAATTCTTTGCGGGATCAGTTCATCTTTGTCGTTAGGAACGACAGTAATACCTCCCTTCTTAGGGACACAATGGACAAGACTTAACCACTGACTATCAGCAATGGGATAAATTATACCTGCCTCCAGGAGCTTTAGTATTTCTTTTCTTACCACTTCTTTCATCTTAGGATTTAACCGTCATTGGTGATCAACAACTGGTTTGGCGTCTTTCTCCAGTTTTATTTTGTGCTGGCATAGAGTGGGACTAATGCCCTTAAGATCATCAAGAGTATATCCAATAGCAGCATGGTGCTTCTTCAGAGTTTTCAATAATTTCTCCTCTTCATGCTCTGAAAGGTTAGCACTAATAATAGCAGGATATATCTTCTTTTCATCAAGATAAGCATATTTAAGAGCATCAGGTAGTGGTTTAAGCTCAAACACGGGATCACCCTTGGGTGGTGGAGGTTCCCCTAGAATTTCAACAGGCAAGTTGTGTTTAAAAATAGGTCCCTGTTTAAAGAATACTTCATCTATCTCCCTTCTTTCATTCATAAACATATCATTTTCATGGTCTAGCAAATATTGTTCTAAAGGATCATTAGGAGGCACGGCAATAGAAGCAAGACCAATAATTTCATCCTTACTAGGCAATTCTTTATCATGGGGTTGTCTACAAAATTTAGAAAAATTAAAGTCATGAGACATATCCCCTAAACCAATCGTGACAATATCCTTTTTGCAGTCTATCTTAGCATTAACAGTATTCAAGAAGGGTCTACCAAATATAATGGGACAAAAGTCATCTTGTGGGGAGCCAAGAACAAGAAAATTAGTAGGATATTTAACTTTCCCACACAAGACTTCAACATCTCTAACAATCCCAACCGGTGAAATAGTATCTCTATTGGCAAGCTTAATTGTAACATCGATTTCTTCTATCTCAGCAGGTGCAATATCATGCATAATTTCTTTGTATAAGGAATGAGGTATTGCACTTGCACTAGCACCCATATCACATAAGCCATGATAACAATGATCTCCTATTTTAACATAAATAACAGGCATGCCTACAACAGGTCTATATTTATTTTTAGTATCGGGTCTAGCAATTCTAGCAGCTTCATCACATAAGTAAATAACATGCCCATCAAAATTTTCAGCCAAGAGATCTTTAACCATAGCAATACTAGGTTCAACTTTAATTTGCTCAGGTGGTGTAGGTGTTCTAGTATTACTCTTACGAACCATAGTTGAAGCTTTAGCATGATCCTTTATCCTAACAGGGAAAGGTGGTTTCTCAATATAGGTAGTAGGAACAATAGGATCATTATAAGTGATAGTCTTTTCTTCAACTTTAATAGGTGCAACTACTTTTACTTCAATGGGAGGATTATATTTAAACCACTTCTCCTTAGGGAGGTCAACATGAGTAGCAAATGATTCACAGAAAGAAGCTACTATCTCAGAGTCAAGTCCATATTTAGTGCTAAATTCACGAAAAGCATCGGTGTCCATAAAAGATTTAACACAATCAAACTTAGGTGTTATATCCTACTCCTTACCTTCGTCGAGATCCCAATCTTCTGAGTTGCATTTAATTCTTTCCAATAAATCCCATTTGAATTCAATAGTCTTCATCATGAAAGAGCCAGTACAAGAAGCATCGATTGTTGAGACAAAGCCTAGCATAAATTTTTTGAATAATAATTTCTCTTTAGAGCTCTTGATTGGGGCATGAATATAACATTGACTTAAGACTGCCCCAAGCTTGAGCGATGCTTTCTCCTTCACGAGGCCAAAAATTATATATATAATTACGATCATGATGAACAAGATGCATAGGATAAAACTTCTGATGAAATTCCAATTTCAATCGGTTGTAGTTCCATGATCCCATATCATCACATAGCCTAAACCATGTCAATGCCTTTCACTTCAAAGATAATGGGAAGACCTTCTTATTGATAACATCCTCGGGCATACCTGCAAGCTTAAATAATCCACAAACTTCATCCACATAGATTAGGTGCAAATCGGGATGTAATGTTCCATCTCCTATAAAAGCATTAGCTAGCAGTTTCTCTATCATACCCAAAGGAATTTCAAAGTAAACATTTTCAGTAGGTTCAGTAGGTTGAGGAGCAACTCTTTGCTCTACTGGTCGGGGTGAAGATACCCCGAACAAGCCCCTCAAAGGATTATGTTCCATAGTAGCAAGTGATAGTAAATTTCAGCACACTATATAAATTTTTCCTTACCAAGTTCCACTTACCAAAGGCGCTTCACTCCCCGGCAACGGCGCCAGAAAAGAGTCTTGATGACCCACAAGTGTAGGGGATCTATTGTAGTCCTTTCGATAAGTAAGAGTGTCGAACCCAATGAGGAGCAGAAGGAAATGACAAGCGGTTTTCACTAAGGTATTCTCTGCAAGCACTGAAATTATTAGTAACAGATAGTTTTGTGATAAGGTAATTCGTAACGGGTAACAAGTAACAAAAGAAAATAAGGTGCAGAAAGGTGGCTCAATCCTTTTTGTAGCAAAGGATAAGCCTGGACAAATTCTTATATGAAGGAAAACGCTCCTGAGGACACATGGGAACTATCGTCAAGCTAGTTTTCATCATGCTCATATGATTTGCGTTCGTTACTTTGATAATTTGATATGTGGGTGGACCAGTGCTTGGGTGCTGTCCTTCCTTGGACAAGCATCCCACTTATGATTAACTACTGTCGCAAGCATTCGCAACTACGAAAGAAGAATTAAGGTAAACCTAACCATAACATGAAACATATGGATCCAACTCAGCCCCTTACGAAAGAATGCATAAACTAGGGTTTAAGCTTCTGTCACTCTAGCAACCCATCATCTACTTATTACTTCCCAATGCCTTCCCCAAGTCACAAATAATGGTGAAGTGTCATGTAGTCGACGTTCACATAACACCAGTAGAGGAGAGACAACATACATCTCATCAAAATATCGAACGAATACCAAATTCACATGACTACTTATAGCAAGACTTTCCCATGTCCTCGGGAACAAACGTAACTACTCACAAATCATATTCATGTTCATAATCAGAGGGGTATTAATATGCATATAGGATCTTAACATATGATCTTCCACCAAATAAACCAACTAGCATCAACTACAAGGAGTAATCAACACTACTAGCAACCCACAGGTACCAATCTGAGGTTTTGGGACAAAGATTGGATACAAGAGACGAACTAGGGTTTGAGAGGAGATGGTGCTGGTGAAGATGTTGATGGAGATTGACCCCCTCCCGATGAGAGGATCGATGGTGACGATTTGCCCCTCCCAGAGGGATGTTTCCCTGGCAGAACAGCTCCGTCGGAGCCCTAGATTGGTTCCGCCAAGGTTCTGCCTTGTGGCGGCGGTGTCTCGTCCCGAAAGCTTGCTTATGATTTTTCCAGGGTAAAAGACTTCATATATCAGAAGATGGGCACCGGAGGCCTACTAGGGGGCCCATGAGGTAGGGGGCGCGCCTAGGGGATAGGGCGCGCCCCCACCCTCGTGGACGGTGGGTGGCCTCCCTCTGGAATTTTGTTCGCTCAGTATTTTTTATTAATTCCAAAAATAATTTCCGTGGAGTTTCAGGACTTTTGGAGTTGTGCAAAATAGGTTTCTAATATTTGCTCCTTTTCCAGCCCAGAATTCCAGCTGTCGGCATTCTCCCTCTTCGTGTAAACCTTGTAAAATAAGAGAGAAAATGCATAAGTATTGTGACATAATGAGTAATAACAGCCCATAATGCAATAAATATCAATATCAAAGCATGTTGCAAAATGGACGTATCAGTTCGGCAGTAACTTGATCTGAAGTTTCATGATCATTATCATTAGTTTCCTATCTAGTTAGTGTAGGCATCACGGGAACGGTTTTCTGTGATGAGCTACTTTACAATTCGAGAGAAGGTACAATTACCTCATGAAGTTCTACTTTCCTCCCATTCACGTCTTTTAAGAGAAACTCCTTCTCTAGAAAGGATCCATTCTTAGTAACAAAGATCTTGCCTTTGGATCTGTGATGGAAGGTGTACCCAACAGTTTATTTTGGGTATCCTATGAAGACGCACTTCTCCAATTTGGGTTCAAGCTTATCAGGCTGAAGCCTTTTGACATAAGTGTCACTACCCCCAAACTTTTAAGAAACGACAACTTAAGTTTCTTGCCAACCCAAAGTTCATACGGTGTTGTCTCAACGGATTTAGATGGTGCCCTATTTAACGTGAATGCAGTTGTCTCTAATCCATAAACCCAAAACGATAGTGGTAAATCGGTAAGAGACATCATAGATCACACCATATCTAATAAAGTACGGTTACGACGTTCGGACACACCATTACGCTGTGGTGTTCCAGTTGGCGTGAGTTGTGAAACTATTCCACATTGTTTTAAATGAAGGCCAAACTCGTAACTCAAATATTCGCCTCCGCAATCAGATCATAGAAACTTTATTTTCTTGTTACGATGATTCTCCACTTCACTCTGAAATTCTTTGAACTTTTCAAATGTTTCAGACTTGTGTTTCATCAAGTAGATATACCCATATATGCTCAAATCATCTGTGAAGGTCAGAAAATTACAATACCTACCGCGAGCTTCAATACTCATCGGACCGTATACATCAGTATGAATTATTTCCAATAAGTCATTATCTCGCTCCATTTTCCCGGAGAGTGGAGTTTTAGTCATCTTTCCCATGAGGCATGGTTCGCAAGTATCAAATGATTCATAATCAAGTGATTCCAAAAGCCCATCTGCATGGAGTTTCTTCATGCACTTTACACCAATATGACCTAAACGACCGTGCCACAAATATGTTGCACTATCATTATCAACTTTGCATCTTTTGGCATAAATATTATGAATATGTGCATCATTATGATCGATATTCAATAAACCATTTACATTGGGTGTATGACCATAGAAGGTTTTATTCATGTAAACAGAACAACAATTATTCTTTGACTTAAACGAATAACCATACCGCAATAAACATGATCCAATCATATTCATGCTCAACGCAAACACCAAATAACATTTATTTAGGTCCAACAATAATCCTGCAGGTAGAGGGAGTGTGCGATGGTGATCTTGTCAACCTTGGAATCACTTCCAACACACATCTTCACTTCGCCCTCAACTAGTCTCTGTTCATTTTGTAACTCCTGTTTTGATTTACTAATCTTAGCAACTGAACCGGTATCAAATACCTAGGGGCTACTACGAACACTAGTAAAGTACACATCAATAACATGTATATCAATTATACCTTTGTTCACTTTGCCATCCTTCTTATCCGCCAAGTATTTGGGGTAGTTCCGCTTTTAGTGACCATTCCCTTTGTAGTAGAAGCACTCGGTTTCAGGCTTAGGTCCAGCTTTGGGTTTCTTCATGAGAGTGACAATTTGCTTGCCATTCTTCTTGAAGTTCCCTTTCTGTCCCTTGCCTTTTTCTTGAAACTAGTGGTCTTGTTAACCATCAACAATTGATGCTCCTTCTTGATTTCTACCTTCTTGATTTCTACCTTCGTCCATTTTCGTCATCCCTTGCATATTATAGTTCATCAAAAAGTTCTAGTAAATTGGTGATAGTGACTAGAGAACTTTGTCAATCACTATCTTATTTGGAAGATTAACTCCCACTTGATTCAAGTGATTGTAGTGCCCAGACATTTTGAGAACATGCTCACTAGTTGGGCGTCCAGGGCGGCCTTGTGCTTGTCCTCTAGCTCCTTGGTGCGCTACTGCATGAGGGCTTCCAGGTCATCGTCCTTGGTGCGGAGGGTGGCCTCAAGCTTCTCCTCCCGAGAAGAGATGTCATGCTCTCTGGCTTCCAGAAGCACTTTGCGCTCCGCCATGCAAGCCTCCCGGGTAATGACATCCTCCCTCGCCATCGAGATTGTCTCCTGCTACCTCATCAGGACATGGAACTGCTTGCCGTGCTAGTCACGCGGCTCGCTACCTTTTTCCCATAGTTGCTGATCCACTTTGTTGGCCGACTTGTGCTGGTCTTTGAGCGCCTACCATTTCTGGTTGTGCTGACCCTGCATCTCCTTAATACCTGCCACCATGGATTCCATAAAAGACAAGTCCATTGCGATAGCGATAGAATCATCCACCTCTTCAACTCCTTGGTACGACGACGCCATAATGCACTGGGGCTCTTCATCAAGTTCCAAGATCGTGACCACTGACGAGCCGGGGCCTCCGAACCCAGGTTGCACGAGCACCAGCACCAATTGGCTCGAGGGAGGTTGTGAGGCCCCCGCCACAGTACCAAATGAGGGGAGGGGATCCATACTTTGGAGGGGAACCTTCTCCTCGACCGTCGCCCCCACCCCTGGCGCACCATTAAGGATCTGCTTCGTTTCTGTCGAGGGCTCATGGACGCTCCCGGCAGCATGGCTCTGTTCCTCCATAACAAAAATCTTTTCGGCTTCATCCGTGGTGTATCCCCCTATGCTGGCCACTTCTTCCAGCAGTTCAGGCTCCTCGGTCTGAGGGACTGCAAACGAAGGCGGCAAGCAAAAATTGAGAAACAGAAGTATTAGAGAATCCCAGAGCATATCAAAAATAAAAGGAATGAGAGAGAAAGAAGAGAAGGAGAAGGAAGGAAAGAACAGATGAATTACCTAGAGGAGTCTGCCGGGCTAAGGCCTTAGTTTGCCCAGCAACGTCGGTTGCCAGGCCTTAGATTCCGTCCCTTCCCGCGACAACCATAGCATCGTCCTGGGCAAGCTCTCTTGTTGAATTCATCGTCGGAGGTGCTCATGGGTCGGCGGCGGGCAGAGTGAGTCCTTCCTGGAGGGGCTCATGGGTCGTCTCTCCCCCTCTTGCGGCCGAGGAGGTTGGGAGCTCTTCTGCATCGCTCCCAACAGGAGGGGCCAATCCTGTTTTTCCGTGCTAGGGACTGGGCTGGGGGCTTGGTGTCGGGTCGTTCGTGTTGCTCCCCGTCAGGCCTGTGCCCTCCATAGTCTTCGACGGTTCCGCGCGCTTGAGCCACTTGGGCCGATGGATGAGAGTATCCGTCACCTCCTCCTCCTCCCTAATAAAAGTAGCAAGTGAAAGATCAATCAACAAAAGCAAGCAGGTATACTTAAGCTACTACAAGGAAAGGAGGTTGATTCCTATTACTCTTCATCAATGAGCATGGAGTTCAACTCAAACTCGATGGGTGGTGAGAGGGCCCGGCCTCTCTTCTAGGGCGGAGGGACGGAACTTCCCGGCAGCATTGAGCCTTGCTAAGGCGTGGGGGGCTCCGACGAGGACGAGCTCTGCGAGGAGCTCGAGCCAGCCTGGGAGCTGGAGTCAACTCCCACAGCCACCGATTGATTGGCGGGAGGATATATCCCCGAAAAGGAGAGAGGACTGCTGGTGCGCCGCCTCCGACTTGTTACTCTTGGAGGCAATATTCTTCACCTTCTTAGCAGCAGGTGCAGGATCGGGAACCATTGCTCCCCGGTTGGCAACCCGCCCGCGAGGGCGCTGGTCCAAGACTGGCTCGGGGGCTTGAGGACCTGCCGTGAGCCACTCCTCCTCGGGCTCCTCCACCTCCTCAGCCTCCTCTTCCTCCCGGGCCTCTGCCACCACAGTGTACAAAGCCTCAATCCCGGAAGGCTCGTCCCCGGCAAGCTCTTCCCAGGCAAGTTCATTCTCGGCTAGCTCACTCCTGGTAAGCTCATCCCCGGCAGCCTCCTCCGTGGCTTGTGCCTCGCTCCTGCCGTGGGAGGAGCCCTCATCCTCAGCCTCCTCATCTCCCTTTGCTACCTTCCCGGCCTTCGCCATTGCGGCAGCTCGAAACGCCCTGTCCTCCTCCAGCCGCTTCCTGATATACGCCTCCTCCACCTTGGAGGTGCGCTTGTACACATTGGTCTCCACCCTGGTAGCCCTTTCCACTAGGGTGGAGGACCACACAAGCTCTTCGTCGAGCATGGGTAACTGCCAGTCACCCGAAACTCCATGGGCGTTGCAATCTGGCATCCATTTCAAGATCTGGTCCCTGGCAGAATTTATGTTCAGTGGGATGACATTTTCCGGCAACTTGAATAACACAAGGCTGCCAAACAGTTGATCACACAACCAATCATGGCCATAGACTGACAGGTTGTTGGCCAGGCCAGGGGGCAATCTCATTCTATCCGCTGCATTTCCATACTCCCAGGCAAATCTATCCCTCTTCTGGAGAGGTGCGATGCAACGGAGGAGGAAGTCAGCTCCCACATGGTCGATGGTTAGCCCGGCAGCCTTTAGGAGGGTAATCCTATTTATTGCCAGGCGGAGCCTATCATTATAGAGGCCGAATTCCCTCCAGTCACTGCCGTGCTCAACACACTCGGTCCGCGCTTGGCAGAATTTTGGGGCCTCCTTGTCTTTGTTCCAGCACCAATCTGCCCTCCATTCCTCCCATCTGCCGCGCTGCTGACCTGGGAGGTAATACCAGCTTTCCGTCGCCACCCGTTGCATCCAGCTTATGTTCCTGGAACGGTGGACTTTATTCTCCACCCGCGGGACAAAATAGTGCCTAAACAAGTCAACATTGGGGGCAACTCCGACGAAATTCTCGCACAAGTGGGCGAAAATTGCCATGCACGCCATTGCATTTGGCATGAAATCCAGAAGATGGAATCCATAGATCATCATCATGTCTTCGAAGAAATCCTAGAAGGGAGGGCAGAGGCCGCAAATGAAATACACACAGAAGAATCGGTATGAATCTGGCGGGTCCTCTTCCCCCTCCGCCAGAACTTTGGGTGCGCCATGCCCTTTCGGGACTTCTTTCCCCCACAGATATCCATACTTGCTTCCAGCACGTCGCCATCCAGATTTGACGGGAAGAAGACGACGTCTCCCATCCACCTCATGTCCAGCTCTGTTGCCCTCTTGCTCCCCTTGGTGGCCGCTTCTTTCATGGTGGTCGTCTGCTTCCTCTTGGTGGAGGCTTTCTTCTCCAGCTGCGGCAGGGATGGGGGAAGGAAGTTGGATGGAGGATCGGCAACAAGTGTGGGCAAGGAGAAAGAACACTTGTTTGACTTGCGGAATAAGATGATGGAAGGGCAGAGTGGGCGATGAATGAGCAGTGCCCTTCAATGTTTTCCTCTCTTAAGGAAAGGATGTGGGGGAGGGCGCGACTCTTCAGAAAGTTACCATTTCACATTAACTACAATAGTCCCACTACTCCACGACCTGCGGTAATTGCCCGAAGTGGACGTTGGATTGACTCATTATCATGAAAAACTACTGCACGTGCAACATTCTCTTGCCACGTGTCCGTGCACTGTTTGGGCCTAACCCAATGTGCCCAGCGACACGTATGGCTCAGGCCCGGGGGCTTCTATCGGGGTACACAAATAGGGGTGTATGTTTCCACCTGACTTCTGCATAGCAAGCCACCGACCTAGCAAAATTGCAACATCCAAGACCAGACCAAGCAGAAGAGATCAGCTCTTTGAGGAATCAGAGTGCGGATCAAGAAGACCAAGTCGAGCCGAAGAAGAAATATATCACTAAGGGAAAACCTCCCTTGTTGGGCAGGCGAGCCTGGCGAGGACAAGGTTACCCCAGAGACATGCCTCAAGACCATCCCGGCAGGCCTGCCAGGACCTGCGAAGGCAAACTACCCCGCCAAAGCTTCACCGCTCCATCTCACAGCGATGCAAGTCATCGATTGGTGCGGTATCAAGCCCCCAAGTGACTAAGTGGCTGTTTTTTGTCACATGATAGCCACTTCCTATGGAAATCACCTCCAAATGACAGCCGTCTAGCGACGTGTCAAGGAGGCAGACAAGAAGGTGGCCAAACTGCCCGGCAAGGCTTGCCGGGCATGCCATGATGTGACACAAGTGGTGCATTTAATGCGCTCTACCATGTCTGCAGAGTTAGGTATGATAGGACCGTTTGCTATCTAATCAGTATGCAATGACTGATTTGCCATTATGGTGACCCCTTGATCTATAAAAGGAGGCCCGTGGCAACCATAGAAGGGATTTAGACCCTGGTACACTCGTACACATGTAGCTGCTCTCGCCTCGAGGAAACCCTGCCGGGCAAGAGCACTATGTTTTCCACCACAATCCGCCATCAATCCACCAAAGCAGGAGTAGGGTTTTATGCCTCGCGCGGCACAAACCTTGGTAAAATTGCCCGTGTGATCTCTGCCATGTTGTGCGATGTTTCTTCGCTTTTTGTGGAACGTGCTCACCCCCCTGCCGAACCACAAGGGGCTCATGGACCCATAGGTGGCCATGGTTTCCCACGACCAAATCAGAAAATTTCATATAAAATTCAGAAACTTCCGTAAAGTTAAGAAAGTTGCATATAATTTCAGAAGCTTGCATGTAATCTTAGAAACTTGCACAGTCCATTTCAAACAACACATATGGAGTACTCCATTTCAAACAACACAATATAATCCATTTCATACTTACATATAATCCATATCCACAAACATATAAGTCTCAGGAATGCATTTCCACAAACAAGTTTCATCATAGCACTACAAGTCTCAACATACTCCACAATAAGAGTTGCAAGCATTGCAAGTCTCAACATACTCCACTACTCCATGATATCTTGTTCTAGAATCTCCATGGCATTTTCATAAACTTCACGGGGAAAGTGAATCCTAGGTGGTAGGATTCCTTGCCTTTCCAATCTCTCCTTGCGCAAATGTGGAATTTTGTATGAATTTTCTCTGCCATGGTTCATCACTTTTACCATGATGATTTGAAGTGTTAGAATTATTCTGTTGAGTTTCCTGGCATCATACTCATCAAATTCTCCCTGCACACCTTGAATCAGTTCTCTGATAGTTGTGGGTGCTTTGTAGTCAGTCAAAGGCTAAAGGATCTGAAATATCCAAGATCAAGTGCGTTTAGATCAGGAGAATTTGGAGGTTGGTTTATTATTTTAATGTCCAAACCAATTGTAGCCATAGCTTCTGCAAACTTTGCATCACCGGGAAGAATGTGCGTTCTGGCATTAACTTGCTGGATCATTATTGGATTAGTATCATCTGTGGGCCAGACTTCCTTTATTCTAGGAACCACTTTTTCTATCATATACCTCCTCATTAACTGTCGGTTCACGTTGACAGACTTGATTTCAGTGGCCCCTCTTGCTTTATATTCACTTATTCTAGCAGCGGGAATCTCTTGCACAAAGGGCCAGACACCAATTTTACCTGAGAATGTCATATTTCCTTCAACATCATATCTAGGTCGAGCAATAGCGGTCAGAAACATCACTTTACCAATACAGTTCTTGTTCCGAATAGTTTTGACTGGGTCATGTTCCTCGGGGAGGAGGTAGTAGCATATGTTCATTTTCGTCATATAGAACCACTTTTTGTCAATATGCACAATGTTGTGCATACTGATGAATTTAGGTCTTGGAGTTGCTAAGGTGGTCTCGTCAAGCATTGACAAACAAAACTTGATCCTTTCTCTTTTATTCTTTTCTTTCAAAGTTGGCTTCAAACAATTGGAGTGCCTCCTAATCTTGCGAAGCTTCAATTTCTTGTAGAGTGTAGTATGACTGACACCCGATTGGCGAGCAAGTGACCTGAGAGTCGACCTTCTATTCAAAGGAACTGTGGGGATTTGGGATAGAGTATCATCCTTTCCTTTCCTTTTGCATCTTCCTTTCCTTCTGCTGGATACACCTACCTCCTGACCAAACGCTATTTGTTGCTTTGTTATCGTCCAGATTTTTCGAATATGTTGAACACCAACTTGAAATTTTTTGAGCAACACCTGTCTTGTCATTTCTTTTGAACTTGCCACCCATGTCCAGACTTACGGTATGGAGTGCCATGTAGGCAGCATATCATTTCTCATCTTTCATTGGTGCTCTTTGCCTACTTAACTGCTGACCACCTACAGTAGCAAAAGAAAAGGAAAATTAGGGAAATTGTCATCTTCTTCTAACAAATCATGCTAGCAAATCATTCTAGCAAATCAAAACTGTACATGTTGCTTCTTGGAGCATATTGTCGTCATCATCATCTTCTTCTTGGACCATATTGACATCTACTTCTTCTTCTGTAGGTGGTATGCAGTTCAAGTCTGGGAGCACCATACTCTGCTAGTGTTGCAGCTTCCCCTATGGCTTCTCCTCTTGTTCTGCTTCAGTAAGTGAATGTTGCATCAGTATATTGTAAGAAGAAAAACAAACAAACCATAGATCTGCATAAGCAACATTCGGATGTGCAGGATTCTAATGCTTGATACTATGGTTCAGATATGCTAGATAATGCTCCATTTCAAACTAGATAATGCAGGACTAGCAGATATTTTAGATAATGCTCCATTTCAACTAACTTGACCAGCATTTGTACTCTATAAGATATAGATTAAACTTGTTGTAAGATTCCAGCTAAAACTTGCTGAAACTAGCATTTTTAACTGAATCCTGGAGTAGATTCTAGCTGAAACTTGTTGTAAGATTCCAGCTGTATAGAGATTCATAAAAGTTTGCGCATTTTGACCATATATATCATGGAGTAAATATCATTAGATTTTGTTGTAGAGATTCATAGTAATTCTGTTGTAGAGACAAAATGCTCCTTCGTTTGACTAATTTAACTACATTAATGTTTAGACTGGTTGCAACAAACAGATTACAGCTCTGTCAATGAGTAAATTTCATATTAATATAGTTCGGTTGCGGAAATACTCTAAAAACAGATCATTCAACTCTCGGATCCATAGTGCATCAAACAAAACAAAAACAAGATACTGGTACTCATTTTGTCAATCTGCTAAGTGGTCAACATACTGATACTCCATGTTTACAAATGCTAGAGTAGTTACGGACAACATACTCCATGTTTAGTTCTCACTGTTTACTTATCTATAAGATTACTTGTCAATGTATGTTTTTTTACATAAGCAAGATCGCATTGCTGCAGTTTGGCACTCCATGTTGTAGTTCATGATATTACTGTAACTACAAGATGCGAACATGGAGTAAATTATTCTGTCTCCATGAGTAAATTCTTCTGTACACATGGATTACATACTTCAGCCCTAATTCAGGTATCATGATTCATGGATTACATATTGTAGATACAAGCATCGCGATCCATCCTGATCCATCAATTCATGGAGTAAATTTCTTGTGAATTATGTTGTTATGCAAGGGGTGAGGCAAGGATAACCTACCTGGAGACCACGTACTATCGTGCTGATGTGCTTCTCCTCCTCCTCCTCCTCCTCATGTGATGCTGCTGCTCCTCCTCTTGATGTGTTGCTGCTCCAAACTTGATGCTTGGGTGCGATGAGGAGCGCAAGCAGGAGGTTCTGGGCGCGAACACGAGCGCGGGGAGAAGGTGCTAGGCGCGAGCTAGGAGCGGCGAGGAAGTGCTGGGCGCGGCGAGGAGCATCTGGGCGCAGCTGGGTGCAGTAGGAGAGAGGTGCTACTGGGCAAGGGCGAGGGGAGGCAACGTGCTGGGAGAGGGCGAGGGGAGGCGAGCAGCTTGGACGAGGGCGCGGGGACGCGAGGGGAGGCGCACATCGAGATCGGCTAGATATTCAAAATTCAAACGCGTCCCAATCGTCTAGAAGAAGATGGGGGTAGAAATGTCCTTTTTAGTTTTGTCGGCTGTGTCTGAAAATCCTTCCAGCTTTTATAAAAGTTTATGGAGGGAGTATAAGTGAAGTAGTAGAGCAACTGCCTAGCTCAAAAGATATAAGTGAACCACACAGAGTATTCTAACAAATCATGAAAGATGTGTGACCTTCTCAAATAGGTGTATCCAGCAAAGATGATTATTACAAACTAAAAAGCAAACAAAGCAAAGACTCATATAATACACGACGCTCCAAGCAAAACTCATATCATGTCATAAATAAAAATATAGCTCCAAGTAATATTACTGATGGTCGGTAGAAGAAAGAGGGGATGCCGTCCGGGGCATCCCCAAGCTTAGTTTCTTGGGAGTTCTTGAATATTACCTCAGGAATCCCCAAGCTTAGGATCTTGCACTCCTTATTCCTTCATCCATCATGATCTCACTCAAAACATGAAAACTTCAGCACACAAAACTTAACAAAATTTTCATGAAATCTATTAGTATAATAAAGCAAATCACTACTTTAAGTACTATTGCAAACCCATTCATATTTTATTATTGCATTATACTCCCTCTGTTTCTTTTTAGTCTGCATATAAGGTTTGGTGAAAGTGAAGCTTTGCATAGTTTGACTAACTTTATATTAAAAAATATCAACATTCACAATATGAAATCAACATTTTCAGATGCACCATGAAATGTATTTTCATATTATATAGTTTAAGTATTGTAGATGTTTATATTTTTTAATATAAACTTGGTCAAACTTTGTGTAGTTTGACTTTGACCAAAACTTATACGCGGAGTAAAAAGAAACGGAGGGAGTACCTACTATATTCTAACTTTACCATGGCTTATACTCCCTGATACAATCCATAGATTCATCAAAACAAGAAAACAACACAACAAAAATAGAATCTGTCAAAAAATATAACAGTCTGTAGCAATTCGAACAATGACCATACTTCTGGAACTCCAAAAATTCTGAAAATTAGGACAATGTGGGAAATTTGTATATCAATCATGTGTAAAAAACAGAATTTTATCACGGTCCAACAAATTTTTAACAATTCTACTACTGGACGCAAAAGTTTTTGTTTTTGCACAAATAAGCAACTATCATCCAAATCATCCCAAAGGCTTTACTTGGCACAAACACTAACTTAAACACAAAACACAACTATAACAGTAGCATAATTTTGTGAACACAAGAAAACATAAAAATAAACAAGAAAATTAAGATAACTATTGGTTTGCCTCCCAACAAGCTCTTTTTTATAGCCATTAAGATAGGCTTAAGATTTAATGATGCTCACATGAAAGATAGTAATTGAAACATGAAAAGAGCATCATAAACATGTGACAAACACACTTAAGTCTAACATACTTCATATGCACAGCCATTTTATTGGAAAATAAATTATCAAGACAAGAAATATCTAGCATATGCAAAGGAGAGGAATAAAACATTGGCAATCTCAACATAACGAGTGGTAATTTAGTAACATGAAAATTTCTACAGCCATATTTTCCTCTCTCATAATAATGACATGTAGGATAATACTCAAATTCAACACTATAGCTATCGTATAAAAATTTCTCTTCATGATCCACATGCATAAAAGTCTTATGATCTTCCAAGATAGTGGGATTAACATCAACTAAAGTCATGACCTGTCCAAACCCACTTTTATAAAAAAAATCATAAGATTGAACACTCTCCAAATATGTGGGATTATTTTTACCTAAAGTTGCACTCTTCAAAACCCACTTTCAATATTACTGCAAATATTATTATCAATAACATATTCATCATGAGGCTTAAATAAATTTTCAAGATCATAAGAAGCATTATCACCCCAATCATGGTCATTGCAATAAGTAGTGGACATAACAAAATCATCATCTATAAGCATGGGGTTTTGCATATCATTAACATTAATAGAATTTATAATAACATTATTGCAATGATGCTTTTCATTCAAGGAGATATCGTGTATCACTTTATAAATTTCTTGTTCTAACACTTCATCACAATTTTCATATTCACGATCTTCAAGCAAAACTTCATAAAGATAATCTAGTGCACTCAACCCACTAGTAATAGGTTCAACATAATTGGATCTTTTGAAAATATTAGCAAGTGGATGAGGATCCATATATGTCTTCAATTTTCCTAGTTCTTTTTCTATTTTTGGTGTGTTGACATGAAGACAAAAAGCAAGCAAACGAGCAAAAGGGCAAATGAATTTTTTTTGTGTTTTTGTTGAAACATTTTAGAAGTGGGGGAGATAAAAATGATAGGCAAATGGAAAATAATGTAAATGCAAGGAGATAAAAGTTAATGCGTAGGTACTTGGAAGATGTTGATGATGTCTCCCCGACAAAGGTGCAATTTTTTGTCCTGCTACTTTTGAACTGTGTTGGGATTTCCCGAATAGGAGAGGATGATGTAGTAAAATAGAGAGACTAATTTTGGTGTTTTGACCCTTTTGCTAAAGTTTTGCCGGATCTGACCCCCATCAAAAAGTATTTCGGGATCTGACCCTTTTGCTACCGCCAGGGTGCTTGACGGTAGGGTACAATAGCCGATAACTTATCCATGTCAGCGCAGTGCTGGCCTACCGCCAAACAGGCTGGCGGTAGCCTGCGTACCTTACCACCGATGCGCCTGGCAGTAGGTGAGTACACACACTGTATCTGATACTTAGAAATTTTTTGTGGTAGGGCATGCGTCCCTACCGCCAAGAGCCTTGGCGGTAGGCTATTATACCCCCACAGCCGTCGACCCTGGCGGTAGAGAAAGTGTCAAATCACGAAATACTTTCGGATGGGGGTTAGATCCGGCTAAACTTTAGCGAAAAGGTCAAAACACAAAAATCGGCCTAGTAGAGATAAATATTTTCCTCAGTTAAGAACCAGGGTTATCAATCCAGTAGGACAACCGCACAATACCTCGTTAGCATCATATGCACTCAAAATAACAAATCCTTGCAACCCAATGCGAACAAGCGGTTGTCAATCCCTCGGCGGTTACGTGCAAGATTAAATTGTGTAGTAATTGATAGACAGATTAAACAAAAATACAAAATAAAATAAATTAATTAAAATTGCAGCAAGGTATTTTAGGATTTTTAATATATGATAAAAGTAGACCCGGGGGCCATAGTTTTCGCTAGAGGCTTCTCTCTTGAAAATAGAATACAGTGGGTAAACAAAGTACTGTTGGGCAATTGATAGAAAATAAAATAATTATGAAGATATCTAAGGCAATGATCATGTATATAGGCATCACATCCGAGACAAGTAGACCGAAACGATTCTGTATTTGCTACTATTACTCCATACATCGACTGCTATCCAACGTGCATCTAGAGTATAAAGTTTATAAAGAATGGAGTAACGCCTAAAGCAAGATGACATGATGTAGACAAGTAAACTCGCCATGAATAAACCCCATCTTTTTATCCTAAATGGCAATGATACCAATACGTGTCATGTCCCTTTCCCTCACTGGGATTGAGAACCACAAGATCGAACCCATTACAAAGCACCTCTCCCATTGCAAGAAAAATTAATCTAGTTGGACAGACCAAATCAATAGATGGAGAGAAATACGAAGCTATAATAATCATGCATAAAATAGTTCAGAAAGACTCAAATAATATTCATGGATAATCTGATCATAAACTCACAATTCATCGGATACCAACAAACACACCGCAAAAAGTGATTACATCGAAAAGAACTCCAAGAACATCGAGGAGAACATTGTACTGATGATCAAAAAGAGATAGAGAACCATCTAGCTACTAACTATGGGCACATAGGTCAGTGGTAAACTACTCACACATCATCGGAAGGACAAGAAGGTTGATGTAGAGCCCCTCCATGATTGATTCTCCCTCCGGCAGAGTATCAGAAAAGGCCTCCATATGGGATCTCACGAGAACAGGAACTTGCGGTGGCGGAAAAAGTATTTTGGCTGGGCCTCGGTTGGTTTCCCGATTTTAGAGAATTTATAGAGGCGGAGTTAGGTCAAATGGATTCACGTGGGCCCCACAAGCCACCAGGGTGCGGCCACCCCCTTGGGCGCGCTGTGGTGCCTCGTGGGCCACTGCTCCATCTTCTCGACCTCTCCCGAAGCTTTTAGGGTCTCTTATGTCCAAAAAATATCTCCAAAAAGTTTTGTGGTATTTGGACTTTTTTTGGTACTGATATTCTGAAAACCAAATATAGGCAAAAAAACAACAACTGGCACTGGGCACTAAGCTAATAGGTTAGTCCCAAAAAATGATATATAATTTCTTGTAAATGCATATAAAACATCCAAGATTGATACTATAAGAGCATGGAATAATAAAAAAATAGATACATTAGAGACGTATCAATATATAATGTAAATCATCATCAATGAAAAGAACGGTTGATTCATTTTTGCACTTGGTATAAAGGTGTCACAAAGTAAAAGCTTCCTATAGTGAATGTTCCAGACAAAGTGGGTGTGACCCATAGGTCCACTTGGCTACCCAAGAGGGGAGGAATCTGGACACAAGAGGACAAAGCTTCATGAAAGCGTCTGAGGAGAATGAGGAATCCTCAAATAGTAAATGCAGGTCAACTTCATGTTGATATTCAACCTAGGGTTGAAGAACGCCTTATTGACGTTGGACACATCCAGGACCCAACACAAGTGTGCATAAAAATATTGGTATTGGGACATCAGAAGACCATGACTCAACTGTTGTGCGAAATCATGAAGAGTCAAAGATAATGATGAAATCTCCACTATGTATATCAATTTGAGAGAATCATATAATAAAGACTACATTATGTCGACATTTATTTCTCCTTGAGAATTGCAAAAGACCTTGGATTGGATCAAGAACCTAAGTCCGTGCATGACTAATCCACAGGAAGGAATCAATTGCGGAGGTGCTCTATCTCAAGAAGAGGGGGTAATGACATGATCTGTAATACCCACTCCTCTGAATGTGTTCCATGATGGAGCACAATGGGTTTTCGTTCATGAGAGGAACAAAACAATGAGGTGATGAGACATGAAGCGAGCCTTGTAGCAGAGGGGTCCATGGAAAGACCCATCATCTATTAAGATGAAACATATTCTGTTGTTATGAGTGGATAACACTCCGATCTTTGGTATCACTAGCATTGCATAATGAATTTGTATATCCAACTGATGGATGTTGTGACTGCACAGTTGTATGAGTCACTTGATTCAGATATCTCTATGATAGTTCCCGAGGGAATGATGGTACCGAACTGGAAAGCTTATCGCAACATCTATTGATAAAGCTTTAAAAGTCATTGTATGGCTTAAAGCAGTCGGGATGAATGTGGTATAACCAACTGAGTGAATTCCTTTATTAGAAGGATTGCTGAAATAATGATGGTTACTCATGTGTATTCAGCAAGAAAATCCAAATAATTTGCACAATTTATGTGTATGTTGATGATTTGAATATCATAAGAACTACACAAGAAATGCATGAGACAAGAAAATCATCTTAAGACAAAGTGTGAGATGAAAGATTTGGTTGAGATCAAACTTTGCTTGAATTTGGAACTTGAGAGTATTCCTTTGGGAATACTTGTTCATCAGTGTGCATTTATCCATAAGATTGTTGAAGAGTTCAGCATTCATAAATAATCTCCATCAAAGAAACTATGGTTGTGAGTAAACTTGTTAATGGACTACCCGGCCCGGAGGCCCGAGCCCGAAGCCCTGCATTCGGGATGGGCTTAGGCCCAAATTTCTCGCCCGAAGCCAGGCCCCAAAGCCTGAAATGGCAACAAATGTATATTTTATTAGAAACATAGGTGTATTATATTATTTTAATATCCCAAATATAATAATCCAATTAGAAAAACATTGTTCATGTGCTTCAGGCCGTGCCGGGCTCAGGCTTATAATTTTGAGTCCGGACTTTGTCAAGCTCGACCCGGAGGATGATCAGGTTTAGTTGTGAGATATCTTGATTGATAAAGATAGAAGTCAGTAAGACCTAAGGGCGGTGATGAAGAGATGTTTAGGCCCGAATTTCCAAATCTCGGTGCAATGAGCACTAATATATCTAGAAACCGCGTCAGGAATGCTATATCATTACTAGTGAATTTATTGGCTAGTTACAATACATCACCAATGAAAAGGCATTGGGTTGGTGTGAAGAATATTTTCAGATATCTTCTCGACAATAGAGATCTTGGTTTCTTTTATGAGAAAAATCAAAATTTGACCATGGTTGGATATTGTGATGCACATGTATGTCCTTGTCTTTTTGATGTCGTGCGAAGAAATGGGGAGCAGCGTGGCGGTGATTATGCCATAATTGAAGATGATGACTTGCTTGGTTCTGGTTGCAGATTTTTTGTATTGCATGCGTCTTCTCGAAAGGTTCAGAAATGATGACACAGAGCTTCGGAGATCTTCTTGCTTTACTAGTTGTTTTAGGGCGTTCTTTGTTTTTCTGGTTTTTTGTGCGTGTGTTAGGGTGTGTTTGTATGGATCAAGAACCTTGTATTATTTTGTGATTTGAATGCAAGCATAATTTCTAACAAGAACATGGCCCGTGCATGCAACCGTGTATTCATTCATTCGTGGTCGAAGAATGTACGTATAGGTGTCATATGGAAATGTGACGCGCAACATGCCTACCGGTGTGCGATGTGCACGTGCAAGCGAACATGAGGGGATTTGCCAGGGCTCTCCATCTCCAATGCTAATAATAATTAATTGTGTGATAATCCTGATAATTTGGTGCAAATCATGCTGATCCATGTAATTTGGTGCTAATGTTTGTTAAATATCATCTCATTTTTCACTTAATGAATAGGCAGCATGAGACCGCTTTAACTAAATAATTTGAACGCCAAAATAATTTGACTTATACATATACTAAATAATGACATTACAAATAGTTGTAACGCGAAATAAAGAATTGTATATTATCTATACATAGAGGTGATGAACTCCTGATCAATCATAGTTCAGTAAGAGGTGAGGCAGACAAAACATCATCAAAGAAGACATCCACCTCTCGCCACGCCGGAAGCTCGCTCATCTCCAATAAACTCACCGGCTCGACATTAGCTGCATAGTAGTCAAGGTGTGATGACATCATACCATCATCGTCGAAAATCGTCGGTGCAGCAAATGAGAGGCCGGGGAACATGCAGTCTTCGTCCTCCGGCGGCACAATAACATCGGCGTTGCAAAACGGAGAGTAGTCGCCGCCTCTGCGGCACGTGTCCACCGAAATCTTCAAACCAACAGGAACGGTAGACTCGTCAGGCTTGGCAATCACTGTAGACGCCACCACCTCAAGCGGCCTGAGGACAGAGACCGGCGAGCCAACAAACTGCGACTCATCGCTGGACTCCTCGTATGTGGCCGCCACAAGGAAGTGGCCGACATCACCGTCAGCATCGGTCAAGAGAGCAGGATCAGGATCGGCGGAAGGGGACGGCGAAGTAGGAAAATTCGTCGTTGCAGATGGCCCACGAAGCCGGAGGGCGGCACTATCATAGACCATGGCAGCCTCCTCCGCAGTGTCGAAGGTGCCTAGCCACACCCTCACCCCCTTGTTGGGGTCGCGGATCTCCGCCGCGTACTTCCCCCACGGCCGACGGCGCACCCCGCGAAATTTGGGTTCCTCCGCAGTGTCGGCCCTCCTCTTGGCGCCGAGGATGGCCCCTCTCCGGAAAGGAGAAGCCTGCGGCTGCGGCGACGCCGTCATCCTCGCCGGCTGCTCGATGCAGATTTCCTCGATGTAGCGGCGTCCCTGCCGCGGCGAGTCATCGCTGGAGGAGTCGGTGGCGTCCCGATCCTCGAACGTGACGCGAAGGACCCTTGGCATCGCCACGGCCGCGGCCTCCTCTCCCTCCTCCTCCTTGACGACCCTCCTCCGGTGCTGGTCCAGTGTCTTCCCAGCGGCGACGATGGCTTCCACCATTGCCACCCTCCTCGTGGACTGATCGAGAGAGTGAGAAAAGGTCCTGGAAGACGAAGAGGAGGGGAGGTGGAAAGGGGGAGAGGAGGTGGATCGGCCAACGCGAGGCTTTGGGAAGGGGAGAAGACGCACTCTACCCGTTTATAGGATCTCCTGCGTAATAGGCAACGGTTTATCAGATTGATCTGCGAGGGAGATATTCTTTATTTTTGGAGGGTTGGATGGAGGGAATCGCGCTCCCGTTACGCTACCAAAAATCAAGCAATGTGGACTCATGTACGTGTCAATGGATCCGGCTTGCCTGCTTCCTTTCCATGCTCCCATGCGTGCTCCCACTTCATCCTACGGCTGTCCTTTTCTCTTTTTTTTTTAATCTAATCATCTCCCCCCTGATTTTCAGGGGGTGGGGTCGGGCCTTATTTTTTTCCAATCAAATCAAGCCACGTACGCGGGAGCACGGATGGGAGCACGGGAAGGGAGCAGGCAAGTCTCGTCCCGTGTCAATGACACACGGGACCCGACGCTTCCCCATTTACGTACACGATCGCATCGTTGCCTTCTCTCCCGGATGACTTTGATTAAGATTAAGTAAGTAATGATAATCGGATCGATTTAGATGGACGGGGCGGTCAAGTTCTGCTTTATTTTGGAAAACGAGAGATCCTTGAAAATCTCTACCCGACCAACCGATCCACCGTATGTGTAGCCGCAACCTTTCTCCGCGTATCTACTGCGCAATGCCCATGCATGCACGTATCATCCGCGGTCGGTCAATTTGTACGTAGGATTCGATGCCGCAAAAAAATTACGTAGGATAAATTGATTGGGCAGTGTCTCCGGGATACGGTGGACACCCATGCAAAAAAAAAAGGCAGCACTCTGCGCCGGTGCGCCGGCCGAAAGTTTCGGCCGGTCCAGCCCAGGCCGTCGGATATGAGTCACGCGGTCGTTGGATCCAGTAAAAAAAAACGAAAAACAGATCGCCCCAGCTTCTTCTTCCTCGGGCAGTCGTCCTGGATCCGCATCTCCCTCGGGGAGCACGGCACCGCACCTCCTGTCCCCTCCGGTGGTCGTCCCCGCCGTCGTCCCCCACCCTCGCCGGTCTTCCTCGTCGCCCGCCGGACCCCGCCCTCGCCGGCCGTCCTCGTCACCGATCCCCCATCCCTCCCGGCCTTGTTCTCACCTCGACCCATGCAACAACTCACCTGCGCTTGCAGCTCTTGACGACGACGGTTGTAGCTCCGCCGCCCTCACCATTGATGCTCGCTGCAGGAAAATACGTCGACGGCGGCCGCGAGTCAATCAACGCCGTTTGAATGGATGTAGCAAAAAAATTCACCGATAGTAGCAAAATCAAACTACGGGTGCAGCAAAAACGCCGTCGCCGCCTTCGCGAGATCGCAGCTCCGCCTGATGGATGTAGCAAAATCCTGGTATGGTTGCAGCAAAAAATCATGGATGTAGCAAAAACCTCCAACAGTAGTAGCAAAATCCTGCTACGGTTGCAGCAAAAAATATCATTGTCGTCCTCGCGAGGTCGCAGCTCTGCCTGATGGATGTAGCAAAAAGCTTTGCCGGTAGTAGCAAAATCCAACAACGGTTGCAGCTTCCCCTTGTTGTGCAGTGCCATTGAAGCTTTCTATGTCTATGGTTGCAGCTTTTTCCAACGGCTGTTGAAGCTTTCCTAGGTGACGGTTGCAACACTTGTATATGCGGGAGGGGCCGGGCATGGCGGCAGGCAGTCATGGCGGCCGGCGAGGGAGCGCCTGGCCGCCGGCGAGGGAGCGCCTGGCCGCCGGCGATGGAGCTTGTGGTGGCCCAAACGCAGCCCGGGAGGAGAAGGGGAGGGGATGTGCGCGTGAAGGTTGTAGGTAGGGGGATGGATCTGGCCATGGCCGCCGGCGAGGGAGCGCCTGGCCGCCGGCGAGGGAGCTCATGGTGGCCCAGTCGCTGCCCGAGGAAGGAGGGAGGGGAGAGGATGCGCGTGCTGGAAGGAGGCGGGATGGAGGCGCTGGAAGGAGGCGGGGCGCGCGGGGCGCGTTTTGCCAGCGTGGCGTGCGAACCGGCCGAAAGTTCGGCCGGCGCACCGCGCCCAAACATTTCCCAAAAAAAAGAGATACGGTGGACACGATACGTACGTACGTGATCTAAGTATCTAACTGAGTGGAGGGCTAGTAGTAAAATTCTGGGGTCAAACGTAACAGCTCGATCTGGTCCAAGGCATCGTCAATCTAAGTTAAACAGACCGGGACAACGCAAGAGACCAAACTGTTGCCAGGGAAGCTAGCGAACAACGGCGGCTCGACGACGACGACGGAAAGATGCCGAGGCGCAGGGGGGCGAGAGATACCGGACAGAAACGGGCCGGCGGCGGGCGCAGACGGCGGAAGGGACAAGGTGAGCCACTGAGGGGGCGTGGAAAGGTGCAAACTGTCGTTACGCTGTGTTTGTACGTGTGTGGGTGTGACACGAGCTGAGAGGGACGCGACGATCGATGATGGGACTGCTGTTGGAGTAGCAAGTGGATGTGGGAGACAACAAAACTGGACTGGCCCGGCTGGCTGGCTCTAAATTTAAATGGGACGAGCTTTTTTTGAATTGGAACAGGAGGGACATCGTCATCGGGCTGATGAGACGACAAAGGGTTGCTGTTTCTAGTCTAGCAATGTGCACCTGGGGATTTAGTAGATTATTAACGTGCGGTTGTGGTGTGTGGTGGCTGCTTTTCTTGGTTACGTATGGAATGTTTTATGTGTATTATGTCCAATGATTGAGAATTTAGACGGCAATTGGGCACCTATATACAAAACATGTGTTTTCATTGAATTTTTCTAGTCTAGACCTCGCGTGCCCGCATTTGTAAGTTATGCGACCGGACAGCGCACCACAGTTTTCACCACTTGCGACCAGGGCCCTTGTGAGCTATTTGATCAGGAAGATCGAGCGGCGGCAGGAACTGAGGGGACAATGAAGGAGAAGGGGGTGATCCCGCGGCGATGAGCAAATCTGGCGGCTGGAGCGGCAATGAGCTCACAATGGGTTTGTTTGTTCTTTAGCTCACTTGTAAAAAAAAATTATTATTCTTACAATATAAACTACTCCCTCCTTCCATCTATATAGGGCCTAATGCGTTTTTCGAGGCTAACTTTGACCAAATATTAGAGCAATAATATATGACATGCAACTTACATAAAGCACACCGTTAAATTCGTGTGTGAAAGGAGCTTTCAATAATATAATTTTTACATTGTGCATGTCATGTACTATTAATCTTGTCAATAGTTAAAGACGGTCTTAAAAAACGTATTAGGCCTTATATAGATGGAAAGAGGGAGTAGGGGATATAGGGGGTAACACTGTCCCTATAAATTCCTTTTTTCCTTTTTTTGTCCAGAATTGAACAAAAAAGAAATTATGGAAGATGTTTTCTTCCCCCATTAAGTCCGAGCCATAAAGTAAGAGTGAGATGAGTTTTCCAAATTCATCATGATGTGGACTGGGCTCATTGAAACCGTATGTAGATTGCTTTTGGTGAATCAAGGAGCATAGCTTCCAATTTTCATTGATCTAAAAATTTGATAACAGAATCATCCACCATGCAGCTCTACCCCCTGATGTTATCTAAAACTACACTATTACAAACTTTTTATTTGAAACATAATATAAAGCCTCCAGCTCAAACTGGAAACGAACACTAAGTCACGACAGACTTCACTTGGTGTACCACATAACTTTGCAGCAACGTTCCCACCAAAATCCTCCAGTTTCAACGACTCTCCAGAAATGTGCACCAATCACTAATAGAAAACAGGGTACTAGTCCCAGTTCTGGAACCGGGACAAAACAGACGGGACTAATGCCCAAAACATTTAGTTCCGATTGGCTTACGAACCGGGACCAAAGGAAGTCCACGTGGCCGTTGTGGGGCGCCCACGGAGGAGGACCTTTAGTCCCGGTTGGTAACACCAACCGGGACCAAAAGGCAGCCACGCGTCAGCAGCTCGCAGGCGTTGGGGTTTTGTTTTTTTAGGAGGGGGGGGGGTTAGGGGTTTTGGAGGGTTAGTTTAGGGGTTTCATATTGTGTTAGCTATAGCTACTACATATAGAGAGAAGTGACATCTCTTTCTCCGTGCTTGGTTGACGCTAGCTACTACATACAGAGAGAACTTGACGCTTTGTCCCAAAACCTCAGGTTGGTACCTCTGGGTTGCTAGCAGTGTTGATTACATCTAGTAGTTGATGCTAGTTGGTTTTATTTGGTGGAAGATTAAATTTCAAATCCTCAAGCATATTCAATACCCCTCTAACATGAATATGATTTTTGAGTAGTTACTTTTGTTCTTGAGGACATGGGAGAATTCCTTTTATAAGTAATCATGTGATGTTGGTATTTGTTCGATATTTTGATGATATGTATGTTGTTGCTTCCTTTAGTGGTGTCATGTGAACGTCAACTACATGACACTTCACCATACTTGGGCCCGAGGGAAGGCATTGTGGAGTAATAAGTAGATGATGGGTTGCTAGAGTGATAGAAGTTTAAATCCTAGTTTATGTGTTATTCCGTGAGGGGCTGATTTGGACCCATATGTTTCATGTTATGGTTACATTTATCTTAATTCTTCTTTCGTAGTTGTGGATGCTTGCGAGAGGGGGTAATCATAAGTGGGTTGCTTATTCAAGTAAGAACAATATCCAAGCACCGGTCCACCCACATATCAAATTATCAAAGTAACGAACGTGAATCAACTAAACATGATGAACGTGACTAGACAACAATTTCCATGTGTCCTCGAGAGCACTTTGCTTTATACAAGAGAACTTTTCGGCTTGTCCTTTAATATAAAAAGGATTGCGCAATATTGCTGCACATTTGTTACTATTGGTACTTGTTACTTCTTAATAATTATCTTGTTATCAAACTATCTGTTACCGCTACTGTAACACCCCGGTAGTGAAGCTAGAGTGATCTCTGACTAACGATGCCATGTCACCACTTTTGATTAAGCTAATTGTCAATTAGTCATAACCAATTCAAATTCAAATTTAAATGCATGTTTAATAATTAAAAATTTCAAAAGGTAAAAATAAAAATGTAGGTTGGGTTGTAAATATTAACTAACTAATTGTCATGTAAGAACCAACATTTTTCAAAATAGATAAGTTCCCCTAAACATTTTAAACTAGTCCAATAGCATTTTATTGAACAAATTTAGTATAAACAAATATTCAAACTATTCAAAAATATTTTGAACCTTGGTGGTTTAACTCAAAATCTTGCATAATATTTATGTGCTAAATTGCACATTTATCTAAGTGCATTTGAAATGAAAATAAAAGGTGAAGCAGAAGAGAAATAAAGAAACGGAAAAAAGAAGAAGAAAGAAAAAGGAAAAGTGGCACTGTGCCACTACCCAGCCGCGACAATAGTACCCGCCTAGCCCACATAACCACTCTTCCCCTTCCCCTGTTCACCCCTGACTTGGTGGCCGCGCGCACCGTGTACGTGGCCGCGGATGGCCACGTGTCGGCTATCCGACAACTCCCTGCCACCCTCAAATTGCCAACGGCACCCCTGGAGCAAACCCAAGCTCCCACTCGTCCCGTTCCCCTTCCACGCGCCGCTCCTCTCCTCCCCCTGCGCACACCTGACGCCGCATCACCATGGCCACCGTCGCCCGCTGATACGTCCATTTTGCATCATGTTTTTCTACTGTTATTTATGTTGTTTTATTGTATAATAATGCTTTTTGGAGTAATTATAATGCCTTTTCTCTCATAATATGCAAGGTATGCACCAAGGGAGAAAATTCCGGCAGCTGGAAATCTGGACCTGAAAAAGCTACGTCAAGCTACCTATTCTACACAACTCCAAATGAGCTGAAACTTCTCGAGGATTTTTTGTGGAATATTTAAGAATTGATGGAGCAAATAAGTGCTAGAGGGGGGCCACCAGGTGGGCACAACCCGCCACCTGGGCGCGCCAGGTGTGGCACCCCGGCTCAGCGCGACCGGTTTACCTTGCGTTGCCAGCCCAGAGATCATGTCTTCTGGCAACACACAACAACATGGTACAGAAAACAACCGCTTTATTCATGCTAGCGGAACATAGTTCATATTATAACAGTTAGCGAGGCCAAGCGGCACACACGGTGCGGCTGAACAATATGTACATTATTTAGTGAACATAAAGGGGCCTCGATCATGACAACTACTCGGCAGCGGAACAACGTCGTAGCGGGACTCCATAGCACAAGGACACCGACGTGGACACGGTCTAGACTCGGACAACACTCCTTTCCAACGGGACTTTTCTGAAATCTGGCATGACACGCCAGGTCAATACATTGAATGTACTTGCAAGCTCACAATAAACATAAACAAGATGACAGACAATATTATGATATTTATCCAATTTAATCAATAATGCAACTATATAACCAACATGATGTGACAGTGCTCAACAGATACTCATTCTCCTGACTTGCTTACCAGGTGTGACCAACAAACATAATATTATCAAAACATACCCGTGATCCTTACGGCGATCAGAACCCGACACTACTAGGGAAAAGCCTAGCAGCAGCGCGGGTTTTGGGCCTATTAGTAGCGCGGGGATCGGCGCTACTAATAAGGCGCTACAGCTAACGTATAGCAGTAGCGCGGGTGCGACCCGCGCTACTACTACGTCCTTTAGCAGTAGCGTGGGTGCCAACCCGCGCTACTACTAATCTCTAATCTCTGATTTTTTTTTGAATTTTTTCGATTTTTTTTTTGATTTTTTCACTAATTTTCAAATTTCTGAATTATTTTAACCTCAAATCTCTAATCACCCCTCATCGCTGCTCAATTTAATATCTAATCACCAATCATCATTCCAAATCATCTAACTTCCCGGATGGTCACCCATCCTCTAACTACTCCAGCCTGAGCACGCTTAACTTCCGGGTTCTATTCTCCCTCGTTTCCAAGTCTGCACTTGTTGTTTTCCTAACAATAGTAAGATGTCAATCCTATTAACCTCAGGAATTTAGCTTGAGCATGAAGTCACACATTGCACTGTTTGAGTTTGAAACTATTGTTCTAAAAATTTAGTAACACTAATATTTCTAAAATAATTAGTTTGACCACAGTTTGACCATAGTTTGACCATAGTTTGACCAGATTTGACCATAGTTTGACCAGATTTGACCAAAATTCAAAAAAACTAAAATAATTATTTAGTAACACTAATATTCTTGAATAATTAGTTTGACCATAGTTTGACCAGATTTAACAAAATTTTTAAAAAACTGAAAAAAAATTTGATTTTTTTTGCCTCCAAATCTTAAAAGCCCCGTAACTTTTTTCTGTTAGGTTTTTGAGGATTTTAAAAATGTTTAACGGGGTTCCCAACAATTTGGATGTAACTTTCCGAGTAGATGATTTTTCATATAAAAAACTTTTTCATCCAAGTTAGTATACAAAAGTTATGCCCATTTTTACAAATTTCGAGAGATTTTGCAAATAAAGTCGAAATTCATATTTGCAAATTTTCCCAACAACTAGACCACATATCACATGGGAAACTTATTTTCTTTTATTTTTTTGACATTTTCATCATTTTCTTTTATTTTTTTAAAACTGAAAAGGCGATCCACGAGGGGGGGGGGGTAGAGTTTGAAAATGGGACCTTTAGTAGTAGCGCGGTTTTTTACCCCCTCGCTACTACTATGGCACCACTTAGTAGTAGCGAGGGCTAAAAACCAACACTACTGCTATCAAACTTAGTAGTAGCGAGGTTTTAAAAACCCGCGCTACTACTATGGCATGTCCCGGGGGGCACGGTAGAGACCGCTTAGTAGTAGCGAGGGTTAAAACACGCGCTATTGCTATCAACTTAGTAGTAGCGAGGTTTAAAAACCTACGCTACTACTAAGTAGCAGTAGCGAGGGTTTTTGACCCTCGCTACTAGTAAGATTCTGTGTATAGGCTTTTCCCTAGTAGTGCAACCATCTCATGGCCTGTGATCCTTACGGCGATCACAACCCGACCAACTCGTGGTCCGTGATCCCTACGGCGATCACAACCCGGCAATTTAGTGTGCATATTTATTAAGTGTTGACCCATGGTGTACCTTACTTTCGAGCATGTCCGTATCCGTGGACTTGGCTATCGATAGATTAAAAACACTCTGCAGAGGTTAGTACACTGTACCCACACTACGGAACCCATGGCCTCACTCTCCCATCCGAGTGGACCAACAGCGTTCCGACGAAACCATTTCACTATCATGACACTCTCCCGGCCCTTCCGACTCAGACCCCACTGGGTTAGTCCTGGGTGGCCCCGTGTCTACCTCCAGACACCTCGACCACCGTCGTGGCCATGATCCACACTGGGATCCGGTACCAAACTTAACTTAACAACGGGCTCACAAGGTTATGCTTGCCTACCAGGCCAGGGTATAGCACGCCCATAACCTTCCCTAAATTGAGGTACCGACCAGAGGCACGACAATGAAACGCCTTAAGGCCGTCCCATATCGGCAAATGTGCTTGCACTGGGAAAGACTCGTTTCAGCGGCACCACGACCCGGTCAACAACATGTTCAAGTTGAATTATTAATCAGGTTCAACTTTAATGTGAAAAGAAAATAACCGGTGTCATACTACCATACCATGCATCACTTAACATATGCACCACATAACCGTGCAAAACTGCACCAACTACGCTCCCACGGAGCCAACATAAACTCATGCTACTATACTGGTAAAAACCTTTCTTTACTTATACCAGAACTATTTCTAGCAATTATCATCATTATACCTCATGCAAAAATAATATCCAAATTACTCATCAATTCTATGACCATATTATTTATTTATCACTTGCAACTAAGTTCTCATAATCTTACTAACAATATTTACTTCAAACATACTGAAGTTCAAGCATTTTAACATAACAAGCATATAACAGAATATATTTATTTTATAACTAATTAAAATGCATCAATATTCATAAGTTCAAGTATGAAAATCATAAATATTGAAGTGGCACCATGAAAATGTTACTGTGGCTTGCCTTAGTACTGATGAGGTTCACAAGGCTCCTCGTGATCCTCAAGACAAGCTGGTTCCTCTGAAAACATTCAAAAACCACAAAAGAAAATATCAAGAAACCTTCTGAAAATTGCCAGAAAATCTAGACAGCAAGGAAAAATCCCATCTTTTGGGAGCTGTTAGATTTTAGACAAAGAACACAATGCAAAAAGAATCACTGCATTTGGACTTGTAGAATAAAAGTTATGGCTGTTTGAATGCTACTGGAATTTAAATGAATTTGAAAAAGAAAAATAGAGAGGGGGTGACGTCGATGGCGTATTTTCCCGGGGCGCCACCACTCATACCGCTTCGCGCGCGTTATGAGTGGCTGACTAGCGGGCCTCGCTAGTCAGGCCGGAGGGAGGGGCAAAGAAACAGAGAGGCGCGGCGCTTCGCTGGAGCTTACGCCGGCGTTGAGCCATCTTGGAGGAAAACGAGAGGGAGGGATCGACGGAGGAGGCTCTTGCGCACCTGCCCGTACCCGTGGCATGGCAAACGATGACCGGACGGCGTCGGATTCTTCCTCGCAAGTGGAGGCAGAACACGGTGGTCGCTGGAGATAAGGAAGACATCGGCTAGGGGCGGCTCCAGGGGCTCGGGCTTGGCGCATTAGCTTCACGGAGGAGAGGCGGAGGCCCTGGCGGGGTCGCCATGGCTTGGGAGTGGCCGGAGCTGCGGGGTCGATCCAGAGGGGATCGCCGGCGAGCTCGGCTCAGGGGCGGCAGCCCGCGGCCTGCCCGGCCGGGCTGTGGCTTCTAATGGCTATAGGAGAGAGAGGTGGAGAGGTGCGGTGCTCCAGGAGGCTGCGGAGGGGGGTTTATATAGGCGGGGCAGCGAGGAGAGCTCGGGCTCCACCGGAGGACAGCTGTCGCCGGCGCCCAGCGACGAATGGTGCCAGGGAGAGAGGGAGAAGGCGACGGGGTTCACGCGGGAGTTGTGCACGGATGCAGACGAGCATAGGAGCAAGGAGGAAAGGGACGAACACAGTGCGCTGGCACTGTGTCGTTGGCTGGACCATGCCCATGCTCGCTGCGGCGAGCTCCGGCGTCGACGAGCGGCAGGGTAGAGTAAAGGAGGTGGAGACAAGGATGGTGGTGCGGGAGGACACGCTCTGGCTGGCTGAGCGGCGTGCACGCGCGGCACAGAGGCGCTGGCGAAGCGCAGAGCACGCATTTGGCATGCCAGCACCCTCGGACGAACGCGGTTACCGGGTGGACCATGACATCAGGCCACATATGCACTAACCATGATGTCTGGCATGTAGTCCTTAGTAACTTTATGTGTTACCGCGGCTCGGTTGGTTTCCAGGTGCAGTAGAAGTGAAATGGTGAAGATGTTTAGTTACTGGACAGAAACTATGAACAGTTACTGTGGTCAAACCATAGTGATTCAAGGGCTGATCTTTGGGGTTTTACTGACTCTTACTAAGGTGAATAAGCACAGGGAAAACCAGCTACAATGGAGCTAGTAAAAAGGTAGTTGCTGTAGAAACTACCATTTCAGCCCAGAAGTGAAAATATTTTCTGTAGCAAAAATACTCCAAAAAGTGGTAAAATATTTTTGCTCAGAAATGTGCCCTAGGGTCCAAAGAATATTTGGGATTTTTCTCAGGATTTTTAGGGCAATAGAAATGAGGGTTGCTTTGGAGGTCAAAGAGTTTAGCTAGGGTTTAAGAGGCAAAATGAATATTTTCATTTAAGAAAAATATTCCAAGCAATATTGGTGGGTTGGCCAGGGGTGAAATGATGGATTAGAAGAGGAGAGGGGGCACTTGGGTGAAAATCAAGGGATACCCAAGTGATCAAGTCCAAATGGAATGATTCAAAAACTTCAAATCCAAAACCAACTCAGTTGAAAATGAAGCAAAGAAAAGAGGGCAAAAACTAGGCTGTGACAAACCTCCCCCACTTAGAATGAATCTCGTCCTTGAGATTCGGTTGCTTGGGAAAACCATTCTGGATAACATGCCCTTAGAAATTCTTCTGATTCCCAGGTTGATTCTAACTCGGTATGATGCATCCATTGAACCTTGTAAAACTTCCGTGACTTACTGCGAGTGACTCTTTCCATTTGATCCAAAGTTTTCACTGGCCTCTCTTCGTATGTCAAATCCTTTGCCAGCTCTATTTCTGCCAAATCGGTCTTTTTCTCGGGTGGTGAGATGCACCATCGCAGTTGTGAAACGTGGAACACGTTGTGCACGTCGGACAGTTCCGGAGGCAGTTCCAACTGATATGCCACAGCACCTAGTCGCGTCATGACGGGAAATGGACCAATAAACCTGGGTGCCAACTTTCCACGTGTTTGGAACCTTCTTACTCCCTTCATGGATGTGACTCGAAGGTAGACATGTTCTCCGGGTTCAAAACTGATATGCCGGTGCTTTGCATCATAATAACTTTTCTGTCGCAATTTGGCCAGCTGTAGTCTGTCTCAGATCTCTTTGACTTGCTTTTCCGCTTCCAGCATGAGATCTGTTCCGAAAATATGGCTGTCGCCGGTTTGAGACCAATTTAATGGGGTGCGGCACTTACGGCCATACAAAGCTTCATAAGGTGACATCTTTAAACTGGTCTGGAACCCATTGTTATACGAAAACTCGGCGTACGGCAAGCAATCTTCCCATTGTTGTCCTTGGGCTAAAACACAGGCTCGGAGCATATCTTCGAGTATCTGATTTACTCTTTCCGTTTGCCCATCCGTCTGAGGATGATAAGCAGTGCTGTATTTTAATTCTGTCCCAAGGGCTTGATGGAGACGGGTCCAGAAAGCAGAGGTGAAAAGTGAACCTCGGTCAGTAGTGATGGTTCTGGGAACTCCATGTAAACTGACAATCCTAGATACATACAGTCGGGCAAGCTCATCTGCTCGGTGTAAGGTTTTGACTGGGAGGAAGTGAGCCACCTTGGTTAATGTATCCACTATGACCCAGATCGCATTATTGCCTCGTCGGGTCCTAGGTAATCCTATGATGAAATCCATACAGACATCGTCCCATTTCCATTGTGACACGGGCAGGGGTTGGAGAAGTCCGGCTGGTTTCTGATATTCCGTCTTAACCTTGTTGCATATGTCGCAACATGCCACGAAATAAGCAATGTCTTTCTTCATTCCATCCCACCAGAATATTTGTCGAAGGTCTTCATACATTTTTGTGCCTCTGCTACGTCTCGAGCTTGCGTTGGTTTTCCCCGAAGAGGAGAGGATGATGCAGCACAGTAGTGTAAGTATTTCCCTCAGTTTTTGAGAACCAAGGTATCAATCCAGTAGGAGGTCACGCGAAAGTCCCTTGTACCTGCACAAAATGATAGCAACTCGCAACCAACGCTTAGGGGTTGTCAATCCCTTCACGGTCACTTACGAGAGTGAGATCTGATAGAGATAATATTTTTGGTATTTTTGGCATAAAGATGCAAAATAAAAAGTAAAAGGCAAAGCAAGTAAATAAAGTAACGGAGATTGATATGATGAGAATAGACCCGGGGCCATATGTCGGAGTAATGGGCCACGGGTAGGCTAACCCGAGTCCCAGGACCTTTCAAGACATCGGGGCAGGCCGCGCCCCTCAGGCCGAGTCCCAGGAGCCGACTCCAAGACAAGCCGATTCCCAAACGGCGACTCCGAGATAAGCCGACTCCAAGCTGGCGACCTCCAGAGAGGCCGACTATGGAGAGTCGGCCCATGACTCCTCCCTCATCTCGAAGAACGATGCGGGGTACGGTCACGGCGTGGCCGTTCCCCCCTGCCTACGAAGGACCGGCATGGCTACAGTGAGCCGTATCGCTGGAAGATCTCCGGCGGGGCGTGGCACTGTTGCCATGCCTGCCCTGACCTCAGCCACAGTGCGCAACGCACTGTGCCCACGATGCCGGCCTGTACGACCCGAAGACCGCGGGGCCGCCTATCAGTGGGTGGACCGAAGGCGGCCTGAGCGCCCCGAAGAAGGACCTGTGGGAGTCGGCCTCCCTGGAGTCGGCCGACTCCTCCCTAGGGCCCAACGAGCCATTAACCAGATAGGATGGGGAATGGCGATAGTGATCGCCCGATAGACGGCGGCACTGTTGCCACGACCCAATGACCAAGCCTGCGTCATCAGGAGTGCCGCTACAGTATCAAGCCTGTCCGCGAGGCCCGCCAGTCGGCGGGCCCCAGAAGCCGGCGGAAGGACGGCGGTCTGAGAGACAGACGGCTGGGACCCGCGCCCGGCCGGTTTACCATTTTACCCCCGGGGGGTAGGCCTATATAAACCCCCCGGGGCACCCATGCAAAGGGTTCAGACCTTGATAGAGATAGGCCAGATAGCATAGGGAGGAGAGAGCTAGCCTTGCCCTCTCCTGCCTCCCGATACAGCTCCAGGAGCACCATTGTAGTCACTTTGCCTTAGTGATCATGCGGAGACCCCGCAGAGCAGCAGTAGGGGTGTTATCTCCTCGGAGGGCCCTGAAGCTGGGTAAGATTCGCCGGCGTGCATGTCTTCGCCTCATCCCGTTTCCAGGCACCGGCGATGTTCTACTCACCCCCACCATGATAAGCCATCCTTTGGCATATGTCGCACCCAACCCCCGACATTTGGCGCCCACCGTGGGGCCTGGTGCACCGTCGTCCGGAGATCTGTTCTGGACAGGAACCCTCTTCCTCCCTGGCAAGCGCAGCCAGCCAGGCTCACCAGATGGAGTCTGCATCGACGCGCTGCGCGGCGCTGAGGCCGCCTGTGCAGCAAGCAGCCTCGCCGAACTTGTCGGCGAGGTGCGCCTCTCCGACGAGCCTGCATCTGACGCAGGCACGGGTGGCCCCGAGAGTCTCCTCACGGGCCTCCTTGACCAACTCCACGTCACCGGCGAGCCTGCCGTGGACTTGGAGTCCGTAGGCTCCACCGACCCGATGCTGGTCGACTCCGACGCCGTGTTGCTTGACACTTTCCCCAGATCATCGAAGGCGCCAAGAGGCTGGCGAGCATGAGGCGCTTGTCAAAAGCCTACCAGCGCGAGATGGATCGCGCTGTGGGCGGCTCGCCGGCTCCAACTGGGTCGAGCCGTCTAGGCATGGTCCGGCAGCGCGGCGCGACCATCTCCGACTTGTTCGGGGCAAAACGCCCCGTATACGCCACCCCAGCGGAGAACATCCGCGCTGCCCAAGCGACGACTGACGAGTTGAAGAACTTCGAGGGCGAAGAGCGCCGCATGATGACGGAGCGAGTCCAACAGCTCCTCGACGCGGTTGCTGCGCAGAATGCGGCCGGCGGCCGCGCGGATGCACTGCCGCAACCGAACAACGACTTGCCTCCCCGCCGAGATCAAGGCGCGACATCTCGGACACCAACTGGCGGGGTCCGCGGAAGGAAAGAGAAGGAGCCGGCTGTCAGTCGCAGTCGGACTCACATCACCATTGAGCGCGACCAAGACGGCCGTCTGAGAGCAGTAGAGCGGCAGGACGACTACCTGCCTCCCTCGCCAAGAAGAGAACGACGAGTTTCCCCGCCGCCTGTTCGGCATCGACTCTCGGCGGCCGCCTCGGCCGTCGAGAAGGAGTCGGAGAGAACGACGCCCGCCATCGGATCGACCGACTCCATCATTCCTTGGCGCTGGAAGAAGAAGACGAGCTGGGTCCACCTTGCTTCGGGCCCCGCATCCGAGACGAGCCCTTCCCCAAAGGGTTCACGCTCCCCCAAGACACACCCAAGTACACCGGCTGTGTGAAACCGGAAGATTGGCTGATAGATTACGCCATAGCCGTCAGCATAGCGAACGGCAACAAGCGGGTTGCCGTGAAGTACGTTCCCCTCATGCTCCAGGGCACGACCTGGACATGGTTGAACAGTCTGAAGCCCCGCAGCATCAACAGCTGGGTCGACTTCACCGAAGCCTTCATCCGCAACTTCACGAGCACATACAAGCGACCTCCCAAGCCGCGCCAGCTTTCCTTGTTCGTGCAAGGCCCTGATGAGTCAACACGCGACTACCTCACGCGTTGGGGCGAGCTTTGGAACTCCTGCGAGGGCGTGCACGAGGTGCAGGCTATCGAGTACTTCTCTGCCGGGTGCCGAGAAGGCACCCTCCTCAAGCACAGGCTCCTCTGCAACGAGCCAGAAACCCTCGACGAACTGCTGGTCATAGCAGACAAGTACGCCACGGCCGACTCCTCCATGAAGACAGATATTCAAGTCAATGCAGCTGGCAAGGTGGCCCCTCAGGCTCCCAGAACTCCAGCTGGAGACGCCAGTCGGCGCCAACAACAGAACGACAACAAACGCAAGGCCCAACAACCGACTTCCAACAGTCGGCAGGTTGTGACAGTCGAAGATCAACAGCCGGAGGGGCAGCCTCCGGCCAAACGGCAGAAAGGCGGCAAATCCAATTGGTTGCCGGCTTTTTCCTATGAGAAGACTCTAGATGGTCCCTGCAAATTCCACAGTGGCGCGAAGCCATCAAACCATACCACCCGAAAGTGCCACTGGCTCACTAGAATCGCCAAGGGAGACGGCCTCTGAGGGAGTCCTGGACTAGGGGGTGTCTGGACAACCGGACTATCATCGTCCGCCGGACTCCAAGACTATGAAGATACAAGATTGAAGACTCCGTCCCGTGTCCGGATGGGACTTTCCTTGGCGTGGAAGGCAAGCTTGGCGATACGGATATGTAGATCTCCTACCATTGTAACCGACTCTGTGTAACCCTAGCCTCCTCCGTGTCTATATAAACCGGAGGGCTTTAGTCCGTAGGACACAACATACATTACAACAATCATGCCATAGGCTAGCTTCTAGGGTTTAGCCTCCTTGATCTCGTGGTAGATCCACTCTTGTACTACCCATATCATCAATATTAATCAAGCAGGACGTAGAGTTTTACCTCCATCGAGAGGGCCCGAACCTGGGTAAAACATCGTGTCCCTCGTCTCCTGTTACCATCGGCCCAGACGCACAGTTCAGGACCCCCTACCCGAGATCCGCCGGTTTTGACACCGACATTGGTGCTTTCATTGAGAGTTCCTCTGTGTCGTCACCGATAGGGTGGATGCCTCCACCCGTCTTCAAAGACGGTGTTTTCGCCGAAGGGGCCTTGGCCGTCGGCCAAACTATCCGGCTAGGTGGTTTTCTTATGACCGCCTGTCCGGCCGCCGCTTCGATAATGACTTCTCAAGTCGTCAGAAGCAATCTTCGCATCAGCCCTAAATCTGCCGAATAGTTGGATCCAATGGAGCTCTCGTCTATTAACGAGCTCTTGGATCGCATCGCCGCCCTGGGAGTCGCTACGGACTACAACCAGATTGGGCTTAAAACCGATCTGAGAGAGATTAATTCTCCCCAGGCCACCCACCACGTCGCAGTGGTAGAGGAGCAATACGGCAACTCTTTGCCTATATTAAAAACTAGTCACGTCCGGATTCCCGAACCCTCCATGCCGGACTTCCGCGGAGGAACGGGCTTAGATCGAGCATTGAACCTAAAATCATGCATCACTCCGGACTCGCTGGATTGTGTCCAGCAACCTAAGCTTCCGAATTCGGAAGCTCTTCGGCCTTTAAGCCCCAAGATGGGCAGGGATCCGGATTTTAGTCCACCCACCCGCCAAGACATATGCGATCTATCTCTAATATGGCAAGAGCCCGCTGAAACAGTACATCACTACTGGGCCAGATTCCTCCTGGTTATGGACAGGATAAAGGACTGCCGAGAGGAAAACGCAATCTCAATCTTCTGCAATAATTGCGCGAACAAGGGAATACTAAACGCCATTGATCGTCGCAAAATTACGCGCTTCACCGATCTGGCATCCATAGTACGAAAGTACTATGCGATGGAGAGTTTTCAGAAAACCAAAAATCAATTTTGGAATAATCTGGCCCCAAACCCAGTCCGCAGCAAAAGGGCGCCATACACTCAGGCCCCAGATGCAAAAACAAACAAACAAAAACCAAATAAGGGAAGCGGAACCATACTGGAGGGATGGCTCAATGGACCCTGTAAGCTTCATAGTACAGAGGGAGCCGTCCCAACACATAGCCTTCAAGCATGTTGGATATTACGGCAGGTGGCCAAAAGTGGCGAGGAGCTTCTAGCCCCGCAAAACAACTCCAACAATACCGGTACGGTATCAACAGTCTTCGAGACTTTCGTGTCAAACAATATGCGAAAGCGAACAATCCGCGGACTCGCCGAAGTCTACCAAATAGCGACAGCAAATCCATGGAGTGACACAGCTATCACCTTCGGTGCCAGCGACGAACCTAAATTCCGAACAGCCAGAGCACCAGCCGCACTGGTGCTTAGTCCCATAGTGGACTGCTTTCGACTAACAAAAGTCCTCATGGATGGCTGCAGCGGATTAAACCTCATCTACAAGGAAACTCTGCGGAAAATGGAAATCGATTGGAGCCGTATTGAGCGAAGCAGCACAACCTTCAGAGGAATAATCCCTAGCCGGGAGGCACGCTGCACCGGACAAATCACACTCGATGTGGTGTTCGGCTCGCCGGACAATTACAGATCCGAAGAAGTCACGTTCCAAGTGGCCCCATTCAACAGCGGATATCACGCTATATTAGGACGAGAGGCATTCACAATTTTTCAAGCAGTACCTCATTACGGGTACATGAAGCTCAAAATGCCTGGGCCCGGCGGAATAATCACCCTCGCTAGTGATCCGGACATAGCACTCCGCGCAGACAATAAAACAGCTGCACTAGCCCTGGAGGCACTATCCGAAGCCTTAGCAGCAGAGGAACTCACCGCGCTGCGCTCTGCGGTGAACAGGGACGATGTGATACTCGATAAAAGATCCAAGTCCACCTCCTTCAAACCAGCAGATGAAATAATAAAATTCCAGGTCCATCCAACGGACCCAACAAAGACGGCCTCCATTGGGGCACAATTGAACCCCGAAGTAGACGCCGCACTGCGTGAATTCCTTCGGGAAAATTGGGACATCTTCGCCTGGCATCCTTCGGATATGCCCGGAATCCCACGCAGGTTGGCAGAACACAGCCTAAACATCCTAAAAGGATTTAAGCCAGTCAAACAGGCTCTTTGACGATTTTCCGAACCCAAAAGACAGGCAATGGGAGAAGAGCTAGCCAAACAATTGGAAGCCGGATTCATTAGAGATATCAAACATCCGGACTGGCTAGCAAATCTGGTGATGGTACCAAAGAAGGATAAATCCTGGCGCCTCTGTGTCGATTTTAAAGACCTCAATAAGGCTTGCCCAAAGGATCCCTTCCCTCTCCCCATCGACCAAATTATCGATGCTACCGCAGGGCACGATTCGTTGTGCTTCCTGGACGCATACTCTGGCTATCATCAAATCAAGATGGCGGAAGCAGACCAAGCCGCAACGGCATTCATCATTCCATACGGACCATTCTGCTTCAACACGATGCCCTTCGGACTTAAAAACGCCGGCGCAACATATCAGCGCATGATTCAAACATGTCTGGCCACCCAGATCAGCAAAACAGTCGAGGCATACGTAGACGACGTAGTCGTCAAAACAAAACACGTCGAAACTCTAGTAGACGATTTGAGGCTCACATTCGACAACCTCAGAGCATATGACATCAAGCTGAATCCGGAAAAATGCGTTTTCGGCGTACCAGCCGGAAAGCTGCTGGGCTTCATTGTATCCGGTAGAGGAATTGAAGCAAACCCGGCTAAAATCCGAGCTCTGTCACAGTTGGATATTCCAAAAGACCTCAAGCAAATACAAAAATTAACAGGATGCGTGGCAGCCTTAAGCCGCTTTATCTCCCGTCTAGGAGAAAAGGCGTTGCCCCTCTATCGCCTCCTCAGGCGCACCGAACACTTTGAGTGGACGGATGCTGCCACTGCCGGACTCGAAGAAATAAAGGCCATATTGGCAACAAATCCGGTCCTGGCTGCGCCCACTCTGGGCGAACCAATGTTGTTATACATCGCAGCAACGCATCAAGTTGTAAGCGCGGTCCTCGTCGTCGAACAAGCGACAGAAGGGTATAAATTCCCTCTTCAAAAACCAGTGTATTATGTATCCACTATGTTAACCCCCTGCAAATCCCGTTAACCGCACTATCAGAAGATAGCATATGCGGTGTTCATGGCGTCCCGGAAGCTCCGACACTACTTTGAAGAGTGTTCGATAGCAGTGGCCTCTGAAGTACCACTCAATGACATTATAAATAACTGCGACGCAACGGGCAGGATTGCAAAATGGGCCATTGAGCTCTTACAAACCTCGGCGAGCTATAAAGTCACAAGTTTTGGCTCACTTCGTCGCTGAATGGACCGAAGCCGAACTCCCTAAAGAGTACGGCGCATACTCCAATTGGGTTATGCATTTCGACGGCTCTAAAATGTTGGCCGGACTGGGGGCTGGCATCGTATTGACATCCCCAACCGGGGACACAGTCCAGTACGTACTTCAAATAATGTACACGGACTCCAACAACGCAGCCGAATACGAGGCCCTGTTACATGGCCTCCGGATGGCAGTTTCCATGGGCATTCAACGCCTAGAGGTGCGCGGGGATTCAAACCTTGCAATATCCCAAATAAATGGAGATTTTGACGCCAAGGATCCGAAAATGGCAGCATATCGTAACGCTGTCTTAAAAATGTAGCTCGGTTTGAAGGACTCGAATTCCATCACATAGCCCGAGATAATAACCAAGGGGCCGATGTACTGGCACGCATCAGGGCAAAACGTGATGCTGTCCCTCCAAATATCTTCCTAGAACGGCTCTTCAAGCCATCCGTACTATGGGAAGAGGAGCCCGGTAGTGACAAACCGGAAAAAACCGCACCAATCGGTGATTCAGCAGATGACATAACACCTTCAGCCCACGTCATAATGGCAGTAATCGCCACGTGGACAGAACCTTTCCTAGCCTACTTACTCAGGCAGGAACTTCCCGAAGACCAAAACGAGGCCCGCTGCATAGTCCGGCAATCGAAAGCCTACAAGGTCCATGAGGGAGAACTTTATAAGAAAAGTACAACCGGAGTCCTTCAAAGGTGTATCTCCGAAGAGGAAGGGCAAAACCTCCTGGCTGAAATTCATGCCGGACTAGGCGGACACCACGCAGCAGCCCGGGCCCTTGTAGGAAAGGCATTCCATACAGGATTTTATTGGCCGACGCCCGGGCAGATGCCCAGGACTTAGTCCAGAGATGCGTTGGTTGTCAGCTCTTTGCTAATCAGAGCCATATGCCGCCTACCACCCTCAAAACTATACCCATTACCTGGCCGTTCGCGGTCTAGGGGCTTGATATGGTTGGACCCCTCAAAGGGGGAACCCACAAGCAAAGGTACCTATTGGTCATGGTGGACAAATTCACCAAATGGATAGAGGCCAAGCCGGTCAAAATGGCAGAGTCCGGACCAGTGATAGACTTTATATCCGGGGTAGTACACTGTTACGGAGTCCCCCACAGCATCATCACCGACAATGGCACGAACTTCACAGCCGACGAGGTTAAGTCATGGTGCAAAAATATGGGCATCAAGCTCGACTACACTTCAGTCTATCACCCTCAAACCAACGGTCAAGTGGAACGAGCAAATGGTCTAATAATGAGCGGCATTAAGCCCAGACTAGTGCGGTCACTTACTAAATCGGACACGCACTGGGTCGAGGAGCTCGACTCCGTACTCTTGGGGCTGCGGACCACGCCTAACCGTACTACCGGATTCACACCATTGTTTATGGTATACGGTGCAAAGGCAGTCCTGCCCTGCGACATTATTCATGACTCACCTCGAGTGCGCATGTACGAGGAAAGAGAGGCTGAGCTGGATCGGTAGGACAGCCTGGACACATTGGGGGAAGAACGTGACGTCGCCAAAGCTCGTTCCGCATTCTATCAGCAGCAGGCTCGAAGATATCAAAGCAGAGAAGTACGGGCCAAGACTTACAACGTTGGCGAACTAGTTCTACGCCTGCCGGACAAGAAAAAGGACAAGCTCAAGCCCAAATGGGAGGGCCCCTTCATTATCGATCAAGTCCTGACCGGCGGAGCATACCGTCTACGAAATGCGTCGGATAACCGACTCGAGCCGAACCCATGGAACGCAGCCCGCCTCCGAAGATTCTATGCCTAGCGCCGGAGTAAGAGTTCGTCCCCTCCCTCCGTCCAAATTTTTATACCTTGGCTGCCTTTCGTTTCTCTTTTCATAACCTTTTTATTAATAAGCCCCTAAGGGCTTACTTTTGCATTTTTTCACATACACTTGATGTGCCATCCGCACTCATTATACCTGGGGGCTTCTTTTACAGAAGCTCAATTATAAGGGTTTCATGCCCAGCACATGTGTCACGCTTCCACATGTACCTTTTACTCACCATTATATGCATCGATATGACTTAAGTTTTGGCCAAGCTGGGTTGCCTGGCTCCTGTGCTTACCCCTACATTCCCGATTGTTCGGCTAGGAGGTAAAGAGAGCACCTCTGCGATTGTTACTGCCGAGTCAGCCGGATGTGTACATCAGACTGGGTGAAGCCGAAAACTAGCGTTCTTAAGGGAATATTCGGTCGGTGACTTAAAAGATGACATTTTACTCATTTATCTATCTGCCACCAGATGTTTTACTGCTTTCTTTGCAGTCCGGACATGCACTTTAGGGCATGCCTCCCAGCGAAAGGAACCCTTAACGGAACTATTCTCCCTGGAAGATGTTTCTTACTAATCATGTAATATAAAATAACTAGTTGGGCACTTGTCTGATAAAGCACTAATGACCCCTACGCCTGGTCTCCATGCATACCACGGTTGTTTCGTAACCAAAAAGGTATTCGGACACACTCCGGACTCTAGGGTCCCGAGGTTGAAGCGAAAAGGTCGGCAAAGACAAACGATCTACAATCCGGCTAGAAGGCATTTCACATGTCACTTCAAAGGAAAACATACATTGTCAAATTTATTGATTGTATTCCTCCTCAATCCCGTCTAACAGGCTGTCTAACTTACAGTGCCGTTGGGAAAACTTAGCAGCCAACTGTACTTGGCTGTATACTAAACTCACAGGGATCTCCTTCCCGTCGGGCCCCACCGGTCCAACTTCGGCCATATGGTTGGGATCCGCCTTCTTATACCGCGTCTTCACCATAGCCCAAGCCTCCCTGGCACCTTGACGGCAAGCCGAAATCTTCCACAAATGGAAGCGCTGCCGCACTCCCTGAAGCTTCTCTGCAAGCTCCCCAAGGCCCTCGGGTAGGGAGAAGGCTGGCCATAAAGCCCGGATGACGCCGGTCATTGCCTGCCGAACTCGTTCGAGCAGTTGCAACAGTTCGGGAAGCTGATCACCCGTTGATATGGGCATCTCCTCTGCAGGACGACCTGTGAGTATACCTACAAGACATATCATGTCAAAATACTTCCTCGCCGAACTCTTCTTTTCAAAGGAGTTCGCTCAAGCACTTACTATAAATGCCGCGACGAAGCCGCTGATTCTCCTTAACGGAGCCGGACAGCTCGGCTCGAGCGCCTTTCAGCTCTTCTCCGAGCTTGGCATTGGCATCCTGGAGCTTGTTCCTTTCTTGCTGAACCCTATTCAGCACACTCTCGCCGGCCTTTAGCTGGCGCAGCAATGCTTGCCTGTCTGGATCTTGTCCGGCGGCACCTGCAATGTCATTATTAGACTCACGCGCACGCCGCACAATGCTTATATTTCTTAATAAAAATGTGTTACCAGGAGGGGTCTCTGCGTCTCCTCCTACGGCAGCAAGTGCGGCCTCAAGTTGGGCCTTGCAATCTTGCAGCTCCCGAGACAGCTGGGCATTCTTCTCGGTAAGAGCCTGCGTTTTCAAATGATCCTTAAATCAGTTAACATAACTACTTTAAGTCTCGGGGGCTACTGGCATATACAACCATTAAAATTCCCTTACCCGTATGTCTTTCACATACTGCTCCGTGGCTCTGGTAAAACCATCTTGAGCGGCACGGAGATGCGCGTCCCCTGCGTTAAAGGCATCCAATGCCTCAGGGGAAAAGCACGCCTCACGAAATACTGTCCGGCGGCGCCTATGGTTCATGGCGCTCTCCACCTCAGACTTGGTGGCGGACAGTCTGTCGGTGTCCTCCGTTGGAGAAGGATCCGGCCCGCGTCTTGCACTTGCCTTCCCCTCTAGGCCGGGCACTGGAGCCTGGCCGGTGTAGGTTGGATCAGCAACTTCTGCGCCCGCAGTCCGGCGAGCGCTTTTTCTCCTGCAAAGATCATGAGCACTCAGGCGTTTCCTAAGAACGTCAGTCTAAAAATTCAAATACGAGCTATACCTTTGCGGCGACGTTTCCGTCTGCACCGCGCTCCTTTTCCGCCTGCTGGTCCGAACTGACCTCTGTTGGTCAGCCGCCGCGGGCTCGGCTTCCTGCCGTAAAGGCGCTTCCTGCAAAATACCATCGTTCGCGAAGGTTAGAAATGGGCAGGGAAGAGATAATGGTGTCCGGACTTCAATCGCGGTCACCTGGGAAGCCGGACACAGTCCGGGGTAATCCGCCGTAGTGGCAACCAAAGCATTGTCTATGCTGAGCTGGTGAAACACCCCGTCGATCAGCTCCACCTCGATGTCCGGATCCTCTTCGGAGGCCGGATCTAGGGATCTTTCTGGATCCTCGGGTTGCGGAGCAAGACTTACCATGTCCTCCACAGTCCGGCGTAGATCCTGCGCCGAAGACATAATGTAAGAAGCCTAAACTTCGAAAGCATGGGTTGAGCCCTTAAAGGTGTTCGCTTACCCATCCTCTAGGGTTGATCATGGAAAACCCGTTCAAAGGGTTCGTTTGAAGGAAGTCCTCTTTCTCCCCCTTGTACAGGCTGGACAGGATCTCCACCGGATCCTCGGTCGAATCCGGTCCTTTGCGGCCATGACGGGTGGCATCGTCTTCCCCGTTAAAATCCCACATGGGGTGGCCTCTGTATTGCAATGGCTGTACCCCCCGCATGATGCATGTCGCCATGACTCCGATCATGGTCAAGCCAGAATGGGCCATTAATCTTATTCGGCCCATCAAGTAATGGACGCTCTTGTCTTCCTCCAATCGGGGGCTCCGTGGGCGCCAGCTGAGCCGTTTCTTCAAAGGAGCAGCACTATACTCCGGGAGGCCGATCCGGACTTGGTCCGGCAGTGGAGCGTCTCCTATATAAAACCACTCTGAAGGCCAGTCTTCGGACGCCTTCTTGGGAGTACCGGATGGGTATCCGGTCCCGGCAATGCGCCATATTTCAGCGCCGCCCAATTGATATATGGACCCCTCGTAAGAACGGGGTACGAGGCAGAATAGCCTCTTCCACAATGCAAAATGGGGCTCAATGCCTAGGAATAGCTCACAGAGAGCTACGTAGCCCGCGATATGCAGGACAGAGGCGGGCGTGAGGTGGTGGAGCTGGAGTCCGTAGAACTCCAGGAGCCCGCGGAGGAACGGATGTATTGGGAATCCGAGTCCCCTTACCAGATAGGGGACGAAGCATACTTGCTCCCCCTTATTGGGGCTTGGGGTAGCCTCCGCTTGCCTCCCACCTTGATAAGTAACCAGTCCGGCCCGGACTGGGACCATGAAGGCCGGAGGGAGAAATCCCCCCGTTTGGAGCTTCACTAGCTCGTTGTGCGAAACAGAGCACCTCCTCCAATCCCCCGGCGGTGGGCTGGGAGTGAGTGAAGAAGAGCCGCGTCGACGGTCCATGATGGAATGGATTTTTAGGTCAAAGGCGCTCCGATGAAGTATTCGCGGGAGGAGGATGGTGTGGTTTGGATCTGGATTTTTGCCTCTTTTATAGGCGGATGACTCGCACGACTGGGGGTGAAACGTAAAAGACGCCCTGGCTTTTGGCATTCGTGCGACGCGTAGAAAAATACCATTATTGGGCATAGAAGCTGAGAAACACAGTATTTATGGTGAAGCCGGACACTGTTCGGCAGGTACATGGAACTTGAAGGGAGAACCCGCCTTGCAACACCGAAGACTATATACGCGCTGGACTTATCGTCATTGAAGCCTGGTTCGGGGGCTACTGAGGGAGTCCTGGACTAGGGGGTGTCCAGACAGCCGGACTATCATCGTCCGCCGGACTCCAAGACTACGAAGATACAAGATTGAAGACTCCGTCCCGTGTCCGGATGGGACTTTCCTTGGCGTGGAAGGCAAGCTTGGCGATACGGATATGTAGATCTCCTACCATTGTAACTGACTCTGTGTAACCCTAGCCTCCTTCGGTGTCTATATAAACCGGAGGGCTTTAGTCCATAGGACACAACATACATTACAACAATCATACCATAGGCTAGCTTCTAGGGTTTAGCCTCCTTGATCTCGTGGTAGATCCACTCTTGTACTACCCATATCATCAATATTAATCAAGCAGGACGTAGGGTTTTACCTCCATCGAGAGGGCCCGAACCTGGGTAAAACATCGTGTCCCTCGTCTCCTGTTACCATCTGCCCAGACACACAGTTCGGGACCCCCTACCCGAGATCCGCCGATTTTGACACCGACAGCCTCCTTCCCCCTCCGCCTGCTGGGCCGCCGCCTCCGCCGCCGCCCTAGCAGCCGGCTGCTCGGCCAGTCGGCACAGTGCAAGACGAGTACCCAGAAGAGCACAGAGCCTATGTGGTGTTCACCAGTGTAGCAGATGACCGGCGCAGCAGGCGCCAATAGCAGCAAGAAGTGAATGCAGTAGCAGCAAACACTCCAGAGTTCATGCATCGGTCCGAGAGGCCTATCAGTTGGAGTAGAGCGGATCACCCAGAGGTGATGCCGAATCCGGGTTCCTATGCCCTGGTCCGCCTGCGCGGCCGAGAGCAGCCGACTGGCCAAGTCCCTGGTGATCGCAGCTGAGAAGCGGCTCCTTGACCGAGTCATGGCGATGGCCGGAAAGCAGCCAGAGATGTCGCCCGACCCCAAGGAGTCGGAAGCTGAGGGCTCATTTAAGCTAGCCAAAGAGACCAAGAAGATACCCTTGGACCCGGAACACCCCGAGAGGCACGCTATCATAGGTGGAAACCCTGACAGCAAATAGGAAGGCGAGCTCGTCGATTTCCTCCGTGAGAATCGAGACATCTTTGCATGGTCCGCCAGAGACATGCCAGGTGTACCGACGGAATTTGCCGAGCACATGCTACATGTCAGGCCAGATGTGAAACCCGTCAGGCAGCCCTTGCGCCGCCTGTCAGAAGAAAAGAGAAGAGTTGTTGGAGAAGAGATAGCCCGGCTTCTTGCGGCCGGCTTCATCATGGAGGTGTTTTTTCCAGAGTGGCTGGCAAACCCGGTTTTGGTACTGAAGAAAAACAAGCAATGGCGGATGTGCATTGACTACACAAGCCTCAACAAAGCCTTCCCAAAGGATCTGTTTGCCCTGCCAAGAATCGATCAGGTGATAGACTCCACAGCCGGATGCGAGCTGCTGAGTTTCTTAGATGCATATTCAGGATATCACCAGATCAAGCTGAACCCGGCAGACAGACTGAAGACCGCCTTCATCACACCATTCGGAGCCTTCTGCTACCTGACGATGACGTTCGGCTTGAGGAATGCCGGCGCCACCTTTCAGCGTTGCATGCAGAAGTGCCTCCTCAAGCAAGTCGGTAGGAACACCCACGTCTACGTGGATGATGTGGTGGTGAAGACGGAGAAACGCGGGACGCTGCTAGAAGACCTCAAGGAGACCTTTGAGAACCTGCGCCGATTCCAGATCAAGCTCAACCCAGAGAAGTGCGTTTTTGGAGTACCAGCCGGCCAGCTCCTCGGTTTCCTTGTCTCTGAAAGCGGCATAGAGTGCAATCCTATGAAGATCAAGGCCATTGACAGGATGGAAGCGCCCAGACGACTGTTAGATGTGCAGAAGTTCACTGGCTGTTTGGCGTCCATCAGCCGATTCATCAGTCGGCTGGGCTAGAAGGCTCTCCCCTTATATCAGCTCATGAAGAAGACGACCTTCTTTGAGTGGACTCCCAAGGTGGACGAGGCTTTTCTTCAACTAAAAAAGATGTTGACTACTCCCCCTGTGCTGGCGGCTCCGACTCCCAAAGAGCCCATGCTCCTATACATTGCCGCCACCAGCCGAGTAGTCAGCACAGTCATTGTAGTCGAGCGCAAGGAGGAAGGCAAGGCGCTACCTGTCCAGAGACCAGTATATTACTTGAGCGAGGTACTGTCGTCCTCCAAGCAGAACTACCCCCATTACCAGAAGATTTGCTACGATGTGCATTTTTCCGCCAAGAAGCTGAAGCCTTACTTTCAAGAGCATCCGATCACCGTGGTTTGCACGGCTCCGCTGGCCGAGATCATTGGAAGCCGAGACGCCTCCGGCCGAGTAGCCAAATGGGCCATAAATCTGGCTCCTTACACCATCTACTACCAGCCCCGCACCGCCATCAAGTCGCAAGCGCTGGCCGACTTCCTCGTCGACTGGGCCGAGACCCAGTATCTACCGCCAGCGCCCGACTCCACCCATTGGCGGATGCATTTCGACGGCTCCAAGATGCGCACCGGCCTGGGAGCCAGCGTCGTCCTCACCTCCCCTAAAGGCGACAAGCTCAAGTATGTGTTGCAGATCCACTTCGCCGCCTCCAACAACGTCGCCGAATACGAGGTGCTCATTCATGGGCTCCGGCTTGCCAAAGAACTCGGCATTCGCCGGATCCTGTGCTATGGCGACTCCGACTTGGTGGTCCAGCAGTCATCTGGCGACTGGGACGCCAAAGACGCAAACATGGCGAGCTACCGCTTCCTGGTGCAGCAACTCAGCGGATACTTCGAGGGGTGCGAGTTCCTCCACGTGCCAAGGAACGACAACGACCAAGCAGACGCCTTGGCACGAGTCGGCTCCACCCGCCAAGCGATACCATCCGGAGTCGCTCTTCAGTGCCTCCTCAAGCCGTCTATCAAGCCTTCACCAGAGTCAGACTCCATCTTTGTGCCGGCTCCTCCAGAAGAAGTTGGATCCGACTCAAGAGCCCCAGCAGACGGCCCCAAGAAAATCATAGTTGAAGCTGGCCCGGGGACTTTAGAATCCGGCCCGAGGACTGCGCCAGTCGGCCCAAGGACTGCGCCAGTCGGCCCAAGGACTGCGCCAGTCGGCCCAGGGACTCCGTCAATCTAGCAAGCGGCCGCAGACTCCAGCCCAGCCACCCTTGTCCAAGTCGCAGTGGTAGCAGTTGAAGAAATAGCAGCACCCTCATGGGCGCAGCCCATCCTCAAGTTTCTAGTGAATAGAGAGCTGCCGACCGACGAGATCCTCGCTCGGCAAGTGCAGCGCCGAGCGGCAGCATACACCATAATCAACAGAGAGCTGGTCAGGCGCGGCGTCACTGGTGTCTACCAGCGCTGCGTAGAGCCAGAACAAGGCCAAGCAATTCTCAGAGACATTCATCAGGGCGAGTGCAGCCACCATGCAGCTTCAAGAGCACTCGTCGCCAAAGCCTTTCGGCATGGCTTCTTCTGGCCGACTGCCCTGGAAGAGGCTAAAGAGTTAGTCCAAAAATGCAAGGGGTGCCAGAAGTTCCGCTCCAAGCCACTTCAGCCGGCTTCCGCGCTGAAGACAATCCCCATCGCCTGGCCCTTCGCAGTTTGGGGCCTGGACATGGTGGGACCATTCAAGACGGCCCGAGGCGGCCTAACTCATCTACTTGTCGTGGTGGACAAGTTCACCAAGTGGATAGAAGAAAAGCCCATCAAGAAGTTGAACGGTCCGACTGCAGTGACTTTCATCGCCGACATCACGGTGCGGTATGGCATACCGCACAACATCATCACCGACAATGGCACAAACTTTGCCAAAGGCGCCTTGGCCCGTTTATGCGCGATGTAGGGCATCCGACTGGACTTAGCGTCCGTTGCCCATCCGCAGTTAAACGGCCAGGTAGAGCGAGCAAACGGCCTCATCCTGTCCGGCATCAAGCCTCGGCTGGTCGAATCACTCGAGCGTTCGGCCGGCTGTTGGGTTGAGGAGCTACCATCCGTCCTCTGGAGTCTGCACACGAGTCCAAACAAGTCAACCGGCTTCACACCTTTCTTCCTCGTCTACGGTGCCGAAGCCGTTATCCCGACGGACATAGAGTTCGACTCTCCACGAGTCACCATGTACACCGAAGAGGAAGCTGAAGAAGCACGCCAAGACGGCGTTGACCTGCTGGAAGAGGGCCGGCTGTTAGCACTTAGCCGGTCCGGCATCTACCAGCAGAGTCTGTGCCGATACTACAACCGAAAGGTCAAGCCAAGATCGTTTCAAGAGGGCGACCTTGTGCTCTGGCTGATTCAGAGAACAGCTGGCCAGCACAAGTTGTCGGCGCCTTGGGAAGGCCCCTTCATCATCAGCAAAGTCCTGGGCAACGGCTCCTACTACCTAATCGACGCTCAGAAGCCTCGAGCGCGCAAGAGGGATGACTCCAGCAAAGAAACAGAGCGCCCATGGAATGCAAATCTTCTTCGAAGATTTTACAGTTGATGCAGTATGTATCGCACTACCCCCTTTGTATTAAAAGTACCAAAGACCTTGGGCCCCCTAAGACGAGCTCGGGGACTGCCCTTTTTTGTTATCTGTATGATAAGAATTATGCCTTCGAGTACATTACTTTCATTACAAGCCACTTGGCACCGGGCCAGACTAGTCGGCCCGGGGACTCGCCGCCTTGCGCTATGAGGCGCTTCCTGCAGTCAGACAAGTAGTGCGCGGTGCCCAATCCGCCTCCTGCCAAAGCCGCAGCTCGCAGAGTGACTGTGAGGCGGGCAGGAGTGAGAAAGAACGGGCGCCCACACGAAAATGGCTAAGGACCTAAAGCACGAACATAGCGTAAGACAGCCTCCAGCATTTCTGAAATAGAAAGCCGACTCATGAGTAGTCGGCTCGCCGTCTTAGCCTCTATCAAGGACAGCCGACTCTTGGGTAGTCGGCCTGTCGATTTCTAGCCGACTTGCTAAAGAAACTCTAAACGGCCAAGTACTTGCCTTCCCGAAGTAGCCAAGCACTTGACCCAGCGACAGTCCGCAGAGCGGCTGTCCAATTGGCAAGGCAACAAATAAAGGAAGGCGGCAAAGGGAAAAGCCTAAAGAGCAATAAGCAAGGAAAGACAGAAATTGGATAAATATTTACATAGGCCCTTGGCCGAATCTTCAAATAGAAGTTCAAGATACACCCCGCGGGTGGAACTGTTTGAATCTAACAAAGTTTTCAAATGATTACTAAGACAGACAAACAGAGGCGGAAAAGGCAGCCTAGGAGGCGGCATCTGGGATCAGTGGATCAGAGGAGACGGCGGTGTCAGGCGCCGGGGCAGTCGGCTGGGTGGTCTCGGTTTGGTCGCCTCGGGCGGCAGTCTCCTTCTCTCCACGCGGCTCGTTGCTGGAGACGCGGTCGAGCTGAGGCTGGCCGCCTGCTCCATCTTCTGGCACCTCCGCCCCGCCTCCGTCCTCCGCCTTGTCCTCCTCCTCGGTGCTGGAGTCGATCACCTCCGCCAAGTCCTCGCCATACTCCGGGTTCATCCCGAACCACTCTGGCAGCACTTCCTCGCCGCCTTCAGCCCGCTCGGGCACGAAGACACTGGTGTCCGTGTACTCGGCGATGGCCGCCGCACGGTAGATAAGGGCGCCCTCCACGGCCTCCAGCTCGGCCTGGGCTTCGGACCAGAATGCGGCTAGACGGTCTAGGTCCAGCCCTGGATACCATGCCTTGACGAACTCCAAGGCCCGGCGCGCTCCGGCCCGGGCCGAGGGGCCCTTCCAAGCCTCAAGACAGCCGGCGGCCAGTCGGCGCTCCGACTGGCGGTGCGCAGAGCCGGCATGTCTGGCCACAGGGCGGCAACCGCCAGGGCACCGGCACGCTGAAGCCGGTGCAAGAGCCGGTGAGCCGGACGAAGATGGGCTTCAATGCTCAGAAGCTGCTCATCGATGGTTCAGGGGGCGTGAGCGGCGATCTCCTCACCATTTGCCCTTCGCGCCTCTCGAGCAGCCTCAATGGCCAGAGGGACTGCCTGCGAGTGACCAGGGAAGAAGTCTGCCAAGACAAAAAAGAAGCAAGTCGAAAAATCAGAAGTCGGCTTGACTCATAGTCGGAAGCCCGAAGAAACGAAAGAAACTTACCATCAACGATATCCTCGATCTCATGGAAGCCGGAGGTCAGCATCGCCTCCTTGTTAGTCCAGGACGAGCGCTCGCTCTCAAACTCGGCCAGGAGTGCGGTCTCCCTCTTCTCGGCCTCGTCCTACGCCTTCTTGAGCAGCTCCTTCTGCTCGGCCAGCTACGCAGCCAGCAGGTCGCGCTCCGCGGCAAGCTTGCCACACTCCTCCTTGGCACGCCGGGCGGTATTGGCCTCGCCTAGCTGCTCCTGAAGAGCGGCGTTGGCGCTTGAAGAACGAAAGAAGAGACAAATAAGTCGTCAGCAAAGTAGATCGCCGGGAAGATCCGGCCCGACTGTTCAGCAGTCGGCCCGAATCTCGGGGACTACAGCCCGCGGGTGCACCAGCGCGCCCCCACGAAGAAAAGGAAAAAGAGCTTACTCCGGCTTTCCATCAAGTCGGCGGCCCGCTTGTTCAACTCCTCAACATTGCGGTGGAAGGCAGTGGCACGGAGGTTATGATACTCCTGCAATAAGTCAATGGAGACAAAGTTAGTATTTGGAACTCGCCAGAGGGAGTTCCGAACCGCCTGCTCAGCAGCCGGCCCAGAACTCGGGGACTACACGCAGTGGGTGCGCTGGCGCGCCCCCACAGAGAAAAACAAGAATAAAAAAGAAGAGGGAAACGTACTCGGACGGATGTCCGCGCGGCCAGATGCGCCCTGGTGCAAGCTTGAAGGGCGTCGCCTTCAGCGCGCAGCTTCGCCTGAATGTCCAGGAGCGCTTGGTTCAGCGGCCTGGTGCCGCCTCCGCGCAACCACCCGGTGGGCGTGGCGCTTGTGGCCTCGGCGTCTAGGGTTGCCTGGCTGGCGGTGCCGGTCTCCCGAGGTCGCGGCGCCGAGGTCGCTCTCTCAAGACGGCGGCGCACCGGCGAGGCGACTTGAAGAAGCAGCCACGCCTCGGCCTCGTCCACGATCGGCGGCTCCAACTGACCCACCGGCTGTTTGCCGTGCGGTCTCCCAGACGGTGGCGGAGGCGGCGGTGGCGGCACGAGAGTGTCCGACATAGAAGCCTCGCCGCTCTCCTTCTCCACGACGGGGTTCTCGGTGCCGGCCTCTCCGGTCTGCCCCGTGAACTCCGGAGGCGGCGGCGCAGACGACAATGGGAGGACGAGCATCGCCGATCGGCGACACGCGGCCTCCTCGGCACGCCGTCTCGCCACAAGAGCGGCTTCGGCATCCTCCAGCCTCTTCTGGGCGTTGGCGGCCGCCTTCTCGGCCTGCGCCTTCTCCAGACGGTCGGCCTCCTCCTCGTCGCGCTTCTCCCGCGCATTTCGCTCCGTCACCTCCCAGAGGTCGGCGGCGGGATCGGCCCGCCGAGTATTGGCGGACGTCTCTGCCGACCCCATGACGGAGGGGACGGCGACTCTCTCAAGGGAAAGAGGGGCCCTGAAGAAGAACGGAGGGAGAATAAAAGAAGACTCGGACAAGATTCAACGAAGGAAAATAAAAGAGCATAAAGACTTACGCAGAGACTAGCGGCGGCCTTCTCACTTCCCTTCGAAAGCGGTTGGCCTTCGCGGCCGCCTCCTCCCGTTTGGTCGTGGCGGCCGCCCTCTTGAGCTTCTTCAATTTGCCGCTGGGCGCACTCGGCCCGGCGTGACGCCTCTTCGGCTGGTGGCGCGGGGCGACTTCCCCTTCGGCGTCGTCGTTAGGCCAGTCGGCAAAGGTGGCCGAAGGCCTGAAGCCGCCTTCTGTTCCTTCTCCCCCGCCTTCGGCGTCGGCTTCCATCGCCGCCGCCCCCAAGTCGGGGTCATCGACGTCGCTGTCCGCACGATCGGGAACATACTCGCGGGGCTGTCTCGTGGCGCCGGCCGCAGGCTGCATGAGGGCGTTCTAGCTCAGAAGAAACCGACAAGAGTAAGAAGCCGGAGTCGGCCGCAAAGAAGACAAAACAATAGGGGGACGCGACTTACCACTGCTGGGGGGTTGTCGCGCGAGTACGGCTCCTTGCCGAACTGCCAGTCCTTCTCGAACTCGCAGTGCATGATATGGTTCACCAAGTTCGCCACCTCCTTGCGGGGCATCTCCTTGGTGCTCATCCGACTTGGGTCTTGGAGGCCGCTCATCTGACAGATCAGGTGAGGCCGGCCTTGGAGCGGGAGAACTCGGCGCGCCACGAAGGCGGCCAGCAAGTCGGCCCCGACGAGACCCTCCGACTGCGTCAAGACTCGGAGTCGCGCTACGGCGGCGGCTCCGGCGAGATTCAGCATCTTGGCTCAGTGGGACCAGCTGGGGAGCCTCCCAGTTAGGGGGGCGGCGTTGTAAGGTGGCAGGTTGACCCAGTCACCGTCTGAGGAGAGGTTCTTCACGTAGAAATATGAGCGCTGCCACATCTTCACCGACTTGATCAGCGTGATGGGAGGAAAAGGGTTGTCGGCTGTCGAGCGCCGCACCGCAATGTAGGTGCCGCACTGAGCCGGTATGCCGGCGACTCGCGTGCCGAGCTTACAAGAGAAGAATTCTCCCCACAGCTCGAGGGTGGGGAGAACACCGAGGAAACCTTCGCACAGAGTGGCGAAGGCAGAGAGCAACACCACTGTATTCGGAGTGTGGTGGTGCGGTTGAAGGCTGTGGAACTCCAAGAACGAGCGGAAGAAGCCGCTCGCCGGCAGCCCCAGGCCACGCATGAGGTGCGAGCGGAAGATGACCCGCTCGACCTCCTCCGGCGCCGGTCGCGTCTCACCCTCCGGCGCGGGGCAGGCGCGCACGAGGTCCGCGCTGGGGAGACGGCGTGTCTGGCGGAGGAACTTGATGTGTTCCTCTTCTACCTCCGAGCCGTCCCACACACCGGAGCGCACGGCGGGGGCCGCGGCAGAGGAAGAGCTCATCGCCGTGGTGTGGAGTGCTCTCGCTCAACGGCAGAGGCAAGAGGGAGAGAAGGCAAGATGAGGCGGGGGAATGGGGGAGAAGGGCGCGCGTGCAGTGCCGCTCCACTCCCCCCCCCCCCGCCTACTTATAGCCCTATGGGCTGAGAAGCTGAGGGGGCGGGCATGTGATTAACTGCGCGCGATGCCCCACGCCGCCCCACGATTTACCCCACGAAGTTACTACGCGCAGTAACAACGTGGGAAAACCAACCGTCCACGGCCGCAATGGATCCGTTCATATGCCGAGGCACGGTAGTGGCGGGCCCCGCCTGACGGCCCGTCCCGTCGCGCGCGTGGGCGGGCAGACTGTCCTCTCCACGGGGCGCCACGCGATAGGACTGCCCCGATGGCTACAGGGAAGCGTATCAGGCACGCCGCCTAGTTTCCCGCCGCGACTTTCGAGCTACGGCTCCTCGCTAGAAAAAATCAGACTCTCGACAGTCGGCCCAAGAGAAGACGGCAGCCGAGTTCCAGAGTCCGCTCCGGGGAGGTTGAAACTATTGAAGCCCCACAATGCAGCGTCCGCAGGGCTTCACCAGCTTCGGGGACTACTGTCGGAGTAATGGGCCACGGGTAGGCTAACCCGAGTCCCAGGACCTTTCAAGACATCGGGGCAGGCCGTGCCCCTCAGGCGGAGTCCCAGGAGCTGACTCCAAGACAAGTCGAGTCCCAGACGGCGACTCCGAGATAAGCCGACTCCAAGCTGGCAACCTCCAGAGAGGCCGACTATGGAGAGTCGGCCCATGACTCCTCCCTCATCTCGAAGCACGATGCGGGGTGCGGTCACGGCGTGGCCGTTCCCCCCTGCCTACGAAGGACCGGCATGGCTACAGTGAGCCGTATCGCTGGAAGATCTCCGGCGGGCCGCGGCACTGTTGCCATGCCTGCCCTGACCTCAGCCACAGTGCGCAACACACAGTGCCCATGACGCCGGCCTGTACGACCCAAAGACCGCGGGGCCACCTGTCCGTGGGTGGACCGAAGGTGGCCTGAGCACCCCAAAGACGGACATGTGGGAGTCGGCCTCCCTGGAGTCGGCCGACTCCTCCCCAGGGCCCCACGAGCCATTAACCAGATAGGATGGGGAATGGCGATAGTGATCGCCCGATGGACGGCGGCACTGTTGCCACGACCCAATGACCAAGCCTGCGTCATCAGGAGTGCCGTTACAGTATCAAGCCTGTCCGCGGGCCCGCCAGTCGGCGGGCCCCAGAAGCCGGCGGGAAGGACGGCGGTCTGAGAGACAGACGGCTGGGACCCGCGCCCAGCCGGTTTACCATTGTACCCCCGGGGGTTAGGCCTATATAAACCCCCCGGGGCTCCCATGCAAAGGGTTCGGACCTTGATAGAGATAGGCCAGATAGCATAGGGAGGAGAGAGCTAGCCTTGCCCTCTCCTGCCTCCCGATACAGCTCCAGGAGCACCATTGTAGTCACTTTGCCTTAGTGATCATGCGGAGACCCCGCAGAGCTTCAGTAGGGGTGTTATCTCCTCGGAGAGCCCTGAAGATGGGTAAGATTCGCCGGCATGCATGTCTTCGCCTCATCCCGTTTCCAGGCACCGGCGATGTTCTACTCTGTCACGCCCAAGATGCGACCCTATCCTAAAGGAACTCGAAGGTCCCACCAAGGATAGAAGCGCATCTTGAAGACGCTTTCGCAAGGTGGATATCATTACATCAACATTACATAATAGATGGGGACACATACAAGAGGCATACAATGCCACACGAATACAACAATACATCATCTTACAAAAGAGCGCCATTCGACTACGGATGAAACACAAACAGAAACTCAAACGACATCCACCCTGCTAGCCCAGGCTGCCGACCTGGAACCTATCCCTTGATCGAAGAAGCAGAAGAAGAACTCAACGCAAGCAAGCATCGCTCTCGCGTCATGATCATCGCATAACCTGTACCTGCAACTGTTGTTGTAGTAATCTGTGAGCCATGAGGACTCAGCAATCCCATTACCATGGGTATCAAGACTAGCAAAGCTTAATGGGAAAGGAAGGGGTAAAGTGGTGAGGTTGCAGCAGCGACTAAGCATGATATGGTGGCTAACATACGCAAATGAGAGCGAGAAGAGAAACAAAGGAACAGTCGTGAAGCTAGCAATGATCAATAGGTGATCCTGAACACCTACTTACGTCAAACATAACCCAAGGACCATGTTCACTTCCCGGACTCCGCCGAGAAGAGACCATCACGGCTACACACGCGGTTGATGCGTTTTAATTCAGATCTGGTGTCAAGTTGTCTACAACCGGACATTAACAAATTCCCATCTGCCACATAACCGCGGGCACGGCTCTCGAAAGTTTATACCCTGCAGGGGTGTCCCAACTTAGCCCATGACAAGCTCTCGCGATCAACGAAGGAATAGACCTTCTCCCAGGAAGACCCGATCAGTCTAGGAATCCCGGTTTACAAGACATTTCGACAATGGTAAAACAAGACCAGCAAAGCCGCCCGATGCACCGACAATCCCGATAGGAGCTGCACATATCTCGTTCTCAGGGCAACACTGGATAAGCGAAGCGTACAGGTACCGACGAATCCAAGTTGCCAAGGAATGGTCCTGCACGGTGCTCTAGTTTGGACCAACACTTAGACAAGCATTGGCCCGGGGGGGGGGGGCTATAATAAAGATGACCCTCGGGTTCGCCGACCCAAGGGAAAGGGATAGGTGGTGGTGAGGCAAATGGTAAAACCAAGGTTGGGCCTTGCTGCACAAGTTTTATTCAAAGCGAACTGTCAGGGGGGTCCCATAAATCACCCGACCGCATTAGGAACGCAAAAATCCGGGAACATAACACCGGTATGACGGAAACTAGGGTGGCAAGAGTGGAACAAAACACCAGGCATAAGGCCGAGCCTTCCACCCTTTACCAAGTATATAGATGCATTAATAATATAAGAGATATTGTGATATCCCAACCAAAATCCTGTCCACCATGGAGAAATCTTCAACTTCACCTGCAACTAGCAACGCTATAAGAGGGGCTGAGCAAAAGCGGTAACATAGTCAAACAACGGTTTGCATAGGAAAGGTGTCAAAGGTTAGAGGTTCATGGCAATATGGGATGGCTTGATAAACAGGTAATAGGTAGCGCAGCATAGCGATAGAACGAAGCAACTAGCATAGCAATGATAGTAGTGAGATCCAGGGTAGCGGTCATCTTGCCTGAAATCCCGCAAGGAAGAAGAACGAGTCCATGAAGAAGATGAAGCCACGAAGACGAACCACACGTAGACGAACACATCCTCACGATCGCAACAAAATGGGAACTATCGAGAAGAAGCACACAACATGGTAAATGCACAAGCATAAACATGGCATGATGCACAAACAAGTATGATGCATGTCCAGTTTAACGAGGCATGGCATGGCAAACAACACTACAAGTTAAGTGGAGCTCAATATGCAACGAGTTGCATATTGACGAAACACCACATCAATTATTTAGTTCTCTCTCGGTTTAGGTACACAACAATATTAAATGTTATTAAACATGGCAAGGGGTGAAGCATATGAATACTACCTATCTAGGCAAGTTTAAATGAGGCCGGAAACAACAAACAACAATTCCGGAAAATCCCCATATGCATATTTTGAATTTGGTACTGTTCTGCCCTAAACCATATTTTAAGATTGTTAAACAGGAAAATAAAGTGCACCACTTTAAACTAGGCATTTTTCCACCCCATTTACATATAAAGTTTATTTAAAACCGAGCTACGGTTATTTAGTTATGAATTAAATCATTTTAGCATGGCATTTAAACAAATCTAAACAAACAACATTTAAAACATTTTAAACATGGATGAAAATGGCAGATTATGAAACTAGATGAAATTCTAAGCATTTTACATATATAATTCATTTTAATCCGATGCACGGTTGTGGATTTATTAAATGCATGATCATGAGGATTTTTCTGCAAAACAGTAAAACACTGGATAAACGGATAAATTCGCAGCAAGGGGAAAAAAAGCTACATGGGCTGAAACTGGCTGGGCCAAAGTGCACAGGAGAGGGGGCGGGGTATGCTCACCCTGGGCCAAGGCCCGGTTCGGTGGTGAGGGAGGCCTGCAGGGACGCGAGGCGAGCTGGGCCTTGGCTCGGGCCCGATCTGGAGGGCGCTGGAGGCCAACGCGCAGCTTGACCGAGTGAAGCAGGTAGCAGACTAGCAGCGGTTGAAGCAGGGGAGCCGCGGCGGCGTGGGACTTGCAGGTCGACGCGCGAGCCGACCAGGGACTCCGGCGACGGGTGGCCGACGGCGACGCGAGCGCCGGGAACGGGCAGGTCCGAGCGAGGGGGTCTCGGATCCGGCGGCGCAAGGGAGCTCCGAGGCGGGGCGGAACTGCAGGGCCATGGCAGGGAAAATTCAGACAAGTGGCAGGGACAGAGAGAGGGCCAGAGTGAGAGCGAGAGGAGGCGAGGCGACCTGGCCGTGGCCGGCCGGCGGTAGGCGCGGGCTCCCGAGGAGGCGAGGTGGAGGAGCACGGGGAGGCTCGTTCTGGCCGGAGACAAGGCCATGGGCGACGCTGCATTCTGTACAGAGAGACAACGAGAGAGAGATGAGATACTGAGAGGAGGAAAAACAGAGGAACGAGAGGGCGCGACGGGGCTCATCTGCTGGTGGTGCTCCACGGCGGAGGGAGCTCCAGGCGACGGTGCAGAGGAGGCGCGAGCGAGGCTGTGGCTTGCTGGGTGTGCCGGCGACGTGGCTGGCCGGATGGAGGCGGGTACGCGGGGCTCCGGGCAAGCACCTGCTCTGGAGAGGATCGAGGAAGCTTGCGAGGTTGGGGATCGATCCTCCTGCTCGATCTGGAGGCGGGCACGACGATGAATCGAAGGGAGGAGGTGGAGGCTTTTGGACCGAGGAAGATGGAGGTTGCGGCTGGTTGGACCGGTGAAGAAAACGAGGGAGGATTTTGGATCGGGGAGGATCCCGATGAGAAGAGTGGTGGCGGCGGAATGGGAAGGATGGGACAGGATCCCTAGATCCTAGGGTTGGACCTATATATATAGCAAGTGGGTTTTGGTTTAGGGGGTATTAGGTCCCTCCGATCGTAATCGGGCGGCCGAAAAAAATAGGCTAGAGAGTCCAAATAAGAAAATGGAGATATTTTATAGACGTTTGGAGATGATCTGGACGCAATGGTAACGATAGTCTGGGTCGGGTCAAGGGGAGTTTCGGACACGCACACGAGGGTGCTGCGAGCTGGCAAGAGAGGTTAGGTGGTCACGGTCAAGAGGGAAGCGAAAACTCGATTGGCCTCGGAACGGTCAAAGAAAGCAAGGGGGGACGCGGAAACTACGAACGGGTGCATGTTTTTAAAACAATGACGGCAACGAGTGCCGATGCAATGCGAATGATGCGATGATGAAATGCATGACATTAAACAAAAAGCAAAACGAAAGACAAAAACCCAACCACGGAGGAAATAACATATCGCATCTCCGGAAAAGGCAAGAGTTGGAGTTACGAATATGGAAAGTTGTATCCGGGGTGTTACAATACTCCACCACTACGAGAGGATCTCGTCCTGAGATCTAGGATGGCACCGGAGGGAAAAGGAAGAGGAAGATAAGAGGTAAACTAAGTTGCTTCTTTGACGAACGAGTCAAACCACGAACCATGAGAGGTTGAGCAATTTAAAAGAAAGAGTACAACAGAGATGAACGAGATTGCAAACAATTCGTTAGAAAAGAGGAACAAGGAGTATTACGAGAATTTGAAGGTTGAAAGACATGGAAATAAGAGCTTCACGAACGAAAAGAATATGACCACCTCGGTATAATGAGATAGCCAAGGAACAAGAATGACAGAATTTGGACAACACTCCGGTAGAAAAGAGAAGAAAACTTGATGAGATGAAAAGATATTGAAGAGATGATACAACACTCCGGTTAAATGGATAAGCCAGAAAAAAAACGATCCTCACCAAACGAGGTGATGGGTGAAGAGCACAACATCACAATGCCTCCGTAACGAAAGAATAGAAGTTAGACCGTTGGTATAAAGGGACGGAGAAGAAAATGACAACTTTTGCCACAAGTGAACTTGGAAAGCATCCTTGCAAAGAAGAATCGAACGGAGTTGTTGGAAAATCAACAACAAGAAGCACAAGCTTGTTGTGGGCTTATGGAAAACATCTCGAGACTATGAGGTGACAACCGGCCACTAATGGAAACCATTGATTTGATTGAGAGCACCAAAGAGATGAAAAACTTCTTCACCGAGATGAGAAGGAGAAAATTGGATCATTGATAAGCACCACAAATAGCTACATTCCTTAGGGAAGGCTGTAGGTGAAATATAACCCAATATAACTCCAACAAAAGATTGATTGGTTGAAAAGATCTCTTGAACGAAGAGAAAATGATGGATTTAAAATACCTCATTCTTGACAACATATGAATCATGAAACATGAAGGAAATTGTCAAGAGTGACATAACACCACCTCAAAAGATAAGGTAGAAAGAATTGCACTTTGGAATGCAAGATGAAGAATACTTGAGCTCCTCAAAACAAGACATGTGTTGAGCACCATGTTTAATTTTGAGTATAGCTTGGCGGGTCATAACTTCGAGAGATATCTTGAAGAACAATTGAAGAATGAAAAGAATCCTTGACGAACCATCATGTAGAGCCTCCATGAAGAACTCCGGTAAAAGGATGATAAAAAGAAAAGGAATTTGAAAACACAAGGTGAAGCCTTGCGATGATTTAGATGGAGCTTCACGACAATATAAAGCGGAAAACTTGGAACTCCGGAAAAGAAAAGATGAAACATCTCGAACCGAGAAATGTGACATGATGAACAACGATGGAAAGAAGAAATTAGATCACTTGGATGAAACAATAATAAGAATTACGTTATGCATATCCTTCACCAATTTAAATTGATGACAAGCAATGGATTTGGCATACTACTTATTCTTCTTGAGGGATTAAGGATAGAGATAGCGCAAACTTGAGAAGGTATTGATGGAACCACCGGTGGGATTAAAAAGAATGAATGAATTGATATGATAACAAAGGAAGTGAAATCTTGAACGAACCACCGTACAAATTGCAAAAGAGAGTAGCAAGGGCACAATTCACCGGAAAGAATTTGAAAACGATTGAAGATACTTGAAGGGATTTAGATACATGAGAATGAAGAGAACATGAACTGATTAGAGGTTATTTGAACGATGCACCGGTAAGATTTGGAGAACGATAGCTACACGCTGAGAATGAATGATTATGACATGATGGCCTTCGGAGGAAAGAAATGGAAATAACTCATGAAATACTCCGGATGGTAAGAAAAGAATTCTCACAATCGAAAACAATTATGAGAGGATGGCATCAAGCTTGAACTACGCCTCTTTGGAAGAACGGGTAAGGATTTAAGAGGAACTCTTCTTCGGTCTTCAAATATGAGAATGACGATGAGAAACACCACCATGAATTGTTGAGACACTCCGGAAGGATTAAAATAGGAAAGGTTGAGCCAAAGATGAAAATAATTTGAAAGCGATCTTGGAGAAGGAATATGACTGATGAGAATTCATTCTTACATCAAACTTGGAAAAGAATTTGCGAATGGCTCCTGATAATAAGAAGAGTCACGTAAGCTCCTGGGAAAAGACATGTGGGTTAGGGCCCACTCGAAAGAAACATCGTTGAAGGATTGCTTGAAATAGAGATTGCACCGGTAGAATTAAATGACTTGAATGAGATAACAATCTCTAAATAGCTTGAACGGATTAAGAATGGAAACACAAATCTTCTGAGATATTTTCAACACTCTAGAACAAATGAATAGCAAGAGGTGAGTGAATGAGAGGTGCACCGGCATGAGAAAGCATTTGACACGAGGAAAGGAATATGATCAACACTAAAAGCTTGAATTGGATCCACCGGAGAAGAAAAAGAACGAAGGATGATGAACTTGAAACTGTTGAGCATCTTCACGAGGGATCACCGGATCAGAACATTGATTAAAAAGAGTGAAGTGACTTCACATGAATAAATGGATACTTGATTAAAATAAATGAGTCCTTGAAGAAAAGGGTGGGAGGGTGGGGAAAAACAAAGACAACTTGGGATGAACGAAACAAACACCGCTGAGAAAACTTAGAATTGATCTTGCGGATGGGGAGAATGATGGGATCATCTCGAAGAGAAGCGCACCGGTTGGAAAAGGATTAACATGACAACCTCAATGATCGAAAAGGATTAGTATTCACATAGCAATATGAGAACACCGTTTAGGAAAGGTATGGATTCAACATTTGACTTCGAAGCAACTCGAATACCACAAATAAAACAAAACAAATGATTTGGCTTGCAGAATAAGCCGGAAACAAACATATGATAGAGATTTACCCAATCTCATATCATGCATCTGTCGGAAAGATATTCTAGGAGCTACTTGAATTCGCACCAATAAACTCCCGAAACTTTCTGGTTATGCAATCTGGTGTTGGGGATACAGGGAAAGCAATATATCTCACCCAAACTAACAATACCTACATCCAAGCTGTATCCATCCGTCAACACATAACCAAGAAAACTCCGGAAATCGTGTACCTCAACCTTCGAAAAGCATCCATTATACAAGCTATGGCAATACTCCCAAACTCCCCAGTACTGGGTGACGTCGAGGTTATCTCACCAACAACTGCATAAAAGAGATTTTCAATGTCGGCAAAACTCAGGTATTCCAGAACTGCAACGATAAAATTATGACGACAACACCTCGGAGCTCAACTCCCCGGGACACTGCCACAACCCCTAAATGTCAGGAGGCACTAAGAATAATGTTCTCGTCATAAGAATATCGGAACGATCCCAAGATACCCGCGTGATCCTAAATTTTTTTTAGTGAAATTTGAGGAGAGGAAAGACAAAACATCTACGTCAGGAGTCCTCACCAGAGCGACGAAGGGGGCTGAGGAGTAAAAAAAATCCTACTCTCCGATATATATAATCCTAAGACTCAAAATAGTTTTCTTCTAGACTCAACAACGGCCAACAAACAAGGGGGCTCCTATGCTCGGTCGAGGCTCTGATACCAACTTGTCACGCCCAAGATGCGACCCTATCATAAAGGAACTCAAAGGTCCCACCAAGGATAGAAGCGCATCTTGAAGACGCTTTTGCAAGGTGGATATCATTACATCAACATTACATAATAGATGGGGATACATACAAGAGGCATACAATGCCACACGAATACAACAATACATCATCTTACAAAAGAGCGCCATCCGACTATGGATGAAACACAAACAGAAACTCAAACTACATCCACCCTGCTAGCCCAGGCTGCCGACCTGGAACCTATCCCCTGATCGAAGAAGCAGAAGAAGAACTCAACGCAAGCAAGCATCGCTCTCGCGTAATGATCATCGCATAACCTGTACCTGCAACTATTGTTGTAGTAATCTGTGAGCCACGAGGACTCAGCAATCCCATTACCATGGGTATCAAGACTAGCAAAGCTTAATGGGAAAGGAAGGGGTAAAGTGGTGAGGTTGCAGTAGCGACTAAGCATGATATGGTGGCTAACATACGCAAATGAGAGCGAGAAGAGAAACAAAGGAACGGTCGTGAAGCTAGCAATGATCAAGAGGTGATCCTGAACACCTACTTACGTCAAACATAACCCAAGGACCGTGTTCACTTCCCGGACTCCACCGAGAAGAGACCACCACGGCTACACACGCAGTTGATGCGTTTTAATTCGGATCTGGTGTCAAGTTGTCTACAACCGGACATTAACAAATTCCCATCTGCCACATAACCGCGGGCACGGCTCTCGAAAGTCTATACCCTGCAGGGGTGTCCCAACTTAGCCCATGACAAGCTCTCGTGATCAACGAAGGAATAGACCTTCTCCCAGGAAGACCCGATCAGTCTCGGAATCCTGGTTTACAAGACATTTCGACAATGGTAAAACAAGACCAGTAAAGCCGCCCGATGCGCCAACAATCCCGATAGGAGCTGCACATATCTCGTTCTCAGGGCAACACCGGATAAGCGAAGCGTATAGGTACCGACGAATCCAAGTTGCCAAGGAATGGTCCCGCACGGTGCTCTAGTTTGGACCAACACTTAGACAAGCATTGGCCCGGGGGGGGGGGGGCTATAATAAAGATGACCCTCGGGTTGGCTGACCCAAGGGAAAGATAGGTGGTGGTGAGGCAAATGGCAAAACCAAGGTTGGGCCTTGCTGGACAAGTTTTATTCAAAGCGAACTGTCAGGGGGGTCCCATAAATCACCCGACCGCGTTAGGAACGCAAAAATCCGGGAACATAACACCGGTATGACGGAAACTAGGGCGGCAAGAGTGGAATAAAACACCAGGCATAAGGCCGAGCCTTCCACCCTTTACCAAGTATATAGGTGCATTAATAATATAAGAGATATTGTGATATCCCAACCAAAATCCTGTCCACCATGGAGAAATCTTCAACTTCACCTGCAACTAGCAACGCTATAAGAGGGGCTGAGCAAAAGCGGTAACATAGTCAAACAACGGTTTGCATAGGAAAGGTGTCAAAGGTTAGAGGTTCATGGCAATATGGGATGTCTTGATAAACAGGTAATAGGTAGCGCAGCATAGCGATAGAACGAAGCAACTAGCATAGCAATGATAGTAGTGAGATCCAGGGTAGCGGTCATCTTGCCTGAAATCCCGCAAGGAAGAAGAACGAGTCCATGAAGAAGATGAAGCCACGAAGACGAACCACACGTAGACGAACGCATCCTCACGATCGCAACAAAACAGGAACTATCGAGAAGAAGCACACAACATGGTAAATGCACAAGCATAAACATGGCATGATGCACAAACAAGTATGATGCATGTCCAGTCTAACGAGGCATGGCATGGCAAACAACACTACAAGTTAAGTGGAGCTCAATATGCAACGAGTTGCACATTGACGAAACACCACATCAATTATTTAGTTCTCTCTCGGTTTAGGTACACAACAATATTAAATGTTATTAAACATGGCAAGGGGTGAAGCATATGAATACTACCTATCTAGGCAAGATTAAATGAGGCCGGAAACAACAAACAACAATTCCGGAAAATCCCCATATGCATATTTTGAATTTGGTACTGTTCTACCCTAAACCATATTTTAAGATTGTTAAACAGGAAAATAAAGTGCACCACGTTAAACTAGGCATTTTTCCACCCCATTTACATATAAAGTTTATTTAAAACCGAGCTACGGTTATTTAGTTATGAATTAAATCATTTTAGCATGGCATTTAAACAAATCTAAACAAACAACATTTAAAACATTTTAAACATGGATGACAATGGCAGATTATGAAACTAGATCAAATTCTAAGCATTTTACATATATAATTCATTTTAATCCGATGCACGGTTGTGGATTTATTAAATGCATGATCATGAGGGTTTTTCTGCAAAAAGTAAAACACTGGATAAACGGATAAATTCGCAGCAAGGGAAAAAAAGCTACGTGGGCCGAAACTGGCTGGGCCAAAGTGCACAGGAGAGGGGGCGGGGTATGCTCACCCTGGGCCAAGGCCCGGTTCGGTGGTGAGGGAGGCCTGCAAGGACGCGAGGCGAGCTGGGCCTTGGCTCGGGCCCGATCTAGAGGGCGCTGGAGGCCAACGCGCAGCTTGACCGAGCGAAGCAGGTAGTAGACTAGCAGCGGTTGAAGCAGGGGAGCCGCGGCGGCGTGGGACTTGCAGGTCGACGCGCGAGCCGACCAGGGACTCCGGCGACGGGTGGCCGACGGCGACGCGAGCGCCGGGAACGGGCAGGTCCGGGCGAGGGGGTCTCGGATCCGGCGGCGCAAGGGAGCTCCGAGGCGGGGCGGAACTGCAGGGCCATGGCAGGGAAAATTCAGACAAGTGGCAGGGACAGAGAGAGGGCCGGAGTGAGAGCGAGAGGAGGCGAGGCGACCTGGCCGTGGCCGGCCGGCGGTAGGCGCGGGCGCCCGAGGAGGCGAGGTGGAGGAGCACGGGGAGGCTCGTTCTGGCCGGAGACAAGGCCATGGGCGACGCTGCATTCTGTACAGAGAGACAACGAGAGAGAGATGAGATACTGAGAGGAGGAAAAACAGAGGAACGAGAGGGCGCGACGGGGCTCATTTGCTGGTGGTGCTCCACGGTGGAGGGAGCTCCAGGCGACGGGGCAGAGGAGGCGAGAGCGAGGCTATGGCTTGCTGGGTGTGCCGGCGACGTGGCTGGCCGGACGGAGGCGGGGACACGGGGCTCCGGGCAAGCACCTGCTCTGGAGAGGATCGAGGAAGCTTGCGAGGTTGGGGATCGAGCCTCCTGCTCGATCTGGAGGCGGGCACGACGATGAATCGAAGGGAGGAGGTGGAGGCTTTTGGACCGAGGAAGATGGAGGTTGCAGCTGGTTGGACCGGTGAAGAAAACGAGGGAGGATTTTGGATCGGGGAGGATCCCAATGAGAAGAGTGGCGGCGGCGGAATGGGAAGGATGGGACAGGATCCCTAGATCGTAGGGTTGGACCTATATATATAGCAAGTGGGTTTTGGTTTAGGGGGTATTAGGTCCCTCTGATCGTAATCGGGCGGCCGAAAAAAATAGGCTAGAGAGTCCAAATAAGAAAACGGAGATATTTTATAGACGTTTGGAGATGATCCGGACGCAATGGTAACGATAGTCCGGGTCGGGTCAAGGGGAGTTTCGGACACGCACACGAGGGTGCTGCGAGCTGGCAAGAGAGGTTAGGTGGTCACGGTCAAGAGGGAAGCGAAAACTCGATTGGCCTTGAAACAGTCAACGAAAGCAAGGGGGGACGCGGCAACTACGAACGGGTGCAAGTTTTTAAAACAATGACGGCAACGAGTGCCGATGCAATGCGAATGATGCGATGATGAAATGCATCACATGAAACAAAAAGCAAAACGAAAGACAAAAACCCAACCACGGAGGAAATAACATATCGCATCTCCGGAAAAGGCAAGAGTAGGAGTTACGAATATGGAAAGTTGTATCCGGGGAGTTACATACTCGCCCCCACCATGATAAGCCATCCTTTGGCATATGTCGCACCCAAACCCCGACACCATAGGTTTCACTAGTGGCTTCTCTTAAGAGCATAAGTATTCTACGGTGGGTGAACAAATTACTGTTGAGCAATTGATAGAATTGAGCATAATTATGAGGTTATCTAGGTATGATCATTTATATAGGCATCACGTCGGAGACAAGTAGATCGAAACGAGTCTGCATCTACTACTATTACTCCACTCATCGACCGCTATCCAGCATGCATCTAGAGTATTAAGTTAAAAAGAGAGTAACGCCTTAAGCAAGATGACATGATGTAGAGGAATAAATTCATGCAATATGATAAATACCCCATCTTGTTATCCTCGATGGCAACAATACAATACGTGCCTTGCAACTCTTTCTGTCACTGAGTAAGGACACCGCAAGATTGAACCCAAAGCCATGCACTTCTCCCATTGCAAGAACTACCAATCTAGTTGGCCAAACCAAACGGATAATTCGAAGAGACTTGCAAAGATAACTCAATCATACATAAAAGAATTCAGAGAAGATTCAAATATTTTCCATAGATAAGTTGGATCATAAACCCACAATTCATCGGTCTCAACAAACACACCGCAAAAAGAAGATTACATCGAATAGATCTCCACGAGAGAGGGGGAGAACATTGTATTGAGATCCAAAAAGAGAGAAGAAGCCATCTAGCTACTAGCTATGGACCCGAAGGTCTGAAGTAAACTACTCACACTTCATCGGAGGGGCTATGGTGATGATGTAGAAGCCCTCCATGGTGGATGCCCCGTCCGGCGGAGCTCCAGAACAGGCCCCAAGATGGGATCTCGTGGATACAGAAGGTTGCGGCGGTGGAATTAGGTTTTTGGCTCCTCTTCTGATCATACGGGGATACGTAGGTATATATAGGAGGAAGGAGTACGTCGGTGGAGCTCCGAGGGGCCCACGAGGTAGGGGGCACGCCCAGGGGGGAGGGCGCGCCCTCCACCCTCGTGACCGCCTCGTGGCTTTCTTGACTGAGGGTCCAAGTCTCCTGGATCTTATCTGATGAGTAAATCACGTTCCCGAAGGTTTCATTCCGTTTGGACTCCGTTTGATATTCCATTTCTTCGAAACACTGAAATAGGCAAAAAAACAGCAATTCTGGGCTGGGCCTCCGGTTAATAGGTTAGTCCCAAAAATAATATAAAAGTGGAAAATAAAGCCCAATATAGTCCAAAACAGTAGATAAAGTAGCATGGAGCAATCAAAAATTATAGATACATTGGAGACGTATCAAGCATCCCCAAGCTTAATTCCTGCTCGTCCTCGAGTAGGTAAATGATAAAAAAGAATTTTTGATGCGGAGTGATACTTTGGCATAATTCCAATGTAAATCTTCTTAATCATGGTATGAATATTCAAATCCGAAAGATTCAAGATAAAAGTTCATATAAAAATAATAATACTTCAAGCATACTAATCAAGCAATTATGTCATCTCAAAATGACATGGCCAAAGAAAGTTCATCCCCACAAAATCATATAGTTAGGGTATGCTTCATGTTCGTCACACAAAGATGTTCCCAACTTCTATACCCCCGATGACAAGCCAAGCAATTGTTTCATACTTTTTAACGTGCTTCAGCTTTTTCAACCCTCACGCAATATATGAGCGCAAGCCATTGATATAGCACTATAGGTGGAATAGAATATGATGATGGGATTGTGTGGAGAAGACAAAAAGGAGAAAGTCTCACATTGACGAGGCTAATCAACGGGCTATGGAGATGCCCATCAATTGATGTCAACATGAGGAGTAGGGATTGCCATGCAACAGATGCACTAGAGCTATGAATGCTCAACAAAAGAAAACTAGTGGGTGTGCATCCAACTTGCTTGCTCACGAAGACCTAGGGCATTTTGAGGAAGCCCATCATTGGAATATACAAGCCAAGTTCTATAATGAAAAATTCCCACTAGTATGAATAAGATAATATATGAGACTCACTACATGAAGAACAAGGTGCTACTTTGAAGCACAAGTGTGGTAAAAGGATAGTAACATTGCCCCTTCTCTCTTTTTCTCTCATATTATTTTTATTATTTTTATAATTATTTTTTTATTTGGGCCTTTTCTCTTTTTTTTTATGGCCTCTTTTTTTATTTGGGCTTCTTTGGCCTCTTTTTTTTCCGGAGTCTCATCCCGACTTGTGGGGGAATCATAGTCTCCATCATCCTTTCCTCACTGGGGCACTGCTCTAATAATGATGATCATCACACTTTCATTACAACAACTTGATATTACAACTCAAAACTAGAACAAGATATGACTCTATATGAATGCCTCCGGCGGTGTACCGGGATGGTGCAATGAATCAAGAGTGACATGAATGAAAAATAATGCGTGGTGGCTTTGCCACAAATTCGTTGTCAACTACATGATCATGCAATTGCAATATGACAAAAGTAAAGTATGTCATGATGAACGGAACGGTGGAAACTTGCATGGCAATATATCTCAGAATGGCTATGGAAATGCCATAATAGGTAGGTATGGTGGCTGTTTTGAGGAAGATATAAGGAGTTTTATGTGTGAAAGAGCATATCATATCACAGGGTTTGGATGTACCGGCGAAGTTTGCACCAACTCTCAACGTGAGAAAGGGCAATGCACGGTACCGAAGAGGCTAGCAAAGGCAGAAAGGTAAAAGCGCGTATAATCCATGGACTCACATTAGTCATAAAGAACTCATATACTTATTGCAAAAGTTTATTAGCCCTCAAAGCAAAGTACTACTACGCATGCCCCTAGGGGGATATATTGGTAGGAAAAGACCATCGCTCATCCCCAACCGCCACTCTTAAGGATGCACAAGCCAGGTACACTTCATTCTTCAAATTTGTTACACAACTTTACCCATACGTGCATGCTACGGGATTTACAAACTTCAACACAAGTATTTTTCAAATTCACAACTACTCAACTAGCACGACTTTGATATTATTACCTCCATATCTTAAAACAATTATTAAGCATTAAATTTATCTTAGTATTCAATTCACTCAAAAGAAAGTTTCACATATTTTGAACACTAAGTATATTAACATTAAGCAAATTACCATGCTACTAATGACTCTCAAAATAATCTAAGTGAAGTATGAGAGATCAAGTTTCTTTAAAACAAATCCATGCTCTAAAAGATCTAAGTGAAGAACTAGAGCAAAAATTATCACGCTCAAAAAGATATAAGTTAAGCACTATGAGCAAAACTATCAAGCTCAAAAGATATAAGTGAAGCACATAGAGTATTCTAACAAATTCCAAATCATGTATGGCTCTCTCAAAAGGTGTGTACAGCAAGGATGATTGTGGTAGACTAACAAGCAAAGACACAAATAATACAAGACGCTCCAAGCAAAACACATATCATGTTGGTGAATAAAAATATAGCTCCAAGTAAATTACCGATGGAAGTGGACGAAAGAGGGGATGCCTTCCGGGGCATCCCCAAGCTTTGACTTTTTGGTGTCCTTGGATTATCTTGGGGGTGCCATTGGCATCCCCAAGCTTATGTTCTTGCCACTCCTTGTTCCATAATCCATCAAAAGAATTCACCCAAAACTTGAAAACTTCACAACACAAAACTCAACAGAAATCTCGTGAGCTCCGTTAGAGAAAGAAAACAAAAGACTACTTCAAGGTACTGTAATGAACTCATTCTTTATTTATATTGGTGTTAAACCTACTGTATTCCAACTTCTCTATGGTTTATAAACTAATTTACTAGCCATAGATTCATCAAAATAAGCAAACAACACACGAAAAACAGAATCTGTCAAAAACAGAACAGTCTGTAGTAATCTGTAACTAACGCAAACTTCTGTAACTCTAAAAACTTCTACCAAAATATTAAGTCCTGGAAAATTTGTTTATTGATCAGCAGCAAAAAGAATCAACACAAAATCACTCTCCAGTAAAAAATGGCAGCTAATCTCGTGAGCGCTAAGGTTTCTGTTTTTCAGCAGAATCAAATCACCTATCATCGTAGGTTATCCTATAGGTCTTACTTGGCACAAACACTAATTAAAACATAAAACCACATCCAAACAGAAGGTAGATGGATTATTTATTCCTAAACAGAACCAAAAACAAAAAACACAAAATAAAGTTGGGTTGCCTCCCAACAAGCGCTATCGTTTAACGCCCATAGCTAGGCATAAAAGCAAGGATAGATCTAGGTATTGCCATCTTTGGTAGGCAATTCTTCAATGAGGCATCTACCTCCCTTAGAATTTTCTTTCTTTCTAGAAATTATCAAACCTTTAGGCATAAGATCGAAAAATTCATTCGTAGCAAATGGTTCCTTAATGATAGTAAAAAGATCAGGATGAATACTTATAGATTTAAGATCCGCATTTTCCTTACTAGATGATTCACCCTTATTTTTAGGAACATACATAAGCTTGGCAATTTTAGTAGGAGGACTAGGAGTATTCTTTATGGAGGAAAAAGCGGTTCCCAAATTGGTAATGATACCCTCAAGTTTATCGATACGAGTAGAATCTAGATTTATTTTTTCATTAACCATGGGTTCCTTCTCCTTAATATTTTTCAAAGTCATTCCTACCTTAGATCCATATTGAGTAATTTGATTATGAATCTTTTTATCTAGATTTTCAATGGATTCAATGGTAGCAACTTTGTTTTCAATAATTTCAAGCCTTTGCATAACATGCTCCAAAGTTAACATAGTTCCATTAACCAAAAGAGGAGGTGAGCCAAATAAATCTATTAAAGCATTATAGGAATCAAAAGTATGGCTACCCAAGAAATTCCCTCCGGTAATGGTATCAAGGATATATCTATACCAAGGATTAGCGCCTACATAAAAATTGCGAAGAAGAACTGAAGTAGATTGCTTCCTGGTAGATCTATTTTGAGCATTGCAAATTCTATACCAAGCATCTTTTAGATTTTCTCCCTCCCTTTGTTTAAAATTTAGCACTTCATTCTCGGGAGATAACGGAGAAGATATAAGACTAGTCATGATGACAAGCAAGCAAACTAACACACGAGCAAACAAAAGGCAAAGGGAAAAAGAGAAGGAGATTGGGAAAGAGAAGGTGAATAAAAAGGCAAGGGTGAAGTGGGGGAGAGGAAAACGAGAGGCAAATGGCAAATAATGTAATGCGAGAGATAGGGATTGCGATGGGTACTTGGTATGTTGACTTTTGCATAAGCCTCCCCGGCAACGGCGCCAGAAATTCTTCTTGCTACATCTCGAGCTTGTGTTGGTTTTCCCCGAAGAGGAGAGGATGATGCAACACAGTAGCGTCAGTATTTCCCTTAGTTTTTGAGAACCAAGGTATCAATCCAGTAGGAGGTCACGCGCAAGTCCCTCGTACCTGCACAAAACTATAGCAACTCGCAACCAACGCTTAGGGGTTGTCAATCCCTTCACGGTCACTTACGAGAGTGAGATCTGATAGAGATAATATTTTGGTATTTTTGGTATAAAGATGCAAAGTAAAAAGTAAAAGGCAAAGCAAGTAAATAAAGTAATGGAGATTGATATGATGAGAATAGACCCGGGGGCCATAGGTTTCACTAGTGGCTTCTCTCAAGAGCATAAGCATTCTACGGTGGGTGAACAAATTACTGTTGAGCAATTGATAGAATTGAGCATAATTATGAGGTTATCTAAGTATGATCATGTATATAGGCATCACGTCGGAGACAAGTAGATCGAAACGATTCTGCATCTACTACTATTACTCCACTCATCGACCGCTATCCAGCATGCATCTAGAGTATTAAGTTAAAAACAAAGTAATGCCTTACGCAAGATGACATGATGTAGAGGAATAAATTCATGCAATATGATAAATACCCCATCTTGTTATCCTCGATGGCAACAATACAATACGTGCCTTGCAACTCTTTCTGTCACTGAGTAAGGACACCGCAAGATTGAACCCAAATCATGCACTTCTCCCATTGCAAGAACTACCAATCTAGTTGGCCAAACCAAACGGTTCGAAGAGACTTGCAAAGATAACTCAATCATACATAAAAGAATTCAGAGAAGATTCAAATATTTTCCATAGATAAGTTGGATCATAAACCCACAATTCATCGGTCTCAACAAACACACCGCAAAAAGAAGATTACATCGAATAGATCTCCACGAGAGAGGGGGAGAACATTGTATTGAGATCCAAAAAGAGAGAAGAAGCCATCTAGCTACTAGCTATGGACCCGAAGGTCTGAAGTAAACTACTCACACTTCATCGGAGGGGCTATGGTGATGATGTAGAAGCCCTCCATGGTGGATGCCCCGTCCGGCGGAGCTCCAGAACAGGCCCCAAGATGGGATCTCGTGGATACAGAAGGTTGCGGCGGTGGAATTAGGTTTTTGGCTCCTCTTCTGATCATACGGGGATACGTAGGTATATATAGGAGGAAGGAGTACGTCGGTGGAGCTTCGAGGGGCCCACGAGGTAGGGGGCACGCCCAGGGGGGAGGGCGCGCCCTCCACCCTCGTGACCGCCTCGTGGCTTTCTTGACTGAGGGTCCAAGTCTCCTGGATCTTATCTGATGAGTAAATCACGTTCCCAAAGGTTTCATTCCGTTTGGACTCCGTTTGATATTCTGTTTCTTCGAAACACTGAAATAGGCAAAAAACAGCAATTCTCGGCTGGGCCTCCGGTTAATAGGTTAGTCCCAAAAATAATATAAAAGTGGAAAATAAAGCCCAATATAGTCCAAAACAGTAGATAAAGTAGCATGGAGCAATCAAAAATTATAGATACGTTGGAGACGTATCAGCCTCCAGGGTGGATTGAATACGAGGACTCGTGGGCTTCTGACAAAATTTTCTGCTTTAGGTCAGCTTGATTAGGCACACAAATCCTTCCCCTGAATCGGAGGGTACCATACGGATCCTTCGAGAAATTGGATGACTTGATGCGTTTCTGCAGTTGGGATCGCCTGGCTGAGCCTTGCGGATTTCTTCTTCAAGAGTAGGAGTGACCGTTAGAATATTGGCAAGACCAGCCTCAACAATGACTAGGTTGAGTTCAGCAATTTCTTCTTTGAGTTCGGAAGGCAGAGACTCCAGCATGACATTTAAACTGACGGGCTTTCGACTGAGTGCATCGGCAACCATGTTGGCCTTACCCGCATGGTAATTTATTCCAAGATCATAATCCTTGACCAACTCCAGCCATCTTCGCTGATGGAGGTTTAAATTTTGCTGAGTAAATATGTATTTGAGACTTTTGTGGTCGGTAAAAATTTGGCACCTTTTTCCAATGAGGTAGTGTCTCCAAATTTTTAAAGCATGAACTACCGTGGCCAATTCCAAATCATGAGTGGGGTAATTGCCTTCATGGGGTCATAGCTACCGTGAGGCGTAGGCTACTACTTTGCCATCTTGCATAAGCACGCACCTAAGTCCTTGTCGGGAAGCGTCGCAATATACGTCAAAGCTGTGATAGATATCTGGAAGTGTTAATACCGGCGCAGTTGTTAAGCGCTTCTTTAACTTGGTGAAACTTTTCTCACAGTCTGATGTCCATTCAAACTTCTTATCCTTTTTAAGCAACTCCGTCATGGGCTTAGCAATCTTGGAGAACCCTTCAATAAATCGACGGTAATATCCGGCTAATCCAAGAAAACTCCGGATCTGAGACACGGTGGCGGGTGGCAACGAGTCGAGCACGTCTTTTACTTTGCTTGGGTCCACGGCTATTCCTTCAGCGGATAGCATATGCCCGAGGAATCCAACTTTCTTGAGCCAAAACTCGGATTTACTGAACTTGGCATACAACTGGTGCTCACAGAGTCATTGTAGCACTGCACGGAGGTGTCCTTTATGCTCTTCTTCATTTCTTGAATAAATAAGTATATCATCGATGATGACGACCACGAACTTATCAAGGAAATCCATGAACACTTTGTTCATCATGTGCATGAAGAAGGCAGGGGCGTTGGTGAGGCTGAAGGACATGACGGTATATTCATAAAGACCGTAGCGAGTGGTGAACGCGGTCTTGGGAATATCCTCCTTTTTAATTTTGAGATGGTAATATCTAGTCCGCAAATCATTTTTTGAGAATACCTTGGCTCCACTGAGTTGATCAAACAAATCATCAATTCTTGGCAGAGGGTATTTGTTTTTGATCGTGACATCATTCAACTGTCGGTAGTCCACACACATATGAAGGCTGCCATCTTTCTTGTCCACAAAAATAGCGGGTGATCCCCATGGCGAGGAACTGGGGCGGATATATCCTTTTTGGAGCATCATCAAGCTGTTTCTTTAGCTCCACCAACTCGGATGACGGCATTCGATAATATTTCTTGTGTATTGGTGTGGTTCCGGGCACAAGTTCTATTGCAAACTCAAGCTCTCGGTCAGGGGGCATGCCTGGCAGTTCTTCTGGGAATACATCGGGAAACTCACTGACCACTGGGATTAATTCCATTTCTCTTATTGCTGTAAAAATCATTTCTTTGGAGGGTATGCTTCTACGAGCAATAAACTTGGTAGCTTGTCCATCTTGTCCGATCAAGTTGACTTCCCGGGTCGCACAATTTATGCATACTTGGTACTGAGTCAGCCAATTCATCCCCAAGATAACATCCAATTTTTCAGACTCAATCAGTATCAGAGATGTCGGGAAACGGATTTCGTTGATCCTGACTTCCAGATTGCGGCAGACAAGATTGCTTTGAGTAATAGATCCTGGGGTTTGTACCAGCATATTCTTTCCCAAAAGCGAACAAGGAAATTTGTTTTGGGCAACAAAACTCCGAGAAATAAAAGAGTGGGAAGCCCTAGAGTCAAATAAAATTACTGCAGGTATGTTATTAACAGGGAACATACCAATGACGACTTCAGGATTTTCTTGGGCTTCGTCGGCTGAAATGTGATGAACGTATCCCGTGACGCCGTGCTGACTTGGTCCGGCTTCCAAATAATGGATTTGAGGCTTGAACGTAGCATTGGTCCGGGTGTTCCTGGGACACTGTTTGGCATAATGTCCGGTTTGTCCGCAACTATAACAGGAATTGTTGCGCAGACAATTCTCCATAACTGGGTTGAGCACATCATTCTTCACTTGGGTGGTGGTCTTGTTAACATTCTGTTGCCAACTGGGCTGGTATGCCATCGGAGTTGGCTGCCAGGTACGAACTTTCTGCACTGGTTGCATTTCCTTCTTGAGCTCAAATTTGCGTTTGTGATCATTATGAGCAGACTTAGTATCTGACACAAGCTTGTGTTCCCTTTCACCAATGAAAGCCTTGTTTACCAGGGTTTGGAAATCTGGAAAATCGAACATACTGAGAGCACAGCAAGGTTGCGGGTTTAATCCACCAAGAAAGCGGTCCATCTTCCTTTCTTCAGTCGCCACATCATATTGAGAGTAACGTGACAGGGATTGAATTTTTGTAAATATTCTCCCACTGACTGACTTCCTTGGAGGAGCGCGAGAAATTCATGCTGCTTAGTCTTCATAATTCCCGCAGGGATGTGATATTTTCGGAATTGCTCCTTGAATCTTGGCTAGGTAATTGCTTCATTCTCAGTCCCTATGGCTTTCTCACTTTCCCACCATATGGCAGCAGCGCCTTCCAGATAATGCGTTACAAATGGAACTTTATCCTCTTCATCAGTTCGAGCAACCTCAAGTTTCTTTTCCATAGTTCTTAACCAATCATCTGCATCCAAGGGATCAACGGCCTGACTGAAACTGGGAGGCTTAGTCCTTTGAAAATCAGATAGTTTGGAGTGAGAGGCAGGCTGATTTCCATTCTGTCCAATCAATACTTGAATACTTCTGAATATTTCCATTAGATCATTGTTTCATCGTTCCTCGAACATACGCATAATTTGCTCGGTGGAGGGAGGATTTGGCGGTGGAGGCGGTGGTGGAACGTACGGCTCGGGTGATTGTCCTGCCTGTCATGCAGAACGCCGAACAGGAGAACCCTCGCGAACGTTGCTACTGCAGCCTCCCCGTGTCATCCTAATATGATTTTTCCCAAGTCAACGCAACCGAGATGAGAAGCATTCAACAAAAACTGGGGAGAAGCCAGCAACAAAAACCAAGCGAAACCGAAAAGACGAAGAAAATACGGCGAATAAAATAAAGTCCAACATAATTATACATAGACTCATACATGAAAGATAACAACATGCCAGGTCCAACTACCCTCATACATGAAACGAAACAGGATGACTAGTGCGATTACAACCATACTCCATCCCGACAACTGAGAATACTCGAAAGCTCTACTGCTCGGCTGGCGCTGCGGGGTCCTCTCCTGATGCGGACTCGGATCCAGAACTAACAGGGTTAACGGAGACCTACGGGTTAAAAGTGACACGACGGCGCTGCCTCGAGGGCTCTCCCTCTGGGGCAGGTGAAGGGCGGATCATCGGGGCTGTAGGAGTGGTGAGGAGTGAAACCCACTCTGCAGGAGCACTAAGGGGACACGCAGTCGCCGTGCCCGAGCTACTCGGGGGAGTAACAGGGGATCTAGAACTGGCAGGAATGTAGGGAATAAATCCCACAAATGGAGAAGTAGTGGCTGAGCAAGCAGTGACTAAACTAGAGGCTAAAGCAGTACGGGCACGACTCAGCTCACGAGCCAGCTCGTAGATCAGAAGATAGCTAGCAGTGATGTAGCAAGAAAGGTGGCTAGCGACACTATCGGACTCGGGATCAATGACAGGAAAACGGATACTACCATTATCGTGGAGAGAAGGGTAGTAATGGAAACCTGGGTGATTCTGCATCCGGACCTTGTTGTAGCAGAGCTCAACAAGTACCTCGAATGCAGCAAACTGGACAGCCTGAGAAGCGGAAGAAGCGTAGCCGCTACGAGAGGTACGAGTGTAAGAACTAGAATCGAAACTGGTGCGCAGAGTAACCACGGCGTGATACTCATACACTGAGTCAGCTAGGCGCTCCCGGTACACACGATAGACTGGATCGTCTCCGTGGGGGTACAGCCGACGCCACATGTTACGAAGGAGATGCGGCGACGTGTACGGCATCAGCTGTAACTCGCATGGATACAGCACCGGAGCCATCTACACTCACAACCATTAGCGGGTTAGCATAGAAAAATATAATCGGCGCAAGCAATGCAACAACCAGCTACAGTTATTACCGACACTCAGCTACAACTCGTATCTAGCGTCCAGTTAACTCAGCTTATTCTAGCGTGGCCTACAGTCAGCGCGGCTCTGATACCAAGCGTTGTGGCACCCCGGCTCAGAGCGACCGGTTTACCTTGCATTGCCAGCCCAGAGATCATGTCTTCTGGGAACACACAACAACATGGTACAGAAAACAACCGCTTTATTCATGCTAGCGGAACATAGTTCATATTACAACAGTTAGCGAGGCCAAGTGGCACACACGGTGCGGCTGAACAATATGTACATTATTTAGTGAACATAAAGGGGCCTCGATCATGACAACTACTCGGCAGCGGAACAACGTCGTAGCGGGACTCCATAGCACAAGGACACCAACGTGGACACGGTCTAGACTCGGATAGCACTCCTTTCCAACGGGACTTTCCTGAAATCTGGCATGACACGCTAGGTCAGTACATTGAATGTACTTGCAAGCTCACAATAAACATAAACAAGATGACAGAAAATATTATGATATTTATCCAATTTAATCAATAATGCAACTATATAACCAACATGCTGTGACAGTACTCAGCAGATACTCATTCTCCTGACTTGCTTACCAGGTGTGACCAACAAACATAATATTATCAAAACATACCCGTGATCCTTACGGCAATCACAACCTGACCATCTCATGGCCCGTGATCCTTACGGCGATCACAACCCGACCAACTCGTGGTCCGTGATCCTTACGGCGATCACAACCCAACAACTCATGTCCAACTCAACACGATGACCTCACTGTCATCCTTAGTGCAATTTAGTGTGCATATTTATTAAGTGTTGACCCATGGTGTACCTTACTTTCGAGCGTGTCCGTATCCGTGGAATCGGCTATCGATGGATTAAAAACACTCTGCAGAGATTAGTACATTGTACCCACACTACGGAACCCATGGCCTCACTCTCCCATCTGAGTGGACCAACAGCGTTCCGACGAAACCATTTCACTGTCATGACACTCTTCCGGCCCCTCCGACTCAGACCCCACTGGGCTAGTCCTGGGTGGCCCCGTGTCTACCTCCAGACACCTCGACCACCATCATGGCCACGATCCACACTGGGATCCGGTACCAAACTTAACTTAACAACGGGCCCACAAGGTTATGCTTGCCTACCGGGCCATGGTACAGCACGCCCATAACCTTCCCTAAATTGAGGTACCGACCAGAGGCACGACAATGAAACGTGTTAAGGCCGTCCCATACCGGCAAATGTGGTTGCACTGGGAAAGACTCGTTTCAGCGGCACCACGACACGGTCAACATGTTCAAGTTGAATTATTAATCAGGTTCAACTTTAATGTGAAAAGAAAAAAACCGGTGTCATACTGCCATACCATGCATCACTTAACATATGCACCACATAACCGTGCAAAACTGCACCAACTACGCTCCCACGGAGCCAACATAAACTCATGCTACTATACTGGTAAAAACCTTTCTTTACTTATACAAGAACTATTTCTAGCAATTATCATCATTATACCTCATGCAAAAATAATATCCAAATTACTCATCAATTCTGTGACCATATTATTTCTCTATCACTTGCAACTAAGTTCTCATAATCTTACTAACAATATTTACTTCAAACATACTGAAGTTCAAGCATTTTAACATAACAAGCATATAACAGAATATATTTATTTTATAACTAACTAAAATGCATCAATATTCATAAGTTCAAGTATGAAAATCATAAATATTGAAGTGGCACCATGAAAATGTTACTGTGGCTTGCCTTAGTACTGATGAGGTTCACAAGGCTCCTGGTGATCCTCAAGACAAGCTGGTTCCTCTGAAAACATTCAAAAACCACAAAAGAAAATATCAAGAAACCTTCTAAAAATTGCCAGAAAATCTAGACAGCAAGGAAAAATCCCATCTTTTGGGAGCTGTTAGATTTTTGGACAAAGAACACGATGCAAAAAGAATCACTGCATTTGGACTTGTAGAATAAAAGTTATGGCTATTTGAATGCTACTAGAATTTAAATGAATTTGAAAAAGAAAAACAGAGAGGGGGTGACGTCGATGGCGTATTTTCCCGGGGCGCTTGTTATTAGTCGCTGACTAGTAGGCCCTGCTAGTCAGGCCGGAGGGAGGGGGAAAGAAACAGAGAGGCGCGACGCTTCGTCGGAGCTTACACCGGTGTTGAGCCATCTTGGAGGAAAATGAGAGGGAGGGATCGACGGAGGAGGCTCTTGCGCACCTGCCCGTACCCGTGGTGTGGCAAACGGTGACCGGACGGTGTCAGATTCTTCCTCGCAAGCGGAGGCAGAACACGGTGGTCGCCGGAGATGAGGAAGACGGCGGCTAGGGGCGTCTCCAGGGGCTCGGGCTTGGTGTGTTAGCTTCACGGAGGAGAGGTGGAGGCCCTGGCGGGGTCGCCTCGGCTTGGGAGTGGCCGGAGCTGCGGGGTCGATCCAGAGGGGATCGCCGGCGAGCTCGGCTCGGGGACGGCAGCCCGCGGCTTGCCCGGCCGGGCTGCGGCTTCTAGTGGCTATAGGAGAGAGAGGTGGAGAGGTGCGGTGCTCCAGGAGGCTGCGGAGGGGGGTTTATATAGGCGAGGCGGTGAGGAGGGCTCGGGCTCCGCCGGAGGATAGCTGTCGCCGGTGCCCGGTGATGAATGGTACCAGAGAGAGAGAGAGAGAGAGAGGGAGAAGGCGACGGGGTTCACGCGGGAGCTGTGCACGGACGCGGACGAGCACAGGAGCAAGGAGGAAAGGGACGAACACAGTGCACGGGCACTGTGCCGTTGGCTGGACCATGCCCGTGCTTGCTGCGGCGAGCTTCGGCATCAGCGAGCTGCAGGGTGGAGTAAAGGAGGTGGAGACAAGGATGGTGGCGCGGGGGGACGCACTCTGCCTAGTCGAGCAGCGTGCACGCGCGCCACAGAGGCGCTGGCGACGCGCAGAGCGTGCATTTGGCATGCCAGCACCCTCGGACGAACGCGGTCACCGTGTGGACCGTGACATCAGGCCACATATGCACTAACCATGATGTCTGGCGTGTAGTCCTTAGTAACTTTAGGTGTTACCACGGCTCGGTTGGTTTCCAGGTGCAGTAGAAGTGAAATAGTGAAGATGTTTAGTTACTGGACAGGAACTTTGAACAGTTACTGTGGTCAAACCATAGTGATTCAAGGGCTGATCTTTGGGGTTTTACTGACTCTTACTAAGGTGAATAATCACAGGGAAAACTAGCTACAATGGAGCTAGTAAAAAGGTAGTTGTTGTAGAAACTACCATTTCAGCCCAGAAGTGAAAATATTTTCTGTAGCAAAAATACTCCAAAAAGTGGTGAAATATTTTTGCTTAGAAATGTGCCCTAGGGTCCAAAGAATATTTGGGATTTTTCTTAGGATTTTTAGGGCAACAGAAATGAGGGTTGCTTTGGAGGTCAAAGAGTTTAGCTAGGGTTTAAGAGGCAAAATGAATATTTTTCATTTAAGAAAAATATTCCAAGCAATATTGGTGGGTTGGCCAGGGGTGAAATGATGGATTAGAAGAGGAGAGGGGGCACTTGGGTGAAAATCAAGGGATACCCAAGTGATCAAGTCCAAATGGAATGATACAAAAACTCCAAATCCAAAACCAACTCAGTTGAAAATCAAGCAAAGAAAAGAGGGCAAAAACCAGGCTGTGACACCAGGAGGCCCAGGCGCGCCCTGGTGGTTGTTGCCCTCCTCGGCCCACCTTCTGGTATATAAGTCATTTTAACCAAGAAAAAAATTATAGGAGGACTTTCGGGACAAAGCGCTGCTGCCTCGAGGCAGAACTTGGGCAGGAGCACTTTTGCCCTCCGGCGGAGCGATTCCACCGGGGGAACTTCCCTCCCAGAGGGGGAAACCATCGTCATCATCATCACCAACAACTCTCCAATCTTGGGGAGGGCTATATTCATCAACATCTTTAACATCACCAACTCCTCTCAAACCCTAGTTCATCTCTTGTGTTCAATCTTTGTATCAAAACTATAGATTGGTGCTTGTGGGTGACTAGTAGTGTTGATTACATCTTGTAGTTGATTACTATATGGTTTATTTGGTGGAAGATTATATGTTCAGATCCTTTATGATATTTAATACCCCTCTAATCTTGAGCATGATTATCATTTGTGAGTAGTTACTTTTTCTTGAGGTCACGGGAGAAATCATGTTGCAAGTAATCATGTGAACTTGATATGTGTTCGATATTTTGATGATATGTATGTTGCCATTCTCTTAGTGGTGTCATGTGAACGTCGAATACATGACACTTCACCATATTTGGGCCTAAGGGAATGCATTGTGGAGTAGTTATTAGATGGTGGGTTGCCAGAGTGACAGAAGCTCAAACCCTGGTTTATGCGCTATTCCGTAAGGGACCGATTGGATCCAAAAGTTTAATGCTCTGGTTAGGATTTATTATTAATACTTTTCTTGTAGTTGCGGATGCTTGCGGGAGGGTAATCATAAGTAGGAGGTTTGTTCAAGTAATAACAACACCTAAGCACCGGTCCACCCACATATCAAATTATCAAAGTAATGAACACAAATTAAGCCAACATGATGAAAGTGACTAGATGAAATTCCCTTGTACCTTCAAGAACACTTTGCTTATCATAAGAGACCGTTTTGGCATGTCATTTGCCTCAAAAGAATTGGGCTACCTTGCTGCACTTTTGTTACTACTATCGTTACTTGCTCGTTACAAATTATCTTGCTATCAAACTACTCCACTACTTACAATTTTAGCACTTGCAGACATTACCTTGCTGAAAATCACTTGTCATTTCCTTCTACTCCTCATTGGGTTCGACACTCTTACTTATCGAAAAGGCTACAATTGACCCCATATACTTGTGGGTCATCACCCAGCGCACACCATTGCCCCGCCTCATAGGACCGCACCAGGAACCTCGCCGTCGTCCCCCTCGTCATCTCCGGCCACCACCTCAAGCTCGGCGCCACCACACCGACCGGATCGACGCCGCCATTCTTCTTCAATTCCGGCGTCGTTTGCGCTCCTAAGCCCACATCAGGCCTTCTTGAGACCCCATGGTGAGCTCTGCGTCACCCCCTCTCTTCCTTGCTCAATCTCGTTGCCTGGTCCTTGTTTTGTGGCGTGCGTGAGCTCCTTGCCGCCAGGCGGCGCAGCCAAGGCCCCAGCCGCTACAGCTCGCCCCCGATACATGGCCATACTTACTGCATCGTCATGGAGCCGCAGGTGCTCACGGACCATCCTGCCATGCCCTGCAGCGCCGCGCCCAGGCTCGCTAGACTCCGGTCGTCGCCCTCACTCGACACCATCGACGCCTCCTGCCATCTCGCCGCCAACCACCGCCATCATTCGATGCGCGGCTCCAGCTGTGTCTGAACGCACCCGGCTACACCCCAAAACGTGCCCCATACTACTTATCCGGCAGCCTCCTAACACCCTTGATGTCTACTACACAACCTTCTTCTTGTAGACGTTGTTGGGCCTCCAAGTGCAGAGGTTTGTAGGACAGTAGCAAATTTCCCTCAAGTGGATGACCTAAGGTTTATCAATCCGTGGGAGGCGTAGGATGAAGATGGTCTCTCTCAAACAACCCTACAATCAAATAGCAAAGAGTCTCTTGTGTCCCCAACACACCCAATACAATGGTAAATTGTATAGGTGCACTAGTTCGGCGAAGAGATGGTGATACAAGTGCAATATGGATGGTAGATATGGGTATTTGTAATCTGAAAATATAAAAACAGCAAGGTAATTAACTAATAATAAAAGTGAGCACAAACGGTATTGTAATGCTTCGAAACAAGGCCTAGGGTTCATACTTTCACTAGTGCAAGTTCTCTCAACAAGGATAACATAATTATATCATATAACAATCCCTCAACATGCAACAAAGATTCACTCCAAAGTCACTAATAGCGGAGAACAAACGAAGAGATTATTGTAGGGTATGAAACCACCTCAAAGTTATTCTTTTCGATCAATCCATTGGGCTATTCCTATAAGTGTCAGAAATAGCCCTAGAGTTTGTAGTAAAATAACACCTTAAGACATGCATCAACCAAAACCATAGTGTCACCTAGATACTCCAATGTCACCTCAAGTATCGTGGGTATGACTATACGATATGCATCACACAATCTCAGAATCATCTATTCAACCAACACAAAGAACTTCAAAGAGTGCCCCAAAGTTTCTACCGGAGAGTCAAGACGAAAACATGTGCCAACCCCTATGCATACATTCCCAAGGTCACGGAACACGGAAGTTGATCACCAAAACATACATCAAGTGAATCAATAGAATACCCCATTGTCGCCACGGGTATCCCATGCAAGACATACATCAAGTGTTCTCAAATCCTTAAAGACTCAATCCGATAAGATAACTTCAAAGGGAAAACTCTATCCATTACAAGAAGTAGAGGGGGAGAAACATCATAAGATCCAACTATAATAGCAAAGCTCACGATACATCAAGATTGTGCCATATCAAGAACATGAGAGAGAGATCAAACACATAGCTACTGGTACATACCCTCAACCCTGAGGGTGAACTACTCCCTCCTCGTCATGGAGAGCGTCGGGATGATGAAGATGGCCATCGGTGATGATTCCCCCCTTCGGCAGGGTGCCGGAACAGGGTCCCGATTGGTTTTTGGTGGCTATAGAGGCTTGCTGCGGCGGAGCTCCCAATCTAGGTTTATTTTCGGGGGTTTCTGTATTTACTGGAATTTTTGGCGTCGGTCTCACGTCAGGGGGGTCTCCGAGTCATCCAAGAGATAGGCGGGGCGCCATCCACCCTCGAGGATGGCGCGGGACTCTTCTGGCCCAACTCTTTTACTTCGGGGGCTTCTTTTGGTCCATAAAAAATCCACAAAAATTGGCAGGTCAATTGGACTCCGTTTGGTATTCCTTTTCTGTAAAACTCAAACACAAGGAAAAAACAGAAACTGGCACTGGGCTCTAGGTTAATAGGTTTGTTCCAAAAATCATATTAAATAGCATATAAATGCATATAAAACATCCAAGATGGATAATATAATATCATGGAACAATCAAAAATTATAGATACGTTGGAGACGTATCAGCATCCCCAAGCTTAATTCCTGCTCGTCCTCGAGTAGGTAAATGATAAAAACAGAATTTTTGATGCGGAATTCTACCTAACATTTTTATCCATGTAATTTTCTTTATTGTGGCAAGAATATTCAGATCCATAAGATTCACAAAAAATTAATATTGACATAAAAACAATAATACTTCAACCATACTAACAAAGCAAACATGTCTTCTCAAAATAACATGGCGAAAGAAAGCTATCCCTACAAAATCATATAGTCTGGCTGTGCTCTATCTTCATCACACAAAATATTTAAATCATGCACAACCCCGATGACAAGCCAAGCAATTGTTTCATACTTTTGATGTTCTCAAACTTTTTCAATCTTCACGCAATACATGAGTGTGAGCCATGGATATAGCACTATAGGTGGAATAGAATGGTGGTTGTGGAGAAGAAAAAAAGGAAGAAGATAGTCTGACATCAACTAGGCGCATCAACGGGCTATGGAGATGCCCATCAATATATATCAATGTGACTGAGTAGGGATTGCCATGCAACGGATGCACTAGAGCTATAAGTGCATGAAAGCTCAAAAGAAACTAAGTGGGTGTGCATCCAACTTGCTTACTCACGAAGACCTAGGGCGCTTTGAGGATGCCCATCATTGTAATATACAAGCCAAGTTATATAATGAAAAATTCCCACTAGTATATGAAAGTGACAACATAGGAGACTCTCTATCATGCAGATCAGGGTGCTACTTTGAAGCACAAGTGTGGTAAAAGGATAGTATCATTGCCCCTTCTCTCTTTTTATCTCATTTTTTGGTTTTTTTGCCTCTTTTTTTATTTTATTTTTCGGACGGGGTCTCATCCCAACTTGTGGGGATCTGTCAAAAACAGAACAGTCTGTAGTAATCTGTAACTCTTAAATACTTCTGTAACTCAAAAAATTCTGAAATAAATTGGTGGACATGAGGAATTTTTATATTAATCTTCTGCAAAAAGAATCAACTTAAAATCACTCTTCTATTAAAAACGAAAACTAATCTTGTCAGTGCAAAGTTTCTGTTTTTACAGCAAGATCACATTAACTTTCACCCAAGTCTTTCCAAAGCTTCTACTTGGCACTTTATCAAACAAAAGCTATAAAACATGATTAATACAGTATCTTAATCATGTGTATGCACAAAAATAGTAGGGTTAAATATTGGGTTGTATCCCAACAAGCGCTTTTCTTTAATGCCTTTTTAGCTAGGCATGATGATGACAATGATGCTCACATAAAAGAAAAGAATTGAAACATAACAGGAGCATCATGAAGCATATGACTAGCACATTTAAGTCTAACCCACGTCCTATTCATAGGGATTTTGTGAGCAAACAACTTATGGGAACAAGAATCAACTAGCATAGGAAAGCAAAACAAGCATAGCTTCAAGATTTTCAACACATATAGAGGAAACTTGATATTATTGCAACTCCTACAAGCATATATTCCTCCCTCATAATAATATTCAGTAGCATCATGAATGAATTCAACAATATAAAAATCACATAAATCATTCTTTTGATGATCTACAAGCATAGAAATTTTATTACTCTCCACATAAGCAAAATTCTTCTCATTCGGAATAGTGGGAGTATCATAAGAAACTCAAATACTATAAATTGTTTCCACATTAAAAGAGTAATGTTAAGAAAAAGGGTAATCATAATCATGACAAGTTTTATAAATATAATCATTACTACTTTTTATAGCATAAGTACCATCACAATAATCATCATAAGTAGCAACTTGGTTCTCATCATAATCAATTGAAACCTCTTCCAAGATAGTGGAATCATTACTAAATAAAGTCATGACCTCTCCAAATCCACTTTTATAATTATCACCATAAGATTCAACACCCTCCAAAATAGTGGGATCATTACTACCTAAAGTTGACACTCTTCCAAACCCACTTTCATCAATATAATCATCATAAATAGGAGGCATGCTATCATAATAAATTTGCATATCAAAACTTGGGAGGTTAAAAATATCATCTTCAATAAGCATAGATTCCCCAAGCTTGGGACAAACATTAATTGCAGAAAATAAATTCCCAAACATGTCATTCTCATCAAACATAGCATCCCCAGGCTTGGGCCTTTTCATATCCTAAGCATAATCATCTCATCATTAATAGTATGGATAGCACCAATAGTATAGCAACTATTATCATCACAATGAGTAGTAGGAGCAACATCATTTGGGAGGGATGCCTTTTTACCTTTGCTTCTCCGTATTTTCTTTTTCTTCTTCGCATCATGTGTGGGTTTAATCCTCTTCTTGGAGCTCCTTATTAATGAGATTGGTTGAATAGAAGGCTCCTCCTCGTTACCTGATTCATCATAAGAAATAATAGGAGGATATTGGGAACTCTCTTCCCTTTCATTAGTATTCTCTTCATCTTCTATTTTTTTTCTTATCTTTATGTAATTGGCAATATAAGGATTTTCAATGCAATTAACCGCACAATACATATAAATTTCCTCTAGATCAAAATCAAGAACTCTCTCAAGGGCAAATTTTGGAATATCCTTAGTTATACGTTTCATTTCTTCATAACCTAGAAGCAAACTAAGTTCATTATGATGCGTAGGGGAAATCAAGTCATCACAATTTTTGGACAAGATTTGATCATGAATCAATCTGCATTGGATATTCAAATGACCACGTTCATTGCAAAGTTCACAAGGATGGCTAAGAAAATTTAAATTTTTAGCACAAACATCTAGCCTTTCATGCAACCATTTAGTTTCTAAATACTTATGCCTCTTGCAAAATCTATCTTCCCTATTTGATGTGTACTTGCAAACTCTATGCACTCCACAAAAGTTGACATGCTTATAAGAGACATTTTCATCATGACTAGTGTAATCATCATTAGTACTATGGGTATACAAAGAGTTCATACTAACAACATTGCAATCATGCTCATCATTCAAAGATTTAGTGCCAAACATTTTAATGCATTCTTCTTCTGGCACTTGGGCACAATTTTCCTTTCCATCATTTTCACGAAAGATATTAAAAAGATGAAGCATATGAGGCACCCTCATTTCCATTTTTTGTAGTTTTCTTTTATAAACTAAACTAGGGATAAAACAAGAAACAAAAAGATTCAATTGCAAGATCTAAAGATATACCTTCAAGCACTAACCTCCCAGGAAACGACGCCAGAAAAGAGCTTGATGTCTACTACACAACCTTCTTCTTTTAGACGTTGTTGGGCCTCCAAGTGTAGAGATTTGTAGGACAGTAGCAAATTTCCCTCAAGTGCATGACCTAAGGTTTATCAATCCATTGGAGACGTTGAATGAAGATGGTCTCTCTCAAACAACCCTGCAATCAAATAGCAAAGAGTCTCTTGTGTCCCCAACACACCCAATACAATGGTAAATTGTATAGGTGCACTAGTTCGGCGAAGAGATGGTAATACAAGTGCAATATGGATGGTAGATATGGGTATTTGTAATCTGAAAATATAAAAACAGCAAGGTAACTAATAATAAAAGCGAGCACAAACGGTATTGCAATGCTTCGAAACAAGGCCTAGGGTTCTGAAAGTGCAACTAATCCCCGGGTGGTTTTGGTAATTAATAACAACATATATATCATTGAACTAATAGTTACTTGAGAATCATTTCAGAAAGTTCAGTGATATGGGTATGGCAAGGACTGAAGAAGTGGACCCCCCAAAATGCTAAGGCAAGCATTGGCAAAAGCTCAAGACTCCATTTTTGGTTTAGTGATCCAAGATCACATTGAGTCCATAGGAAAAGCCAATACTATTAAAAGGGGATGAGGTTATGATGATGATCTGGTTGCTCAAGTGCTTAGTGATACATCTCCTAAACTATCAGCAATTTTCACTGCCATATACACTCATAAGTAGTCTCGGTCCCACCGATATTCCAAACTCAGTCACACCGAGATGAACCACCTCAGCCATAAGCCAAACCCAAGAAAACTCGGATTTCCGATTCTGAACTCGGTCTCACCGAAACATGAGTTGCCAAGCTTCTGTAACCTTCTGTCATCAAATCGGTGTCACCGAGATGATGAAGTCGGTCCCACCGAAACTGGCATGCTCTTGTCATTGCACGAATCGGACTAACCGAGATTGTATTTTCGGTCCCACCGAAAATCCCAACGTTCACATTATTTGAACTATCGGTCTCACCGAGTTGTCCACTTCGGTCCCACCGAGATTGCTCAAATGTGTGTAACGGTTGGATTTTGTGTGGAGGCTATTTATACCCCTCCAACCCCTCTTCATTCGTGGAGAGAGCCATCAGAAAGAACTACCACTCCTACCTTACATTTCTGAGAAGAGAACTACCTACCCTTGTGTTGAGATCAAGTTGCTCCACTCCCACCATATGAAGCTTGATCTCTAGCCTTCCCAAGTTGCTTTCCACTCAATCCTTTCTTCCACCACAGCCAAATCAGTGAGGAGAGTTGAGTGTTGGGGAGATTATCATTTGAAGCACAAGAGCAAGGAGTTCATCATCATCTACAACATCTATTACCTTTTGGAGGGTGGTGCCTCCTAGATTGGTTAGGTGTCGCTTGGGAGCCTCCGTCATCGAGATGTGGAGTTGAACCAAGAAGTTTGTAAGGGCAAGGAGATCGCCTACTTCGTGAAGATCTACCCCGAGTAAGGCTAGCCCTCCGTGGGCGTAGGCCATGATGGAATAGACAAGGTTGCTTCTTCGTGGACCCTTCGTGGGTGGAGCCCTCCGTGGACTCGCGCAGCCGTTACCCTCCGTGGGTTGAAGTCTCCATCAACGTGGAAGTACGATAGCACCACCTATCGGAACCACGAGAAAAATCACCGCGTCTCCAAAATTGCGTTTGCTCTTCTCCACCTCTCTTTACTACATGTGCAATTTACTTTCCGCTGCCTATACTCTAGAATTGCATGTGTAGGGTGATGCTTGACTTGATCATAAGTGTGAATCTGCCAAAAACTGTTCTTTGTCAAAAGGCAGAATTTTTATATTGTCAAGTAGTCTAATCACCCCCCCTCTAGACATACTTTCGATCCTACAAGTGGTATCAGAGCTTTGGTCTCCATTGTATTGGTTTCCATTGCATTGGACTCCATAAGCTTGGTTTCACAACCTAGGAGAGTATGGCGTCTAGTGAGGGTAATTTTCGTAGAGGTCCTTACTTTGATGGTACAAATTTTGCTAGTTGGAAGCATAAAATGAAAATGCATATTCTTGGTCATAATCCAGCCGCATGGGGCATTATTTGTGTTGGTATGCAAGGTGAATTCTTCGAGGAAGGAAAAGTTCCGGATCGCGAAGCTACAACGGAAGAATTGCGGATGTTGCAAAACAATGCTCAAGCTTGTGACATTCTCTTCAATGCCTTGTGTCCCGAGGAGTTCAACAAAATCAGCCGTCTTGAGAATGCAAAAGAGATTTGGGATACTTTGGTTGAAATGCACGAAGGTACCGAGTCCGTGAAGGAATCAAAGCTAGATATTCTTCAAGGTCAACTTGACAAGTTCAAGATGAAGGATGGTGAAGGAGTCGCTGAAATGTACTCTAGGCTTGCTCTCATCACAAATGAGATTGCTGGCTTAGGAAGCAAAGAAATGACCGACCGATTCATCAAGAAGATTCTCAGAGCTTTGGATGGAAAGTATGACACCTTGTGCACTTTGATCCAAATGATGCCAAACTACAAGAATCTCAAGCCAACCGAAGTCATTGGAAGAATTGTTGCTCATGAGATGACACTTAAGGATAAGGAAGAGCTTCACAACAAGTCAAGTGGTGCTTACAAAGCTACAAGTGATGCTCCCACAACCTCAAGTGACAAGTTAGTTTCCAATGAAGAGATAAGCCTAATGGTCAAGAACTTCAACAAATTCTACAAGAATAGAGGCAAAGAGAGAAGCTCAAAGTCTAGATCATATGATGAAAAGAGATCTTCTAGTCATGATCGAAACTGCTACAATTGTGGAAGACCCGGACACTACTCAAATGAGTGTACGGCTCCCCACAAGAGAAGAGAAGAATCTCCAAGAAGAAGAAGCTCAAGATATGAGTCACCTCGGAAAGAGAGAAGGAGCAGAGATGATCGTTATGAACGAAGACCCTCTCGGAGAAGCAAGGATTCGGAGAGGAAAGACAAGTCATCAAGGAGCTACACAAGAAGAAAACATCAAGCTCATGTAGGTGAATGGGTCTCCGGCTCCGACTCCGACAATCAATCCGAAGGAAGCTATCACTCCGACTCCGACTATAGTCAAGATGAAGGTGTTGCCGGTCTTGCTCTCGTATCCTCGAACTCCAACTCCTACGACTTATTTGATTCACCAAATGAGGGAATTGGAAGATGCTTCATGGCTAAAGGCCCCAAGTTACACTTGAGCAAGAAAATAGTTTATTGAAAGGGATCATAGAGAAAGGTGTCTACAAGAGCCTTGCCGGAAGCAAGAACTTTGAGGAAATTGTTCGCAAGCAAGGAAGGCACCAGAAGAATCAAGGAATTGGTTTTGAGCGAAAGTTCAACGCCGAAGGCGTTGAGTGGGAAGAAGGTCAATATCCTACTCCATAGTTTGTTCCTCAAAAGGAGAAGTATGATCCTACTTCTTCCAATGCGGAACAAGCTCAAGATGACCTTCCACCACAAGACCACAAGCTAAAAGGCAAGGACAAGCTTCAAGAGGAGATTGATGCATTTGTTGAAGCACCTCAAGCCATGGTCAAGTGGGTTCCCAAGGAAATGTCAAGTTCTACTTCGTCAAGCTCAACTACAACCCCAAGGATTCCCATCAAGATGATGTGGATCCCGAAGAAGAAGAACTAGAAAGTTCTTGAGGGTGACTCCGCCAACATACTTCACTCACATTCATTTTGGCAAAAACTTGTGCAATCAACTTCCACATCGTGCACTAGTTCATGGAGTCACAAACCCTCTTGTTGGTATGTCAAGGGACAAGGTAATCATTGCTTTCATGGACATCATCTGTTGTGAACTTCAATCTATGTCCATGGATATCCTTGTTTGTTCCTTGTGGGACTAACCCATGTAGGTATTGAAAGTGCCCGAATCCAAAGGATAGCTCCCAACTCTTGATGATCTCCATCAACATTGAGCATCTACATCTTCAACATCTACATGAAGTCTTCTACGACAACCCAAGGTTAGTTTGACCCTTTAAAAGGGGTTCTCACATCTAGGGGGAGCTTTGCTCTAAAAATTGAGCTAAAGCATCTTCAAATGATGTGAACACATCAATGCTTTATGTAAAAGTGGTAACCCCACTTGTGCTTAAACGATGAGTATGACCTATGATCAAATGTTCTCATTTGGCTCCTAAGTCAATATACTCATATAAAGATGACCTAGTCATCGACAAATTGTGTGTTAGTTGCTAGAGTTTTGGTTGTGCATGTTTGACACATATTTCATTTGCTATCTTATTGTGTGAGCATGTTGGATGCATGATTTTATCCATTCGAGGACATCCATTTGTTGTTTTGGTCGTTTTGATTTTTCTGACCAAATGGATGGACAAGAATGCCTAAGTACCTCCCCTAGCTATCTATGCTTTCTTGTCTCAAATTCTATTCATGCTTACATCACAAATTTTGAACAAGTCATTTTCGGACCCTCCGGGTGAGGAGCACTCGGAGCCACCGATCCGTCAAGGGCTAATTTCCAAAACCTTCTAATTGATTTCGGTCAGACCAACTCACTCAAACTCGGTCGAACCGAAAGCATTTAGACTGATCTAGGTTTTCATCTCGGTGAAACCGAGTTGTGATTTTCGGCGTGACCGAAGTGCATAACTGCCTAGCAGTTATCCATCTCGGTGCCACCGAGTTTTACAACTCGGTCCCACCGACAGCGAAGGGGTATGTATTCCGAGGGCCGCGCGCGTTGATTCCTCCTTCAAACGTTTCGCCCCCACACCCCTTGCTGCCGTCGCCTTGGTCTCCGGATCGTCGCCGTCGTCGCCGTCGTCGCCTGTGCGCCCTCGCCGCAGGTCTCCGTCGCCGTCAACGGACATCTCCTCCGTGCCGTTGCCGCCGTAGAAAAACTCCACCAAGTTAGGGTGAGTTTTGATCCCACTCGTGCTCCCATCTCCGATTCAATGCACGTTTGGATTGCCTAACATCTTGCCACGATTGAAATCCTCCTGTACACCAGATTAGTTCGTTTGAACTAGATTCGAGTAAAAGTTTTAGGGTTAGGTTTCCGCGGAACACATCTCGGTGAGACCGATTTTATAATTTCGGTATGACCGATTTGGCCTATGGCCATTGCACTGCACCTTTCGGTCCAACCGAGTTGTGCAAAATCGGTGTGACCGAAATGAAGATTCTGTGAAACCCTAGTGTTTTCGGCAGGACCGAAACCCACTTCGGTCAAACCAAAAGTGGTGTGCCAAGCTCCTGTTTAACACTTCGGATTCACCGAACCTTAAACTCGGTCTGACCGAAATGTCTTCTGTGAAAACCTAATACTAGAATTTGAACTCATTTTTTTTGCAAAAACTTCTGCAGTTTGTGATGACTCTTCTTCTCTGCCTACACCTTATCTATTCACAGGTTGTCAGCCATGTCAGATGCCAGTGACAGTCAGAACAGGTCAGAGACACCCATTGCAGACATTCCAGAGGCAGGCACTAGTCCTGATCCTAGTAGCTCATCTGATGATGGTGAGAGGAGTACACCAAGTGGCTTGCCTCCTGCAGCCACCAGAGCTAGAAAGAAGAGGAATTCAGATGATGAGGATTCAGATTTTGTTGTTGAGGAAGAGGTGACCTCAAAGCCTAAAAGAAAGGTTGTTGCCAAAGAGCAACAAGGTCAACAATCTAAGAAGGGCACCAGCAAAGTCAAGCAGTCAACTGTTGCTAAGAAGCTGAATTTGGGAGAGGCAGCTGCAAGCAAAGTGAAGAAAACCTCCAAGAGAAAGAGGATAGTGCATTATGCAGCAATAGAGAATGAGGATGAGGAAGCACCCCAGCCTCCTTAGAAGCCGAAGCTCATGGGTGATGCCATTAAGGCTGGAGCCACATCAAAGCCCAAGAAATCTGCTCCAGCTAAGGCAGCTCCAGCAAAGCCTGCTACCAAGCCCAAGAAGACCGTCAGAAACATTCCAGCATCTAAAAAGAACAAGGATGATGTGCCACCAGCTGAGTCAGACGATGAAGGACCAGTTTTGCTGAAACTTCGTCCAAAACTGCCACTCCATGATGATGCTCATCCTCAAGCTGAGGATATGAAGGCAAGGAAAGATAGAGGTCTCAGGCTATGGAGACAAACTGACCCATATGCCGTGAGGAGAAGAACTGCTGTAGATCCCAGATTTCACACCAGAGAGCAGCAGGACTTCTATGAGACCGTGCTGATGGACAAGAAGCCATAGTCGCAGACACCCGATATGTTGACTGGAAGTACATTGACAGCGAAGAGCACAGAGATTTCTTTCCACATGTGCATGAAAGTTTCACTGCATGTGGCGTTGCAGACTTTGTAGGTCAGAAATTGACCAGTTGGAACGATGAGATGATAATGCAATTCTATGCCACAGCTCACTTCTACCCTGATGGAAAGATTACGTGGATGACTGAAGGTCAAAGGTTTTCTTCTTCTGTTGAAGAATGGGCAAAAATTCTGAATGCTCCAGTGCAACGAGAAGATGATATTGATGTATATGGGATTCCAAAGAAGAATCATGAATCCATGAAGAACATGTATAAAGAGATTCCAGCAGAGGATTTGGGAATCTGGAAGCTCGGCTCAGTCTACTATCTCCAGGCAGGCTTACCTACCACTAATACCATTTTGAGGCATACCTTGATGCCCAAATCTGGAGATGATCGCATGATCAGAGGATACTCTATCAACATGCTGCACATACTTGATGAGAGAGCACCTTTCAAGGTGATGGACTTGATGGTAGAGACCATTAAGAGGACTGCAGCTGACCAGAAAAGGTCATGTGGATTTGCCCCGCAGATTCAGATGCTTATCAATGCCAAGTTTGGCACGGGCACATTCTTGTTGGATAGAGAACATTTACCGTTGCAGCCAGAGCATGAAGACAATGTTGTTGTGATGGATGAGGAGGATCTGACATCTGTTGAAGGTCAAGCCAAGATCGAAGCTGCTAAGAAAGCCAAAGCTGACAAGGAAGCATCGGAGAGCAAATACTTGAAGCTACTCAAAGGATTGAACAACGCCTGGCCAGCATTGTACAGTCTCAGGAGAGCTTAGAGAGGATTGTTGAGGACAAGACCCACGCTCTGGACGTGAAGCTGACTGAAGTACAAGTGACCGTCAACAAGCTCGAGGCAGACATTGAGGAAGCAAAGCAGGAGAAGGAAGAGCTTATGCGTGAGTTGCAGGATGACTTAGTCCAGGATTCTCATCGACAGACTGCTCCGGTTCCCAAAGGACCCCGATCAGCTGCTATTCCAGTGACTGACACCAGGACTACAGCTTCAGCACCTCCCACAGTTCCAGCAGTTACTCCAACTCCAGCTCCAGTGACCACTCCTCCAGCACAGACATCAGCTGAAGTCTTCGCCGATGCTGTCATATCCACTCCGACATCAACCCAGACGGGAGCCGCCAGCAGAGTCCACAGTGACGCTTAGCTTTATGCTTTTTCGAACTTTTTGGTAACTTGTTGCCAAAGGGGGAGAAATTGTATAGATCATAGGACTTCGAGAGAGAGAGTGCTGTTGTCTTTGCGCTTTTGCTCTTTCGTTCTGTTGCGGTTTCTTTGAGATACTTTTGGTTTTCGAGACATTCAGTGTGTTTGATACTCCGTTTGATTCTACCTTAATGAGTGCTTGGTCGTACTATGCTTTAATATGTGCTTAATGCTTATCATATGCCATTCCTATCTCGTATGACCATTTACTCATGTCTTGGTGATTGGGTGCATGCTGTTCATTCCTATCATTTTGTGCGCTCCACCAAGATGTATGTGACATGGAAGAGTGACCCATGATCCTAATCGATTGTGCATTTGCATTCAAACGCAAATCTTAAATAATGCACAAATTTAGGGGGAGCTCTTGCTTATCACATACTTCTCAAAGCGACGATATTATTCATTGATTATATCCTTTGTCGAAGCTTTGATCTATATGTTGTCATCAATTACCAAAAAGGGGGAGATTGAAAGTGCAACTAATCCCCGGGTGGTTTTGGTAATTAATAACAACATATATATCATTGAACTAATAGTTACTTGAGAATCATTTCAGAAAGTTCAGTGATATGGGTATGGCAAGGACTGAAGAAGTGGACCCCCCAAAATGCTAAGGCAAGCATTGGCAAAAGCTCAAGACTCCATTTTTGTTTAGTGATCCAAGATCACATTGAGTCCATAGGAAAAGCCAATACTATTAAAAGGGGATGAGGTTATGATGATGATCTGGTTGCTCAAGTGCTTAGTGATACATCTCCTAAACTATCAGCAATTTTCACTGCCATATACACTCATAAGTAGTCTCGGTCCCACCGATATTCCAAACTCAGTCACACCGAGATGAACCACCTCAGCCATAAGCCAAACCCAAGAAAACTCGGATTTCCGATTCTGAACTCGGTCTCACCGAAACATGAGTTGCCAAGCTTCTGTAACCTTCTGTCATCAAATCAGTGTCACCGAGATGATGAAGTCGGTCCCACCGAAACTGGCATGCTCTTGTCATTGCACGAATCGGACTAACCGAGATTGTATTTTCGGTCCCACCGAAAATCCCAACGTTCACATTATTTGAACTATCGGTCTCACCGAGTTGTCCACTTCGGTCCCACCGAGATTGCTCAAATGTGTGTAACGGTTGGATTTTGTGTGGAGGCTATTTATACCCCTCCAACCCCTCTTCATTCGTGGAGAGAGCCATCAGAAAGAACTACCACTCCTACCTTACATTTCTGAGAAGAGAACTACCTACCCTTGTGTTGAGATCAAGTTGCTCCACTCCCACCATATGAAGCTTGATCTCTAGCCTTCCCAAGTTGCTTTCCACTCAATCCTTTCTTCCACCACAGCCAAATCAGTGAGGAGAGTTGAGTGTTGGGGAGATTATCATTTGAAGCACAAGAGCAAGGAGTTCATCATCATCTACAACATCTATTACCTTTTGGAGGGTGGTGCCTCCTAGATTGGTTAGGTGTCGCTTGGGAGCCTCCGTCATTGAGATGTGGAGTTGAACCAAGAAGTTTGTAAGGGCAAGGAGATCGCCTACTTCGTGAAGATCTACCCCGAGTAAGGCTAGCCCTCCGTGGGCGTAGGCCATGATGGAATAGACAAGGTTGCTTCTTCGTGGACCCTTCGTGGGTGGAGCCCTCCGTGGACTCGCGCAGCCGTTACCCTCCGTGGGTTGAAGTCTCCATCAACGTGGAAGTACGATAGCACCACCTATCGGAACCACGAGAAAAATCACCGCGTCTCCAAAATTGCGTTTGCTCTTCTCCACCTCTCTTTACTACATGTGTAATTTACTTTCCGCTGCCTATACTCTAGAATTGCATGTGTAGGGTGATGCTTGACTTGATCATAAGTGTGAATCTGCCAAAAACTGTTCTTTGTCAAAAGGCAGAATTTTTATATTGTCAAGTAGTCTAATCACCCCCCCTCTAGACATACTTTCGATCCTACAGGTTCATACTTTCACTAGTGCAAGTTCTCTCAACAAGGATAACATAATTAGATCATATAACAATCCCTCAACATGCAAAAAAGAGTCACTCCAAAGTCACTAATAGCACAGAACAAACGAAGAGATTATTGTAGGGTACGAAACCACCTCAAAGTTATTCTTTTCGATCAATCCATTGGGCTATTCCTATAAGTGTCACAAACATCCCTAGACTTCGTAGTAAAATAACACCTTCAGACACACATCAACCAAAACCCTAATGACACCTAGATACTCCAATGTCACCTCAAGTATCCGTGGGTATGATTATACGATATGCATCACACAATCTTAGAATCATCTATTCAACCAACACAAAGAACTTCAAAGAGTGCCCCAAAGTTTCTACCAGAGAGTCAAGATGAAAACGAGTGCCAACCCCTATGCATAGACTCCCAAGGTCACGGAACCCGCAAGTTGATCACCAAAACATACATCAAGTGAATCAATAGAATACCCCATTGTCACCACGGGTATCCCATGCAAGACATACATCAAGTGTTCTCAAATCCTTAAAGACTCAATCCGATTAGATAACTTCAAAGGGAAAACTCAATCCATTATAAGAAGTAGAGGGGCAGAAACATCATAAGATCCAACTATAATACCAAAGCTCGCGATACATCAAGATCGAGCCATATCAAGAACACGAGAGAGAGAGAGATATCAAACACATTGGTATTGGTACATACCCTCAGCCCCGAGGGTGAACTACTCCCTCCTCGTCATGGAGAGCATCGTGATGATGAAGATGGCCACCGGTGATGATTCTCCCCTCCGGCATGGTGCCGGAATAGGGTCCCGATTGGTTTTTGGTGGCTATAGAGGCTTGCGGCGGCGGACCTCCCGATCTAGGTTTATTTTCGGGGGTTTCTGTATTTATAGGAATTTTTGGCGCGGGTCTCATGTCAGGGGGGGTCTCCGAGTCATCCACGAGATAGGGGGCACGCCCAGGGGGGTAGGGCGCGCCCTCCACCCTCATGGATGGCTCGGGACTCTTCTGGCCCAACTCTTTTACTTCGAGGGCTTCTTTTGGTCCATAAAAATCCACAAAAATTGGCAGGTCAATTGGACTCCGTTTGGTATTCCTTTTCTATAAATCTCAAAAACAAGGAAAAAACAGAAACTGGCACTGGGCTCTAGGTTAATAGGTTAGTCCCAAAAATCATATAAAATAGCATATAAATGCATATAAAACATCCAAGATGGATAATATAATAGCATGGAACAATCAAAAATTATAGATACGTTGGAGACGTATCAACCCTCGCCATGTTAAGTGACCACAGGCGCATCGCCGCCCTAGGCCACTGCCAGGTGGTCCTAGGCCACCGGGCCTCTAATCTGGGCGCTAACCACTCCCCACTAACCCTCACTGACACTGGGCCCCACCACCCTAATTAACCTCAAGGTTAATTAAAATATATTTAACTAACCAGTGCATGACATGTGAGTCCCCCGCTAATTAAACTACTTTAATTTAAGTCTGTTAACTAGTAGTCACTTACAATGGACGCCACTTGTCAGTTTGACCAGTCAACAATCAAACTATTGACTGCTAACTAGGATGCTAACTCAGCCCACAGGCCCCACCTGTCAGCCTCTGTTGCATATTACCGGGTATACTTTCTGTGTACCTGTAGCAATCTAGTATTAATATAATTTTGAATTAAATTAAATCTAGTAAATTACAAAATCATTTAAAAATTTGAAAAATAAAATAAATTAAATTGTAACTTGGATTAAAATAATTTATATATGAAAGTTGCTCAGAAAAATATAACGAATCTGTTTATGCTGTCCACATACCTGCCACACCCCTCTAACATAGCAAACATCGACATTTTGCCCTGGACCAATATACTGAAAAACACCTAGAGCTGGGAAAACATTTGAAATGTTTTCCCTCTTCTTTTAAAATACCTAGGGTTGCATTAGAGCATATCATCATCACATACTGCCATGACATGCATTGTGCTACATTTGTCTGCTCCGTTATTTATCTATTTCCCCTCTTCCCTATTCTTTCAATAGACGCCAAGACTGCCCGTGACACCTAGTACGACTATGACGTTGATGACCCTTCCTTCTCCGCCAGAGCTTCCAGGCAAGCAAAACCCCTTGATCATTCTGATACCGCCTATTCTTTCCCTCTACTGCTTGGATTTTAGAGAAGTGTTATTGTTGATGCCTTATCGTTTGATCCTATACTGCTACATAGCTCGTCCTTGCTACTACTGTTGATACTTACTTGTTATCCTATATGCTTAGTATAGGTATGCTAGTATTCCATCAGTGGGCCTTCATTCTTGTTCGTCTACCATGTTATACTATCGGGTTGTGATCCCCTCATGCGGTTGATAACCTCTTGGGATCAGTTGTAGCCTCTTTCGATAAGTAAGAGTGTCGAAGCCAACATGAGGAGCTAAAGGTAGAACAAATATTCCCTCAAGTTCTATCGACCACCGATACAACTCTACGCATGCGTAATGTTTGCTTTACCTAGAACAAGTATGAAACTAGAAGTACTTTGTAGGTGTGATAGGATAGGTTTGCAAGATAATAAAGAGCATGTTAATATAAACTAGGGGCTGTTTAGATAAATACACAACTAAATTAGTTTTAGTAGAGATCTTTTTGTCACAAGAAATTTATTTGTCCCTAGGAAATCGATAACTAGACCGGTAATCACTATTGCAATTTTATATGAGGAGAGGCATAAGCTAACATACTTTCTATTCTTGGATCATATGCACTTATGATTGGAACTCTAGCAAGCATCCGCAACTACTAAAGATCCTTAAGGTAAAACCCAACCATAGCATTAAAGTATCAAGTCCTCTTTATTCCCATACGCCATGACCCACTTATCTGTGTTTGTGTTTCAGCCACTCACGCAACACAGACAATAAGCAAACCATGAACATATTTTAAACCCTACAATGGGGATCCCTCACACTTGCGCGGCACGGAGAGCACCATAGGACAGCACCAATAATAAAACATGCAACTCGAACCAACCACGATCATCAATCAACCCATAGGACAAAACAGATCTACTCAAACATCATAGGATAGCCATACATCATTGGGAAATAATATATAGTGTTGAGCACCATGTTTAAGTAGAGATTACAGTGGGGAGAAGAGGTGTTACACCGCTGCATGGAGGGGGAGAGAGTTGGTGGTGACGACGGCGAAGTTGTTGGTGTAGATTGTCGTCACGATGATGGCCCCGGCAGCGTTCCGGTGCCACCGGGAGAGAGAGGGAGAGAGCCCTCCTTCTTCTTCTTCTTCCTTGACCTCCCCCTAGATGGGAGGAGGGTTTCCCCTCTGGTCCTTGGCCTCCATGGCGGCGGAGGGGTGGGAGCCCCTCCGAGATTGGATCTCTTTCTATTTCTTTCTGTTTCTGCGCCCCAGATTCTGGCCTTTCACCGTTTCTTAAATTCCCGGAGATCCGTAACTCCGATTGGGCTAAAATTTTAACACGATTTCTATCTGGATATTAGCTTTATTGCGGCGAAAGAAGGGCCCTGACCACCTTATGGAGTGGCCACGAGGGTTAGGGGCGCGCCCTACCCCCTGGGGCGCGCCCCCTGTCTTGTGGACTCCTCGGGCATCATCTCGTGTTGATTCTTTTTCCCAAAAATCACATATATTCCTGAAAAAATCTCCATAAGTTTTTATCGCGTTTGGACTCCGTTTGATATGGATTTTATGTGAAACAAAAAACATGCAACAAACAGGAACTGGCACTGGGCACCGGATTAATATGTTAGTCCCAAAAATAGTATAAAAAGTTGCCAAAAGTATGTAAAAGTTGTAGAATATTGGCAAGGAACAATCAAAAATTATAGATACGACGGAGACGTTTCAGCATCCCCAAGCTTAATTCCTGCTCGTCCTCGAGTAGGTAAGTGATAAAAAAGATAATTTTTGATGTGGAATGCTGCCTAGCATAATCTTGATCATGTAATCTAATCATGGCATGAATATTAAGACACGAGTGATTCAAAGCAATATTCTATCATTTGACATTAAGACAATAATACTTCAAGCATACTAATAAAGCAATCATGCCTTTTCAAAATAACATGGCCAAAGAAAGTAATCCCTACAAAATCATATAGTATGGTTATGATCCATCTTCACCACATAAAATATTCAAATCATGCACAACCTCGATGACAAGCAAATCAATTGTTCCATACTTTTGATGTTCTCAAGCCTTTTCAACTTTCACGCGATACATGAGTGTGAGCCATGGATATAGCACTATAAGTGGAATAGAAGGTGGATGTGAGGAGTAGACAGAAAGGGGAGAAAGTCTCACATCAACTAGGCAAATTAATGGGCTATGGAGATGCCCATCAGTCGATATCGATGCAAGTGAGTAGGGATTGCCATGCAATGAATGCACTAGAGCTATAAGTGTATGAAATCTCAAACTGAAAACTAAGTGGGTGTGCATCCAACTTGCTTGCTCAAGAAGACCTCGGGCATTTGAGGAAGCCCATCATCGGAATATACAAGCCAAGTTCTATAATGAAAAATTCCCACTAGTATATGAAAGTGACAACATAGGAGACTCCCTCTATGAAGAACAAGGTGCTACGTTGAAGCACAAGTGTGGTAAAAGGATAGTAGCATTGCCCCTTCTCTCTTTTTCTCTATTTTTTTGTTTTTTTTTGTTTTTTGGCCTCTTTTTTTTGTCCGTAGTCTCATCCCGACTTGTGGAGGAATCATAGTCTCCATCATCCTTTCCTCACTGGGGAAATGCTCTAATAATCATGACCATCACACTTTTATTTACTTACAACTCAATATTACAACTCGATACTGGAACAAAATATGACTCTATATGAATGCCTCTGGTAGTGTACCAGGATGTGCAATGATCTAGCATAGCAAAGATATCAAAAAATGGACAAGCCATAAAAATATCATGCTAGCTATCTTACGATCATGCAAAGCAATATGGCAATGAATGCTCAAGTCATGTATATGATGATGATGGAGTTGCATGGCAATATATCTCGGAATGGCTATGGAAATGCCATAATAGGTAGGTATGGTGGCTGTTTTGAGGAAGATATATGGTGGGTTTATTGCACCGGTGAAAGTTGCGCGGTACTAGAGAGGCTAGCAATGGTGGAAGGGTGAGAGTGTGTATAATCCATGCATGGACTCAACATTAGTCATAAAGAACTCACATACTTATTTCAAAAGTCTATTAGCTATTGAAATAAAGTACTACGCGCATGCTCCTAGGGGGATAGATTGGTAGGAAAAGACCATCGCTCGTCCCCGACTGTGTCGTGGGAAACGAACACCTATGGGGCAGTGCCCCTTTCGGTCCGGCAAGGGAGCGGAGAGCGCACGAAGAGCAGATCGAGGCGGAGCACGCGAGGGATTTTACCCAGCTTCGGAGCTCTCCGGAGAGATAAAACTCCTACTGCTGCTTTGTAGTGGTATTATGTTCTTGCTCAAGAGCGTGAGCGTTCTGTAGTTCCGAATGAGTCGAACCCCCTCTACATTGCGCATGGGCCTCCTTTTATAGGCTAAAGGGGTCACCGACAGGTGGCAACGCAGAGAGGGGTACAAATGTAAAAAGAGGGGTTGGTACAACTGCCTCTACAGTGTACTCTACCAAACTCTGACGGCAGGGGACAAGGGCATTTAATGCCCGTCCGGTCGCCCAAACAGTGCAGAAAACGACCGTTTGGGGCGCCACCGCCTGCCACGATGGCCTTCTCGTCATCTCCACTTGTCACCTCGCACCGCTTGGCTGCACAGCGCCCCGCCACGTGCTCCTGGGATGGTCCTGTGGCGACACGTCGACGAATGCGCTGGAGCATGGGCGCAGAGTGGTGGCTTTTTGCCGTGGCAAGTGCCTTGCCGCGGTCGTTGTCTCGCCGCACCCGAGAGCTTGTCGCTCGTCGGGCCTTGCCGGGACGCGCGGCGCGTCGCGGCAAGTTCTTCGCAGTGCCTTGGTTGGCCTTCTCGGCAAGCTCCTCTTGCCGGGGCCTTGTCCTTCCTGGAGAGCTACTCTTGCCGGAGTCTTGTCTTCTTAGTTAAAACACTTTGTTCTTGAATGGCATCAATGAGAGCTACGGAGAATCTTGGCGGACGTCCGGCAAGCCCTGCCGCGGGGTGTTGCGACTGCCCGTGCACAAGTTTGGGATACTAAGGTACCCCTACTTTAGTACACCGACAGGAGCCCCCGGGCCTGGGCCACACACGGTGCCGAGCGCTGTTGGGCCAGGCCCAAAACAGGGCACGGGCACGCGCAGCCTGGGTCCATACCAAATCTAACTCCGTATCCACCGCGCCCTCCCGTAACGGCACGCATCAAACGCGGCATCGTGGGAGAGATCGTGGGCAATTCTTTAATCAAGAAAGGCGTAACATTCGCCTCTCCTCTTTATAAGCAGGGGAAACAGGGGCCGTTCCCCCACCTTCGCCACTTGCAGTTCCTTCCTCAGAAAGCCCCGCCGCTCCCCTCCGCTTCCCAAGCCGAAAGAGAGCAGCGCTCCGCCCTCGCCGCCGCCGTCGCCGCCGTCACCGCCAACCTCCTCCACCGCTTCCGCCATGGCTCCGAAGACCGGAAAGAGTGCGAAGTCGGCCGAGGCGCTGCGGCTTGAGGCGCTGCGCAAGGAGCAAGCGCTTTTCCCCCCCGAGCTCACCCCGAAGGCGCTGCGGGAGGAGTTCTATCTCTTCTGGTCGACGGAGACGCGGGCGCATCCGCGCACGCAGGTACTCTCCGCCGAAGCTTCTACTTCAAAAAAGTGTCCAAGAGGATACTATTTCTTCCCCCTGTTCTTCTATTGCGGGCTTTGCCCACCTTTTTCCGATTTCTTCTGTGATATCATGAATACCTACGGGTTTCATCTCCTTGACTTCACCCCCAACGCCGTTCTGACAATGGCGGTTTTCGCACACCTCTGCGAGAACTTCATCGGAATCCACCCAAATGTCGCCCTCTTTCGCCACTACTTCATGCCCCGGGCCGAGAAGGGAGAGCCCTTAGCTGGCGGGATCGCCTGGATCTCGAGGGTCGGCATGAAGGAGGTTTATCTGGAGGGAGAGCTCCGCAGCAAGTGGGATGAGTGGAGGGCGGAGTGGTGTTGGATTGTTGACGCGGATCCGCAGCCATTCACCAACCTGCATCAAGCCCGAGCAGTGCGCGGCGGCGACTGGAGCGCCCTGGCGGCGGACGACGCCAGATTGAAGATTGCCACCACGCGGATTTTGCGGCTCAGGATTGCCGGGCTTACTGTAGGGGCCGTTGGCGCGGACTTTCTTCGCCGCCGCATCGCCCCTCTGCAGGAGAGGGGGAGGCCCGCCTGGCTGTTCGGGGGCCCGGCAGATATCATGAGGCTGCGTCCAGGCCTCAATTTTAATTTCATAGTTTTGGAGTTGGACGGGATGCTCAAGGAGTTGTTCAAGCACGACTCCAACCATCCGGAGTGGTTCAGGCTGCCGCAGGGCGTCGTGCCATTGTGCAATAACTCCCAGCTTGATCACATTCGTGCGATGATGCCGGAGTGCGACTCGCATGGGATTATCCCAACGTGGTAGGAGCCTGCCGACGACGTCGTGCAGAATTTCTTCGACAACTTGGTGGATGTGGCGGTCCGTGCCGACGAGTAGAGGCTCCTCACCCACAACACCACTGATGACGAGATGCGGTACATCGCCACCAGGGCGAAAGAGGCGGCGGCGGCTGCCGCCGCGGGTGAGTTTGGTTTCACGTTGGAGGAGGCAGAAGCGGCCAAGGCGGCAAGCCTTGCCGACCGGGAAGATCTTGGCGGGGAGGTCGTTGGCGAGGGGGAGCCCGAAGCCGAGGCGAGCAAGCCTGCCGGGGGTGCAAGTGGCCAGCCATCTTCGAGGAACTTGCCACAGACGGGGCCCTCAGTGCAGCCCCCAGCTCAACCGAGAAGGCGCCTCTGCAAGACTGGAGACACAGCAGGGCGGCGGGCAGGCCAACAGCCGCAGCGCCGCGGGGCACGCTCTACCGCGACAAGCACCGTTGCCGCGGGAGCGTCTCATGCCGCGCCGGCAACTGGAGCGGGATCTTCTCGAGCCGCTACTCCTGATCCTGCCGCAGCTCCCGCCAAGCGTCCAAGGGAGCCTACTCCTCCACCTCATCGCGCGGAAAGGGTGCCGGACTTCGACCTCTCTGCGCTGAGCTCCGACGAGGAGGAAGAAGAGGAGGAGGAGTAAGACTTTCTTCTTGTTGTACTTATGTTTCTTCGATTCTTGCTGTTTCTTGTCTTGTATCTGATCTATTTCCCTCTGAACCTCGTTCCATTTCAGGACTCTGGCCGAGAGAGCGGCGAAGAGGGCCAAGGTCCCCGTGGTAGTCATCGAGGATGATCCTGCTGCGACAACAGAAGACGCATCCGAGACCACCTTGACGGACCCGGCAACCTCTCCCCGAAGCAGCCCCCAGCGCAGCCCCCAGCGTAAGTACTCGTTCACTTTCTGTTGTGGGGCACGCATGGGTGCCTTTCCTTGTTGATATCTTGATTGTTGACTTGCTTGTGTAGGAGCAAAACAGGCCCATCAGGAGCAACCAGAAGCCGCTCCGGAGGCGCAATCTGCTTCAACTACGCCGCCAAGGGGTGATTCTCCGACAAGGGAGCGCTCTCCGGCAAGGGAGAGGTCCCCGGCAAGGGGTGGAACCAGCGAGCCTTCGGTGGTGGAGCCCATGGTCACAGAGCCCAGCACAGGTGACCCTCCTTGTCAGAAATTTTCCCTTGGGTTCTTCTTCTTCTGGTCTTCTTTTTTGGATATTTGCTTGACTTTTTCTCCCCTTTTCCTGCCTTCAGATCCTTCCTCCGCGGAGCCAATGGAGACCGAGGCCACCGGCGAGGAGAACTTGCGTGGCGATACTGGTGATGCCGCTGCTACTGAAGAGGAGGCCGGCGCTGATGACCCCGCCGACGAAGAGGCCGCCAAGGCTGCTGGCGCTGGAGCTAGTGAGGGGTCCGGCGAGCGTACTGACGACCCGGGGGTCGCAAGAGCGCAAGGCGCTATGCCGACCGCCGACCCCTCCGCCGCTGACACAGCGCCAGGCCCCGAAGAGCCCCAGCCCGGCGCCTACTTGAAGGCCGGCGAAGGTATCTTCATCAGGCTCCCCTGGGCGTCAAGCTCCATGGCGCCGGTCGAGGGAGAGGCTTTTGACGGAGAAGTACTCGCCTCTGCTGGGCTGACGGTGGTTGACGCGCCAAGCAGCAGCAGCGGCGAGTCTGAAGAGGAGCAGTTGCTCCGGAAGTTGGTGTCGCTCTACCGCGCCCGGCAAGCGAAGCTGGAGTCCCGGGAAGTGCTTGTCGCGCAAGCGGGAGTTGACATAGAGAAACATGCGGAGGAGCTCCAGAGCCGTAACCAAGAGGCCCTCCGGTCTATTACTGAGGAGAGGGCGCAGCTTGTCGAGGCGAAGAAGGCGTTCATCCTTGAGAAGGCTGAAGCCGAGGAGCAGCAGAGGCTTGCCGCTGAAGAGCTGTCCACCCGGGAAGGTGAACTGACACAGCGGAAAGTCAATCTAGACAGCTACGAGGAGGAGCTCGCCGCACGCGAGCAATCGCTTGGCGGGGCACTCAAAGAAGCGAAGGAATTAGAGGTGAAGATGACGCAGCTGGAGGCTGATCTGAAAGGGAAGGATGAGGAGCTTGCCGCGCTCCAGCGCGAACGCGAGAAGGATGCCCTCGCTCATGGCGATCTGCAAGTACAACTCGCTGACAAGGGCAAGGAACTGAACGCCGCCAAGGACTCAAATGCTGATCTGGAGCTGAAGCTGGCCACACTGACGGAGACGTTGGGCGGCGCCAAGAAGCGAGAGGAGGATTTGAAGAAAGAGATCAAGGCCAACGAGGAGCTGCTAACGAGGGCCGCCGAGACTCAAAACACCTTCAGGGCCACGGTGGAGCTCTGGACGGAGGGCCTTGTCAACATTGCTGCAGTCATCGATGACAAGCTGGCGCAACTGGACTTGGCGGGCTTCGGGTACTCCTCCGACGAGAACCTCCAGCCTAGCGCCAAGCTTACTCTTTTCTTCAAGGGTGTGGCGACGGCTCTCCGGCAACTCCGGGAAAGGATCCCAAAGCAGATGGCTGACGAGTCGCGCGAAATCTGTGCCAAGGTCTTGGAGAAGGTGTTGGTGAAGATACTCTTCCGCAATCCGGGCCTCGACCTCACCCGCGTCCTCAAGAAGCTGCCGGCGGGTGCTGATCTTGAAGAGCTCAAGGCCCTTGTCGCACCCATTGTGGACAAGGTGAACGAAGTCAGGAGGATCGACGGCGAGCGCGTGGATTAGGCCACCCTTCTTCTCCCTTCCTTGTTGCTGTTATTTAAGTTATGAGAACAATTCAGTCAGTGCCGCAACAAGTTACCTTTGTAATATAACTTTATTCTGGGCAATGCTTGCTACTTTATCTCCTTTACTTGATTCCTTTCTTTGTATGTTTTTATCCTACGCTTTTAGGGAACTTGCCGGCGCAGGCACGCTTGCCGCGAGTGCTGAGTGCGGAACATCAGCAGCCCGCTGGCGGTGCCGGCTCCGGCAAGAAACCTTGTCGCAACTAGTTGCAGCACACTTAAGTCGTTGAGCGGACTCGAAACAAAGTAAGGGCGCAACTAGCTACGAGGAGGTTCCTCCGCGCACAGGGTTTCCATACAAAGTACGGTCATTCAAGGAAGATAACTTAAAATTTTAAAAACTGATCATGCTCAGACTTTGGCGACTTAGCTTTTTCCTTCGTTGTCTGTGTCCCGGCAAGGCCATACTTCTTTGAACGACGCCTAGTCCACACCACTATCTTCTTATCTTCTCCTCCCCCCGGTGAACTTGTGGGTGAAGGGACCTTCTCTTTGAGAAAAAGAACGAAGAGAAAATAACGATATGGAGCCTTAAGGCTTGTTATTGCTTACCGGGGCAAGTGCTGCACAAAATGTCAGATATGCAAAAAAGAAAGAATGCATGAAATTTGACAAGATGTGCGAAGTACATGAACTTTATTTATGCACGGGATCTGCGCCCGGCTTTGTACAAAGGGTTACATGCAACAGCGGCAAGGCTTGTACAAAAGGTGGTTGTCGGAACAGCAGGTTCCGGCAACCGCGCCTTAGGGGTAAAACTTACGAAGATGCTCTATGTTCCAGGAGTTTCTCACCGGAAAGCCATCTTCGGTCTCAAGGCGGACAGCGCCAGGCCTAGTGACTCGTTTCACCCGATAAGGGCCTTCCCACTTCGGCGTCAACTTGTTGGAATTCTTGGCGGATTGAACGCGCCGAAGAACAAGGTCGCCTTCCTCGAAACTTCTGGCTTTAACTTTGCGGTTGTGGTAGCGATGCAAAGCTTGCTGGTATCGAGCAGCTCGTACAGCAGCCTGAAGAGGATCTTCCTCAAGGAGCAGCGCATCATCTTGCCGCGGCTGCTCTTGCTCAAGCTCATCATAAGCGAGCACTCGAGGCGATCCGTATACGAGTTCCGTGGGGAGAGCTGCTTCTGCTCCGTAGACTAGAGCAAAAGGCGTCTGGCCAGTGGCTCAATTTGGCGTCGTTCTGATCGACCAAAGAACCACCGGCAGCTCCTCGATCCAATTTCTTCCGCACTTGTGCAGCCTGTCGAAAGTTCTGGTCTTGAGCCCACGCAGCACTTCAGCGTTCGCCCTCTCCGCTTGACCATTGCTTCTCGGGTGAACAACAGAAGCGAAACAGATCTTGGCGCCAAGATCTTGGACGTACTGCATGAAGGTGCGGCTCGTGAATTGTGTGCCATTGTCGGTGATGATCCTGTTAGGGACTCCGAAGCGGCAAACAATTGACCTGAAGAACTTGACTGCTGACTGTGCTGTCACCTTCCTCACTACTTCCACCTCCGGCGACTTCGTGAACTTGTTGATTGCCACGTACAAGTACTCGAAGCCCCCGACAGCTCGGGGAAAGGGGCCGAGGATGTCGAGCCCCCAGACCGAAAATGGCCAGGATAAAGGGATTGTTTGGAGAGCTTGAGCTGGTTGATGTATTTGCTTGGAGTGGAACTGGCACGCTTCACACTTGGTTACTTGTGCAGTTGCATCCTGGAGGGCTGTTGGCCAGAAGAAACCTTGCCGGAAAGCCTTGCCGGCAAGTGCTCTTGCACCAATGTGGTGACCACATATGCCTCCATGTATTTCCGCCAACAGCTTCTGTCCTTCTTCCCGGGTAACGCACTTCAATTTCACTCCGTTGAATCTCCTTCTGTACAGTATGTCGTCGACAAACTGGTACATACTTGATTGCCGGGCTACTCTCTCCGCCTCTTCTTGCTCTTCGGGAAGTTCTCCTGTCTGAAGGAAACGGACAATCTGCTATGCCCATGCTGGAGCTTGTGGCTCAACAACAAGGACTAAAGGCACAAATGCTGCTGCGGGAACATCAGCTTCTACGGCAAGAACCTGAGGTTCAGCTGGAGCTTGATGTTCCCCGGCAAGCTTGCCGGAGCAAAACTTGTCGGGAGCGTCTGCTTCAACGAAACAAACCCTAGGGCTTGTCGGAGCAGACTGCTCCTCAGCACTCTTGGTGTTGATCTTGGGGACTTTCTTGGCGGCGGCTTCGGGGAGCTCAGCCGGAAAGTAGTCACCAGAAATCGACTTCCTCTTCTTTCTCTGTCCAGTTGATGGTGTTACAGATGGTTGAGTTAACTTGAGCACAAAGATCCCTGGTTCCACAGGCAACTTGAGTGCAGCGCATTTTGACAGGCCATCTGCAATGTCGTTCTAAGCTCTCGGAACATGTTCCATCTGTAGGCCGTCAAAATGCTCTTCTAGTTTTCTCACTTCATCAATGTAGGCTTCCATCAACAGACTCTGATAATCTTTGTTAACTTGGCAGACGACAAGCTGCGAGTCACCCCTAACAATAAGCTTCTTGATCCCAAGGTCTACCACGATCCTGAGTCCGGAAAGCAAGCCTTCATACTCTGCAGTATTGTTTGTCGCTTGCTCCTTGGGAAAGTGCATCTGGACCACGTACTTGAGGTGCTCTCCGGTGGGTGCGACAAGTAGTACGCCCGCACCGGCGCCTTGCAGCGAGAAGGCACCATCCAAGTACATGACCCATTCCTTGTTTGCTTCCTTGACGGGGATGCTCGTCTCTGGAGTTTCTTCATCAGGTGTTGGCGTCCACTCTGCTATGAATTCTGCCAATGCTCGGCTCTGGATAGTTGAAGTACTCTCAAACTTGAGGCCAAAGCTTGACAATTCCAGTGCCCACTCGACAATCCTGCCTGTTGCTTCTGGATTCTGCAGTATCCTCTTCAATGGAAAGCGAGTGACAACTGTGATCTCATGTGCTTGAAAGTAATGGTGCAGCTTTCTCGAGGCCATGAGAAGGCCGAAAAGCAATTTCTGCACACCAGAGTACCTTGATCTAGCCCCCTGCAGAAGGGAACTGACAAAGTAAACTGGGCGCTGCACCATCTTCTTCTGCTTATCTTCTTGTGGCTGTACTGATCCATCCTTGTCGGGACCAGAGCTTGTCGGGGAAGCCCCCTGCTTGTCGCTGGATGTGCTTGCCGCGGCCGCTGGATCATCATCTGCCTCCCTTTCCGCTACTAACGCAGCACTAACCACTTGATTGGTTGCCGCTAGATATAGCAACAACTTCTCTTGTGGCCTAGGTGCGACAAGTATTGGAGTGGAGGACAGATATCTCTTCAAGTCTTGCAGCGCAGCCTCCACTTCCAGAGTCCATTTCATTGGACTTGCCTTTTTCAAAATTTTGAAAAACGGCAGGGCGCGCTCAGCAGACTTAGAGATGAACCTGCTGAGAGCAGCTAGGCAGCCGACAAGCCTTCGTACATCCTTGACGCGCTTCGGTGCTTCGATCTGCTCAATGGCCTTGATCTTGCCGAGGTTGGCTTCGATCCCCCACTGAGATACAAAGAACCCGAGAAGCTTGCCGGAAGGAACTCCAAACATCCACTTCTCGGGGTTGAGCTTGAGGTTGATCTTGCGTAGATTTGCAAAGGTCTCGTCCAAATCTTGGATCAGAGTTGCTCCGTCTTTGCTCTTGACCACTATGTCATCCATGTAAGCTTCTACATTTCTGTGCAACTGTGGCTCAAAAGCTTCGTGAACTACCCTTGCAAATGTAGAACCAGCATTCTTCAATCCGAAAGGCATCCGTACAAAACAGTACGTGCCACATGGAGTAATGAATGCGGTTTTCTGTTCATGCTCTTCTGCCATGAAGATCTGATGATATCCTGAGTATGCATCAAGAAATGAAAGCAAATCACATCCGGCCGTGGAGTCGACAATCTGGTCAATGCGCGGCAAGGGAAATGGATCTTTGGGACAAGCTTTATTAACATCAGTGAAGTCAATACAAAGCCTCCATTTCCCATTCGCTTTGCGCACGACTACAGGATTGGCCAGCCACGTTGGATGGAGCACTCCTCTGACCAGGCCTGCTGCTTCCAACTTCTTGATCTCTTCAGCAATGAATTCTTGTTGCTCCACTGCTTGTTTCCTGACTCTCTGCTTGACGGGCCGCGCGTGAGGGCAGACGGCAAGGTGGTGCTCAATTACTTTCCTGGGAACACCGGGGATGTCAGATGGTTGCCATGCAAACACATCGACATTCGCCCGCAGGAAAGCAACGAGCGCGCTTTCCTATTTAGGGTCAAGCGTGGCACTGATGGTGAAGGTACCACCAGTGCCGTCCTCCTTGGCGGCCACTTTCTTGGTCTCTGGTGAAGCTGTCTTTGCCTTCTTACACTTGCCGGTGGAGCTCGATGGTGCGTCCTCGACGGTAGCGCAGCACTCCGAAGAGGTGCGCTTGCCAGAGTGGGCATCAGAGCTGTTCTTGTCGTACTTAGTCTTCTTCTTCCCCCCGGGAGCTTCAGCGGCAAGTGGTTTGCATTCTGCTGCTGCTGCTGCTTCCCGGTAGATCTTGTCGGTGCAGATAAGGGCATTCTTCTTGTCGCCAGGGACAAAAATGACACTTATCGGACCGGGCATCTTGAGTACGTTGTAGGCGTAGTGAGAGGCTGCCATGAACTTGGCAAGCGCTGGACGGCCGAGTATCCCATTGTAGGGCAATGGGAAATCAGCAACATCAAAGGTGACTCTCTCTGTCCTGAAGTTCAGCTCGCTGCCAAATGTCACTGGCAGTGTGATCTTCCCCTTCGGCTTGCTTCTTCCCGGATTGATTCCTTGGAAGGTACCAGTCTCTTCGAGCTCACTGTCGGGGATCTGGAGCTTCTTGAGCACCACGGAAGAGATCAGATTCAAGCTGGCCCCGCCGTCAACCAGCATCTTTGTGACCTTGAGGTTGTGGATAGTTGGCGAAACCAACATCGGCAAGCACCCGACTGCAGTTATGCGATCAGGGTGATCCTGAACGTCAAAGATGATGGGCGTGCCGGACCACTTCAGAGGCTTGCGCGACTCAACTGATGGTTCTGCTGCATTAACTTCCCGCACCCAATGTTTGAGCTGGCGGTGCGAAGTATGCAGAGAAGCACCGCCGTCGATGCACAAAACCTCTGTTGCTTTCTGAAACTCCTGCTCGTCGGTCTCATCCTCATCCATCTCTTCATCTTCGTCTTCATCTTCGTCCTTATCGCGGCCGCGGGGAGGCCTGTCTCCTTGCCGCTGCTTGGCCTTGCCGCGGCGTCCTCCCCGGCCGGGACGCTTCTTGCCGGATCCTCCGCCACCTTCCTGGGCCTTCTCCTTGTCTCGCTGCTCGTATTCAGCTTTCTGCAGTTCTACAATCTGCTCAACTTTCTTGCAAGTCTAGAGATCATGGCCCTTGGTGCGGTGGATCTTGCAGTACTGCTTGCCGGAGCCGTCCTGCTTGTCGGCGGCCACCACAGCCTCGCCGGAGTTACCAGCTTTGGCCTTCTCGGCGCCACCCCCGTTGCCGGATTGCTCGACGACTAGTACATCTTTAGCTTTCCTCTTCCTGTTGTTCCGCCTCCGGTTTTTCCTTGCCGAGGCGGCATCTTCACTGTCAGACCCTTCTGCTCCTGCATTCTCTCCGGGGAGTTTCCTCCCCTCTTCAGCACGTGCACACCTGTCGGCCAGGGCATATAGCTCGCTGACATCTCTGATTTTGCACATCGCCATCTCCTCCCTCATCCTGCGATTACGCACGTTCTGGTGGAACGCGCTAATAACCGCGGCAGGGTGGACGTCTGGGATGTTGCGCTGCACTTGGCTGAATCTTTGAATATACTTGCGTAGGGGCTCTCCTTCCTTCTGGGCGAGCAGATGGAGATCGCTTTCCTGGCCATGGGGCTTGTGGCCGCCTGTGAAGGCGCCGACAAACTGATGGCACAGGTCCGCCCATGAGGAGATGGAGTCGTCCGGCAAGTGCATGAGCCACGATCTGACATTGGGCTTGAGCACCAGTGGGAAGTAGTTGGCGAGGATCTTCTCATCGCGCCCCCCGTCGCCTGCACTGCGATGGTGTAGACGCTGAGGAACTCCGACGGATGTATCCTGCCATCGTACTTCTCGGGTACATCTGGCTTGAAGTTCTTGGTACTGGGCCACTGGACTTGCCGCAGCTCACGGGTGAACGCAGGGCAACCTGCCGCGTACGGCAAGTCGCCTGGTTCCCCTGGCGCATGCATGTCGACAGTGGGCCAGCGTTCTGTTCTGATCGACGCCGCGCCTCTCTTCGACGTTCGATTCGAGTGCGAGCATCCTCTTGCTGGCGTTCTTGAAGAACTTGGCGCTGATCACGACGAGCTCGTGGATCTGACGACGCCGTGGAGTCGGTGTCGAGATTGACCCGGCGAGTCGGCGATCTTGGCCTTCGGGGCAGGGAGTGCACGGTTGTCGCACCCCCACCAGTCTTGTCGCCATCGGCTTGCGCTTGGACGTCTTGCCGCGGCTTCGACGTAGTCGGTTGCCGGGGAGTGTCGCCGTTAGCGAAGCCGATGAGGCTCTGGATGGTGGCCCTCCAGTCGTCGATCTTGTCTGGCACTGGAGGGTAATCTAGAAGCAGTTGGGCTCAGGCCAATGCTTCTTCGGGAGTCTTGGGTGGCGGCGGCGAACGGCGTGAGGAGCAAGATATGCTCGCACTTCTAACAGTGTTAGAAGGAGCAGCATCTCGTTCGGGCGACCGTGCCGTGCTCGTGCCAGCATGTTGACGTGCATGCTGATCTTGAGCGTCCCGACATCCACCAGCTTGGCCTTGACCCAACGAGCGTATGGTACCGCGGGTACCCCCGTTGTCGGTCCCGCGCCTCCTGAGATGGGCGCGGTGCGTGTACGGACGCCGAGGTCTGTGCAGCCTTGTCCTTGGACTTGGCAGCATCATGAGCTCCCTCGTCGGTGCCCGTTCCTCCGCCGGCGTCTACCCCACCGCCCGTTTGCTCCGGTGGCGGTGGGATCGATGCGGACGGTCCAGCCACCTCCGAAGCCTTCTTCTTCGGTGGCATATCGATGAAGATGTTGATGCAGCGCGCGCGAACGCCGGATCAGGTTCGCACAACCTCGACGCCCCCCTACCTGGCGCGCCAAAGATGTCGTGGGAAACGAACACCTATGGGGCAGGGCCCTTTTCGGTCCGGCAAGGGAGCGGAGAGCGCACGAAGAGCAGATTGAGGCAGAGCACGCGAGGGATTTTACCCAGCTTTGGAGCTCTCCGGAGAGATAAAACTCCTACTGCTGCTTTGTAGTGGTATTATGTTCTTGCTCAAGAGCGTGAGCGTTCTGTAGTTTCGAATGAGTCGAACCCCCTCTACGTTGCGCATGGGCCTCCTTTTATAGGCTAAAGGGGTCATCGACAGGTGGCAACGCAGAGAGGGGTATAAATGTAAAAAGAGGGTTGGTACAACTGCCTCTACAGTGTACTCTACCTAACTCTGACGGCAGGGGACAAGGGCATTTAATGCCCGTCCGGTCGCCCAAACAGTGCAGAAAATGACCGTTTGGGGCGCCACCGCCTGCCACGATGGCCTTCTCGTCATCTCCACTTGTCACCTCGCACCGCTTGGCTGCACAGCGCCCCGCCACGTGCTCCTAGGATGGTCCTGTGGCGACACGTCGACGAATGCGCTGGAGCATGGGCGCAGAGCGGTGGCTATGCCGCGGCAAGTGCCTTGCCGCGGTCGTTGTCTCGCCACACCCGAGAGCTTGTCGCTCGTCGGGCCTTGCCAGGACGCGCGGCGTGTCGCGGCAAGTTCTTCGCAGTGCCTTGGTTGGCCTTCTCGGCAAGCTCCTCTTGCCGGGGCCTTGTCCTTCCCGGAGAGCTACTCTTGCCGGATTCTTGTCTTCTTAGTTAAAACACTTTGTTCTTGAATGGCATCAATGAGAGCTACGGAGAATCTTGGCGGACGTCCGGCAAGCCCTGCCGCGGGTGCTGCGACTGCCCGTGCACAAGTTTGGGATACTAAGGTACCCCTACTTTAGTACACCGACAGACTGCCACTCATAAGGAAGACAATCAGAAAATAAATCATGCTCCGACTTCATCACATAACAGTTCACCATACGTGCATGCTTCGGGGATCACAAACCTTAACACAAGTATTTCTACCAATCCATAATTACTCACTAGCATGACTCTATTATCAGCATATTTATATCACAAAACTATTGCAAGGAATTAAACATATCATATTCTGTGATCTACTAGTTTTATGTAGGATTTTATGACTAACCATGTGTATGACCAATTCCTGTTGACTCTCTAAATAGTTATAAGTGAAGCAAGAGAGTTTAATTCTTTCTAAAAAAATATGCCCACGCTATAACAAATATAAGTGAAGCAAAATAGAATTCTATAAATGGTGGTTTTCTATGTGTAAAGAAACAGGCAATCCAAACTTCAAATGATATAAGTGAAGCACATGAAGCATTCTATAAAGTCATACTCAAAAGATATAAGTGAAGTGCAAAGAGAATTCTATAAATCAACCAAGGACTATCTCATACCATCATGGTGTATTATTAAAAGAAAAATAAAAAGAACACGATCCTCCAAGATTTACATATATCATGTGATGAATAAAAATATAGCTCCAAGTAAAATTACCAATGATCGTTAGAAGAAAGAGGGGATGCCTTCCGGGGCATCCCCCAGCTTAGTTTCTTGGGAGTCCTTGAATATTACCTTGGGGTGCCTCGGGCATCCCCAAGCTTAGGCTCTTTCCTTCATCCATCGTGATCTCACCCAACACTTGAAAACTTCAATCACACAAAACTTAACAAAAACCCTTGTGAGATCCGTTAGTCTAATAAAACAAATCACCACTTTAAGTACTGTTGCAAACTCATTCATATTTCATTTTTGCATTGTAGCTACTATATTATAACTTCTATGGCTTATACCACTGATAAAAACGATAGTTTCATCAAAACTAGCAAAACAATGCATTAAAAACAGAATCTGTCTTAAACGGGATAGTCTGTAGCAATCTGAACATCTACCATACTTCTGTAACTCCAAAAATTCTGAACAATTAGGAAAAAAATAAACAATTTGTATAGAAGTACTGTGCAAAACGTTTCAGAACCGTCTGACTTTCCAGTAAAAATGTAAATTCACGTGCTACAGCCAAAGTTTCTTTTTTGCACCGCGCAAACCAAACAAGCAATCCAATCATCCTAAAGGAAAATCTTGGCACGTTATTTTATAATACAATGGATTGGTGCAAGGGGATAATTATTTTTGTTTAAAAGTTTCTATAATTAATATTCACAAAGTTTCCATGGGCATGAACAAAGTTAAAGGCTAGCTCCCACTTTCATAATGCTCGTCGCTCTCACTTTCACTTTCCTTTTTGTGAAGTTTTAAGTTCCCCTCTATATTTTTTTGTTTTTAAACTTTATAAAAGCACTCAACAGAAATAAATTAGTCTATAAAACGTCCGGGTTGTCTCCCTGGCAGCGCTTTCTTTAAATCCATTAAGCTAGGCATATAGTCCTCAAGTAATGGATCCACCCGGATCCCAAGGTATATCAAAGCCAATTTTAATTAACAATGATTTGTATTTTAGTAGTGAGCACAAAGCAACATATATCATGCAACAATGAAGTCTAACTCTCTTCCTATGCATTGGCATGTCATAAAAGAACAATTCATGCACACAAAGTAAAGGCCAATGCACAGTATAAATAGTTTCTTGCAATTTTATCATATTGGAAACATAGAGAGGCGGAGATGTAGTTCCTGTCTCATAATAATTGCAAGTAGGAGCAGCAAGCACATGCATATTACATTCATCAAAATTATCATGTGCAACGGTAAAAGGCAACCCATCAATATAATCCTTAATAAGAACAAACTTCTCCGATATAGTGTAGTTTGGAGAATTCAAAAAGATAATAGGACTATCATGTGTGAGTGCAATAGTAACAATTTCATTCTTAACATAAGGAACTATAGCAATTTCATCTCCATAAGCATCATTCATATTGGCATCATGGCCACAAGCATAGCAAGCATCAAGTTCATCAAAAAGGGATATTTCAAACGAATTAAAGGGGTCATAGCAATTATCATAGCAATCACCCTTCGGTAAGCATGAAGGGAAATTAAAAAATGTATGAGTTGAAGAATTACTCTCATTAGAAGGTGGGCACGGGTAGCTAATCCGCTCTTCCTCCTTCTGTTCTTCGCTCTCCTCATCATCTTTTTCATCCAATGAGCTCACAATTTCAGCATTTTCTTCTTCCATAGATTCCTGCAAAATATTAATCTCTTCTTGGACAGCGGAGACTTTCTCAATAAACGCATCAATATTGGCATTGTATTCATAATTCTCATAGCAATATTTAAGTATAGCAAAATTTTCAGACCTATAAACATCATCATCAAAAGCTTCATACTTTTCAAACAAAGATTCAATTTCATAAGCACCCTTAAAAGCAACGAATTCTTATATTCGTTTCACATCATAGTAATCATAAATACCATTAGCATAAGAAGCCAAGGTTTGATTAGCATTAAATTTACATGAAAAGGGAAGGTGTGGAGCCTTCATCCTAGAGCAACAAGTATAATCCTAGAGCAACAAGTATAATCATATCTCAAGCATAGTTCCCGAGCATACCAATGCAACATATGAATTTGATCTCATAATAGTTTCCCTTTTTGAGTCAAGCAATAATCCCTAAAGTATTCACGTTGATCCAACGTGTCTCCCATTACATAATTGAATGGGGTTTTCTCAGGATTATTAAAGTAGTGCATAATATCTTTCACATAATGAGCATCGAGGGTTTTAGGAGGTTCCCCATCTCCATGAGTAGCAAGTACACCTAATTTTTTTGGTATTTTGTGTTCCATATCCATAACTAAAGATAGAGAACAACTTAGAACAGCAAACAAAATCTACTTACTGATAAAGCAAACAAGCACACACGAGAATATTCACACCATGCTATTGCTCCCCGGCAACGGCGCCAGAAAAAGGTCTTGATAACCCACAAGTATAGGGGATCAATTGTAGCCTCTTTCGATAAGTAAGAGTGTCGAACCCAACGAGGAGCTAAAGGTAGAACAAATATTCCCTCAAGTTCTATCGACCACCGATACAACTCTACGCACGCTTAACATTCGCTTTACCTAGAACAAGTATGAAACTATAAGTACTTTATAGGTGTGATAGGATAGGTTTGCAAGATAATAAAGAGCACGTAAATAAAAACTAGGGGCTGTTTAGATAAAGACACAACTAAATTAGTTTTAGTAGAGAGCTTTTTGTCACAAGAAAGTTATTTGTCCCGAGGCAATCGATAACTAGACCGGTAATCACTATTGCAATTTTATATGAGGGAGAGGCATAAGCTAACATACTTTCTCTTCTTGGATAATATGCACTTATGATTGGAACTCAAGCAAGCATCCGCAACTACTAAAGATCATTAAGGTAAAACCCAACCATAGCATTAAAGTATCAAGTCCTCTTTATTCCCATATGCCATGACCCACTTATCTGTGTTTCTATTTCAGTCACTCACGCAACACTGACAATAAGCAAACCCTGAACATATTGCAAACCCTATAGTGGGGATCAATCATGCTTGCGCGACACAGGGAGCACCATAGGACAGCACCAATAATAAAACATGCAACTCAACCTAATCACGATCATCAATCAACCCATAGGACAAAATGGATCTACTCAAACATCATAGGATAGCCATACATCATTGGGAAATAATATATAGCGTTGAGCACCATGTTTAAGTAGAGATTACAGTGGGGAGAAGAAGTGTTACACCGCTGCATCGAGGGGGAGAGAGTTGGTGGTGACGACGGCGAAGTTGTTGGTGTAGATTGTCGTCACGATGATGGCCCCGGCGGCGTTCCGGTGCCACCGGGAGAGAGAGGGAGAGAGCCCCCCTTATTCTTCTTCTTCTTCCTTGACCTCCCCCTAGATGGGAGGAGGGTTTCCCCTCTGGTCCTTGGCCTCCATGGCGGCGAAGGGGCGGGAGCCCCTCCGAGATTGGATCTCTTTCTATTTCTTTCAGTTTATGCGCTCCCAGATTTTGGCCTTTCACCATTTCTTAAATTCCCGAAGATCCGTAACTCCGATTGGGATAAAAATTTAACACGATTTATATTCGGATATTAGCTTTCTTTCGGCGAAAGAAGGGCCCCGACCGCCTTACGAAGTGGCCACGTGGGTCAGGGGCGCGCCCTACCCCCTGGGGCGCGCCCCCTGTCTCGTGGACAATACATGTTATATATACTATACATGTTATATGATATGATTAAAGTCGGGTCGGCACAGAGAGTACCCGCGAGTGATTCACGACTGGGGGCTGAAAGGACATTTTTCCTGATGTCCCCCTGAGTGATCTTTTGTGGCGGAACGACAGGGCAGGTTGGCACCACCTAGGAGAGAGGTGGGCCTGGTCCCTGGTCAGTGTCCATGGTTACTTCATCATAACACGCTTAACGAGATTGGGTATTCGATCTGAGTTGGTTGTTGGCCTTTTCACACTAACCGCCATGTAGGACAAATTATGGGCACTCGGCGTCGTAGGTTCCTTCCAAAAATGATCCAGATGTCACAGTTCAGAGATGCGGGTTGATTGTTGGGTGGGTCCATGTAAGCATCTACTTTGTATAAAGAGGTAGCCAGGTCTGGTCCCCAGCTAGTCACGCAACGTGCACGAGTGCAAAGGGTGATGGGCCCAAGACACTTGAGCACCTAGGATTTAGACCGGCATGCTGACCTCTCTAGAGAGCCTAGGTAGGGCTACGACATGTTGATCTTCCAAGGCCAGGCATTACCCAGGAAAGTGTGTCCGACCAGAGGTGATTGAGTGTACCGGGTAATGTGGTGCACTGATACGTCTCCAACGTATCTATAATTTTTGATTGCTCCATGCTACTTTATCTACTGTTTTGGACTATATTGGGCTTTGTTTTCCACTTTTATATTATTTTTGGGACTAACCTGTTAACCGGAGGTCCAGCCCAAAATTGCTGCTTTTTGCCTATTTCACTGTTTCGAAGAAACGGAGTCCAAACGGAATGAAACCTTCGGGAACGTGATTTTCTCACCGAACGTGATCCAGGAGACTTGGACCCTACTCCAAGAAGTGCCAGAGGCGGTCACGAGGGTGGAGAGCGCCCCCCATGGGCACGCCCCCTACCTCGTGGGCCCCCTGCTGCTCCACCGACGTACTCCTTCCTCCTATATATACCTACGTATCCCCAAACGATCAGAACAGGAGCCGAAAACCTAATTCCACCACCGCAACCTTTTGTATCCACGAGATCCCATCTTAGGGCCTGTTCCGGAGCTCCGCCGGAGGGGGCATCCACCATGGAGGGCTTCTACATCAACACCATAGCCCCTCCGATGAAGTGTGAGTAGTTTACTTCAGACCTTCGGGTCCATAGCTAGTAGCTAGATGGCTTCTTCTCTCTGTTTGGATCTCAATACAATGTTCTCCCCCTCTCTTGTGGAGATCTATTCGATGTAATCTTCTTTTTGCGGTGTGTTTGTTGAGACCGATGAATTGTGGGTTTATGATCCAGTATTATCTATGGAAAATATTTGATTCTTCTCTGAATTCTTTTATGTATGATTGAGTTATCTTTGCAAGTCTCTTCGAATTATCCTTTTTGGTTTTGCCAACTAGATTGGTAGTTTTTGCAATGGGAGAAGTGCTTAGCTTTGGGTTCAATCTTGTGGTGTCCTTACCCAGTGACAGAAAGGGTTGCAAGGCACGTATTGTATTGTTGCCATAGAGGATAACAAGATGGGGTTTTTATCATATTGCATGAATTTATCCCTCTACATCATGTCATCTTGCTTAAGGCGTTACTCTGTTTTTAACTTAATACTCTAGATGCATGCTGGATAGCGGTCGATGAGTGGAGTAATAGTAGTACATGCAGAATCGTTTCGATCTACTTGTCTTGGACGTGATGCCTATATACATGATCATTACCTAGATATGCTCATAACTATGCTCAATTCTGTCAATTGCTCAACACTAATTTGTTCACCCACCGTAGAATATCTATGCTCTTAAGAGAAGCCACTAGTGAAACCTATGGCCCCCGGGTCTATTCTCATCATATCAATCTCTATCGCTTTATTTACTTGCTTTGTTTTTACTTTGCCTTTTACTTTTTACTTTGCATCTATCTATCAAAAATACCAAAAATATTATTTATCATCTCTATCAGATCTCACTCTTGTAAGTGACCGTGAAGGGATTGACAACCCCTAATCACGTTGGTTGCGAGTAGCTATAGTTTTGTGTAGGTAAGAGGGACTTATGCGTGGTCTCCTACTGGATTGATACCTTGGTTCTCAAAAACTGAGGGAAATACTTATGCTACTTTGATGCATCATCCTCTCCTCTTCGGGGAAACCCAATGCAGTGCTCAAGAGGTAGCAAGAAGAATTTCTGGCACCGTTGCCGGGGAGGCTCACGCAAGCAAGTCAACCATACCAAGTACCCATTGCAATCCCTATCTCTCGCATTACATTATTTGCCATTTGCCTCTCGTTTTCCTCTCCCCCACTTCACCCTTGCCGTTTTATTCGCCCTCTCTTTTCCAACCTCCTCCTCTCTTTTCTGTTTGCCTTTTTCCCGTTGCCTTTCTGTTTGCTTGTGTGTTGGATTACTTGTTGCCATGGCGCAAGATAATACCAAATTGTGTGATTTCTCGAATACCAATAATAATGATTTCCTTAGTACTCCGATTGCTCCTCTTAATAATGATGAGTCTTGTGAAATCAATACCGCTTTGTTGAATCTTGTTATGAAAGATCAATTCGACGGCCTTCCTAGTGAAGATGCCGCTACTCATCTAAACAATTTTGTCGATTTGTGTGATATGCAAAAGAAGAAAGATACGGATAACAATATTGTCAAATTGAAGTTATTTCCATTTTCACTTAGAGATCGTGCTAAAGTTTGGTTTTCATCTTTGCCTAAAAATAGTATTGATTCTTGGAACAAGTGCAAAGATGCTTTTATCTCTAAGTATTTTCCTCCCGCTAAGATTATCACTCTCAGGAACAATATCATGAATTTTAAACAACTTGATCATGAGCATGTTGCCCAATCTTGGGAAAGAATGAAATTAATGCTTCGCAATTGCCCTACTCATGGTTTGAATTTATGGATGATCATACAAAATTTTTATGCCGGATTGAATTTTGCTTCTAGAAATATTTTAGATTCGGCCGCGGGAGGCACATTTATGGAAATTATGTTAGGAGATTCTACCAAATTGCTTGATAATATTATGGCTAATTATTCTCAATGGCACACCGAAAGATCTTCTGGTAAAAAAGTGCATGCTATAGAAGAAATTAATGTTTTGAGTGAAAAGATGGATGAACTTATGAAGATGTTTGCTCCTAAAAATACTCCTCTTGATCCCAATGATATGCCTTTATCTACTTTGCTTGAGAATAATAATGAATCTATGGATGTGAACTTTTTGGTAGGAATAGTTTTGGAAACAACACGTATAGAGGGAATTTTAATCGTAGGCCTTATCCTAGTAATCCTTCTAATAATTATGGAAATTACTACAACAACTCTTATGGAAATTTTAATAAGATGCCCTCTGAATTTGAGAGTAGTGTTAAAGAGTTTATGAATTCACAAAAGAATTTTAATGCTTTACTTGAAGAGAAATTGCTTAAAGTTGATGATTTGGCTAGGAACGTTGATAGAATTTCTCTTGAAATTGATTCTTTAAAGCTTAGATCTATTCCTCCTAAGCATGATTTCAATGAGTCTCTCAAAGCCATGAGAATTTCCATTGATGAGTGCAAAGAAAGAACCGCTAGGATGCGTGCTTCCAAAGATGCCTTTATTAAAGCGTGTTCTTCCAATTCCTATGAAAATCAAGATGAAGATCTAAAAGTTATTGATGTGTCCCCCCTTAAATCTTTGTTTTGCAATATGAATCTTGATGAAACTGAATATGATCTTCCTTTACCTATAAGGCATTCTAAGAATTCGGAGTTTCTAGACCTTGATGATGAAATTGATGAAAGTGGGATTGAAATAAATAAAAACCGAGATGTTGCCAAACCCACTATATTGGATCTCAAGGAATTTAATTATGAAAATTGCTCTCTGATTGGTTGTATTTCCTTGTTGCAATTCGTGCTAGATTCTCCTCATGCTTATAGTCAAAATAAGGCCTTTACCGAACACATTGTTGATGCCTTGATGCAATCTTATGAAGAAAAACTTGAGTTGAAAGTTTCTATCCCTAGAAAACTCTATGATGAGTGGGAACCTACTATTAAAACTAAAATTAAATATTATGAGTTTCATGCTTTGTGTGATTTGGGTGCTAGTGTCTCTACTATTCCCAAAGCTTTGTGTGATTTGCTAGATTTCCGTGATTTTGATGATTGCTCTCTAAACATGCATCTTGCGGATTCCACTATTAAAAGACCTATGGGAAGAATTCATGATGTTATTATTGTTGCAAATAGGAATTATGTGCCCGTAGATTTTATCGTTCTTGATATAGATTGCAATCCTTCATGTCCTATTATTCTTGGTAGACCTTTCCTTAGAATGATTGCTGCAATTATTGATATGAAGGAAGGGAATATTAGATTCCAATTTCCCTTAAAGAAGGGCATGGAATACTTCCCTAGAAAGAAAATAAAATTACCATATGAATCTATCATGAGAGCCACTTATGGATTGCCTACCAAAGATGGCAATACCTAGATCTATCCTTGCTTTTATGCCTAGCTAGGGGCGTTAAACGATAGCGCTTGTTGGGAGGCAACCCAATTTTATTTTGTGTTTTTTGTTTTTGCTTCTGTTTAGGAATAAATAATCCATCTAGATTATGTATGGATGTTGTTTTATCTTTTAATTAGTGTTTGTGCCAAGTAAAACCTATAGGATAACCTACGATGATAGTTGATTTGATTCTGTTGAAAAACAGAAACTTTGCACGCACGAATATAACTTTGTTAAATCACAGGAACTTGATTTTGCGTTGATTCTTTTTGCTGCTGTTCAATAAACGAATTGTACAGGACTTCCTATTTTGGTAGAAGTTTTAGAGTTCCAGAAGTTTGTGTTAGTTACAGATTGCTACAGACTGTTCTGTTTTTGACAGATTCTGTTTTACGTGTGTTGTTTGCTTATTTTGATGAATCTATGGCTAGTAAATAGTTTATAATCCATATAGAAGTTGGAATACAGTAGGTTTAACACCAAAATAAATAAATAATGAGTTCATTACAGTACCTTGAAGTAGTATTTTGTTTTCTTTCTCTAACGGAGCTCACGAGATTTCTGTTGAGTTTTGTGTTGTGAAGTTTTCAAGTTTTGGGTGAATTCTTTTGATAGATTATGGAACAAGGAGTGGCAAGAGCCTACGCTTGGGGATGCCCATGGCACCCCCAAGATAATCCAAGGACACCAAAAATTCAAAGCTTGGGGATTCCCCAGAAGGCATCCCCTCTTTCGTCCACTTCCATCGGTAATTTACTTGGAGCTATATTTTTATTCACCACATGATATGTGTTTTGCTTGGAGCGTCTTGTATTATTTGTGTCTTTGCTTGTGAGTCTACCACAATCATCCTTGATGTACACACCTTTTGAGAGAGCCATACATGAATTGGAATTTGTTAGAATACTCTATGTGCTTCACTTATATCTCTTGAGCTTGATAGTTTTGCTCATAGTACTTCACTTATATCTTTTGAGCGTGATAATTTTTTTTTGAGGGCTTGAGCGTGATAATTTTTGCTCTAGCGCTTCACTTATATCTTTTAGAGCATGGTGGTGAATTTGTTTTAAAGATACTATTGATCTCTCATGCTTCACTTAGATTATTTTGAGAGTCGTTAATAGCATGGTAATTTGCTTAATGTTAATATACTTGGTATTCAAGATATGTGAAACTTTCTTTTGAGTGAATTGAATACTAAGATAGGTTTGATGCTTGATAATTGTTTTGAGATATGGAGGTGATAATATAAAAGTCGTGCTAGTTGGGTGATTATGAATTTGAGAAATATTTGTGTTGAAGTTTGCAAGTCCCGTAGCATGCACGTATGGTTAAAGTTGTGTAACAAATTTGAAACATGAAGTGTACCTGGCTTGTGCATCCTTATGAGTGGCGGTCGGGGACGAGCGATGGTATTTTCCTACCAATCTATCCCCCTAGGAGCATGCGCGTAGTACTTGATTTTTGATGACTTCTAATTTTTTGCAATAAGTATATGAGTTCTTTTGACTAATGTTGAGTCCATGGATTATACACACTGTCACCTTTCCGCCTTTGCTAGCCTCTTCGGTACCGTGCATTGTCCTTTCTCACCTTGAGAGTTGGAGCAAACTCCGCCGATGCATCCAAACCCCGTGATACAATACGCTCTATCACACATAAACCTCCTTATATCTTCCTCAAAACAGCCACCATACCTACCTATTATGGCATTTCCATAGCCATTCCGAGATATATTGCCATGCAACTTCCACCATCATCATCATGACATACATTACTTTGGTCATATTGCCATCGCATGATCATGTAGTTGACATCGTATTTGTGGCAAGGCCACCATGCATTATTTTTCATACATGTCACTCTTGATTATTGCACCATCCCGGTACACCGCCGGAGGCATTCATATAGAGTCATATCTTGTTCTAAGTTTCGAGTTGTAATCCTTATGTTGTAATCAATAGAAGTGTGATGATCATCATTATTAGAGCATTGCCCAAAAAGAAAAAAAGAAAGGCCAAAAGAAAAAAAGGAAAGGCCCAAAAAAAAGAAAAAAAAGAAAAAAAAGGGCAATGCTACTATCTCTTTTTCCACACTTGTGCTTCAAAGTAGAACGTTGTTCTTCATGTAGTGAGTCTCATATATTGTGCTTCAAAGTAGCACCTTGTTCTTCATGTAGTGAGTCTCATAAGTTGTCTTTTTATACTAGTGGGAATCTTTCATTATCGAACTTGGCTTGTATATTCCTATGATGGGCTTCCTCAAATGCCCTAGGTCTTCATGAGAAAGCAAGTTGGATGCACACCCTCTAGTTTTCTTTTGTTGAGCATTCATAGCTCTAGTGCATCCGTTGCATGGAAATCCCTACTCCTCATGTTGACATCAATTGATGGGCATCTCCATAGCCCGTTGATTAGCCTCGTCAATGTGAGACTTTCTCCTTTTTTTGTCTTCTCCACACAATCCCCATCATCATATTCTATTCCACCCATAGTGCTATATCCATGGCTCACGCTCATGTATTGCGTGAAGGTTGAAAAAGTTTGAGATCATTCAAGTATGAAACAATTGCTTGGCTTGTCATCGGGGGTATAGAAGTTGGGAACATCTTTGTGTGACGAAAATGAAGCATAGCCTAACTATATGATTTTGTAGGGATGAACTTTCTTTTGCCATGTTATTTTGAGAAGACATGATTGCTTTGATTAGTATGCTTGAAGTATTATTATTTTTGTGTCAATATGAACTTTTGTCTTGAATCTTTCGGATCTGAATATTCATGTCACAATTAAGAAGTTTTACATTGAAATTATGCCACAGTATCACTCCGCATCAAAAATTCTTTTTTTTTATCATTTACCTACTCGAGGACGAGCAGGAATTAAGCTTGGGGATGCCTGATACGTCTCCAACGTATCTATAATTTTTGATTGCTCCACGCTACTTTATCTACTGTTTGGACTATATTGGGCTTTATTTTCCACTTTTATATTATTTTTGGGACTAACCTATTAACCGGAGGCCCAGCCCAGAATTGCTGTTTTTTTGCCTATTTCAGTGTTTCGAAGAAATGGAATATCAAACGGAGTCCAAACGGAATGAAACCTTCGGGAACGTGATTTTCTCACCGAACGTGATCCAGGAGACTTGGACCCTACTCCAAGAAGTGCCAGAGGCGGTCACGAGGGTGGAGGGCGCGCCCCCTACCTCGTGGGCCCCCTGCTGCTGCACCGACGTACTCCTTCCTCCTATATATACCTACGTATCCCCAAACGATCAGAACAGGAGCCAAAAACCTAATTCCACCGCACCAACCTTCTGTATCCACAAGATCCCATCTTGGGGCCTGTTCCGGAGCTCCGCCGGAGGGGGCATCCACCACGGAGGGCTTCTACATCAACACCATAGCCCCTCCGATGAAGTGTGAGTAGTTTACTTCAGACCTTCGGGTCCATAGCTAGTAGCTAGATGGCTTCTTCTCTCTTTTTGGATCTCAATACAATGTTCTCCCCCTCTCTTGTGAAGATCTATTCGATGTAATCTTCTTTTTGTGGTGTGTTTGTTGAGACCGATGAATTGTGGGTTTATGATCCAGTATTATCTATGGAAAATATTTGATTCTTCTCTGAATTCTTTTATGTATGATTGAGTTATCTTTGCAAGTCTCTTAGAATTATCCTTTTTGGTTTGGCCAACTAGATTGGTAGTTCTTGCAATGGGAGAAGTGCTTAGCTTTGGGTTCAATCTTGCGGTGTCCTTACCCAGTGACGGAAAGGGTTGCAAGGCACGTATTGTATTGTTGCCATGGAGGATAACAAGATGGGCTTTTTATCATATTGCATGAATTTATCCCTCTACATCATGTCATCTTGCTTAAGGCGTTACTCTGTTTTTAACTTAGTACTCTAGATGCATGCTGGATAGCGGTCGATGAGTGGAGTAATAGTAGTAGATGCAGAATTGTTTCGATCTACTTGTCTTGGACTTGATGCCTATATACATGATCATTACCTAGATATGCTCATAACTATGCTCAATTCTGTCAATTGCTCAACAGTAATTTGTTCACCCACCGTAGAATATCTATGCTCTTGAGAGAAGCCACTAGTGAAACCTATGTCCCCCGGGTCTATTCTCATCATATCAATCTCTATCACTTTATTTACTTGCTTTGTTTTTACTTTGCCTTTTACTTTTTACTTTGCATCTATCTATCAAAAATACCAAAAGTATTATTTATCATCTCTATCAGATCTCACTATCGTAAGTGACCGTGAAGGGATTGACAACCCCTAATCGCGTTGGTTGCGAGTAGCTATCGTTTTGTGTAGGTACGAGGGACTTGTGCGTGGTCCCCTACTAGATTGATACCTTGGTTCTCAAAAACTGAGGGAAATACTTACGCTACTTTGCTGCATCATCCTCTCCTCTTCGGGGAAATCCAACGCAGTGCTCAAGAGGTAGCATGCCCCCCTGCTGGGAAGTAATATATTCAAATAGTCGTGTCCATGGTAACAGGACAACTTGGAGTTGTATTCTAACCTCTTACAACTAAAGTTGGATACTTGGTAAAATACACCCAGATAAGTGATAGATACAACTCGGGGATTGCTTTCTCACAAGGAGACGATGAGAGAATCTCCGGGTAGGATTATTGCGATACGTTGATACTTGTTACCATATAAGCTACTCTCTTCTACTGCTTCAATATGGTGGCTGCCAGAAGACATAGTCTTCGATAGGATGTGTTTTCTCCCCCTTTATTTTGGCATTCTGCAGTTTAGTCCATAGGTACTACCATACCTTTGATACTGATGCATATGTAGTATAGTTCTGATGTAAATCTTGTGAGTACTTTGGATGAGTACTCATGGTTGCTTTGCTACCCCCATTTTCCTTTGACCCAGATGTTTGCAACAGATGATGGCGCCACAGATGGAGGTCCCCCCAGTGGAGCATACTACATCGAGATCGACAACCAGGAGTAGTCCGGAGGTCCCAGGCAGGAGGCCTCGCCTTTCGACCTAGTGATGTTGTTTTGCTCAGCCTTCTTAAGGCAGACTTGTCTAGCTATGTATGTACTCAGATAATATTTGCTTTGATGACTTATGTATTTGGGTCCTCGTGATCCCTGTCTTGTAATATAAAAAATTATGTTTATCCTTTGTGTCGTAGAGTTGTCTTGGGATATCTTCCCGTGAGTCTCCAATCTTGATCGTGCATGTTTGCATGTATGATTAGTGCACGATTAAATCGGGGGTGTCACAGCTACTTTCAGTACTTGTAGAGAATACCTTGCTAAAAACCTCTTAGCATTTTCTTCTGCTCCTCATTGGGTTCGACACTCTTACTTATCGAAAGGATTATGATTGATCCCCTATACTTGTGGGTCATCACGCCACTAGGATAAAATGATGGTTTCTTGTTACATTGCATCATATTTACTGTTTATATTATGTCATCTTGTTTATTGCAATGCTCTATTTGTCATGAACGTAATATTTCGAGATGCATACTAGATAGTGGTCTTGAGGTGGAGTATTATTTGTAGATGTAGTTGGATAACGGTCTATATATCACAGACGTAATGCCTATATGAGACAAGACCATGAACGATTATGGTCATAAATATAAAGAGATGTCATTAGTGCCTATGGCCCCCTTGGTCTATTTTCAATTACTAAAAATTTCTGCAAAAATATTAATCTTTGTTATACCATTTCAGTTAATTTATCTTTCTAGTAATTACCATTACCCCGTGCAAGTTAATTTGTAACTAGCAAGACAAGAAGCTCACCAACCTTAGCTTATACAAACACACAACAAAAAGAGAAAGAACTATGGTATCCTCATGGACACTGTTTCGTCGGGGTTTGGCGATTTCACGGTGACTGCCCCCCCCCCCCCCCCCCCCGCCGTCGCCGCCGTTGCGACAGCTCATCCGGGCAACCGTCAGGCAGGCCAACACCATTGCCACATGCAATCCTGGGTTGCATTGTGGACCTATTGCAAATATCATGTTGTGACTATTCACAAAAATTCAGCTCTCGAGCCAACTCGTGAATCAGAAGATAACTAGCGGTGATATATCGAGAAAGGTGGCTAGTGTTGTCGGTGTCAAAACCGGCGGATCTCGGGTAGGGGGTCCCGAACTGCTCGTCTAAGGCTAATGGTAACAGGATGCGGGGGACACAATGTTTACCCAGGTTCGGGCCCTCTCTATGGAGGTAATACCCTACTTCCTGCTTGATTGATCTTGATAATATGAGTACTACAAGAGTTGATCTACCACGAGATCGTAGAGGCTAAACCCTAGAAGCTAGCCTATGATTATGATTATTATTGTCCTACGGACTAAACCCTCCGGTTTATATAGACACCGGAGGGGGCTAGGGTTACACAGAGTCGGTTACAGAGAAGGAGATCTACATATCCGAATTGCGAAGCTTACCTTCCATGCAAAGGAGAGTCCCACCCGGACACGGGACAAAGTCTTCAATCTTGTATCTTCATAGTCCAACAGTCCGGCCAAAGTATATAGTCCGGCTGTCCGAGGATCCCCTAATCCAGGACTCCCTCGGTAGCCCCTGAACCAGGCTTCAATGACAATGAGTCCGGCGCGCAGTTTGTCTTCGGCATTGCAAGGCGGGTTCCTTCTCCGAATACTTCAAGGTAGATTTTGAACACATGAATCATGTCCGGCTCTGCAAAACAAATTCCACGTACCATCGTAGAGAGCACAATATTCCACAAATCTAATCTGCTGACAACTTTTTATAGCGTGACATCACGCCGCGGCCCGGTCATTATACGAACCGTTCTTTCCAGCCTGCTACTGCACATATTGCGAGGCGGTTTTATTGGCATGTCTTGTTAAAGCAGAGATCTTGTCCCCTTATCACAGGATTCTCATCAATATGGGTGTGGGTAACCCAACCGCGCCATCAACGCGGCGCTTGGGGAATAAGCGAGTTTACTAGGCAAGTGGGGAGGCGCGGGATCCCTGCTGCCTCTATAAGGAGATAAGGACTCCCCTTCTTCACCCACGCCTTCTCCTTCCTTTGCTAATCCATTCTCTCTCACTCGAGCTCCAGCGCCCAAGCGTTCATCTTCTCCACCCACAAAGGCCCTCCGAAATTTTCCGGATCAGGAGCAGGAGGCAAGTGGATGGCCTCTATCATCTGGGAGAAGGATATCAAAAAGCTTCGGGCGGCCGGGTATCTGGCCAAGAAAATTAGACATCGTCTCCCGATGGCGTGACAGATCGTCCCTATTCCGGAACCCCGCGAGAGGGTTGTATTCCTCCCTCACTTTGTCCGTGGGCTAGGGTTTCTCCTCCACTCATTCGTTTGCGGCATCATGTATTACTACGGGATCGATTTTCATGATCTATCCCCCAATTCCTTCCTCAACATCTCGACATTCATTGTTGTGTGCGACGCCTTTCTCTGCATCTCGCCACACTTCGGCTTATGGCTGAAGGTTTTTAATGTGAAGCCCAAGGTGGTGAGCGGCGAGCACGCAGAGTGCAGAGGTGACATGCTGAGCGAGATGCCCAACGTCACATGGCCATCAGGTACTTTCAATGATTCCGTCAAAGGGTGGCAATAGCAGTGGTTCTACGTCACTAAACCACGCGGCACAAAATGGGCCGCAGCTCCCGAATTTCGATCTAGAGCTCCCCTGCGGCTTACGTCCTGGCCCAAGAAGGGCCTGAACTTATCTTCGCCCGATGAGTTGTCGGTGCTCCAGACACGTGTCAAGGATATGGAAGACAAGAATATCAGACTTGTCAATGTAGTCCAGGTGATGTTAGTTCGCCGGATTCTTCCTTGTCAACACAGGGCCTGCAATTTATGGGAATTCGACCCGGCCAAGCACCAGACCCTGCTGGAGTTCTTTGGCTCTTCGCACAAGGACATCTGGAAGGTGCTCTTTAAGTCCGGCAAATCATGGACGGACTCAGCCGAGGACTGCAGGTATCAACTGTCCTGTCCTGCAAGTTTGGTAAGTCATTGTACATTGGCAAGTCATACGTTTTATTTGCATAATCCAAGGGAAATGCTTAATGTGTTTTCCACAACTCTCCTAGGGCTGGACGAAGAAGGCGGGGCGGATCTACTGTCCGGCCCCACTGCCAGAAGAACCAGCCGGCCCACTTCTGATGAAGATGCTGTTCCCGGCGCCTTACAAGGCACCAAAGAAGAAGCCCGAGAAGGAGGCCAAAGAGACCAGGGGCAGCTTTCATCGCCGCGGCACTTCGGACACAATATCTGAAGACTCTGATGCCCACTCTGCTTCCGGAGAGGACGAGGAAGAGGAGGAAAACCAATCCCCTCCAGCGAGGGGAAGAAAGAAAAGGACGGCCTCCACACCCTTGGAGGCCGAGTCGCCTAAGAAGGGAAAAACTCCCCTTCCGGAGGAGTCCACCGCCGCTACCGATAGTAGCCCGGAGTGGGATCCCAGGGCCCAGCCCCTGGTGAGATCATGAGTATATAAAACCTGGACACGTTACGCATCCAGACTCACTATTGTATGACGTTTAATCATTGATCCACACCTCTTTCTTTTACAGTCCGGCAAGGTCCCGCACCGAACAATCCTCATCAGAGGATTTACTGGGCTCGATGCTATGGACAGCGGGACATCCCCAAAGGCCCCCTCCCCAAAACACGTGAGTGACACGGAGGCATCCTCCCAGAGGGACCTAGGCCAAGGAGGGGGCGAAAAGACTGTCAAGGCGGTGCCAGGAGGTCAAACTTCAGGGGCCGGACACACGAGAGAAAAGGCTCCCATGGACATTGACGATGGGGGTTATCTCGAATTCGGCCCCCAGCCGGATACACATCCAAAGACCGACACGGCTCCGGAATCAGGCAGGCAGCCTCCCTCGGCTGGAGGGGGAGCGCCTGTTCCAACCAGAGGTGCCGGATACTTTATCAGCGGTGCTGAAGAGCGCCTCCATCGTTGAAGAACATCGTGCCCTTATGGGTGCGGTGATTGAGAAGATTCAGTCCGCTGAGAGTGGGCTGAATGAAGCCTGCATCACCCTTATAACGGGCTTTGAGGTATGTTTGAGGTTTCAAAGAGTGTCATAGTATAGGTAGTAGCCCTTGATACACTGTTCGGCGAAAGAAAGAACCAGAAAGAGGATCAAATATATGTTTGCAGGAGACTCACTTCATGGCATCTCTCACTCTTTTTTTATAAGAAGGCGTCTGTAGCGACTGCCGCCTCTCATATTGCGGAAGTCTCCGGACTGAAGCAGAGTCTTGAGCAGGCCAAAGAAGAACTCGGCCGAGTGAAGAAGCAGTTGGAGGATAACCAAGGTATGCAAAAACCTTGTTCTCATTCAGCATGAATGAATAAGTTAGTACGATGAAAATATTTTTATGATGTGCTCTAGGGGCGACGGCCGAAGTTGAGGCTCTTAAGAAGGTTGTGGCCGAAGCCGAGAAGAAGGCAGCCGCAAAGCAGGCTCTTCACGAAAAGCACGAGGACAGGGTTATTGAAGCTGAGCAAGAGCTCCAAGAGGACGTGAAGAAATGCGAGACCTTGGAGCAGAGTGTAACGAAGAAAGAATCCGAACTTACACAGGCTCGACAAGCCGCATGTGATGCACGGGGGGAAGCCCAAGGCGCCCTGCAGGAAATCCAAGAGGCGAGGAAGATCGCGGCGGGTGAGGGAGTGCTGGATTAGGGGGTCCTCGGGTAGCCGGACTATGTACTTATGCCGGACTGTTGGACTATGAAGATACAAGATTGAAGAGTTCGTCCCGTGTCCGGGTGGGACTCTCCTTTGCATGGAAGGCAAGCTTGGCAGTTTTGATATGTAGATTTCCTTCCCTATAACCGACTCTGTGTAACCCTAGCCCCCTCTGGTGTCTATATAAACTGGAGGATTTAGTCCGTAGGACAAGAACAACCATAATCATAGGCTAGCTTCTAGGGTTTAGCCTCTACAATCTCGTGGTAGATCAACTCTTGTAATACTCATATCATCAAGATCAATCAAGCAGGAAGTAGGGTATTACCTCCATAGAGAGGGCCCGAACCTGGGTAAACATTGTGATTCCCGCCTCCTGTTACCATTAGCCTTAGACGCACAGTTCGGGACCCCCTACCCGAGATTCGCCGGTTTTGACACCGACATTGGTGCTTTCATTGAGAGTTCCACTGTGTCGTCACGGTAAGGCTTGATGGCTCCTTCAATAGTCCACAATGATGCAATCCAGGGTGAGGTTTTCCTCCCTGGACAGATCTTCATATTCGGTGGCATTGCACTGCGGGCCAACTCCCTTGGCCATCTAGAGCAGATCGATAGCTACGCCCCTGGCCATCAGGTCAGGTTTGGAAGCCTGAACTACACTGCCGACATCCGCGGAGACTTGATCTTCGACGGATTCGAGCCCATGACAGGTGCGACGTACAATCACGATGAGAAGGGCTTAGATCTGCCATCGGATGGTGTTCAGGAGAACGCACCTGCAGCTGCCCTGGCCTTAGATCCGGAGCAGATCGTGCCATCCGAGGACGGGTGAATAGACCCCGCCACGGAGGCCGCATACTCATCGGCGATAGAGCCGAACATAGATTTCGCCTCCAATGAGATTTGTGTCGTCGGACCCTCGGACTCGCCTCCGACCAGGGGCTCTGAACTGCGTGCATCCATGCCTATCAAACTTGATTGGGCACCGATCATGGAGTTTACCTCCGGGGACATATTTCAGCACTCGCCCTTGGGCGAGGTGCTAAATTCATTAAAATCTCTCTCCTTGTCAGGAGACTCTTGGCCGAACTATGTCCGGCTTGAGTGGGAAGTGGACGACGAAGAAATTTGTTCCCCACCCACCACCCACTTAATAGGCACTGTCGATGACTTAATTGACATGCTTGATTTCGACTCCGAAGACGTCGACGGTATGGACGACGATGACGGAGAAGAACAGGAACCACCGCCGAAAAGGGCACTGGACAGCCACCTCATCATATGATGTATATATGGGGGACACACCCAAAGAAAGCAATGGCCATGAGGCAACGGAGGATAATCCCCTTGAGAAGCAATCTAAGCGCCGGCGTCAGCGGCGCCGCTCTAAGCCCCGTCATAGCAAATATAGTGATACCGGCACAAGAGACAATAGCACTCCGGATGATGCCAAAGACGAAAGCAATCTCGCCCAGCCAAGCTTCGAGCAAGCCTGACGGGAGGAATGGCAAGCTAGCCCTGATAAACAGGCAATGGATGGAGACTCAGAGGATGACAATTACATGCACCTCTCCTAAGACAAGGTGAGCCTCAGCGACGAAGAATTCATCATGCCGGAGGAACCCATCGAGCAGGAGCGCTTCAAGCACCGGCTTATAGCCACTGCCAAAAGCCTGAAGAAAAAGTAGCAGCAGCTTCAAGCTGATCAAGATCAACTAACTAATAGATGGACTGAGCTCCTGGCAGCCGAGGAATACGGACTCGAGCACCCAACCAAAAGTTACCCAAAGCGCAGGTTGTTACCTCAATTCGAGGAGGAGGCACTAGAGCCTACACTACCAGCGCAAGATGCGGCTGACCGGCCACCTCATGGCCGAGACAAAGCGGCGTATCAGCCCGAACACCAGCCCGCACGCCGTCGCCAAACAAACAAAAACACGATGGCCCGGGGCTACATGCATGACCTGGGAGATGAATTGGAAAACAAAGCAGGACAACCAAGATCGATCTACGGATCACGGGGGCGTGCCCCCATGTGTGATGATGATCTCCACACCGGATATACTAAATAAAAATCTGGCCAGGCCGAATACAACAGACCAGACCCATTCGAACTGCATCGTGATTTAGCCCGGCACAGAGGTGCTGCACACTCCCTATGCTTCAGTGACGAAGTAATGGAGCATGAATTTCCAGAAGGGTTTAAGCCCGTGAATATTGAGCCCTACGATGGGACCACAAACCCCGCGGTATGGATAGAAGATTTCCTTCTCCACATTCACATGGCCCGCGGCGATGATCTACATGCCATCAAGTATCTCCCACTAAAACTCAAGGGACCGTCTCGGCATTGCCTGAATAGTTTGCCGGCAATCTCCATTAGAAGTTGGGAGACCCTGGAAGACGCATTCCTGGATAACTTCCAGATCACTTATGTGCGACCGCTGGATGCTAATGACTTAAGTCACATAACCCAACAGCCCGGAGAGTTAGCCAGGAAATTCTGGTCTCGGTTCCTAACTAAAAAGAACCAAATTGTCGACTATCCGGATGCCGAAGCCCTAGCGGCCTTTAAGCATTACATCTGTGGCGAGTGGCTTGCCCGACACCTCGGCCAAGAGAAGCCGAAGTCCATGGCAGCCCTCACGACACTCATGACCCACTTTTGTGCGGGCGAGGATAGCTGGCTGGCTCGCAGGAACAGCACATCAAGAAATCCTGGCACCTCAGATGCCAGAGATAGCAACGGCAAGCCCCAACGCAACAGACATAAGCATCACAACAATGGAGATAACACCGACGACACGGCCGTCAATTCTGGATTCAGTGGCTCTAAGACCGGTCAGCGGAAAAAGCCATTCAAAAGAAACAATCCGGGCTCGTCCAGTCTAGATCGTATACTCGATCGCTCATGTCAAATTCACGGCACCCCCGATAAACCAGCCAACCACACTAACAAAGAATGTTGGGTGTTCAAACATGCCGGCAAGTTGAATGCCGAAAACAAGGAAAAGGGGTCGCATAGTGATGACGACGAGGAGCCCTGGCTGCCGAACACAGGAGGACAGAAGAAATTTCCTCCCCAAGTAAAAATGGTAAATATGATATACGCAACCCATATTCCCAAGCGGGAACGGAAGCGTGCACTAAGGGACGTCTACGCGATGGAGCTAGTCGCCCCAAAGTTCAACCCATGGTCTTCTTGTCCGATCACCTTTGATCGCAGGGACCATCCAACCAGTATCCGTCATGGTGGTTCGGCCGCGCTGGTCCTCGACCCCATCATTGATGGATTCCACCTCATACGAGTCCTTATGGATGGCGGCAGCAGCCTGAACCTGCTCTATCAGGATACAGTGCGCAAAATGGGCATCGATCCCTCAAGGATCAAACCCACGAAAACCACCTTTAAAGGTGGCATACCAGGTGTAGAGGCCTGTTGCACGGGCTCAATCACACTGGAAGTAGTCTTCGGATCCCCAGACAACTTCTGAAGCGAGGAGTTAATCTTCGATATCGTCCCCTTCCGTAGTGGTTATCATGCACTACTAGGACGAACCGCATTTGCTCGATTCAATGCGGTGCCGCACTACGCCTACCTCAAGCTCAAGATGCCCGGACCTCGTGGTGTTATAACAGTCAATGGAAATACAGAGCGCTCCCTCCGTACGGAGGAGGACATTGTGGCCCTCACAGCAGAAGTTCAGAGCAGCCTTCTTAGGCAGACCTCCAATTCGGCAATAAAGCCCCCGGACACCGCCAAGCGAGTTTGAAGTACTCTGCAACAGGATCGGCCGGTACGTCCAGAGCTCGCCTAGCAATTCAGCCTCCGTCCTAGTCCCAGTCAAGCAGTGAAATTTGTGCCGGCGTACATAATTATGCACTTAAAATACCATGGGTGTAGATGGAGGCATAGCTATAATGCGGTCCACAATGCGGCTCAGCCGCCCCAGGATCCGTATACCTTCACCTATTTTCTTTCTTTCAGGTCCCTATTTTCTGAAGGCTCTTCCGATAGCCTGATTATCGGACCCATCACTGGACAGAGACACCAAGGAGGAAAGAATCTTTGACGTACAAGGGAATCATAAGGCTTTTTCTATGCAAAGCAGGTATTTGAAGGGAGAAAATCACATTTACTAATTTGAATTCGGATTTCTCCAGGGGTATTTGCGGAGCTGCAACGCAACATATCTGATGCCGCCCAATTCTACTGGGCCGAAGAAAGGAGCACTACGGAGAAGCTCTTCTGGTCGCAGTATCTAGCACCAAAGTATCCAGTGCCTTTTTCCGATCAACTAAAACAGCTGATCGAACTGCATAAGGCGGCCGAACTAGCCATGAAGGATTTAATTATCCGGCTATGGCCTGCCGAGCCGATTCCCAGCAGTTACTTCGGGCTCGTAAAGCAGCTTGTGAGTGCCTGCCCTCGACTTGAAGTCATCAAGCGGTCAGTCTGTATGGAGGGTGCGCGAATGGCCTTCGCCCACGCAAAGGTGCACTGGGCGAAGATGGATGCTGAAAAGCTGATGATCGAAGGACCGCCGGAGGGGAAGGAGCACCGCAAGCCCGAGTTATATTATGATAGTGTCCTGAAAGGATCCCGCCTTGTGGTGGAGAAATGCGCCAAGGACATTATATTCCCATGAATACAGTCATGTTGTCCTATGTAATGTTAAACAAGGTCATTTCTATTATTTATTGCCTATTATTTGAAAGTTTTTCCTCCTGTGCGGCCGTTTAATATATTAATCCTGAGAGTTGTCTAGTCATCAGCTTTTGCCCTCACGTAGGAAGTACGGGGGTGTTCGGGATAAACCTGAGCACCCTTTACCCCAGTTTTGGATCCTTAAAGGAGGTGTTCAGCACAAAGAACCAGGCAATCAGACTATAAGGCTTTATCACTCTCACTTAGCCATAGGAGTTTGACAAAAGGAAGGTAGGTGCAGCCCCTGGTGTTCGGAAGACCGCACTAGGGGCTCCATAAGCACCTGATCAGAAGAAAAGCCAATCCATCGCATGCTGCATTAGTTATCGCATAATGCTGAAGAAATCCTTAAAGATTTTGCAACCTCTCGAACAGCTGACCCGCTCTCGCCGTATCATGACAGTCAGTTTTTGGCTTTCTCTACTCAGGCGCTCGTCCGGAAGAACCGGGACGCAATCGCAGTAGTTCTCCCTTTACTACCCTAGCCGATATAGCGGAACGTAGGGTAGCAAGCATAGGAGCCGGGCAACCCAACTATTGACCCAAGACATGATTTAGAGCCGATGCATATAACGCTATAAGTTTGGGGTGCCAAGCGTCCGTGAAGGTGGTCGGACTTTATTGCCGCATTATGGGTACAACGAGGCCCCTAGCATATTAAGGCATATCGCAGTGTTTCGGATGCCACTTGACAAAGAATATCAATAAGAAATAGCAGCAAGCAAGCGTCATATAAAGCCACATATTGTAATTGAATAATACGTCGATGCGTACGAGTACGTATAGTGTGATAAAAAGAAATATGACTTCAGAACCTGCTGTGACCGGGGGAGGGAAGCCGTGTGCGGATCCGGTTAATAATTAGATGGTCATCAAGGGGAATATCTAAGGATTCCCTTACGCATTCGAGTTGTTTCCCTTCTTGGTGTATTCATCCATTCATGGATCTGGTCTCCATGTCGCCAGTCCTGGCCTACACAAAAGTGGACCTGCAAAGAAAATGCAAAAAACATTTGTGTGTGTAAGTGCATCTAGTGCCACCCCTAGTTGGTTTTGGAGTATTGACGACAAAGTTGGTTGAGGGACTAATGCGTTTGTGAGAATTGCAGGATAACGCAGGTAGTGTTCCTCATTGATTCGGTTTACCTACCGGAGATGACCCCTAAAAATGTATGAAGACATTGAAGACAATGGTGGTATGAGAAAATATTCATATTGAAGACTATGACATGAGAAGACATTGTGTGAAGACTATGGAGCGCGAAGACTGTGTGGTTTCGTTGTTTCCTTTTCTTCTTTGTTGAGTCATAGGAACCACCGTACTGTTAAGTGGGGTCCAAGTGAACTAAGTCAGAGTGACTGAAGTGATGCTCAACTCAAATCCTATGTCTTCGAGCAAAGACAATGAGAGCAAACCTTATCCAGAGCTGGATGAGTCAGCTTTGCTTGTAGCCCAAGTAAAGTTGCCGCGTGTGTTTGAAATCTGACCATTGGAACACGTGTCAGTTCCTTAGTGACCCAGGGTCATTTTGGACAAATCAGGTCGGGTTGCCTAGTGGCTACAAATAGCCCACCCCCTACACCATAAATTTGTGGCTGCTCAGAGTTTGTGCACGGCTTTTGTCGTTTGAGAGCAACCCACCTCGAAGCATTTGAGAGAGAGAAAAATCCTTGCGAGGACAAAGCCCAAACACCCAGAGCCAAAGAGTGTTAGGCATCACTGAAGTCTTTCTGTTTGTGTGACCTGAAGACTTATTACACTTGAGGACTGTGAATCCTCCAGCCGGTTAGGCGTCGCGTTCTGAGCATCCAAGAGTCATTGTGGATTGCCGGTGAACGAAGTCTGTGAAGGTTTGGAAGTCTCCCTTGAAGACTTACCAGAGTGATTGGGCGAGGACTGGGTGTCCTTAGCTCAAGGGGAATAAGGTGAAGACACGGTCTTCTGAGTTAAATCTCAGCCTCCCTAACTAGACGTACAGTTGTCACAACAACTGGAACTGGTCTAACAAATCTTGTGTCTTCAACAAGCAACTGGTTCTATCCCTTCCCAACCTTACTTAAGTTTGTCTTCGTGAAGTCATTGCCTATCTATGTATCTGTTTGACTTCATTGCTTGACTACTACTGTTGATTGGATTCATACTATCTTCCATCTTGATCCTTACTACCTAGCTGCTATTTGTCCTGTACTTTCACATCGTTGCATACTTGACTATGGCTTGCTTAGGGTAGTTTATCTTCCGCTGCATAACAAGTAGGTCATTTCTGTTGTTTGTCTTCGAAACTTACAAGTTTTGAAGACTTTCATAAAAATCGCCTATTCACCCCCCTCTAGTCGATAGTAGCACTTTCAATTGGTATCAGAGCAAGGTACTCCCTTGTTCTGTGTGATTCAGTTTAACCACCTGGAGTTTCAGCTATGTCGACTGCAGGGATAATCAAGGTCTCCGCTGCTTGCCCCGTGTTCGATGGAACTGAATATCCCTACTGGAAGAATAAGATGCGTATGCATCTTGAAGCCATTGATGTCGACCTCTGGTATGTCGTCAAGAATGGCGTTCCCAAAACTGGTGAAGGTGTCACCCCCACTGATGTCAAGAAGTTCATTCAACTGGACTCTACTGCAAAGAACATCATCTGTGGTCATCTGACCAAAGGACGGCATGGCCGTGTGAGTGCTCTGGAAACGTCGAAGCTAGTCTGGGACTGGCTATCCAAGGTCAACGAAGGCGTCTCAACCCAGAGAGATCAAAGAATCAGTGTTCTTCGCAACCTCTTCAACCGCTTCAAGAGAAACGACAATGAAAATGTCTAGCTCACGTTTGATCGCCTCACTGATATCACAAATGAACTTCAAGCTCTTGGCGCAACTGAGATTACCAAGCATGAAATCGTCAAGACACTGCTGAGATCACTTGATAGCTCCTTTGACACTGAGGGAGTCCTGGACTAGGGGGTGTCCGGACAGCCGGACTATCATCGTCCGCCGGACTCCAAAACTACGAAGATACAAGATTGAAGACTCCGTCACGTGTCCGGATGGGACTTCCTTGGCGTGGAAGGCAAGCTTGGCGATACGGATATGTAGATCTCCTACCATTGTAACCGACTCTGTGTAACCCTAGCCTCCTCCGGTGTCTATATAAACCGGAGGGCTTTAGTCCGTAGGACACAACATACATTACAACAATCATACCATAGGCTAGCTTCTAGGGTTTAGCCTCCTTGATCTCGTGGTAGATCCACTCTTGTACTACCCATATCATCAATATTAATCAAGCAGGACGTAGGGTTTTACCTCCATCGAGAGGGCCCGAACCTGGGTAAAAACATCGTATCCCTCGTCTCCTGTTACCATCCGCCTAGACGCACAGTTCGGGACCCCCTACCCGAGATCCGCCGGTTTTGACACCGACATTGGTGCTTTCATTGAGAGTTCCTCTGTGTCGTCACCGATAGGCTTGATGGCATCTTTAACCAACGACGCTGTCCAGGGCGAGACTTTTCTCCCCGGACAGATCTTCGTATTCGGCGGCTTCACACTGCGGGCTAATTCGCTTGGCCATCTGGAGCAGATCGAAAGCTACGCCCCTAGCCGTCAGGTCAGATTCGGAAGCCTAAACTTCACGGCCGATGTCCACGGAGACTTGATCTTCGACGGACGCGAGCCACAGCCGAGCGCGCCGCACTGTTGCGATGGGCATGATCTAGCTCTGCCGCCGAACAGTGCCTTGGTGGCCGCACACGAATCCGCTCCGGCCATCGGTCCGGGGCCGATCGCCCAGATCGAGGATCGCTGGATAGACGCTGCCTCGGGGGCTCCAACTTCCTTGGCGATGGAGCTAAACATTAATCTTGTCCCCCGCGAAACTTGTGATTCCGAGGTGCCGGACTCCGAACCTCCCGCACCCCTACCAATCGATTCGGATTGGGCGCCGGTTATGGAATTCACCGCCGCGGACATCTTCCAACACTCGCCTTTTGGCGACGTCCTAAATTCGCTAAAGCATCTCTCGTTATCAGGAGAGTCCTGGCCGGACTATGGCCAGGATGGTTGGGGTACGGACGACGAAGAAATTCAGAGCCCACCCACCACCCACTTTATAGCCACTGTCGATGATCTAACCGACATGCTAGACTACGACTCCGACAACATCGACGCTATGGACGACGATGCCGGAGACGAACAGGAACCAGCGCCCACAGGGCACTGGAAGACCACCTCGTCATACGACATATATATGGTGGACACCCCAAAAGACGGGGACGGCGAAGAAGCAGCGGAGGCGGACTCTTTAAAGAAGCAGCCCAAACGCCGACGTCAGCGGCGCCGCTCTAAATTCCGCCACAGCAAGAATGGAGATTCCGGCATAGGAGATAATAATACCCCAGAGAGTGCCGAAGACAATCCCCTCCAGCAAGACTCAGCGCAGGAGGATGCAGAAGCAAGCCCTCACGAGAGGACGGCAAACGAAGAGGTTGAGGATCATAACTATATGCCTCCCTCCGAAGACGAAGCAAGCCTCAACGATGACGAATTCGTCGTACTTGAGGATCCCGTCGAACAAGAGCGTTTTAAACGCAGGCTTATCGCCACGGCAAACAGCCTAAAGAAAAAGCAGCAGCAGCCTCAAGCTGACCAGGACCTGCTGGCCGATCGATGGACCGAGGTCCTCGCGGCCGAAGAGTATAAACTCGAACGCCCCTCGAAAAGCTACCCAAGACGCAAGCTGCTCCCCCGATTAGAGGAGGAAGCATACATACCTCCATCACTAGCGCACGATATGGCTGACCGACCACCCCGTGGTCGTGACAGAGAGGCATCCAGGCCCCCAGCCAAGACCGTACCCCGGCATCGCTCCAAAAGTACGAAGCCAAGAGGGAACGCGCCGGACTTGCGAGACATATTGGAGGACAAAGCAAGACAATCCAGATCCATCTACGGATCACGTGGGCACCCCACGACCCACGACGAATACCGTCGCGCCGGATACAATAACCCCGGCCGGGCCGAGCACAGCAGACAGCGCTCTCTCGAGCTGCGTCGCGATATTGCTCAATACAGAGGCGCCGCACACCCGCTATGCTTCACTGACGAAGTAATGGATCATCAAATCCCTGAAGGGTTTAAACCCGTAAACATCGAATCCTACGATGGCACAACAGACCCCGCGGTTTGGATAGAAGATTATCTTCTCCACATCCATATGGCCCGCGGCGACGATCTCCACGCCATCAAGTATCTCCCACTCAAGCTTAAAGGACCAGCTCGGCATTGGCTTAACAGCTTGCCCGCAGAGTCAATTGGGTGTTGGGAAGACCTGGAGGCCGCATTCCTTGATAACTTCCAAGGCACGTATGTGCGACCACCAGACGCCGATGACCTAAGCCACATCATTCAGCAGCCAGACGAATCGGCCAGACAATTCTGGACACGGTTCTTGACGAAGAAAAATCAAATCATCGACTGTCCGGATGCAGAGGCCCTTGCAGCCTTCAAGCATAACATCCGGGACGAATGGCTAGCCCGGCACCTGGGGCAGGAAAAGCCGAAATCCATGGCAGCCCTCACATCGTTAATGACCCGCTTTTGCGCGGGAGAGGACAGCTGGCTAGCTCGCAGCAACAATCTCCGTAAAAATTCTGGCAGTCCGGATACTAAGGACAACAACGGCAGGTCACGTCGAAACAAAAACAAACGCCGCATTAATGGCGACGACAAGGAGGATACGACAGTCAACGCCGGATTCCGAGGCTCTAAACCCGGTCAACGAAAGAAGCCATTCAAAAGAACCACTCCGGGTCCGTCCAATTTGGACCGAATACTCGACCGCTTATGCCAGATACATGGCACCTCTGAAAAGCCAGCTAACCACACTAATAGAGATTGCTGGGTGTTCAAGCAGGCCGGCAAGTTAATTGCCGAAAACAATGACAAGGGGCTAAACAGCGACGACGAGGAGGAGACCCGACCGCCGAACAATAGAGGACAGAAGGGTTTTCCCCCACAAGTGCGGACGGTGAATATGATATACGCGACCCATATACCCAAGAGGGAGAGGAAACGTGCACTAAGGGACGTCTATGCGATGGAGCCAGTCGCCCCGAAGTTCAATCCATGGTCCTCTTGTCTGATCACTTTCGATCGAAGAGACCATCCGACCAGCATACGCCATGGCGGATTCGCCGCATTGGTTTTAGACCCAATCGTCGATGGATTTCACCTCACGATAGTCCTGATGGACGGCGGCAGTAGCCTGAACCTGCTTTATCAGGATACAGTGCGCAAAATGGGCATAGACCCCTCAAGGATTAAACCTACAAAGACAACCTTTAAAGGTGTCATACCAGGAGTGGAAGCCAACTGTACAGGCTCAGTCACACTGGAAGTGGTCTTCGGATCCCCGGATAATTTCCAAAGCGAAGAGTTAATCTTCGACATAGTCCCGTTTCACAGCTGCTATCACGCTCTGCTCGGACGAACTGCATTTGCAAAATTCAACGCAGTGCCGCATTATGCATACCTAAAGCTCAAGATGCCAGGCCCTCGTGGAGTCATCACGGTCAATGGGAATACGGAACGCTCCCTCCGAACGGAGGAACATACAGCGGCTCTCGCGGAAGAAGTACAGAGTAGCCTCTTAAGGCAATTCTCCAGTCCGGCCGTTAAACAGCCGGATACAGCAAAATGCGCCCGAAGCAATACCAAGCAAGACCACCTGGCGCGATCAGAGCATGCGTAGCAATGCGGCCCCAACCCTTGCCCGCGCATGATCGCAATAATAACACTCCGCGTACATCATTACGCTTTGGAGATACCATGGGCACAGGGGAGGGGGCACGATCGCAACGGACCCAGAGTGCGGTTCGACCATGCCGGGGGCTCGCAAGTGTGCCCCCCTTTTTTTATTTTTTATTTTCCTTCTTTTATGTACACAGGACTCCGTTAACCAGAAGCCATGTCCGGCGGCGAACCCGCCGAACTCATGATGCAACAGTCAGGGACTAAAGAAGGCTGCGACGAACACTCAGGTGGTCTCAATTACGAGCATTAAATTCGATTATATACACCAAGTCCGCAGCTCACCCCTGGAGGGGGACATGTTTACTTAGTCCAAATCCCTTGCTTACCGCACTATTTGTATCAGTCCGCTCTCCTAGCAGACTTTCTTTCATAAATAATGCAGCACCTTTTTGATTGCAATTGCACTACCTTTTATATATATATGCTCATTATATGACATCTTGCGCCCGTATATTTTGGTACGGCCTAATACGCCAGGGGCTTGCGTTCCCCACTCTATGGTGTGATAAGTCCGAACACTTTCATAAGTGCGGCACCCCGAACTTATAGCATTATATGAATCGGCTCCGAATCATGTCTTGGGTCAATAGTTGGGTTTGCCCGGCTCCCACGTTTTGGTGCCTTACGTTCCGTTCTGTCGGCTAAGGTGGCACTGGAAGAACCACTGCGATTGCACCCCGGTTGAGCCGGGCGAGCGCCTCACTGGAGAAAGCTAAAACTGACCGGCATGATAAGGCGAGAGACTGGTCGCTGTTCGAGAGGTTTTTTCGGGTCCTTAAAGACTCACGCCGCTTCGAGCGAAGTTCCGGACAATGTCCGACGAAGGCGTGGATAGCGCCCCGGATTCGGTCTTCCGAATACCAGGGGCTTCGCCGAAATTTAAAATTATAGAATTCTATGTCTAAGTGAGAGTGTTCAAGCATTATAAGTCCGGTTGCCTTGTTCGTTGTGTTGAGCGCCTCCCTCGATGGACCCAACAATGGGAACAAGAGTGCTCAAGTTTATCCCGAACACCCCAGCACTCGTGGCTTGGGGGCTGAAGCCAACGACTTGCCATCTCTTAGATTTTATAAACGGCCGCACAGAAGGTAATATTTTAAATTAAAAAAGCGTTGCTCAAAGCGCACATGAACAAAGTTTCAGCGCACAGGATAATACATAGCAAATTCACTCAAAGATTACATTTCTGGGGCACTCATCCGCAATATCGCGGGCTCCCTTCAGGAGAGTTTTATAATACATTTCGAGCGTGCGATACTCCTTGCCCGGTGGCGGTGGGTCCGTGAGAAGCTTCTCCACATCCAACCTGCCCCAATGCACCTTTGTGCGGGCGAGGGCCCGGCGAGCGCCTTCAATACAGGCGGAGCGCTTGATGACATCCACCCAGGGGCATGCATCCACCAGCCGCCGCACGAGGCCAAAGTAGCTCCCAGGCATGGCCTGTCCAAGCCACAGCCGGACTATAAGGCCCTTCATGGCCTCCTCAGCTACCTTGTGGAGTTCGACCAGCTGCTTCAGCTGGTCGCTTGGGGGCACCGGATGGCCGGCCTCAGCGTACTGAGACCAGAAGACCTTCTCCGTCGAGCTCCCCTCCTCGCCACGATAGAATGCGGCGGCATCAGACGCACTACGCGGCAGATCTGCAAACGCCCCTGGAGAGCTCCGAATGCGGGTAAGTGTCAGGTAGTTTACATTAAAATGCCTGCTTTGCATGAAAAATGCCTTACCCGCCGCTATCTTCTTTATATCTTCAACCTCCTGAAGGGCCCTATGGGCCTCGGCCTTGGCGGACTTGGCACCTTCGAGAGCCGAGGCAAGCTCGGACTCTCGAGTCTTGGAGTCACGCTCCAAACTCTCATGCTTTTCTATGAGAGCCTGGAGCTCTTGCCGAACTTCCGCCACCCGTGCCTCCTGCTTTTCTCGCTCTGCCCGTTCCATGGCCGCACTGCGTTCGGCCGCAGACACAGCCTCCTTCAGGGCTGCCACCTCGTTAGTGGCCCCTGCAATACACATATTATCCTTGTTAACTTTATTGCAACCAAAATCCTTTTCTGTAAGGTAACCATTCAAAGTGGTGTGACTCACCTTCTTTGTCCTCGAGCCGCTTCTTGGCATGGCCGAGATCTTGCTCGGACCGCTCGAGATCCTTTTTCAACACATCGACCTCCGCCGATAGTGCGGCAGAGGTCAGCAGCGCAGCCTGCAAACCCATATTGACATATGTTAAGCAACCCTGCGCATATCTTGTTAGATCCTCAGTCCGGCTTTTCTTTCCGAACACCGAATTGAGCATCAGGGGCTACTGTCTATGCGGTATTACATTACATAATTTGAACTTCTTACCTCAAAGCCTGTTAGAAGGCTGCTGCAGGCTTCGGTCAGCCCGCTTTTGGCGAGCTGAACCTTTTGAATCACCGCACTCATGATAGTGCGGTGTTCTTCCTTGATGGAAGCGCCTTTAAGCGCCTCCAACAAGTTATCCGGCGCCTCCGGTTGGACAGAGGCCGCCGGTGTCACGGTCTTGCCCTCCTTTCAAAGGGGCCGCTTGCCGGACTCTGGAACCACTGCGGGTTCCGATGTAGAGTCCAGCGCAAAGTCCGGGAGGCTGCCTGATGGCGCCTTCGGAGCCTCCTCCTGATGGGTCCCTCTCTGGGATCCCACCTCGGCGTCCTCGTCGGCGCGTGGGGTAGAGGCAGTCGGAAGTGAATCCACATCCGACGGGGCCAAGGACCCGCTTGATGAAGCGGGGAGATCATCATCAGCCGGACTATGGACAGAATGCGGCGTTAGAAGGACACTACGTGACATAAAAGATATTGCATATCAAGGATCCGGAACTTACGATCTCATCGGACGCCTGGCCCTTGGAGGCCACTCATCCTCGCCGACGGTGGTATTGGCGAAACTGTCCGGGGGGATAGTTCTCCCCCTCTTGGACCCTTCGGCCTCCCCTATTGGGGAAGCCTTCCTCTTCTTCTCTCCCTCTTCTGGGAGAGAATCCTCCTCCTTGTCTTCGGGGGAGGAGTCCGCCTCATCGTCGGACACCTGATTGTGGGAACTCTTTCGAGTCCCCGCGGCCACCTTCTTGGCCTTCTTCTCCAACACCACATGTGGTGCCGAAACCAGCAGCCCTGCTAAACGGGCGTCCACTGGGTCTTCTGGCATGGGAGCCGGGCTGATAAGCTGCTTGGCCTTCTCCATCCATTCCTGTCAAAGGAAAGGAAAGAATGAAACCCTCTTATAATCAATTCAATTACTACAAAGTGTCCCGTAATGGGGTTGAATCACTTACCTCGTCAGTTGGATGCTGCGAGCTGAATCCGCGATCTTCCATCGCGGATGCGGGGGCTTCGGCGCCCTTAAACAGCACCCTCCAGGCGCCTTCGTATGTCGTATCGAAGAGCCCGCTCAGCGCCTGGTGCTGTTCCGGATTCAACTCCCACAGATTGAATGCCCGTTCTTGGCATGGGAGAATCCGGCGGATGAGCATGACTTGGACCACGTCGACGAGCCTGAGCTTATTGCTCACCAGCTTCTGGATGCAGGCTCGGAGTCCCGTCACCTCCTTCGGATCGCCCCACAGCAAGCCCTTCTCTTTCCAGGAGGTGAGCTGCGTGGGGACGCCAGATCTAAACTCGGGGGCCGCCGCCCATGTGGGCTTGCGCGGCTCGGTGATGTAGAACCACCCCGATTGCCACCCCTTGACGGAGTCCACGAAGGCCCCTTTGAGCCAAAGGACGTTGGGTAATTTACCCAACATGGCGACTCCGCAGTCCGCTTGCGTGCCCTTCACAACCTTCGGCTTGACGTTGAAGGTCTTGAGCCACAGGCCGAAGTGGGGCCGGATGCAGAGGAAGGCCTCGCACACGACGATGAACGCCGAGATGTTGAGGATGAAGTTCGGCGCCAGATCGTGGAAATCCAGGCCGTAATAGAACATGATCCCCCGGACGAATGGATGGAGCGGAAAGCCCAGTCCGCGGAGGAAGTGGGGAAGGAAGACAACCCTCTCGTGAGGCCCGGGGGTAGGGACGAGCTGCCCCTCGTCGGGCAGCCAATGCGCGATATCGCCGGAGAGATATCCGGCGCTGCGCAGCTTGGTGATGTGCTCCTCCTTAACGGTGGAGGCCAACCACTTGCCTCCCGCTCCGGACATATTCGGAGAAGGTCGAGGCGAGATGCGCGAGCTTGGGCGTTGGAGCTTGAGTACACGGGGATGGATAAGCAAAGGAGGAAGAAGGCGTAGGTGAGAAGGTAAATCCTTATCCCTTATATATAGGCGGACGAAAACTATGCGTCCCGTTGGCCTGATAAAACTCGCTTATCTCCCAAGTGCCACCATCAATGGCGCGGTTGGGTTACCCACGTCTGTATTGATGAGAATCCCGGAATAAGGGGAACACGATCTCTGCTTCGACAAGACGTGCCAAGGGAACCGCTTCGCTAAACGTGCTGAGGTGGTATAGTAAAAAACGATTCAAACAGTGGCTTGGTAGCGGTGTGATGTCACGCCGCATAATACGTCAGCGGATTGAACTAGTGTACATTTTATTCTCTCTACGGTGGAATGTGGAATTTATTTTGCAGAGCCGGACACTATCCTGGTGTTCATGATCTTCTCTGGATTATTCAAGGGAGGAACCCGCCTTGCAATGCCGAACATTATGCGCGCCGGACTTATCGTCATTGAAGCCTGGTTCAGGGGCTACTGAGGGAGTCCTGGACTAGGGGGTGTCCGGACAGCCGGACTATCATCGTCCGCCGGACTCCAAGACTACGAAGATACAAGATTGAAGACTCCGTCCCGTGTCCGGATGGGACTTTCCTTGGCGTGGAAGGCAAGCTTGGTGATACGGATATGTAGATCTCCTACCATTGTAACCGACTCTATGTAACCCTAGCCTCCTCCGGTGTCTATATAAACCGGAGGGCTTTAGTCCATAGGACACAACATACATTACAACAATCATACCATAGGCTAGCTTCTAGGGTTTAGCCTCCTTGATCTCGTGGTAGATCCACTCTTGTACTACCCATATCATCAATATTAATCAAGCAGGACGTAGGGTTTTACCTCCATCGAGAGGGCCCGAACCTGGGTAAAAACATCGTGTCCCTCGTCTCCTGTTACCATCCGCCTAGACGCATAGTTCGGGACCCCCTACCTGAGATCCGCCGGTTTTGACACCGACAGACACCCTTGCCCTCATGATATAAGAACGTCCTGACTTCAAGACACTCAATCCGTCTGATATACTTGAGAGGCTCAACACACATGAGTTCCAGCTATCTGAGAAAAGAGATATCTATTGCCCAAACTATGGCCGAACTCGTGCTTTGAAGGCAAAAGTTGTTTCCTCATCTGAAGAAGAATCTAACTGCAGTTCTGAAGATTCTGAAGACATTGGAAGGGAACTTGCTATGCTTGTGAAGAAGTTCCAGAAATTCACAAAGAAGAAAGTCTTCACGATCCAGCTCAAGGAATGATGAAGCTTCCACCCATGATCACAAGAAGAGAACCTGCCACAAGTGCAAGAAACCCGGTCACTACATATCTGAGTGTCCACAGTGGGACAATGAGAAGAAGAAGAAGAAGAAGAAGAAGAAAGCAAGGAATATGATTCCGATGACAAGAAGAAGAAGAAATCCTCAAAGTCTTCTAAGTCTTCCTCCAAGTCTTCATCATACAAGAAGAGCTCATCTGGCAAGGCTCGTGCTTTTGTTGGCAAGGAAATGGATTCAGAGGAGGAGTCTGCGTTAGAGGAGGCGGAGGTGGAGTCTGGAGAGGAGTCTGACCCTGGCGTTGCAAGTCTGGCTCTAGCCACAGCCTATGTCGCCAAGTCCATCTTCAACACTGAAGACAATGACTTCCACACCAACGCTGAAGCTAATGACGAAGACGACCCTACTCCCACCTACTACTTCATGGCACGTGGTGCCAAGGTAAAATCACGCGATGCTTACTTTCAAACTTCAAGTGAAGATGACTCTGATTGTGAATCCAAACCCAGCTACAAAACACTTGCTAAAATTGCAACTGAACAACAAAAGGCTATGGAACATACTCAAAACTGTTAGACAAAAGCGATGACATGTTGGACGCTGAAATGACACGTTCACAGTCCTTAGTTGATGACATAAAAAATCTTCATGCTAAGTACCAAGAACTTGAAGGTCGTTGTTGGTGTCAAAACCGGCGGATCTTGGGTAGGGGGTCCCGAACTGTGCGTCTAGGCGGATGGTAACAGGAGACAAGGGACACGATGTTTTACCCAGGTTCGGGCCCTCTCGATGGAGGTAAAACCCTACGTCCTGCTTGATTAATATTGATGATATGGGTAGTACAAGAGTGGATCTACCACGAGATCAAGGAGGCTAAACCCTAGAAGCTAGCCTATGGTATGATAGTTGTTATGTATGTTGTCCTACGGACTAAAGCCCTCCGGTTTATATAGACACCGGAGGAGGCTAGGGTTACACAGAGTCGGTTACAATGGTAGGAGATCTACATATCCGTATCGCCAAGCTTGCCTTCCACGCCAAGGAAAGTCCCATCCGGACACGGGACGGAGTCTTCAATCTTGTATCTTCATAGTCTTGGAGTCCGGCGGACGATGATAGTCCGGCTGTCCGGACACCCCCTAGTCCAGGACTCCCTCAGTAGCCCCCGAACCAGGCTTCAATGACGATAAGTCCAGCGCGTATATAGTCTTCGGCGTTGCAAGGCGGGTTCTCCCTTCAAGTTCCATGTACCTGCCGAACAGTGTCCGGCTTCACCATAAATACTGTGTTTCTCAGCTTCTACGCCCAATAATGGTATTTGTCCACGTGTCGCACGAATGCGAAAAGCCAGGGCGTCTTTTACATTTCACCCCCCAGTCGTGCGAGTCATCCGCCTATAAAAGAGGCAAAAATCCAGATCCAAAAAACACCATCCTCCTCCCGCGAATACTTCATCGGAGCGCCTTTGACCCAAAAATCCATTCCATCATGGACCGTCGACGCGGCTCTTCTTCACGCACTCCTAGCTCACCGCCGGGGAATTGGAGGAGGTGCTCTGTTTCGCACAATGAGCTAATGAAGCTCCAAACGGGGGGATTTCTCCCTCCGGACTTCATGGTCCCAGTCCGGGCCGGACTGGTTACTTATCAAGGTGGGAGGCAAGTGGAGGCTACCCCAAGCCCCAATAAGGGGGAGCGAGTATGCTTCGTCCCCTATCTGATAAGGGGACTCGGATTCCCAATACATCCGTTCCTCCGCGGGCTCCTGGAGTTCTACGGACTCCAGCTCCACCACCTCACGCCCGCCTCTGTCCTGCATATCGCGGGCTACGTAGCTCTTTGTGAGCTATTCCTGGGCATTGAGCCCCATTTTGCATTGTGGAAGAGGTTGTTCTGCCTCGTACCCCGTTCTCACGAGGGGTCCATACATCAAGTGGGCGGCGCCGAAATATGGCGCATTGCCGGGACCGGATACCCATCCGGCACTCCCAAGAAGGCGTCCGAAGACTGGCCTTCAGAGTGCTTTTATATAGGAGACGCTCCGCTGCCGGACCCAGTCCGGATCGGCCTCCCGGAGTTTAGTGCTGCTCCTTTGAAGAAACGCCTCAGCTGGCACCCACGGAGCCCCCAATTGGAGGAAGACAAGAGCGTCCATTACTTGATGGGCCGAATAAGATTAATGGCCCATTCTGGCTTGACCATGATCGGAGTCATGGCGACATGCATCATGCGAGGGGTTCAGCCATTGCAATACAGAGGCCACACCATGTGGGATTTCAACGGGGAAGACGATGCCACCCGTCATGGCCGCAAAGGGCCGGATTCGACCGAGGATCTGGTGGAGATCCTGTCCAGCCTGTACAAGGGGGAGAAGGAGGACTTCCTTCGAACGAACCCTTTGAATGGGTTTTCCATGATCAACCCTAGAGGATGGGTAAGTGAACACCTTTAAGGGCTCAACCCATGCTTTCGAAGTTTAAGCTTCTTACATTATGTCTTCGGCGCAGGATCTACGCCGGACTGTGGAGGACATGGTGAGTCCTGCTCCGCAACCCGAGGATCCAGAAAGATCATTGGATCCGGCCTCCGAAGAGGACCCGGACATCGAGGTGGAGCTGATCGACGGGGTGTTTCACCAGCTCAGCATAGACAATGCTTTGGTTGCCATTACGGCGGATTACCCCGGACTGTGTCCGGCTTCCCAGGTGACCGCGACCGAAGTCCGGACACCATCATCTCTTCCCTGCCCATTTCTAACCTTCGCGAACGATGGTATTTTGCAGGAAACGCCTTTACGGCAGGAAGCCGAGCCCGCGGCGGCTGACCAACAGAGGTCAGTTCGGACCAGCAGGCGGAAAAGGAGCGCGGTGCGGACGGAAACGTCGCCGCAAAGGTATAGCTCATATTTGAATTTTCAGAGCGACGTTCCTAGGAAACGCCTGAGTGCTCATGATCTTTGTAGGAGAAAAAGCGCTCGCCGGACTGCGGGCGCAGAAGTTGCCGATCCAACCTACAACGGCCAGGCTCCAGCGCCCGGCCTAGAGGGGGAGGCGAGCGCAAGATGCGGGCCGGATCCTTCTCCAACGGAGGACACCGACAGACTGTCCGCCACCAAGTCTGAGGTGGAGAGCGCCATGAACCATAGGCGCCGCCGGACAGTATTTTGTGAAGCGTGCTTTTTCCCTGAGGCATTGGATGCCTTTAACGTAGGGGACGCGCATCTCCGTGCTGCTCAAGATGGTTTTACCAGAGCCACGGAGCAGTATGTGAAAGACATACGGGTAAGGGAATTTTAATGATTATATATACCAGTAGCCCCCGAGACTTAAAGTAGTTATGTTAACTGATTTAAGGATCATTTGAAAACGTAGGCTCTTACCGAGAAGAATGCCCAGCTGTCTCGGGAGCTGCAAGATTGCAAGGCCCAACTTGAGGCCGCACTTGCTGCCGCAGGAGGAGACGCAGAGACCCCTCCTGGTAACACATTTTTATTAATAAATATAAGCGATGTGCGGCGTGCGCGCGAGTCTAATAATGACATTGCAGGTGCCGCCGGACAAGATCCGGACAGGCAAGCATTGCTGCGCCAGCTAAAGGCCGGCGAGAGTGTGCTGAACAGGGTTCAACAAGAAAGGAACAAGCTCCAGGATGCCAACGCCAAACTCGGAGAAGAGTTGAAAGGCGCTCGAGCCGAGCTGTCCGGCTCCGTTAAGGAGAATCAGCGGCTTCGTCGCGGCATTTATAGTAAGTGCTTGAGCGGACTCCTTTGAAAAGAAGAGTTCGGCGAGGAAGTATTTTGACATGATATGTCTTGTAGGTATACTCACAGGTCGTCCTGCAGAGGAGATGCCCAAATCAACGGGTGATCAGCTTCCCGAACTATTGCAACTGCTCGAACAAGTTCGGCAGGCAATGACCGGCGTCGTCCGGGCTTTATGGCCAGCCCTCTCCCTACCCGAGGGCCTTGGGGAGCTTGCGGAGAAGCTTCAGGGAGTGCGGCAGTGCTTCCGTTTGTGGAAGATTTCGGCTTGCCGTCAAGGTGCCAGGGAGGCTTGGGCCATGGTGAAGACGCGGTACAAGAAGGCGGATCCCAACCATATGGCCGAAGTTGGACCGGTGGGGCCCGATGGGAAGGAGATCCCTATGAGTTTAGTATACAGCCAAGTAGAGTTGGCTGCTAAGTTTTCCCAACGGGACTGTAAGTTAGACAGCCTGTTAGACGGGATTGAGGAGGAATACAATCAATAAATTTGACAATGTATGTTTTCCTTTGAAGTGACATGTGAAATGCCTTCTAGCCGGATTGTAGATCGTTTGTCTTTGCCGACCTTTTCGCTTCAACCTCGGGACCCTAAAGTCCGGAGTGTGTCCAAATACCTTTTTGGTTAAGAAACAACCGTGGTATGCATGGAGACCAGGCGTAGGGGTCATTAGTGCTTTATCAGACAAGTGCCCAACTAGTTATGTTATATTACATGGTTAGTAAGAAACATCTTCCAGGGAGAATAGTTCCGTTAAGGGTTCCTTTCGCTGGGAGGCATGCCCTAAAATGCATGTCCGGACTGCAAAGAAAGCAGTAAAACATCTGGGGGCAAATAGATAAATGAGTAAAAAGTCATCTTTTAAGTCACTGACCGAATATTCCCTTAAGAACGCTAGCTTTCGGCTTCACCCAGTCTGAGGTACACATCCGGCTGACCCGGCAGTAACAATCGCAGAGGTGCTCCCTTTACCTCCTAGCCGAACAATCGGGAACGTAGGGCTAAGCACAGGAGCCAGGCAACCCAGCTTGGCCAAAACTTAAGTCATATCGATGCATATAATGGTGAGTAAAAGGTACATGTGGAAGCGTGACACATGTGCTGGGCATAAAACCCTTATAATTGAGCTTCTGTAAAAGAAGCCCCCAGGTATAATGAGTGCGGATGGCACATCAAGTGTATGCGAAAAAATGCAAAAGTAAGCCCTTAGGGGCTTATTAATAAAAAAGGTAATGAAAAGAGAAACGAAAGGCAGCCAAGGTATAAAAATTTGGACGGAGGGAGGGGACGAACTCTTACTCCGGCACTAGGCATAGAATCTTCGGAGGCGGGCTGCGTTCCATGGGTTCGGCTCGAGTCGGTTATCCGACGCATTTCGTAGACGGTATGCTCCGCCGGTCAGGACTTGATTGATAATGAAGGGGCCCTCCCATTTGGGCTTGAGCTTGTCCTTTTTCTTGTCCGGCAGGCGTAGAACTAGTTCGCCAATGTTGTAAGTCTTGGCCCGTACTTCTCTGCTTTGATATCCTCGAGCCTACTGCTAATAGAATGCGGAACGAGCTTTGGCGACGTCGCGTTCTTCCTCCAATGTGTCCAGGCTGTCCTGCCGATCCAGCTCGGCCTCTCTTTCCTCGTACATGCGCACTCGAGGTGAGTCATGAATAATGTCGTAGGGCAGGACTGCCTCTGCACCGTATACCATAAAAATGGTGTGAATCCGGTAGTATGGTTAGGCATTGTCCGCAGCCCCCAGAGTACGGAGTCGAGCTCCTCGACCCAGTGCGTGTCCGATTTAGTAAGTGACCGCACTAGTCTGGGCTTAATGCCGCTCATTATTAGACCATTTGCTCGTTCCACTTGACCGTTGGTTTGAGGGTGATAGACTGAAGCGTAGTCGAGCTTGATGCCCATATTCTTGCACCATGACTTAACCTCGTCGGCTGTGAAGTTCGTGCCATTGTCGGTGATGATGTTGTGGGGGACTCCGTAACGGTGTACTACCCCGGATATAAAGTCTATCACTGGTCCGAACTCTGCCGTTTTGACCGGCTTGGCCTCTATCCATTTGGTGAATTTATCCACCATGACCAATAGGTACCTTTGCTTGTGGGTTCCCCCTTTAAGGGGTCCAACCATATCAAGCCCCCAGACCGTGAACGGCCAGGTAATGGGTATAGTTTTGAGGGTGGTAGGCGGCATATGGCTCTGATTAGCAAAGAGCTGACAACCAACGCATCTCTGGACTAAGTCCTGGGCATCTGCCCGGGCCGTCGGCCAATAAAATCCTGTACGGAATGCCTTTCCTACAAGGGCCCGGGCTGCTGCGTGGTGTCCGCCTAGTCCGGCATGGATTTCAGCCAGGAGGTTTCGCCCTTCCTCTTCGGAGATACACCTTTGAAGGACTCCGGTTGTACTTTTCTTATAAAGTTCTCCCTCATGGACCTTGTAGGCTTTCGATCGCCGGACTATGCAGCGGGCCTCGTTTTGGTCTTCGGGAAGTTCCTGCCTGAGTAAGTAGGCTAGGAAAGGTTCTGTCCACGCGGCGATTACTGCCATTATGACGTGGGCTGAAGGTGTTATGTCATCTGCTGAATCACCGATTGGTGCGGTTTTTTCCGGTTTGTCACTATCGGGCTCCTCTTCCCATAGTACGGATGGCTTGAAGAGCCGTTCCAGGAAGATATTTGGAGGGACAGCATCACGTTTTGCCCCGATGCATGCCAGTACATCGGCCGCTTGGTTATTATCTCGGGCTATGTGGTGGAATTCGAGTCCTTCAAACCGAGCTGACATTTTTAAGACAGCGTTACGATATGCTGCCATTTTTGGATCCTTGGCGTCAAAGTCTCCATTTATTTGGGATATTGCGAGGTTTGAATCCCCGCGCACCTCTAGGCGTTGAATGCCCATGGAAACTGCCATGCGGAGACCATGTAACAGGGCCTCGTATTCGGCTGCGTTGTTGGAGTCCGTGTACATTATTTGAAGTACGTACTGGACTGTGTCCCCGGTTGGGGACGTCAATATGACGCCAGCCCCCAGTCCGGCCAACATTTTAGAGCCGTCGAAATGCATAACCCAATTGGAGTATGCGCCGTACTCTTTAGGGAGTTCGGCTTCGGTCCATTCGGCGACGAAGTCAGCCAAAACTTGTGACTTTATAGCTCACCGAGGTTTGTAAGTTATATCGAATGGTAAGAGCTCAATGGCCCATTTTGCAATCCTGCCCGTTGCGTCGCGGTTAGTTATAATGTCATTGAGTGGTACTTCAGAGGCCACTATTATCGAACACTCTTGAAAGTAGTGTCGGAGCTTCCGGGACGCCATGAACACCGCATATGCTATCTTCTGATAGTGCGGGTAACGGGATTTGCAGGGGGTTAACACAGTGGATACATAATACACTGGTTTTTGAAGAGGGAATTTATGCCCTTCTGTCGCTCGTTCGACGACGAGGACCGCGCTTACAACTTGATGCGTTGCTGCGATGTATAACAACATTGGTTCGCCCAGAGTGGGCGCAGCCAGGACCAGATTTGTTGCCAATATGGCCTTTATTTCTTCGAGTCCGGCAGTGGCAGCATCCGTCCAATCAAAGTGTTCGGTGCGCCTGAGGAGGCGATAGAGGGGCAACAACTTTTCTCCTAGACGGGAGATAAAGCGGCTTAAAGCTGCCACGCATCCTGTTAATTTTTGTATTTGTTTGAGGTCTTTTGGAATATCCAATTGTGACAGAGCTCGGATTTTAGCCGGGTTTTCTTCAATCCCTCTACCGGATACAATGAAGCCCAGCAGCTTTTCGGCTGGTACGCTGAAAACGCATTTTTCCGGATTCAGTTTGATGTCGTATGCTCTGAGGTTGTCGAATGTGAGCCTCAAATCATCTACTAGAGTTTCGACGTGTTTTGTTTTGACGACTATGTCGTCTATGTATGCCTCGACTGTTTTGCCGATCTGGGTGGCCAGACATGTTTGAATCATGCGCTGATATGTTGCGCCGGCATTTTTAAGTCCGAAGGGCATCGTGTTGAAGCAGAATGGTCCGTATGGAGTGATGAATGCCGTTGCGGCTTGGTCTGCTTCCGCCATCTTGATTTGATGATAGCCAGAGTATGCGTCCAGGAAGCACAACGAATCGTGCCCTGCAGTAGCATCGATAATTTGGTCGATGCGGGGGAGAGGGAAGGGATCCTTGGGGCAAGCCTTATTGAGGTCTTTAAAATCGACACAGAGGCGCCAGGATTTATCCTTCTTTGGTACCATCACCAGATTTGCTAGCCAATCCGGATGTTTGATATCTCTAATGAATCCGGCTTCCAATAGTTTGGCTAGCTTTTCCCCCATTGCCTGTCTTTTCGGTTCGGAAAATCGTCGAAGAGCCTGTTTGACTGGCTTAAATCCTTTTAGGATGTTCAGGCTGTGTTCTGCCAACCTGCGTGGGATTCCGGGCATATCCGAAGGATGCCAGGCGAAGATGTCCCAATTTTCCCGAAGGAATTCACGCAATGCGGCGTCTACTTCGGGGTTCAATTGTGCCCCAATGGAGGCCGTCTTTGTTGGGTCCATTGGATGGACCTGGAATTTTATTATTTCATCTGCTGGTTTGAAGGAGGTGGACTTGGATCTTTTATCGAGTATCACATCGTCCCTGTTCACCGTAGAGCGCAGCGCAGTGAGTTCCTCTGCTGCTAAGGCTTCGGATAGTGCCTCCAAGGCTAGTGCAGCTGTCTTATTTTCGGCGCGGAGTGCTATGTCCGGATCACTAGCGAGGGTGATTATTCCGCCGGGCCCAGGCATTTTGAGCTTCATGTACCCGTAATGAGGTACTGCTTGAAAAATTGTGAATGCCTCTCGTCCTAATATAGTGTGATATCCATTGTTGAATGGGGCCACTTGGAACGTGACTTCTTCGGATCTGTAATTGTCCGGCGAGCCGAACACCACATCGAGTGTGATTTGTCCGGTGCAGCGTGCCTCCCGGCTAGGGATTATACCTCTGAAGATTGTGCTGCTTCGCTCAATACGGCTCCAATCGATTTCCATTTTCCGCATAGTTTCCTCGTAGATGAGGTTTAGTCCGCTACCGCCATCCATGAGGACTTTTGTCAGTCGAAAGCCGTCCACTATGGGACTAAGCACCAGTGCGGCTGGTGCTCTGGCTGTTCGGAATTTAGGTTCGTCGCTGGCACCGAAGGTGATAGCTGTGTCACTCCATGGATTTGCTGTCGCTATTTGGTAGACTTTGGCGAGTCCGCGGATTGTTCGCTTTCGCATATTGTTTGACGCGAAAGTCTCGAAGACTGTTGATACCGTACCGGTATTGTTGGAGTTGTTTTGCGGGGCTAGAAGCTCCTCGCCACTTTTGGCCACCTGCCGTAATATCCAACATGCTCGAAGGCTATGAGTTGGGGCGGCTCCCTCTGTACTATGAAGCTTGCAGGGTCCATTGAGCCATCCCTCCAGTACGGTTCCGTGCCCTTTATTGGGTTTTTGCTTTTTCTTTTTTTCGTCTGGGGCCTGAGTGTAAGGCGCCCTTTTGCTGCGGACTGGGTTTGGGGCCGGATTATCCCAAAATTGGTTTTCGGTTTTCCGGAAACTCTCCATCGCACAGTACTTTCATACTATGGATGCCACATCGGTGAAGCGCGTAACTTTGCGACGATCAATGGCGTTTAGTATTCCCTTGTCCGTGCAGTTATTGCAGAAGATTGAGATTGTGTTTTCCTCTCGGCAGTCCTTTATCCTGTCCATAACCAGGAGGAATCTGGCCCAATAGTGATGTACTGTTTCAGCGGGCTCTTGCCGTATTAGAGATAGATCGCATATGTCTGGGTGGGTGGGTGGACTAAAATCCGGATCCCTGCCCATCTTGGGGCTTAAAGGCCGAAGAGCTTCCGAATTTGGAAGCTTGGTTTGCTGGACACAATCTAGCAAGTCTGGAGCGACGCATGATTTTGAGTTCAATGCTCGATCGAAGTCCGTTCCTCCGCGGAAATCCGGCATGGAGGGTTCGGGAATACGGACATGAATAGTTTTCAATACAGGCGAAGAGTTGTCGTATTGCTCCTCTACCACTGCGACGTGGTGGGTGGCCTGGGGAGAGTTAATCTCTCTCAGATCGGTTTTAAGCCCAATCTGGTTGTAGTCCGTAGCGACTCCAGGGCGGTGATGCGATCCAAGAGCTCGTTAACAGACGAGAGCTCTATTGGATCCAACTGTTCGGCAGCTTTAGGGCTGACGCGAAGATTGCTTCTGACGACTTGAGAAGTCATTGTCGAAGCGGCGGCCGGACAGGCGGTCATAAGAAAACCACCTAGCCGGATAGTTTGGCCGGAGGCCAAGGCCCCTTCGGCGAAAACACCGTCTTTGAAGACGGGTGGAGGCATCCTTCCTATCGGTGACGACACAGAGGAACTCTCAATGAAAGCACCAATGTCGGTGTCAAAACCGGCAGATCTCGGGTAGGGGGTCCCGAACTGTGCGTCTAGGCGGATGGTAACAGGAGACGAGGGACACGATGTTTTACCCAGGTTCGGGCCCTCTCGATGGAGGTAAAACCCTACGTCCTGCTTGATTAATATTGATGATATGGGTAGTACAAGAGTGGATCTACCACGAGATCAAGGAGGCTAAACCCTAGAAGCTAGCCTATGGTATGATAGTTGTTATGTATGTTGTCCTACGGACTAAAGCCCTCCGGTTTATATAGACACCGGAGGAGGCTAGGGTTACACAGAGTCGGTTATAATGGTAGGAGATCTACATATCCGTATCGCCAAGCTTGCCTTCCACACCAAGGAAAGTCCCATCCGGACACGGGACGGAGTCTTCAATCTTGTATCTTCGTAGTCTTGGAGTCCGGCGGACGATGATAGTCCGGCTGTCCGGACACCCCCTAGTCCAGGACTCCCTCAGTCGTCATGAATCGCTCTCAACTACTTATGAAAGGCTCTCATATGATTATCTTCAAAGGAAACAAGAGCTTGAGAAATTGAGAGCGGCTCATGAAGATCTTCAAAAGGTGAATGAGTCACTTCGCGCTCAACAGATCAGTTCCACTCAGGATAGATTTGAACCACCATGTCTAAAATGCATTGAGCGTGATAACACTACATCTGTTGCTGAATGTTCCACTGCTGCTACTGTTTCATTGTCTTCACCTACTGATGTGGTTACTAGCCCCTCTGCGGAGGATACCACTATTGTTGCTGATGAAAATGCTATGTTGAAGACATTGCTTGAAACAGGGATGTATAAAAGTTTGAAGGGACATCAGACTTTCTGCGATGTCCTCAAAAAGCAGATTCTGAACCGAAACCCTAGGAAAGAGGGTGTTGGGTTCGAAAGGAAAATGAATGTTGATGGCTCGTACTGGAAGCCTGAGCAGTACCCCAAAACCACATGGGTTGCTGCAAAGGAACCTTCAGTAGATCCATCCACCTCATTTGGCTTTACCTGTGCTAATCCTATTATCATTGATGAATCCTTTGATGCAAAATATAAGCTATTGAAAAATCAGAATCGTGAAGTGTTTGCCAGGTACATTGGTACTAACTGCAGAAATGGACCACCTATGAAGAAGATCTGGGTACCTAAGCAGTACATTGAGAATCTTCCTGTGAATGTCGTCATGACACCACCAAGGAAGAAGACAAACCCCAGACCAATAGCTTCATGTGGCCCAAAGGCTTCATACAGATACAGGACTCACATGAGTCACCCTAACGCCAATGTTTTGCAGGGAAATCATGCTCAGACTTATGAATATGATCGTGTATCTTCGAACCGCTATGTTCATAGGACTAAGAACTTTTCTGCTTATTCATATGAGTATCATTCATCTCCTGCAAGGCTATTTGCTAGGGCTTCAAAGCCAAAATTCTCAGATGTTGCAAGACTCATTGCTTCTAAGCCACCACTAAAGATGTGGGTGGCAAAGAAGAACTAACTCTCTTTTGCAGAAAACGGTCTCCAGCCAGCAATCAATGGCGTCCGATACTATTGCTGGGGACCTAAAACTCATTTAGGACGCACGATAAAATGCCATCCTATATACTTCACATCTGAATCTCTTATCAGTCATACTATGTCCTAACTTTGATATAAGCTGTGACTGTCCCTATATGTGTCAAATGCTTATGCTTCACAACACTCTTGTGAAGCCTATCCTCCTAATTGCACTGTAGGGTACATCACCAAATGCTTCAGAATGGATTATGGACAGTGGATGCACAAATCATATGACTGGTGATCGAAGTCTTCTCATGGACTCAACCTTACGTCCATCCGACAAGAGTCACATTACATTTGCTGACACTGGTAAAAGCAAGGTATTGGGTCTAGGTAGAGTTGCAATCTCAAAGGATCAACACATGGATAAAGTGATGCTTGTTGAATCCCTTGGTTTCAACTTAATGTCTGTCTCAATGCTTTGTGACTTGAACATGATTGTGATATTTGGAAAATATCGTTGCCTTATGCTAATGGAATCTGACAAATCTCTAGTCTTTGAAGGGTATCGAAAAGATGATCTATACATGGTAGATTTCTCAGCAGGTCCACAGCTTGCTGTATGTCTTCTCACAAAAGCTTCAGAATGCTGGCTCTGGCATCGAAGGCTAGGGCATGCTGGCATGAGGAACTTACACTCACTCGTCAAGAAGAAGCATGTCATTGGCATTGAGGATGTCAAGTTCAAAAAGGATCATCTGTGTGGTACCTGTGAAGCTGGAAAGATGACAAGGGCAAAACACCCCTCGAAGACAATCATGACAACATCACAACCCTTCGAGCTGTTACACATGGACTTATTTGGACCTACTCACTACTCCACCCTCACAACAACTGCCTGTCTCTATGGCTTCGTCATTGTTGATAACTACTCAAGATACACATGGGTTCATATAATTCTTTACAAGACTGAAGTGCAAGATGTCTTCAGGCGTTTCGCAAATCGAGCAATGAACAATTATGGCGTGAAAATCAAGCACATCAGAAGTGACAATGGCACTGAATTCAAGAACACTGGACTTGATCTGTATCTGGACACAATGGGAATCACTCATGAGTTCTCTGCTCCATACACACCTCAGCAAAATGGCATTGTTGAGCGCAAAAACAGAACCCTCATTGAGATGGCTCGAACAATGCTAGATGAGTACAAGACACCAAGAAAGTTCTGGCCTGAATCTATTGATATAGCATGTCACATCATCAATCATGTGTACATCCATAAGCTTCTGAACAAAACATCTTATGAGCTCCTTACTGGCAAGAAGCCAAACGTCAGTTACTTCAGAGTATTTGGAGCTAGATGCTGGATCAAGGATCCCCATCACAAGTCAAAATTTGCACCTAAGGCTCACGAAGGTTTCATGCTTGGCTATGGAAAGGACTCCTACAGAGTCTTCAACCTTTATCTCTACAAAATCGTTGAAACTATGGATGTGAAATTTGATGAAACCAATGGTTCACAGAGAGATATTCTGCCAAGTACACTAGATGAAGCTCCTTCAAACGAGTCTATCAAATTGATGGGAACTGGTGAAATCATGCCCTCTGAAGCACAGCCTGAAGAGGAACTTATCATCTCTGCACCAAATCAACCTGAAGACAATGCTCATACCGAAGACAATCCTCCCAATGATGACAATGATCAGCCAGAGCAAAATCTTCGTCCTGTTCATCCTCGTGTTGCAAATGAAGTTCAAATAGAGAAGATAATTGACAGCATCAATGCACCTGGTCTGCTCACTCGATCAAGAGCAACACAGCTAGCAAACTTCTGTGGGCACTTTTCATTTGTATCAATATCAGAACCCAAGAAAGTTGTTGAAGCTTTTATGGAACCTGAATGGATTCAAGCCATGCAAGAAGAACTTCAACAGTTCAAGCTGAATAATGTTTGGGAACTCGTCAAGCGACCTGACCCTCGCAAGCATAACATTATTGGAACAAAGTGGATATATCGAAACAAGCAAGATGAGCATGGTCAAGTCGTCAAAAACAAAGCACGTCTTGTGGCTCAAGGATATACTCAAGTTGAAGGAATTGACTTTGATGAACATTTGCTCCTGTTGCTAGGCTTGAAGCTATTCGCATACTGCTAGCCTACGCTAATCATCACAACATCTTGCTATATCAAATGGATGTAAAGAGTGCATTCCTCAATGGCAAGATTGAAGAAGAAGTATATGTCACACAACCACCTGGCTTTGAAGATCGAAAACATCCTGATATGGTGTATAAGCTAAACAAAGCACTGTATGGCCTCAAACAAGCTCCTCGTGCCTGGTATGATACAATCAAAGACTTCCTGAAGAGCAAAGGCTTCAAACCTAGAAGACATATGATGGTGAACTGTTTGTGTGCCAAATATGTGTGGATGACATAATCTTCTGCTGCACCAACCAGAAGTATAGTGATGAGTTTGGGTACATGATGCAAGAGCAATATCAAATGTCCATGATGGGTGAGCTGAAGTTCTTCCTTGGTCTTCAAATTCGTCAGCAAAGAAATGGCATCTTCATATCTCAAGAAAAATACCTCAAAGATTGTCTGAAGAAGTTTGGAATGGAAGACTGCAAAGGCTACACGACGCCAATGCCAGCCAAACACCATCTTGGTCACGACGACAATGGTAAAGAGTTCAATCAAAAGGTATACCGCTCCATGATAGGTTCTTTGCTTTATTTATGTGCATCTAGGCCAGATATTATGCTTAGTGTTTGCATGTGTGCTCGATTCCAAGCGGCACCAAAGGAATCGCATCACTTAGCTGTGAAGCGAATTCTTCGATATTTGGCTTACACCCCAACACTCGGATTATGGTATCCCAAGGGCTCAAAATTTGATTTGGTTGGATTCTCGGATGCTGATTATGCTGGTGACAAGGTGGATCGCAAGTCTACATCAGGCACATGTCATTTTCTTGGTCGATCACTTGTCTGTTGGTCTTCAAAGAAGCAGAACTGTGTATCACTCTCAACTGCTGAATCTGAATATATTGCTGCTGGATCCTGTTGTGCTCAGCTTCTATGGATGAAGCAAACTCTCAAGTATTATGGTATCAACCTGAAACAAGTACCTCTCTTCTGCGACAATGAAAGTGCCATCAAAATAGCCAACAATCCAGTCCAACACTTGAAGACAAAGCACATTGAAATTCGTCATCACTTTCTCAGAGATCATGTTATGAAGAAAGATATCGATATCATTCACGTCAACACTGAAGAGCAACTGGCAGATGTCTTCACAAAGACCTTGGATGAGAAAAGGTTTTGCAAGTTACGGTGTGAGCTAAATATCTTGGAATCCTCTAATGTCCTGTGATCAGGCACACATCCTAACACATATGCATGTTGATGACTTAGATGTGCAACACACAAAGTAATGTATATCTTCAATCAATGAAGATTTACACTCTGAGTGTGAATACATTAACATGGAATATGACTTCGGAGCGCCACGATAATTGTGCGCCGTGTCTGGGTCTAATACTTCCTATACGGTGGGTAACGCCACCACCAACTTTCTTTGTTTGAAGTGTTTCACTCAATGGCGTTATATTGCAATGACTTTGCATTTGGTTTGTCTTCAGTTTCAATTTATCTTCATGACTTTCTACACTATGATGATTTGATTGCTTTCTGGTATATATATACTAGTGTTCTGTCCTCCACAGCATTCACTTATAGCTATGTCTTCAAGATTGGATCTTTTGAACTATGTGAATGTGATCGGACCCTAACCTCTCTGTGCTTCCTATCTCAAACTCTATCTGTCCAAATCATATGCATTCTATTGAAACTGTCGAATGTCTTCTCTGCGTCCTAGTCAGCATAAGGCAAAGAGACAAACATTAAATCTATTTTTAAATGACTTATCTTTATTGTTGAAATCCGGAGAAGCCGAAACAACTCTCCGACATGCCTGGCGGGCGTGGGAACGTGGGACAAGTCTGAGTATGTTGCATGCTTGCCACGTACCCCTCAGATGTGAACCGCCAGGGGCACCAGCGTAATTGCGCTGTGTCTCTCACCTACTTATAAATACTTGTCCCCTGTGGTAAAGAAATCCTTCTTCCACCTCTCCACCTCCGTCAAAACCCTAACGCCACCGCTAGCTCGCGACGACGCCGGCGACGAAGCGCTTAGCTGTCGCGACTTCTCCGATGCCGTCCTCACGCCGGCCGCGGACATCGTCCTCTCCGCCGTCGCCGTAGGTGTCCTCCGTCGCCAAGTTAGGGCATGGTGGGCTGAACTACTCTGTCTCCTATTCTTCCCATCTAGCAGTTCTTCGTGCGGTAATTATAACTCTATTTTTACCACCTTTTTGATCTTCAAGATTCATCCTGTTTACCGAAAGTGGTTTCTATCTATTCAAATTAGATCTATTCTGTCTGCATCTCATACTGCCTAGTCGATTCACTTAGATTTCCTGTCTAGTTTGATTCCTCACTTGTACTTATTCACGGATTGGTACAAATCTGGAACCAACTCACCTATATAAGTGAATGTCTTCGCATCATGAGGTCAATGTCTTCAAACTGATTTATCTTCAAAATCTTCTGAGAATGCATATGACCTCTTCCCCTTCCCTCGCATCTCTAATGCTGTCACAGGTACATGTCCGTGGGAGAATCCCTTGGTTCTCATAGTCTGCATTCGTTTGCAGAATACTTATAGCATCATATCAATTCTCCTGAAGCCAGTTCCTGCTTGACCAGCAAGCGTAAATCTCTGAAGCCTTTGAACGTATTGAAGCCATTCAGCTTGAAGTTCATGGCTGCAGAAAAATCAGCAAGGAAGGGTGGCAGACAGCGCAGAGAAGGAACATCCAAAGATCTGCCTGATGACTTAGCAGAACTATACAAGACAGATCCCGAAGAGAATTATCATCAGAGAAAGACGCGAATCCAATGGATTCGATGCTATTGGGCTGAGGAATGGTTCAAGTGCAAGTTTGTGACGAAGGAATATGCAGAGAAGAATGCCATTAAGAGACCTTGGGGTGATATCCTCTATCAAGGCCTTCAACCCAAGACCAGAGCTGAAGCCATTGACCAAGGCTTCTATCCTTGCATGGTCCGTGGACCACAGCCTGAGAACGCAGATCCCACCTCACTACTCTGGTGTCGTGACGACTCTCTCTTCAAGCGCAACTACCAGTTTGTTGTGGCTTCGTCCAAGAAGAACAAGAAGTCCTTGGGTTTGGACTTCAACCCAGGTCCCTCTGCTCCCCGTGTTGACGGCTCCCATGATGTTGATCCCAATGTGATCGGCCCCTTCTCCAACCTTGACGGCCTCATCACTTACATCAAGGTCCAAGGTGCCAGAGTAGATCATTCTGACAATGATGCTGACTCCGATGAAGCCCCTGCTCCTCCTCCAAAGCCGCAAAAGCAAAAGAAGCCAAAGGCTTCAAGATCAGCTGCACCTCCGAAGACTTCCCGTGCGAAGCCACTGGCCACTGCACCCCCTAAAGCCAGTGTGTAGTCTGAAGATCAATCCCGTGTCTCCAAGAGAACGGAGAAGAAAAAGCAACTTGTCAGACCATCTGATCAAAGAGCCTTGACTCCTGCCGCCATTTTGCGCGAAGAACCCATTGATCTATCAAGTGATGAAGATCTTGGTGATGATGCCCTTGAGCAGCTGATAAAGAGCAAGGAAGAAGCAGAAATCTTCAACAACTTGCCTCTCTTTGATGTGGCCATCATCCACAATTTCATTGATGAGTGGTTCGACACCCCCAATGTCAGCTTTGAAGATTTACAGCTTCCCATTGGCCTCAGTGTCTCCTTCAATGGCACCATTGCTTCTAAGCTCGCTCTCGCTCAGCGCATCGTTGAGCTCAAGAACAAGATTGACTATGAGAAGGCTCAATTCAGGAAGCATGTGGCCAAGCTAAGTGTTCAAGACGTCCGAAACTTCAAAGTCATGCTATATGAGCTTAAAGAAGCTTTTCTGAAGAAGCGTGAAGAAGCTCAGGGTTCTCGAGAGCGCATGAAGATTTTGGCTGATAAGTGTGTGCTCGCCTACAATGAGGCTGAGAAGCGCAAGTCACTTGGCCGTCCTGGCATTGACCCCAGGATGGCTGCAAAGAAGAAGAAGAAGCTTCCTGCTGAACAGCCTGAACCTTCAAGCCAAGAAGCCCCTCGCATTATCTTCCCAAGCAGCATGACTGGCTCAAAGCCAAAGGTCACCACAACCACTTCAGAACAGAAGAAGACGAGGGCTGCCGAGGCTGAAGCTAGAAAGAGAAAGAACACTGAAGCCTCTGATGCCGCTCCCTCCAAGAAGAAGCGCAAGACCAAGAAGACTAGGGTTGCTTCCACAGAGCCCTTAGTTGTTGAACCCATTTCAGTGGTTCGCCCAGCGTTAGAACATCAAGAACGAAGGATGATAGTCCATGAGCCTGCTCCCACAGAGGCTCATGAAGCTGAAGATATTCCAGCAGCTGAACCCACCGCTGCTGAAGACATTGGTCATGATGACAATGTAGCTGATGATGAAGTTCTTCCTCAGATCGAACATGACGTGGTATCATCGCCTGTTCATACGAACAGCAAACTCATCAGCATTGGTCGTCCTCTGACGCCAATTGCTCAGGATGCATCGTGGGCTGATCACCCACAACTACAAGACTCCCCCAGTACTCCCCAAACACAACACAAGCTACACCTGCCGTGCAAGAAGAGGATGAAGACTTTCAGGCCCAACAAACTCCATCTCCTAAGGCGTTGCCAACATTTCGCAGGCTTCGCAAAGGACAAAGGCCTCAAGTCCCTCTGTCGAGCGTTCCAGAAGGAGAAGTGCAACATTCACCTGTTGCACGTCAAGTATTTTCTGAACCTGCTCCAACTGTGAATGTCTCCGAGTCTGAAGCACGTGCTGCTGAAGACATTCCGGCTGCATCAGCCGAGGAAAATCAAGAAGAAGTACGTGTACCTACTCCCCCAGCAATTGAAGAAGAAGCAGTTCCTGATGTGAATGTGCCTGTGCCTGACCCTCCTGTTCGTCAAGAGGAGGTTGACAATGTTGAGGCTGCCACCGCCAACGCCAATGAAGCCAATGACGTAGTCATGGCTGACGCTAATGTGGAGCCTGCACCAACTAGTGTGCCTGAAGCAAATGTGGCCACTGAACATGAAACCACTGAGGCTGCTGCACCTGAAGCCAATGAGACAATCGCTCCCGAAGCACCTATTGTGCAGCCTGACACCTCAGCTGTTGCCCCTGCTCCTGTTCCGCCACCAAGGCCTCACACAATTGAGCAAGCATACAGTCATGGTCAGCTTACCATTGTCCTATGGCCCATTCTGGTGCCTCCGCCTACTGCCTCAGGACCTCAATTTGACTATCATGTTGAGCATAGGCCTCAGGTCCAGAAGCCAAAGCCTAGGTTGCCAAGGTTTCCAGGTACTGCAAACTCACCAGGGTCCTTCAATGCCAATGGCTTCAAAAGCCACAATACCTTCTTTGACAGCGCCAAGAACCCCTACTCCAAGCCAAGGATATCATCAGATCGGTTCTGGAGCTATCAGCAGAGAAGCTATTACTCATGCGTACTATATGATCAAGGGCGCATTTTTCCTCATATGCGCCTTGATACTGAAGCCATTGCTGGACTGCCGTGCTTAGAAGAAGCACTTGATTGCTTTCATGATGCGGTTCTACTCCACTTTGTGACAGACAAAGAACATTGGAATGAAGAGCTATTGCTTCAATTCTATGCTACTCTACACATTCGCGGCTACTACAGAGACATCAAGACATGGGTTCTCGAGTGGATGACTGGAAATGTTCATCATGAAGCCAAAGCTATGGATATCATCGAGCTTACAGGGCTAGCCACTCCTGGAGAACTATATGAACCTGACTGTCAGCTACACCGTAATGCAGTAGAGAGTATCTTCCATAAGCCAGAACCCAATATGAGCCAGATGTTGAGTATGATGAAGCCCTTGCCATCTGACGCTGAATATCCAACAGAGTTCTTTGTTGAAGACCTTGAGTATCTGCCTCGCACCATATATCATATCATCAGGCGAACTCTATGGCCTGTCAAAGGACATTCATCAGCGGCCAAGCTTGAAGGAGCTATGAAGACTTTGGTCTTCTATATTCTCAATGGCATCAGCTTCAACACTCAAGAATTCTTCATCAGGCAACTTGTTGCCTCTGGCTCTGACCTATTTGGTCTGAAGTTTTATGCTCCATGGGTCATGCGCCTCATCAAGAGACACTCATCTGTCAATTATCAGCCCTCTATTCGCAATCATATGATCTTTTTGCCAGAGGTTGATATGTCAGTTGAAGCTATATACTCTGACCCTGCCAAGAGGCCTCTTTGTCTTCAGAATGCCAAGCACCAAAGCTTCACTCAGCCTATTGAAGGTGTTCAAGCAGCGACACGAATCTATCCATTGGCTGGAAACACTCGTCTGCCTCATCGTGCACCCACTGAAGCCACTGAAAGCACCATTGCACAAAGGCCTCGGAAGCGTTCTCTCATTCTCAATGACCAAGAACTTCTTGTGGCCCTCCATCAGAAACAGGATAAGCATCATTTCTGGCTCAAGAGACAGATGAAAAGCCTCTTGGTGGATGTCAATCGCATTCGCAACCTTGCCACCAAGAATGCCTTTGTTGCTCATGAAACTTGCCGACGATCATGGAAGAGTTTGACCCTGCTTAGTGTTGAAGCTGATCTTCAAGACGATGGCTTCAATGAAAGATTCCAGTTTGACTCCACTCCTCCATGGACTGCTGTCCTACGTAGTACTCCATCTCTTGAAGACTCTGAATATTCTTCCTCCGTGGCAACGGTAAATGCCAGAGTCATCGATGATGAAGATGATGCTACTTCACCACCTCCTACTACTGCGCGCATCGACACTGCACCAAGTTCATCTGCACCGCCAACCAACGACGACGACCCTGCTGTTTCACCTACTCATGATGACGAGTAGATGCTCTATGTCTTCAAACCTTTTTGGTCCTTACTGACAAAAGGGGGAGAAGCGTATGAGTTGATAGTCTTCAAGCAATTTCATATGGGCGGTTGCATTATATTTTGCTTCGTGCTTACAACTCTTGCTTTTGAAACATTTGGTTTTCTGAGTTGTAACACCTAAACTTGATGGTCGTCTGCTACTTATTTGCTTTACTGTGATGCGATGATAAATTCCGCATGTGCGATGATAACTTCCGCACTTCGATCATTCTGCAGACGTCCATTTTTTTCATTATGCATGTCATTCTACTTGCTATATCATTTCATGCATGATGAATTATCTTCATAAGTTGAAGTGGATCTCCACAAGTATAACATGTCATGTGCATTTGCATTCCAAAAGCAAATTACTTATATGCACATCTTCAGGGGGAGCCCTTGCTACTTATGAAGACAATTCTCTATCCTTACAATTTCACATACTTTATCCCCGTTGAAAACTTCAACCAGTTTGTCATCAATCACCAAAAAGGGGGGAGATTGTAAGTGCATCTAGTGCCACCCCTAGTTGGTTTTGGAGTATTGACGACAAAGTTGGTTGAGGGACTAATGCGTTTGTGAGAATTGCAGGATAACGCAGGTAGTGTCCCTCATTGATTCGGTTTACCTACCGGAGATGACCCCTAAAAATGTATGAAGACATTGAAGACAATGGTGGTATGAGAAAATATATTGAAGACTATGACATGAGAACACATTGTGTGAAGACTATGGAGCATGAAGACTGTGTGGTTTCGTTGTTTCCTTTTCTTCTTTGTTGAGTCATAGGAACCACCATACTGTTAAGTGGGGTCCAAGTGAACTAAGTCAGAGTGACTGAAGTGATGCTCAACTCAAATCCTATGTCTTCGAGCGAAGACAATGAGAGCAAACCTTATCCAGAGCTGGATGAGTCAGCTTTGCTTGTAGCCCAAGTAAAGTTGCCGTGTGTGTTTGAAATCTGACCGTTGGAACACGTGTCAGTTCCTTAGTGACCCAGGGTCATTTTGGACAAATCAGGTCGGGTTGCCTAGTGGCTATAAATAGCCCACCCCCTACACCATAAATTGGTGGCTGCTTAGAGTTTGTGCACGACTTTTGTCGTTTGAGAGCAACCCACCTCGAAGCATTTGAGAGAGAGAAAAATCCTTGCGAGGACAAAGCCCAAACACCCAGAGCCAAAGAGTGTTAGGCATCACTGAAGTCTTTCTGTCTGTGTAACCTGAAGACTTATTACACTTGAGGACTGTGAATCCTCCAGCCAGTTAGGCCTCGCGTTCTGAGCATCCAAGAGTCATTGTGGACTGCCGGTGAACAAAGTCTGTGAAGGTTTGGAAGTCTCCCTTGAAGACTTACCAGAGTGATTGGGCGAGGACTGGGTGTCCTTAGCTCAAGGGGAATAAGGTGAAGACATGGTCTTCTGAGTTAAATCTCAGCCTCCCTAACCAGACGTACAGTTGTCATAGCAACTGGAACTGGTCTAACAAATCCTGTGTCTTCAACAAGCAACTGGTTCTATCCCTTCCCAACCTTACTTAAGTTTGTCTTCGTGAAGTCATTGCCTATCTATGTATCTGTTTGACTTCATTGCTTGACTACTACTGTTGATTGGCTTCATACTATCTTCCATCTTGATCCTTACTACCTAGCTGCAATTTGTCCTGTACTTTCACATTGTTGCATACTTGACTATGGCTTGCTTAGGGTAGTTTATCTTCCGCTGCATAACAAGTAGGTCATTTCTGTTGTTTGTCTTTGAAACTTACAAGTTTTGAAGACTTTCATAAAAATCGCCTATTCACCCCCCTCTAGTCGATAGTAGCACTTTTAGTGTGCCACAGAGTGGTTAAGACGCATTGTGTGGCATATCCTAGCTTTGCCTCCGTTTACTGCCGGAGTGTTTAACTGAGCTCCTGACGAGCCGGGCTATCCTGGCGCGAAGTAGTTCAGACCCCTTTGATGGTGTCCGGAAGCTTGGCCGTCGACTCAAGGTTCGATTGAAAGATGCCACTCGTTGCTTCTACTGTTAGGGCGGCGGTGTACTCTTCTGCACGGAGGGAGCGTTCGGCCTTGCCATTAACAGTTATGACGCCGCACGGACCGGACATCTTGAGCTTAAGGTAGGCATAATGTGGCACCGCATTGAATCGAGCAAACGCGGTTCATCCGAGCAGTGCATGATAGTTACTACAAAAAGGGATGATGTCAAAGATTATCTCTTCGGTACGGTAATTATTCGGTGGTCCAAAGACTACTTCCAGAGTGATGGAGCCTGTACAACAGGCCTCCACACCTGGTATAACACCTTTAAAGGTGGTTTTAGTGGGTTTGATCATTGAAGGATCGATACCCATCTTACGCATTGTGTCCTGATATAGCAGGTTCAGACTGCTACCTCCGTCCATAAGGACTCGTGTGAGGTGGAATCCGTCAATTATTGGGTCCAGGACTAGTGCGGCCGAATTGTCTTGACTGGAATTGGTCGGGCGATCCATACGGTCAAAGGTGATCGGGTCAGACGACCATAGGTTATATTTTGGGGCGACTGGCTCCGTTGCATCGTCATCCCTGAGAGTGCACATCTGCTCCCGCTTGGGAATATATGTGGTGTTTATCATGTTCGCCGTTTTGATTTGCGGGGAAAATTTCTTTTGTCCTCCTGTTTTTGGTGGCTGGGGCTCCTCGTCGTCGTCATTGCTTTGCGACCCCTTCTCCTTGTTTTCGGCACTTGACCTGTCGGCTTGTTTGAAGACCCAGCATTCTCTGTTGGTATGATTGGCTGGTGTTCCTGGGGTGCCATGAATTTGGCATGGACGATCGAGTATGCGGTCCAGACTGGACGGGTCCGGACTATTCCTTTTGAATGGCTTTTTCTGCTGACCGGACTTAGAGCCACTGAATCCGGTATTGACGGTCATGTCTTCGGCATTATCGCCATTATTGCGACGCTTGTGTTTGTTGCGTGGGGGCTTGCCTTGCTATCTCTGGTGTCTGAGGTGCCAGGATTGCTTATTGTGCTGTTGCTATGAGCCAACCAGCTATCCTCACCCACACAAAAGCGAGTCATGAGTGTCGTGAGGGCTGCCATGGACTTCGGCTTCTCTTGGCTGAGGTGTCGGGCGAGCCACTCGTCAAGGATGTTATGCTTAAAGGCCGCTAGGGCTTCGGCATTCGGACAGTCAACAATTTGGTTCTTATTAGTTAGGAACCTAGTCCGGAATTTCCTGGCTGACTCTCTGGGCTGTTGGGTTATGTGACTTTAATCATTAGCATCTGGTGGTTGCACATAAGTGTCCTGGAAGGTATCCAGGAATGAGTCTTCCAGGTTCTCCCAACTTCCAATGGAGTTTGCCGGCAAACTATTCAGCCAATGTCGAGTCGGTCCCTTGAGTTTTAGTGGGAGGTACTTGATGGCATGTAGATCATCGTCGCGGGCCATGTGAATGTGGAGAAGGAAATCTTCTATCCATACCGCGGGGTCTGTAGTCCCATCGTAGGGCTCGATATTCACGGGCTTAAACCCTTCTCGAAATTCATTCTCCCTTACTTCATCAATGAAGCATAGGGGGTGTGCGGCGCCTCTATGCCAGGCTACATCACGACGCGGTTCAAATGAGTCTGGTATGTTGTATTCGGCCCGGCCGGATTTGTATTTAGTATATCCGTCATGGTGGTCTTCGTCACGCATTGGGGCGCGGCCCCGTGATCCGTAGATCAATCTTGACTATCCTGCTTTGTTTTCCAATTCGTCTCGCAGGTCATGCGTGTAGCCCCAGGCCTTCGTGTTTTTGTTTGTTTGGTGACACGGTGCGGGCTGGTGTTCGGGCTGATACGCCGCTTTGTCTCGGCCACGAGGTGGCCGGTCAGCCGCATCCTGTGCTGGTAGTGTAGGCTCTAGTGCCTCCTCCTCGAATTGAGGTAACAACTTGTGCTTCAGGTAACTTTTGGTTGGGCGCTCGAGTCTATATTCCTCGGCTGCCAAGACCTCAGTCCATCTATCAGTTAGCAGATCTTGATCAGCTTGAAGCTGATGCTGCTTTTTCTTCATGATTTTTGCAGTGGCTATAAGCCGGCGCTTGAAGCGCTCCAGCTCGACGGGATCCTCAGGAACAATGAATTATTCGTCGCCGAGGCTCACCTCGTCTTCGGAGAGGGGCATGTAATTGTCATTCTCTGAGTCTCCATCCATTGCCTGTTTATCAGGGCTAGCTTTCCCATCCTCCCGTCCGTCTTGCTCGAAGCTTGGCTGGGCGGGATTGTTTTCGCCTTCGGCATCATCCGGAGTGCTATTGTCTCTTGTGCCGGTATCACTATTTTTGCTATGACGGGGCTTAGAGCAGCGCCGCTAACAACGGCGCTTAGATTGCTTCTCAAGGGGATTATCCTCCATTGCCTCATCGCCATTGCTTTCTTTGGGTGTGTCCACCATATATATCATATGATGAGGTGGATGTCCAGCACCCTGTGGGCGGTGGTTCATGTTCTTCTCCGGCATCATCTTCCATACCGTCGATGTCTTCGGAGTCGAAATCAAGCATGTCGGTTAATTCGTCGACAGTGGCTATTAAGTGGGTGGTGGGTGGGAAACGAATTTCTTCGTTGTCCGCTTCCCGCTCGAGCTGGACATAGTTCAGCCAGGGGCCTTCTGACAGGGAGAGATATTTCAATGAATTTAGCACGTCACCCAAGGGTGAGTGCTGAAAGATATCCGCGGAGGTAAACTGCATGATCGGTGCACAATCAGGTTCGATAGGCATGGATGCACGTGGTTTGGAACCCCTGGTCGGAGGCGAGTCTGAGGGTCCGATGACACAGACCTCATTGGAGACGAAGTCTGTGTTCGGCTCTAATGCCGATGAGTGTGCGGCCTCCATGGTGGGGTCTATCCACCCATCCTCGGATGGCACGATCTACTCCGGGTCTAAGGCCAGGGCAGCTACAGGTGCGTTCTCTTGAACACCGTCCGATGGTAGATCTAAGTCATGCTCATCGGGACTATACGGCACACCTGTCATGGGCTCGAATCCGTCGAAGATCAAGTCTCCGCAGATGTAGGCAGTGTAGTTCAGGCTTCCAAACCTGACCTGATGGTCGGGGGAGTAGCTATCGATCTGCTCCAGATGGCCAAGCGAGTTGGCTCGCAGTGCGAAGCCGCCGAATATGAAGATCTGTCCGGGGAGGAAAACCTCACACTGGATCGCATCGTTGTGGATCATTGAAGGAGCCATCAAGCCTTATCGTGACGGCACAGTGGAACTCTCAATGAAAGCACCAATGTCAGTGTCAAAATCGGCGGATCTTGGGTAGGGGGTCCCGAACTGCGCGTCTAAGTCTAATGGTAACAGGAGGCGGGGGGACACAATGTTTACCCAGGTTCGGACCCTCTCTATGGAGGTAATACCCTACTTCCTGCTTAATTGATCTTGATAATATGAGTATTACACGAGTTGATCTACCACGAGATCGTAGAGGCTAAACCCTAGAAGCTAGCCTATGATTATGATTGTTGTTATCCTACGGAATAAACTCTCCGGTTTATATAGACACCGGAGGGGGCTACGGTTACACAGAGTCGGTTACAGAGAAGGAAATCTACATATCCGAATTGTCAAGCTTGCCTTCCATGCAAAGGAGAGTCCCACCCAGAGACGGGACAAAGTCTTCAATCTTGTACCTTCATAGTCCAACAGTCCGGCATAAGTACATAGTCCGGCTATCCGAGGACCTCCTAATCCAGGACTCCCTCAAGTTTCACTATCAGACGCCGGATCAACGGAATGAAAGTGAGCATGACCATCATCGTGTAGGGATGGGTAGAAACGAAAACCTGGGTGGTTCTACATCCGAGCCTATGCATAGCGTAACTCAACAAGAATCTCGAATGCAGCATACTGGACGGCCTGAGTGGCGGTGGATGCATAACCGCTCCGAGAGGTACAAGAATAAGAACCCACTGACGAACTAGTGCGTAGAGTAACCACGGCGTGATACTCATACACGGAGTCGGCTAGACGCTCCCGGTACACCCGATATGCTGGGTCGTCACCGTGAGGGTATAGTCAATGCCAGATGCTATGAAGGAGATGCGGAGAAGTGTAGGGCATCAGCTGCAACTGACATGGATACAGCACCGGTGCCATCTACACTCACAACCATTAACCGGTTAGAAATAACAATAAGTCTAATGCATGCAATGCAGTGCAGCATCCAGATGCAAATACTAACGGCACTCAATTAGCAAACTAACTAACGTTTACTTCGCGTGTCGGGGTCTAGCGTGTCCTACAGTCAGCACGGCTCTAATACCAAGCGTTGTGGCACCCCGGCTCAGAGCGACCGGTTTACCTTGCATTGCCAACCCAGAGATCATGTCTTCTGGCAACACACAACATTTTGGTACAGAAATCACCGCTTTATTAAAACTAGCGGAAGCATAGTGTTACATTACATCAAGTAGTTAGGCCAAGCGGCACATTCGGTGCAGCTGAACAATATGTACATTATTTAGTGAACATAAAGGGGCCTCGAGCACGACATCTACACGGCAGCAGAACAATGATGTAGCGGGACTCCATAGCACAGGGACACCGATGTGGACACTGTCTAGACACGGCAGCACTCCGATCCAGTTAGACTTTCCTGAAATCTGGCATAACACGCCAGGTCAGTCATTGAATGTACTTGCAAGCTCACAGCAAACAGAACCATAATGACAAACAATATCATGACATTTAAGCAAGTGAAATGCAAATATCAACATGCTACTCATGCAATGACCAAACTTGTGCATTGAGTCACTCGGACTCTCTTACCAACAGGTTGCCTCGCAACTGAACAGTGATCACGATGGACCATGAACGGAACCCCACTTGGTTCAACAGGTTACCTCGTAACCAAACAGTGATCACTGCCGGATCACAAGTAATACCACAACAGTCAGTCTCACAGACATCATCATCATTCAACCAGTGCAATGCAAATAACTTAGTGTGCAAGATTCATTTATGAAAGTTGATCCATGGTGTGACTTTCTTACGAACTGGGCCCTTATCCGCGGGCGCGTCTATCGATAGATTAGTACACTCTGCAGAGGTAGCGCACTTTACCCACACCACGGAACCCATGGCCTCGCACTCCCATTTGAGTGGACCAACGGCATTCCGACAGAACCCTCCCATTGCCATGACACTCTTACGGTCACTCCGACCACTTCCCCACTGGGATTAGTCATGGGTGACCGAGCCTACCAAAGCCAAAACAACCACCGTCGTGGCAAATAAACAGTCCCGAACAGGGACAAGGTACCATAACAACAACAGGTTCACAAGGTTATGTCTTCTTACCGGGCTAGGGTAACGCACGCCATAACCTTCCCTTGTTGGAGGCACCGACAAGAGGCATGACAACGGAACGACTAACGGACTCCCCATACTAAGGCAAATGTGGTTGCACTTGGCAGCCCGATTAAGTGGCACCATGACACGGCCAACTTTAAGTTCAAGTTCAATTATTATCAGGTTTAACTTGAAAATAAAAATGCTCGAGTCACAATATGCCATGCTTATGAAACCATGTCATGCATCATATATCACTTAACAATAACAGATCAACCTTATTCAAAGTTCTACTTGCACAAACTCAACTTTCAACATCTCTGGTCCTTTCTTGCTGATTATTTCTACTCATCACTTTAATGTTTCGGGCACCACCACTCATACCGATTCGGGCGCGGCCTGAGTGGCTGACAGCGGGCCCTAGCTGTCAGGACGGAGGGGGGAGAGAGAGAAACAGAGGTGGGCGGCACGGTGACAGCACTTTCTCCGGTGAGGAGTGCTCGGCGATGAGATCTAGAGGGATAGGATTGTAGAGGATATCGAGGCGCACCTGCTCGTACCTATAATGTGGCTAGGGTTGGCCGGACTGGGTCAGAATTGAGGTCTCCATCGGCGGCAGCGGGCGGAGCTCATCAGAGATGGTGGTTCCAGCGAAGCAGGGCCAGTCCAGCAATTCCAACAGCACTAGCACGCACCGGTGGCACACCACAAACATTCCAGAGTGGTTAGTTGAGCTCGAGTGGCTCTGGAGAGGGAGGGGGCAGAGGACAGGGATCGTCGGTGAGCTCAGGGTGGGGACGGCGGCCAGAGGCCTGCCCGACCGGGCTGCGGCTTCCTACGGGTGTATGGAGGTTTGCTGAGTGTGTGTGAGGAGAGAAACGAGCTCGGGGGAGCTCTATTTATAGGCGAGGCTGAGGCAGGGATCGGGAGCTTGCCGGAGCTCTCTAGAGCTTCGCTTGGCGACGAATGGCGTTAGTGAGAGAGGGGGAAGACGCCGGAGATCATGCGGGGGCTGTAGGCGAGCTGCGACGAGCATAGGAGTGCGGTACACGACGAGCACAGGGGCACGGGCACACTATTGTGTTGGCCGCGCCGTGCCCGTGCTCGCTGCGGCGAGCTCCAGCGTCGGTGAGCTCCAGGGTGCAATTATGAGGGTTCAAACAAAGATGGTGGCGCAGTTTGGCAAGGTGCGACAGCTTGGGCAGCGAGCACGCGCGAAACAGAGGAGTTGGCACCACGCAGAGCGCGTCGGATGCATGCCAACCCCCTTGGACGAACGTGGTCACCGTGTGAACTATGGCATCAGGCTGAGCTAAGCATAAACAACATGCTTGGCAGCTATTCCTTAGTGGTTTAGTTGTTTTGCACGCTTGGCTGAATCACAGGTGCACTGTGGGAGTGGCTATCTTCCTGGCAAGTTTCTGGGAAGAAACTTGTGAGCTTTACTGATAAAAATCTAATGAGAGTTAAGGGATGTGCTTTGGGGTTTAGTGATCCCTTAGGAAGGTAATCAAGCTCAGAAAAGATCAGCCCCACAAGACCAAGCAAAAATATACTTGTTGTGCAAAGTGACCATTCTGTCCAGAACAGAAATGATTTTCTATAGCAAAAATATTACAAAAAGTTATGCAATATTTTTCCTGAGGAAGGTTCCCTAGGGTTCAAAGAATATTTGTGAATTTATTCAGGATTTTTGGAGCAATAAATCTAGGGGTTGCTTTGGAGCATACTTCTCTCAAGTGATTTTCAGGGAGGAAAATGAATATTTTTCTTTTTTGAAAAATATTTATTGGGCTTGTGCTGGAGTTTTTCAGAGAAGAAAAAGTGAGTTAGAGGTGAATGGGTCAGTTGGGTGAAAATCAAGGGTAGGCCCAAGTGTTCAAGTCCATTTGAATTGATTCAAACTCCAAATCCAAAGCAAATGCAACTGAAAGTCCGGAAAAAGAGAGAAGGCAAAATCCAGGTTGTCACACGGGGCATCCCCAAGCTTAGTTGATTGGGTATTCCTTCAATATTACCTTGGGTTTCCTTGGGCATCCCCAAGCTTAGGGTCTTTCCACTCCTTATTCTCCCCATATCAATATCTCACCCCAAACTTGAAAACTTCAATCACACAAAACTTAACGGAACTTCGTGAGATAGGTTAGTATGATAAAGAGCAAATCATTCACTTGTGTACTGTCAAAGAAAAGATTCATAATTTTTTCCACATAGTTCCTGCTGTACCTTACCATTTCCACAATTTATATCATTTAATATATGCTACGGAAACACTAAAACAAGCAAACTATGCATTGAAAACAGAATCTGTTAAAAACAGAATAGTCTGTAATGATCTAAGCAATGACCATACTTCTGCAACTCTTAAAATTCTAAAAAAATTAGGAAAATTTAGGAAATTGTATATCAATCACGTGCAAAAAAATTCAGATAAAATGCACGTTTCTGTGAATTTACAAAATTCCATAACTGGGTGCAGAAGTTTCTGTTTTTCACAGAATCAAATCAACTATCATCCACACTATCCCAAAGGCTTTACTTGGCACTTTATTGAAACAAAAGCTATCAAACATGATTACTACATTAGCATAATCATGTGAACACACAAAAACAATAGGTATAAATATTGGGTTGTCTCCCAACAAGAGCTTTTCTTTAATGCCTTTTTAGCTGGGCATGATGATTTCAATGATGCTCACATAAAAGATAAGAATTGAAACATAATGGGAGCATCATGAAGCTTATGAATAGCACATTTAAGTATAACCAACTTCCTATGCATAAGGATTTTGTGAGCAAACAATTTATGGGAACAACAATCAACTAGCATAGGAAGGCAAAACAAGGATGGCTTCAAAACTTTCAACGCATAGAGAGGAAAGTTGATATTATTGAGATATGTAAATGCATATGTTGCTCTCTCATAATAATTTTCAGTAGAATCATGAATGAATTCAACAATATAACTATCACCTAAAGCAATCCTTTCATGATCCACTAGCATAAAAAAATTATTACTCTCCACATTCATAATAGTGGGAGCAAATTCAATGAAATAACTATCATATGACACTTGATTAAAATCATGATGGCAAGTTTCATGGTTATCATTATTCTTTGTAGCATAAATTTCATCACAATAGTCATCATATATATCAACTTTTTTCTCATAATAATCAATTGTAACCTCTTCTGAAATAGTGGATTCATCATTGAATAAAGTCATGACCTCTCCAAATCCACTTTCATAGATATTATAATAAGATTCAACACCCTCAAAAATAGTGGGATCATTACCTAGAGTTGACACTCTTACAAACTCACTTTCATCAATATAATCATAAATAGGAGGCATGCAGTCATCATAAAAAATTTGCGCATCAAAACGTGGGGGACTAAAAATATCATCTTCATCAAACATAGCATCCCCAAGCTTATGGCTTTGCATATCACTAGCACCATGCACATTCAAATAATTCATTCTAGCAACATTGCAATCATGCCCATCATTCAAACATTTAGTGTCAAACATTTTATTGACTTCTTCTTCTAACACTTTGGCACAATTTTCTGATCCATCATTTTCAAGAAAGACATTATAAAGATGAATTATATGTGGCAACCTCAATTCCATTTTTTGTAGTTTTCTTTTATAAACCAAACTAGTCACAAAATAATATATTTAATTGCAAGATCTAAATATATACCTTCAAGCACTCACCTCCCTGGCAACAGCGCCAGAAAAGAGCGTGATGTCTACTACATAGCTTATTCTTGTAGACTCGTGTTGGGCCTCCAAGCGTAGAGTTTTGTATGACAGTAGCAATTTTCCCTCAAGTAGATGACCTAAGGTTTATCAATCCGTTGGAGGCATAGGATGAAGATGGTCTCTCTCGAAAAACCCTGCAACCAAATAACAAAGAGTCTCTTGTGTCCCCAACACACCCAATACAATGGTAAATTGCATAGGTGCACTAGTTCGGCGAAGAGATGGTGATACAAGTGTAATATGGATAGTATATATAGGTTTTTGTAATGTGAAAATATAAAAACGGCAAGGTAACAAGTAACAAAAGTGAGAAAAATGGTATTGCAATGCTTGAAAACAAGTCCTATGGTTCATACTTTCACTAGTGCAAAATCTCTCAACTATGATAACATAACTGGATCATATAAAAATCCCTCAACGTGCAATAAAGATCACTCCAAAGTTTCTACCGGAGAACATAGGACGAAAATGTGCATCAACCCCTATGCACAGATTACCCCAATGTCACTTCAGGAATCTGCGAGTTGAGTGCAAAACATACATCAAGTGAATCAATAGAACATCCCATTGTCACCACAGATATCCCATCGCAAGACATACATCAAGTGTTCTCAAATCCAATACTCAATCCAACATCACAAAGCCTCAAAGAGCAAGACTCAATTTATCACAAGAAGATAAAGGGGGAGAAACACCATATGATCCAACTATAGTAACAAAGCTCGCGGTACATCAAGATCGTGCCAAATCAAGAACAAGAGAGAGAGAGAGAGAGAGAGAGAGGTCAAACACATAGCTATTGGTACATACTGATACGTCTCCAACGTATCTATAATTTATGAAGCATTCATGCTATTTTATTATCTGTTTTGAATGTTTATGGGCTTTATTATACACTTTAATATTATTTTTGGGACTAACCTATTAACCAGAGGCCCAGCCCATATTGCTGTTTTCTTGCCTATTTCAATGTTTCGAAGAAAAGGAATATCAAACGGAGTCCAAACGGAATGAAACCTTCGGGAGCGTTATTTTTGGAACGAAAGCAATCTAGGAGACTTGGAGTTGAAGTCAAGGAAATTTCGAGGTGGCCACAAGGGTGGGGGCGCGCCCTCCCCTACTGGGCGCGCCCCCTGTCTCGTGGGCCCCTCGAGGCTCCCCCGACCGACTTCTTTCGCCTATATATTCCCATATACCCTAAAAACATCGAAGCGAACAATAGATCAGGAGTTCCACTGCCGCAAGCCTCTGTAGCCACCAAAAACCTCTCGGGAGCCTGTTCTGGCACCCTGCCGGAGGGGGAATCCCTCACCGGTGGCCATCTTCATCATCCCGGCGCTCTCCATGACGAGGAGGGAGTAGTTCACCCTCGGGGCTGAGGGTATGTACCAGTAGCTATGTGTTTGATCTCTCTCTCCCTCTCTCTCTGTCTCTCTCTCTCGTGTTCTCTCTATGGCACGATCTTGATGTATCGCGAGCTTTGCTATTATAGTTGGATCTTATGATGTTTCTCCCCCTCTACTCTCTTGTAATGGATTGAGTTTTCCCTTTGAAGTTATCTTATCGGATTGAGTCTTTAAGGATTTGAGAACACTTGATGTATGTCTTGCCGTGCTTATCTGTGGTGACAATGGGATATCACGTGATCCACTTGATGTATGTTTTGGTGATCAACTTGCAGGTTCTGCCCATGAACCTATGCATGGGGGTTGGCACACGTTTTCGTCTTGATTCTCCAGTAGAAACTTTGGGGCACTCTTCGAAGTACTTTGTGTTGGTTGAATAGATGAATCTGAGATTGTGTGATGCATATCGTATAATCATGCCCACGGATACTTGAGGTGACAATGGAGTATCTAGGTGACATTAGGGTTTTGGTTGATTTGTGTCTTAAGGTGTTATTCTAGTATGAACTCTATGATAGATTGAACGAAAAGAATAGCTTCATGTTATTTTACTATGGACTCTTGAATAGATAGAATAGAAAGGATAACTTTGAGGTGGTTTCGTACCCTACCATAATCTCTTCGTTTGTTCTCCGCTATTAGTGGCTTTGGAGTGACTCTTTGTTGCATGTTGAGGGATAGTTATATGATCCAATTATGTTATTATTGTTGAGAGAACTTGCACTAGTGAAAGTATGAACCTTAGGCCTTGTTTCCTAGCATTGCAATACCATTTACGCTCACTTTTATCACTTGTTACCTTGGTGTTTTATAATTTCAGATTACAAATACTCATATCTACCATCCATATTGCACTTGTATCACCATCTCTTCGCTGAACTAGTGCACCTATACAATTTACCATTGTATTGGGTGTGTTGGGGACACAAGAGACTCTTTGTTATTTGGTTGCAGGGTTGCTTGAGAGAGACCATCTTCATCCTACGCCTCCCATGGATTGATAAACCTTAGGTCATCCACTTGAGGGAAATTTGCTACTGTCCTACAAACCTCTGCACTTGGAGGCCCAACAACGTCTACAAGAAGAAGGTTGTGTAGTAGACATCAAGCTCTTTTCTGGCACCGTTGTCGGGGAGGTGAGTGCTTGAAGGTATATCTTTAGATCTTGCAATCAAATCTTTTTGTTTCTTGTTTTATCACTAGTTTAGTTTATAAAAGAAAACTACGAAAAATGGAATTAAGTTTGCCTCATACGCTTCATATTTTTAATATCTTTTGTAAGTATGACGAAAAAGAAAATTGTGCTCAATTGCTAGAAGAAGAATGCATTAAAATGTTTAGTACTAGATCTTTGTATGATGAGCATGATTGCAATGTTGTTAGTATGAATTCCTAGAATATCCATGATGCTAATGATATGCAAAGCCAGAAGCTTGGGGAAGCTATGTTTGATGAAGATGATATGTTTAGTACCCCAAGTTTTGATGAGAATATTTATTATGATGAAAGCATTCTTCCTATTTATGATGATTATATTTATGAAAGTGTATTTGGAGAGGTCATGACTTTATTTAGTGATGAATCCACTATTTCGAAAGAGGTTCCAATTGATTATGAGAACAAAGTTGCTATCTATGATGATTATTGTGATGACTTGTATGCTATTAGGAATAATGATAACCATGAAACTTGTCATCATGATTTTAGTTTTCAATTGGATTATGCCTCACATGATAATTATTTTGTTGAGTTTGCTCCCATTACTATTCATGAGAAGAAATTTGCTTATGTGGAGAGTAGTAAATTTTCTATGCTTGTAGATCATGAAAAGAATGCTTTATGTTCTGGTTATATTGTTGAATTCATTCATGATGCTACTGAAAATTATTATGAGGGAGGAACATATGCTTGTAGGAATTGCAATAATATCAAGTTTCCTCTCTATGTGCTTAAAATCTTGAAGTTATGCTTGTTTTGCCTTCCTATACTAGTTGATTATTGTTCCCATAAATTGTTTTCTCACAAAATCCCTAGGCATAGGAAGTGGGTTAGACTTAAATGTGCTAGTCATATGCTTCATGATGCTCCCGTTATGTTTCAATTCTTATCTTTTATGTGAGCATCATTGTCATCATCCTGCCTAGCTAGAAAGGCATTAAAGAAAAGCACTTGTTGGGAGACAACCCAATATTTATCCTTACTATTTTTGTGTGTTCACATGATTATGCTACTGTAGTAATCATGTTTTATAGCTTTTGTCTCAATAAAGTGCCAAGTAAGACCTTTAGGATAGCTTACGGTGATAGTTGTGTTGATCCTGCTGAAAATCAGGAACTTTTGCACCCAGTAAATTAGTGTTTATAATTACAGAAACGTTCTTCTGATCTGATTCTTTTTTATCTTGATTGATACACAAATTGCTTAGGACTTCCTAGTTTGGTAGGATTTTTGTAGTTCCATAAGTATACGTTTGATACAGATTACTACAGACTGTTTTGTTTTTGACAGATTCTGTTTTCTATGTGTTGTTTGCTTTTTTTGATGAATCTATGAGTAGTATCGGAGGGTATGAACCATATAGAAGTTGGAATACAGTAGATATTACACCAATATGAATTTAGAATGAGTTCACTACATTACCTAAGTGGTGGTTTTATTTTCTTGTACTAACGGAGCTTATGAGTTTTCTGTTGAGTTTTGTGTTGTGAAGTTTTCAAGTTTTGGGTAAAGATTCGATGGACTATGGAATAAGGAGTGGCAAGAGCCTAAGCTTGGTGATTCCCAAGGCATCCCAAGGTAATATTCAAGGACAACCAAGAGCCTAAGCTTGGGGATGCCCCGGAAGGCATCCCCTCTTTCGTCTTCGTTCATCGGTAACTTTACTTGGAGCTATATTTTTATTCACCACATGATATGTGTTTTGTTTGCAGCGTCATTTTGTTTTGTTAGTATTTGATTTCTGTTATTTATAATAATATTTTGCATCTATATTTTCAATAAAAATGTCAAGGATAGCCTTTACCATGCTTATTTTGCTAGTATACATGTTGTTGTTTGAAAACAGAAAGTTTACCGCTGTTGCAAAAATTCCCTAGAAAAGTCAGAGAATGGTATAATGTTGAAACTTTTTGCATATTGAGCTCTGATAAATCTTCTACAGCGTAGTATTTTTCTCATAGTTTGTTAATATAGGGAAGTATGATGAATCTTGCATTCTTTACAGACTATACTGTTTTGGCAGATTGTTGTTATGTTTGCATTGTTTGCATATGTTTGCTTGTTTAATGATTCTATTTGAGGATAGGAGTATTAAATATTCAGAGGCATTTAGTATGAAATGTTGAATAATAATTTTAGTGATTTTTTACAGTAGAAAATGATAAGGTTTTGCATTGGTTTATGCTAACCTATCTCACGAGTTCTTGTTGTGTTTGGTGTGGATGAAGCTTTTGATAAAAGGAGAAACCATGATATGAGAGGAATTAAGGAGACACAAAAGTTCAAGCTTGGGGATGCCCAAGGCACCCCAAGATAATATTTCAAGAAGTCTCAAGCATCTAAGCTTGGGGATGCCCCGTTAGGCATCCCACCTTTCTTCTTCAACAATTATCGGTTAGTATCGATTGAACCTAAAGTTTTTGCTTCTTCACATGAGTTGTGCTATCCTTGGAATGTCATTTTATTTTGCTTTGATTGATGTTTGAATAAAATACCAAGATCTGAAATTCTTAAATGAGAGAGAGTCTTCACATAGCTACATAATTATTTAACTACTCATTGATCTTCACTTATTTCTTTTTGGAGTAGTTTGTCATTTACTCGTGTGCTTCACTTATATCCTATGAGTAAATGGTTGAATGAGTTGAATGTCATAAATCTGAAATTATATATGTTTCATTTGCTTATCCCATGGGGAGTAATGACTTCACATATAAGAAGTAGAGGTCGTAAATTTATTGAAGGTTAGCAAGCATTGTATTGGTCATTTGAACAATTCATGAAAGAATATTGAAGGAAGAGAGATTTCACATATAAATATACTATCCTAGACATCTTTTATAATTGTGAGCACTCATTAAGTATGACATGCTAAAGAGTTGATGTTGGACAAGGAAAACAACGTAATGGGTTATGTTTTCTCACATCTCAGTTAAAGTATATTGTCATGGATCATTCAAACATGTTGAGCTTGCCTTTCCCCCTCATGCTAGCCAAAATTCCTTGAACCAAGTAGAGATACTACTTGTGCTTCCAAATATCCTTAAACCCAGTTTTTGCCATGAGTGTCCACTATACCTACCTATATGTGGTATTTACCTGCCGTTCCAAGTAAATTTGCATGTGACAAACTCTAAACCTTCAAATAATTATCTGTTTTGTCTGCCTGAATCGCTCATGTAGCGACTAGGGGCTATTAGTATCTTCCATGCTAGGTGGGTTATTCTCAAGATGAGTGGCCTCTGCTCATCATTCACGAGAAAAATGGTTGGTAACCGGGATGCCCAGTCCGATGATCAAAAGATCAAAATCAAATAAAAAATAACTAAAACAAAACTCCCCCGGGACTGTTGTTGGTATGGACGGTACCCCGTTGTTTCGGATGGCCGTGGAGTGCGATTGTTGGTGGAGGGGGAGTAAAAACTTTACCATTCTATTTGCGAACCACCTATAATGTATGTAGTATGGAAGATATTGGGAACTCTTGGTTGGTATGTTGACAATGAGATCATACCTCTCAAAATTATTTATCTCTATTTCAAAATCGAGCTCTGGCACCTCTGCAAATCCCTGCTTCCCTCTGCGAAGGGCCTATCTTTTGCTTTTATGCAAGAGTCGGGGTGATCTTCACCTTTCCCTTTTTCATTTTATCCTTTGGCAAGCACCACGTGTTGGAAAGATCTTGATATATATATCCAATTGGATGTAAGTTAGCATGAACTATTATTGTTGACATCACCCAAAGGTGAATACATTGGGAGGCAACACTATAATCCCCTATCTTTCTTAGTGTCCGATTAAAACTCCATAACCATAAGTATTGCGTGAGTGTTGGCAATTGTAGAAGACTATATGATAGTTGAGTATGTGAAGTTTGCTAAATTAAAGCTCTAACATAGACCCTTCCTGAAAATAAGATGAATTGCAATTGTTTGATGACTGAGAATGAAGTTTGCTAGTTTTCAAGAAAGTTTATGGTCTATGCTTTAACATGTGAATAGCTTGTTACTTGATCTTGAGAAGTTTTATGAGATGAACTATTGTTATGACATATAATCATGCTAGAAAAGGTGATTGAAATTATCATTGTTCAAACTTGTGCACCTTCTAGCATTCACACATCATAAATTCTTTCTTTTATCATTTACCTACTCGAGGACGAGCAGGAATTAAGCTTGGGGATGTTGATACGTCCCAACGTATCTATAATTTATGAAGCATTCATGCTATTTTATTATCTGTTTTGAATGTTTATGGGCTTTATTATACACTTTTATATTATTTTTGGGACTAACCTATTAACCGGAGGCCCGGCCCATATTGTTGTTTTCTTGCCTATTTCAGTGTTTCGAAGAAAAGGAATATCGAACGGAGTCCAAACGGAATGAAACCTTCGGGGGCGTTTTTTTGGAACGGAAGCAATCCAAGAGACTTGGAGTTGAAGTCAAGGAAGTTTTGAGGTGGCCACGAGGGTGGGGGTGCGCCCTCCCCTACTGGGCGCGCCCCCCTGTCTCGTGGGCCCCTTGAGGCTCCCCCGACCGACTTCTTTCGCCTATATATTCCCATATACCCTAAAAACATCGAAGCGAACAACAGATCGGGAGTTCCGCCGCCGCAAGCCTCTGTAGCCACCAAAAACCTCTCGGGAGCCCGTTCCGGCACCCTGCCGAAGGGGGGATCCCTCACCGGTGGCCATCTTCATCATCCCGGCACTCTCCATGGCGAGGAGGGAGTAGTTCACCCTTGGGGCTGAGGGTATGTACCAATAGCATGTGTTTGATCTCTCTCTCGTGTTCTCTCTATGGCACGATCTTGATATATCGCGAGCTTTGCTATTATAGTTGGATTTTATGATGTTTCTCCCCCTCTACTCTCTTGTAATGGATTGAGTTTTCCCTTTGAAGTTATCTTATTGGATTGAGTCTTTAAGGATTTGAGAACACTTGATGTATGTCTTGCCGTGCTTATCTGTGGTGACAATGGGATATCACGTGATCCACTTGATGTATGTTTTGGTGATCAACTTGCGGGTTCCGCCCATGAACCTATGCATAGGGGTTGGCACACGTTTTCATCTTGACTCTCCGGTAGAAACTTTGGGGCACTCTTTGAAGTACTTTGTGTTGGTTGAATAGATGAATCTGAGATTGTGTGATGCATATCGTATAATCATGCCCACGGATACTTGAGGTGACAATGGAGTATCTAGGTGACATTAGGGTTTTGGTTGATTTGTGTCTTAAGGTGTTATTATAGTATGAACTCTATGATAGATTGAACGGAAAGAATAGCTTCATGTTATTTTACTACGGACTCTTGAATAGATAGAACAGAAAGGATAACTTTGAGGTGGTTTTGTACCCTACCATAATCTCTTCGTTTGTTCTCCGCTATTAGTGGCTTTGGAGTGACTCTTTGTTGCATGTTGAGGGATAGTTATATGATCCAATTATGTTATTATTGTTGAGAGAACTTGCACTAGTGAAAGTATGAACCTTAGGCCTTGTTTCCTAGCATTGCAATACCGTTTACGCTCACCTTTATCACTTGTTACCTTGCTGTTTTTATAATTTCAGATGACAAATACTCATATCTACCATCCATATTGCACTTGTATCACCATCTCTTCGCTGAACTAGTGCACCTACACAATTTACCATTGTATTGGGTGTGCTGGGGACACAAGAGACTCTTTGTTATTTGGTTGCAGGGTTGCTTGAGAGAGACCATCTTCATCCTACGCCTCCCACGGATTGATAAACCTTAGGTCATCCACTTGAGGGAAATTTGCTACTGTCCTACAAACCTCTGCACTTGGAGGCCCAACAACGTCTACAAGAAGAAGGTTGTGTCGTAGACATCACATACCCTCAGCCCCGAGGGTGAATGTGACTGCATGGTTCTTGCCCCTCTTCTTTGCCTGATTCTCAGTTGATTTGAATTTGAAGTTTGGAGTTTTTGAATCTTTTCATATGGACTTAACCACTTGGGTACCCCTTGACTTTCACCCAAGTGCTTCATATCCCTCTCTAACCATCACTCCATCTCTGGTTCATCTCAAAATATCATTTGGAATATTTTTCTTTAATGAAAAATATTCATTTTCCCCTCCTAAACCCTAGCTAGCTCAATGTGCTCCAAAGCAACCCCAATTTTTCCTGCCCATAAAATTTTGAGAGAAATCCCAATTATTTTTTGAACCCTAGGGCACCTTTATGAGAAAAAATATTTCATCACTTTTTGGAATATTTTGGCTACAGAAAATATTTTCTTTTCTGGACAGAAATGGTAGTTTCTATAGCAACTACCATTTTACTTGCTCCTTTGTAGCTGGTTTTTCTTGTGCATCATCACCTTAGTAGATGATTGCTTGTCTCCAAAGCCCAGCCCTCAACTCCCAGTGGTTTGACCACAGTAAACTCACAAATTACTGTCCAGAAACTTACCTGGAGTGTAAAATCATTTCTACTGCACCTGCAACCAAACCCAAGCGTGGTAACAGTCAAAACTACCACGGACAACACGCCAGACATAAAGTTTGGGCTTAGGTCGGCCTGAGGTCAGAGTTCACGCGGTAACCGCGTTCGTCTAGGCGTGCTGGCATGCAAACAACACGCTCTGAGTGCCACAGAGCGCTCTGTTGCGCGCGTGCTCGCTGCCCTGCCTGCCTGAGCGTGCCAAACTACGCCACCATCATCATCCCGACCCCCTTAACTCCGCCCTGGCACTCGCTGATGCCGGAGTTCATCGCAGCGAGCACAGGCACGGTCCGGCCAATGCCACAGTGCGCAGTGCACTGTGCTCGTCGTCTTCCTCTCGCCCCTGTGCTCGTCCCCGTTCGCCAACAGTCCCCGTGTGAGCTATGTCTTCCCCCTCTCTCACTGACACCATTCGTCACCGGGCGCCGCAGCCAGGTGTCCACCGGCGGAGCCCGAAACCCCCTCACCGCTCGGCTATAAATAGAGCCACCCCCAGCCTCCTCGAGCACCCTCATCCACTCCCACACACTCCACTAGCACGTAGAAAGCTGTAGCCCGGCCAGGCAGACCGCGGGTCGTCGTCCCCGAGCTCGAGCTCGCCGGCGATCCCCTCGGGTCGTCTCCGCAGCTCCAGCCCTTCCCAGGCCAGGTCAACCCTTCCAAGGCCTCCTCCACTCTCCGGTGGTGCCGTTCCGCCCGGTTTGAGCCCTTGGAGTCGCCTCTGGTCGCTGTCGTCTTTGTCTCCGACGACCGCTGCTCTCTGCCTTCACTGGAGAGGTTGATTCCGGCGCCGTCCGACCACCCCTAGCCACTCTACGGGTACGGGCAGGTGCGCCTCCGTCTCCTCTTTTGATCCCTCCCTCTCGTTTTGGCCAAGGAGCCCTCGCCGCTGTCTGTTTCCCTCTCCCCCTCCACCTCACCTGACTAGCGGGGCCCGCTAGTCAGCCACTCTGTACGCGCGTGAAGCAATACAAGTGGTGGCGCCCCGGGGCTTTACGCCTTCGACGTCACCCCCCCCCCCCCCCTCGGTCTGTTTATTTAAATTCAAATTTTAATTCAATCCAGAGAACTTCAAACGGCCAAAACTTTTTAACCATAAGTCCAAATGAATTGATTTTTTTGCATTGTGTTCTTTGTCCAAAAAACTAGCAGCTCACCAAAGATGGGATTTTTCTCTACTATCTAGATTTTCTGGTGAATTTCAGAAGGTTCCTTGATGATTTATTTTTGTGTTTTTAAATATTTTCAGAAGGTCAGGCTTGTCTTGAGGATCACCAGGAGGCTTGTGAACCTCATCAGCACTAAGGCAAGCCACAACAACATTTTCATGGTGCCATTACAATATTTGTGATTTTCTACTTGAACAAATGATTATCCATGCATTTAAATTATTAATATGTTAATTATATTCTGTTAGATGCTTATTAAAGTGAATATGCTTGATTTACAAAAAGTTTGAAGTGAACTTAGTTGGTAAACTAACAAGGATTTAGTTTTTGGGTGATGAAAGTATAATATGGTTATGGATATAAATAATTAGTGGAGTTATTTTCTTGCATGAGTAAAAATGATAAATTTGCTAGAAAAGATTTTGGTTGAAGTGAGGTTTGATCTTAACCAGGGAAGTATCATGAGCTGGTAATGCTCAGTGTGGATATAATTGACTCAGTCATTTCTGTTGATATGTGATGCATATGTTAGTGCTGCATGCCATGGCACTATGGCGCCGGTTATTTTCACTCTAAGTTGAACCTAATAATAATTCAACTTGAATACTTTGTTGACCGAGTCATGGTGTCGCTGAATCAAGTTTTTCCCTGTGCAACCACATTTGCCGGTATGGGACGGTCTTTATTCGTTCCGTTGCCATGCCTCTGGTCGGTGCCTCCAACTAGGGAAGGTTATGGGCGTGTTGTACCCTGGCCCGGTAAGTAGACATAACCTTGTGTGCCCATTGTTGAGTTTATGGTACCGGATCCCCATGTGGGATCGTTTATGTTTGGCCACGACGGTGGTCGTTGTGTCTTTGGTAGACACGGGGCCACCCAGGACTAGCCCGATGGGGAGTGAGTCGGAGTGGCCGGGAGAGTGTCATGGAAATGGAGGGGTTTCGTCGGAATGCCGTTGGTCCACCCGAATGGGAGTGCGAGGCCATGGGTTCCGTGGTGTGGGTCCAGTGCGCTACCTCTGCAGAGTGTATTAATCTATCGATAGCCAAGTCCACGGTTAAGGACACGCTCGAAAGTAGGTCACATCATGGGTCAACAGTTAATAAATGTTGCACACTAAGTATGAGTTTTGCATTGTTGTGGTGGCGGGAAGGCCATCGTGTTCACTTGGACCAGATGTTGGTCATGGTTGTGATCGCCGTAAGGATCACGGTTTGAGGCCAAATATTGGTCGTGGTTGTGATCGCCGTAAGGATCACGGTTTGAGGCCAAATATTGGTCGTGGTTGTGATCGCCATAAGGATCACGGTTTAATATTGGTCATGGTTGTGATCGCCGGAAGGATCACGAGATGTCTCTGGGTTGGTACGTTTGTGATCCAAGAGCGATCACGTTTGGTAAGCCAGTCTGAGGGACTTTTATCATAAGAGCATGGTCACATCATGTCGGATATATTGTTGCATTATTATGAATTGGTTAATTATCATGATATTGTTTGTCATCATGTTTATGCTTGTTGTGAGCTTGCAAGTACATTCAATGTACTAACCTGGCCTGTCATGCCAGATTTCAGGAAAGTTCCGTTGGAAAGGAGTGCTGTCCGAGTCTAGATCGTGTCCACATCGGTGTCCCTGTGCTATGGAGTTCCGCTACGACGTTGATCCGCTGCCGCATAGTTGTCATGATCGAGGCCCCTTTATGTTCACTAAATAATGTACATATTGTTCAGTTGCACCATGTGTGCCGCTTGGCCTCGCCAACTGTTGTAATGTAAACTCTGTTCCGCTAGCATCAATAAAGCGGTTGTTTTCGGTACCAAGATGTTGTGTGTTGCCAGAAGACAAGGTCACTGGGCTGGCAATGCATGGTCAACCGGTTGCTCTGAGTCAGGGTGCCATAGTGAACTACTCCCTCCTCATCATAGAGACCGCCGGGATTATGAAGATCGCATCCAGTGATGGTTTCCCCCTCTGGCAGGGTGCCGGAATGGGCTCTTGATTGGTTTTTCATGGCTACAGAGACTTGCGGCGGTGCAACTTCCGATCTAGGTGTTGACGCTCGAAAATGGCATGATCACAAAGAGCGACTTGAGGCTATGATGAGATGATGTTAGAATTATGAGTTCATGTCACCACTGGATGGCTCTCTTCAAGCCGATCGATATAAATATAGAGATGGTCCAAAACGAAGCTCGGATGCAAAAGTTATGCCAATCTTAGAGATGCTCGTATTGACACCAGGTTAAAGAATGACATGAAACCTAATTAAGACGGCCTCTGATGGAAAAATTTACAACTGCAAAGTTCTTCGTCTCGTCGAAACGGACGATTTTGATATAAGAATCGTCCCCATCCAAGTTCGTATGCAAAAGTTAAAGCCAAAACTGTGCGCTGCAGCACTGTATGGCCGGATCATCCGGACCGGGGTCCAGATCATCCGGCCGAGGGCCGAAAAATTGACCAAAACAACAGAAGCTAAAAGTTGAAGCCGGATGATCTGGTTCAACTCCCGGATGATCCGGGTAAAGGCCGGACAATCCGGGCAATCGTCCGGATGTCCGGACAAGTTTTTCTGCTGCAGACTTTAGAAAATGGCCCGAAACACCCTCAAGATGGCCTCGGATGAAAAAGTGTTCAACATGAAAGTTGTGCGTCTCGTCGAGGCGGTTGATTTGGATATAAAAAACGTCCAAATTCGTGGTCGTATGAGGATTCTAGAGCCAAAACAGTGAGCTGCTGTCAAAAAACTGGGCTAGGCCAGATCATCCGGGCCTTGAGCCGGACATCCGGGCCGGGGGTCGTGAATAGTCCGTGTTTTATTAGGTTTTGATGATTTGGACGGCTAGGCAAGTCCTTTTCTTGTACGGGAAGTCCACCCGCCTCTTATATAGACAAGAGGTGACGGCCGATTGAACAACAACACACAATCGAACAAATCATCTACCACTTTTTATCTTTTATCTTTTCTCCTTAACCCTAGTTCTTCTTCTCCTCGTTCTTCGTCTGTTCTTCTTGTTGCAGGGCGGCAAACCTCGAGGCCCTAGGGGCGATCAGGTCGACCTAGGGCAGCCCATAGCCGCCGCGCGCCCTAACGGGGTCCCTCCCGGGCGTGTGGGGTTTCGGGTCCTCAAAAGCACCCGCCGGATTGCCTGCGTACCGCGCTTCCGGCCGGGTCTCCTTCGACGTGAGCTGCGGTGCATCACCCTCGGCGTTGGAGGTACACGGTGACGTGTTCGTGTGCGAACACACTTTTTGGCGACTCCGCTGGGGACAAGATCAATCATCATCATCATCCATCATGTCTGGCAACGACAAGATTCCCAAGCCCTCGGAAATCGACGCCGATAACATATTCATGCCCAATTTTGAGGAGTTATCGGAGGAACATCGCCAAGCTTATGAGGAGTACAAGAAGGCGCGTGAAGAGAAGGAGATGCAGGAGTTCCTTGCTAAGTTCAAAAAGGATCGTCAAGGCAATATCACTCCGGTTGGAGAAATCAAGTTTCCTCCTCTTCATGATGAACAGGTTAAACCCTCTGTAAGTAATACCTTCTCTCCTGAGGTATGGGCTGAAATTGATAGTCGCATTACTGATAGCAATAATCTTTTATACCAAATTTTCTTGGAAAATAGTAATGCTAAAAATAGTGTGCCTCAATCATCTAGTGGTAATGTTGGTGTGCCTGCTACCGCAGAAATCCCTAGTCCAACTTTACCTATTTCATCGGCGCCTCCTGTGCCGATGAATTTTTATCTTAGCCCCACAAATCAAATTGTTGCTGCACCCATTAATCCTATCATGAGTATGCCAAGTTTGGTGGTGACGCCGAACCAAACCCTACCTACAAGAGCAAACACTGTTAGATCACTGCCGAATTACAATTTGGCATGCATGCCACAATTCACACCTGCAACTACTAACCCTACTCCTCCTATGCTACCGCCACAAGCTTCATCGTCCACCGTGGATGATGGTCTAGCTAATCTTAGAGGGGAGATGGCTAAGATGCTCCGAGAGAATTTTGGAGTTGAGTTACCAAGGAACCGTATTTACCAAAAGCCATATCCAGAATACTTTGATGCAATTCAATGCCCTCCGGGATATAAAATTCCAGATTTTGTTAAGTTTAATGGAGAGGGAACAAAAACCACCTGGGAGCATGTTAGTCAGTACTTGGCACAATTAGGTGAGGCAAGTTCACGAGATGAGTGGAGAGTACGTTATTTTCCTTTATCTTTAACCGGTACTGCTTTCTCGTGGTTTTCTGCGTTACCACCTGGTTCTGTTACTACATGGTTTCACTTGGAGCAAAAGTTTCATGATCACTTCTACAGTGGTGACAATGAGCTTAAACTATCCCATCTTACATCGGTTAAGCAAAAGTATGATGAATCGGTCTCCGATTATGTCAAAAGATTTAGGGATACAAAAAACCGGTGCTATAGTTTGGTGATAACCGAGAGAGATTTGGCTGATCTTGTGCTTAGTGGTTTGAGAACTCATATTAGAGAAAGGCTAGAAGGATACGAGTTTTTAAATATCAACCAAGTCTTGCAAAGGGCTTTGGCTCAAGAAAGCCGAAGCAAAGATCTTAAAGAGGTGCATAGATATAAAACTGATCGTCCCAAGGTGAATATGGTTGAGTATGATAGTGACCACTCGGACGATGAGGGTGATATTTATGCCGCTGAATTTGTTTGGCCATCTAAGGCCAAACCGTTTACTTGCAATGATTTAAAGCCGATTCATAAGAATCGTGATGAAAAGATGAAATTTACTTTCAACATTGCTAAGTGTGATAAAATATTTGATGCTTTGTTGCAAGCCAAGATTATTAGAATATCTCATACTTTACCGCCGTTCGAAGAGCTGAAACGGCGTGCTTATTGCAAGTATCATAATTCTTTTTCTCATGCTACTAATGATTGTAATGTTTTTCGACGACAGATACAATCGGCCATTAATGACGGACGATTGAATTTTTCTGAGATGCAAGTTGACAAGCAACCTTTCCCAATGAACACCATGGATTTGGAGGGGAAGAAGATGTTAATTCGGCCCAACATAGCCGAATCAGCTAATAAAAATAATATTGTCATTGGTGAGCCCAGGAAAAATGAGGAGAGCAACAAGGTCTTGGGGAGACAAGTTGTGCTTGACAAGCAACCAAGTGGCAAGGAGGTAATCAAGATCACCATCAAGAATCCCACACTCGGGGGGCAACCACAAGTGCAAGAGAACACTCATGTCAAATTTGTTAAGCCCAAGAGTCCAGAGGTTGGCAAGTGGAAGACGAATGAAGCTAAAGTGCAGCGCAAGAGAATCAAGCCAACTTTTGATATGCTGTTGTCCAAGTATGCCAATCAAGCGGCCAGTTCTAGCTCTAACCGGTCATCAAATTTGAAGCGCTCAAGATCACCTCCGAGGGAAGAATTTCAGCATCACGCAAGGCCATATGGGTCATGGGCACCAGGACCATGGATGGCGCCACCCCCTTATGCGCCATACTACATGGGAGGCTTCAATGAGGATGGGGGCAGCCCCCAATGGCCCCTTATGCTTTTCATCCGGGTTGGGCAGAACCAAGGAGGCCCGTTCATGAGAGGCTTTCTTATCCCACACGAGGCCGTTTGAACAATGGTGTCAATCGGCCAATGCAAGATAATCAAAAAAGGGTCAACTGGCAAGTGTGGCGTGCCAAATCACCAAGTGCTGAAATTTCAGAGCCTAGCAAGCAAAAGGAGAAGAATGCTAGTGGTGAAACTATTATGATAGGCACTAAAGAATTAATAATCAAAGAGCCGATTATTGTTGATAATCCGGCTGATTCTAATAAAGATGTGGCTGCGGTCCAGCAAGGCCCCATGGCTAATGATCATGAAGCTAGCACGAGCAAGGCCAAGTTGAGGGATCCAAAATATACTCAGCCTAAGTGGTGTCCTTTCGGTCTCACCAAGGCGCAAAAAAGGAGATTGCAGCGCATGAGGAGTCATGAGAAGGAGGAACAAGAAGCAGAAAAGTTAAGGGATAAATTATTCAATGAAAGCCGCCCCATGGTACCCCCAAAACAAGTGTGGAGGCCAAAGCAAAAGGAAAACATTGCAGCTTCTGCATTGGTCATAGCAACACCTACACCACCGACAGAGGACGATGCGGCTACTATTACATCGTCCACTTTGCCTACTACTTCCTCTTCCCTTGAAGATATTTCGGAGTCAGTGGACATGCTTGCAGAAGGAGATGAAATGCTTGATTATGAGTCTACACCGGTTCATGAAGGTATGGATATTAATATGGTGTATTACTTACCCGCTGAATTTCGTGCTATAGATGAAGAAGGGGAGGTAGCTCAGCTAGATTTTGGTCCTAAAAGTGCTATATTCGAGAAGCCAAAAGAGCCGGTGACGCACTTGAAGCCATTGTTCCTTAAAGGTCATATTAATGGATCACCGGTTGCTAGAATGCTTGTCGATGGTGGTGCTGTGGTGAATCTTATGCCATATTCGGTCTTCAAAAAATTGGGACTGCGTGATGAAGAGTTAATAAAGACCAACATGGTGCTTAATGGATTTGAAGGCAAAGAGAAAACTGAAGCCAAAGGTGTGATGTATGTGGAGCTTACGGTGGGAAGCAAAACTTTGGCTACCGCATTCTTTGTCGCCGAGGTGCAAGGTAACTACAATGTGATATTAGGCCGCGATTGGGTACATGCAAATCAATGCGTGCCATCTACTTCCTCCGTTCCGAAATGATTGTCTTTATAGAGATTTCAACAAGTGACTACATACGGAGCAAAATGATTGAATCTACACTCTAAAACATGTCTACATACATCTGTATGTTGTAGTCCATTTGAGATGGCTAGAAAGACAATTATTTTGGAACGAAGGGAGTACTATGCACCAGTTTTTGATTCAATGGGTTGATGATGAAGTAGAAGTCATTCATGCGGATAATTCGGCTTGTGTTGCTTTGGCCGATGCATCGGTGGATTGGCAACATCCCAATGCTACTTGCTTGACGGGGCGCGACTTATCAGAATATGATTTTCTTAGCGCCACAAAAAGTGGTTTCGTGCCCGTTTCTTTAAAGCCAGTTGGCGATAATCGGCTCCAAGGTATGATGTATTTAAATGGATCCTAACTCAGAGTGGTTACAAAGGCGTCTTGTAGAATATCGGTCCAATGAGAACGATATGTATGAGTCCATAGAAGAGTTAGATGATATGATAAATTAGGACAAGGTTTTACATCGGCCGATCCATTAGAAGAGATAGATATAGGAGATGGTTCAATTCCTAGGCCGACATTTGTAAACGAAAATTTAAGAGCCGATCATAAGGCTAAGTTGATCGAGCTATTGAAAGAATATGTTTGTTGCTTTACATGGGAATATCATGAGATGCCGGGTTTAAGCCGAGAGCTAGTGGAGCATCGGTTACCTATAAAGGCCGGTTTTAGACCATACAAGCAATCGGGCAGAAAGTTTAATCCAAAAACGTATGACTGGATCAAGGAAGAGATCGGTCGTTTGCTTAAAGCTAATTTTATTAGACCTTGCAGGTATGCCAAGTGGATTTCTAACATTGTACCAGTAGAGAAGAAAGGCTCTGGCAAGTTGAGGGTGTGCATTGATTTCAGAGATTTGAATAGAGCTACACCTAAAGATGAGTATCCTATGCCAATAGCCGATATGCTTATTAATGATGCTTCTGGACATAAGGTCATTAGCTTTCTTGATGGTAATGCGGGGTATAACCAGATTTTTATGGCCGAAGAGGACATGTCCAAAACGGCTTTTCGATGTCCCGGTTTCCTTGGTTTATTTGAGTGGACAATGATGACCTTTGGATTAAAAAATGCCGGTGCCACATACCAAAGGGCTATGAATTTAATTTTTCATGATTTACTTGGTGTTATACTTGAGGTTTATATTGATGATATTGTTGTCAAATCGGATGCTTTTGAATCTCACTTAGCCGATTTGTGTTTGGCTTTTGAAAGAATGAAGAAATATGGGCTGAAAATGAATCCTTTGAAGTGTGCCTTTGGTGTATCGGCTGGGAAGTTTCTGGGTTTCATTATTCATGAAGATGGCGTGGAAATTGATCACAAAAAGATAGAATCTATACAGAAAGTAGAGCCTCCAACATGCAAAAGAGATATGCAAAAATTCCTTGGCAAGGTCAATTATTTGAGGAGGTTCATAGCCAATCTATCAGGGAAGGTTGATGCATTTACTCCTATCCTTCGGTTAAAGAATGATGTTGATTTTACTTGGGGGGCAAAACAGCAAGAGGCATTTGATATGATTAAGAAATATTTGTGCACTCCTCCGGTTATGAAAGCGCCCAGGCATAGGGAGCCATTTAAACTTTACGTTGCAGCGGAGGAAGGTGTTATTGGTGCTGTTTTGACTCAAGAGACCGAAGGAAAGGAGCATGCTATTACTTATTTGAGCCGACGGTTATTGGACACCGAGACAAGGTATACATTTATTGAGAAATTATGCTTATGCTTATATTATGCTTGCACAAAATTGAGACATTATCTAGTTCCTAGTACTTGCATTATAGCTTGTCAAACCGATGTCATCAAATACATGTTGCATAGGCCAATTCTTAGTGGTAGAATTGGCAAGTGGGCTTATGCTTTAATTGAATATGATTTGGCTTATGAATCTCTGAAATCCATGAAAGGCCAAATTGTTGCTAATTTTATTGTTGAGCATCGGATTGATGACAAGCATGATATTGATATAAACCATGTCTCATTAGTACCATGGAGATTATATTTTGATGGTTCAGTTTGTAGCAATGGCCAAGGTGTTGGTATTGTTTATATATCTCCTCATGGTGCTGTTTTTGAAGCCTCATGCCACTTAGAATACTTTTGCACAAATAATCAAGCCGAATATGAAGCATTGTTATTCGGTTTAGAGATGTTGCTTGCCATAGGTGCTACACATATTGAGGCTTTTGGTGATCCGTTATTAGTAGTGCAACAAATATCCAAAGTCTTTCAATGTTTTGACGAATCACTTAATGTTTATCTTGATAAATGTCTAGATATAATTTCTAATTTGGATTATTTTAGCATTGATCATATATCTAGACATGACAATTGGAGAGCAAATGAGTTGGCACAACAAGCATCCGGCTATCATGTTGATCGTGGCATGTTTCATATTTCTCAAAGGCCGATGTCTAGTCTTGCCAACATAGGGGAGGCCGAATCGGAGCCCACCGTTTCGGCCACTAATGAAATATTTAATGCAGGAGAAAATCAAGACTGGAGGAAACCATTATTGATTATTTGTGTGATCCTAGTAAAAGGGTGGACAGGACTGTTCGGCGTATGGCTTTCAAATACACAATGAGAGATGATGGTCTCTATCGCCGAACGGTTGATGATGTTCTTTTAAAGTGCTTGGACGAGGACCAAGCGAGAGTTGCTATGGGAGAGGTTCATGAAGGTATTTGTGGCACTCATCAGTCGGCTCTCAAGATGAAATGGCTATTACGACGCGCTGGGTTTTATTGGCCGACGATGGTTAATGATTGCTTCAGGTATTATAAAGGATGTGAAGCTTGTCAAAAGTTTGGTGATATTCAGTTGGCTCCCGCTGCTATGTTACATCCTATTATCAAGTCGTGGCCTTTTAGAGGTTGGGGATTAGACTTTATTGGAGAGATTCATCCTTCTTCTTCAAAGGGGCATCGGTTCGTGTTGGTGGCGACCGATTATTTCACTAAATGGTCTGAAGCAATACCACTCAAAAATATGACGCATACAGAGGTAATTCGATTCATAACTGAGCATATTATTCATAGATTCGGTATTCCTCAAACATTAACTACGGACCAAGGTTCGTCCTTTATGTCACATCAAGTTAGAGAATTTGCCGAATCATATAAGATAAAGTTGCTCAATTCCTCTCCATATTATGCCCAAGCCAATGGACAAGCTGAGTCTAGTAATAAAATATTAATCAAGCTCATCAAGAAGAAGATTGAGGATAATCCAAGGAGATGGCATGAGCTATTGTCCGAAGCTCTATGGGCACACAGAATCTCAAGTCATGCTGCTACAAAGGTAACTCCATATGAGCTCATATATGGTCAAGAGGCCGTTTTACCAGTGGAAGTGAATTTGAATGCTTTGAGAATAGCCAAACAAAATGATTTATCGGCGGTGGACTTTTATAACATGATGATGGACAATATTGATGAAGTTGCCGATAAACGTTTGGCTGCTTTGAAGGCCATAGAAAGAGATAAATTGAGGGTAGCAAGAGCTTACAATAAGAAGGTCAAGTTGAAGAATTTTCAAGTTGGCGATCTCGTGTGGAAGGTGATTCTACCAATTGGTTCGAAAGATAGAAAATTTGGGAAGTGGTCTCCAAGTTGGGAAGGTCCTTTTAGGATTACAAGAATAGTTCCCGGAAACTCGTATTTGGTGGAATCCATACAAGGCACATTGTTACCTCGATCTCTAAATGGCAAATATTTAAAGAAGTACCATCCAAGTGTGTGGCAAGAAGCCTAGACAGACAATGGCCGATATATAACTATCGCCTTGAGAAAAGATATGGCCGATATATAACTATCGCCCTAAGAAAGGTGTGGCCGATATAAAACTATCGCCCTAAGAACATATAAATGGCCGATGGGGTGTTGACATCGTCCTTAGAGCAAACTATGGATAAATTATTTTTCGGCATCCAAGCTTTGCCGAAAAACAGGGGGGCATGTGTTGACGCTCGAAAATGGCATGATCACAAAGAGCGACTTGAGGATATGATGAGATGATGTTAGAATTATGAGTTCATGTCACCACTGGATGGCTCTCTTCAAGCCGATCGATATAAATATAGAGATGGTCCAAAACGAAGCTCGGATGCAAAAGTTATGCCAATCTTAGAGATGCTCGTATTGACACCAGGTTAAAGAATGACATGAAACCTAATTAAGACAGCCTCTGATGGAAAAAGTTACAACTGCAAAGTTCTTCTTCTCGTCGAAACGGACGATTTTGATATAAGAATCGTCCCCATCCGAGTTCGTATGCAAAAGTTAAAGCCAAAACTGTGCGCTGCAGCACTGTATGGCCGGATCATCCGGACCGGGGTCCAGATCATCCGGCCGAGGGCCGAAAAATTGACCAAAACAACAGAAGCTAAAAGTTGAAGCCGGATGATCTGGTTCAACTCCCGGATGATCCGGGTAAAGGCCGGACAATCCGGGCAATCGTCCGGATGTCCGGACAAGCTTTTCTGCTGCAGACTTTAGAAAACGGCCCGAAACACCCTCAAGATGGCCTCGGATGAAAAAGTGTTCAACATGAAAGTTGTGCGTCTCGTCGAGACGGTTGATTTGGATATAAAAAACGTCCAAATTCGTGGTCGTATGAGGATTCTAGAGCCAAAACAGTGAGCTTCTGTCAAAAAACTGGGCTAGGCCGGATCATCCGGGCCTTGAGCCAGACATCCGGGCCGGGGGTCGTGAATAGTCCGTGTTTTATTAGGTTTTGATGATTTGGACGGCTAGGCAAGTCCTTTTCTTGTACGGGAAGTCCACCCGCCTCTTATATAGACAAGAGGTGACGGCCGATTGAACAACAACACACAATCGAACAAATCATCTACCACTTTTTATCTTTTATCTTTTCTCCTTAACCCTAGTTCTTCTTCTCCTCGTTCTTCGTCTGTTCTTCTTGTTGCAGGGCGGCGAACCTCGAGGCCCTAGGGGCGATCAGGTCGACCTAGGGCAGCCCATAGCCGCCGCGCGCCCTAACGGGGTCCCTCCCGGGCGTGTGGGGTTTCGGGTCCTCAAAAGCACCCGCCGGATTGCCTGCGTACCGCGCTTCCGGCCGGGTCTCCTTCGACGTGAGCTGCGGTGCATCACCCTCGGCGTTGGAGGTACACGGTGACGTGTTCGTGTGCGAACACTAGGGTTCTTTTCGGGGGTTCCATATTTATAAGAATTTTTGGCATTGGAAACAAGTCAGGGGGTGCCCGAGGGGCCCCCAAGCCCTCAGGGCGCGCCCCTAGAGGCTTGTGGCCTCCTCAGGACTCTTCTGGCCCAGCTCCGGTGCTTCGTGGGTCTCTTCTGGTCCATAAATGATCACTGTAAATTTTCAGCCCATTCTGAGAACTTTTATTTCTACACAAAAAATGACACCATGGTAGTTCTGCTGAAAACAGCGTTAGTCCGGGTTAGTTCTAATATAATCATACCAAAACCATGTAAAATTGTAACATGGCATGAATACTTCATAAATTATAGATACGTTGGATATGTATCATTGTGTATGGGATAAAGAGGACTTGATACTTAATGCTATGGTTGGGTTTTACCTTAATGATCTTTGGTAGTTGCGGATGCTTGCTAGAGTTCCAATCATAAGTGCATATGATCAAAGTACGGAAAGTATGTTAGCTCATGCCTCTTCCTCATATAAAATTACAATAATGATTACCGGTCTAGTTATCGATCGCCTAGGGACAAATGACTTTCTTATGTGACAAAAGCTTTCTTCTAAACAACTAACATTTATTATCTTGCAATTTACTCCTAGTTTTATTATTGCAAAGTAGTTCTAGCATCACACCTACAAAATAGTTTCATACTTGTTTTAGGTAAAGCAAACGTTAAGTGTGCATAGAGTTGTATCGGTGGTCGATAGAACTTGAGAGAATATAAATTCTACCTTTAGCTCCTCGTTGGGTTCGACACTCTTATTTATCAAAAAAGGCTACAAATGATCCCCTATACTTGTGGGTTATCAGTTCTCAACATTTTGGATGGCCTAACTCTCTTCTCGCAAGCATATGTTGTACATATGTCGGCCGCCATGCAAGCAAGAAAGGCCCAACCGAATGCACATGCACCTTCAGGTTGTGTAGTTGTCCTCCGAGCTCGTTTGTGAGGGTTTGGAGCTTGTCCCAAGAGCTACCCCTAGTGGGAGGAAAATTGGCATTTGTCACCATATAAAATTGTTGTTAACATGGTATGAATACTCCATAAGTTATAGATACGTTAGAGACGTATCAGTGATCATGCCCTATGGTGAGAGGAAAAAATGAGATGTCAAATGCTGAATCAACTTCGAGTAAAAGGACTACTACAGAAAAGAAACAAGTGGATGCATGACAAGACAATTGCGATGTATGCTGAAGGCGCGTCTGGACCAGTACAGAAGGAGGGCAAGTTGGGGGAGGAGCATGACGATTTGGAAGCGACTAGCCCAAGGGCTGCTGGCAACCTGACGGGGCCATATGTGGCACCCCATCGGGAGCAATGAATTGCTTAAGCTGGAACTGCCGAGGGGCGGGGAACTCTCGTACAGTTCGTGATTTGTCGGCTCTAATTCGAGCCCATTCTCCAAGTTTGGTGTTTTTGTGTGAAACTAGGAAATCAAAAGAAAAGATGCATCGTCTTCGTAATCATTTGGGTCTTCGTGGTTTTGAGGGAGTTAGTAGTTCTAGAAACATTGGTGGTCTAACACTTTTTTGGAATGAGACTCTACATGCTGATGTTTAAGACAAGAATAAAAGGTGGATTGATCTTCATGTTCGTGTGTCACCTGACAGGCCTCTTTGGAGGGTTACTTCTGTTTTGTTTTTTTTTTTGAAAGTTAGGACAGTAGGAAGAATTCCTACTACTTTTTGTATTAATACGCTCCCAAAATGTTGCAGCTGTACAAAAAGGGAGAGGGTTACAAGGGCCTAAGTGAATTTACATAACTGATCTAACAATGGTAGTGATGATCTCCCTTTTATGAGGGGGCACTCTAAAGCTAATGTTGGAAAAATCAGAGATAAATCTAGTCTTCCAAGCCAGAATCGAGGGCTGCACTTTCCTAAAGAAGTTGTTTTGTTCCTTTCCTTCCAAAGACTCCAAGCAGCCACAAGGAATGTATACCATCTTTCTATGTCCCCTTCCGTGAAGTATTCAGTGACACGCATGATGTGTGGTCGTGCATCTGGGGAGTTGATGTCTTTAGAACCACGGCTTACTACAAGTTCTATTTCAGAGAGATGGTCTCCCATGATGCTTTTAACTGGCTGTGGAAATCCAAATGTATCCCCAAGATCAAAGTCTTTGGATGGTTCCTCTTGTCGGATCGCTTGAACATCGGAAACATGCTCAAGAGGAGGCATTACAATATTGGTAACAACCTGGACTGCCTCCTGTGTTGGAAACATGTCGAAGAAATAGTGGAACACTTGTTCTTTACATGCAACTTTAGTGCAGCATGCTGGGCCAAGCTTGGCATACAATGGCCATCCACTGGAAACAGACTAGACATGATTACTTTTGTTTATGGCGAACTGCGGGTCGAATATAGACATCTTATGTGGGATGGCTTGAGGCGGCTATGCTCAATGAATGATACTCCATGGGTGATAGTAGGGAATTTTAACGAGGAACTTTGAGCACCTTTCGCCGGCATCTCATGCACCATCTCAGATGTTGGCCTTTTGAGATACGCTTGATACTTGTGGATTAGCTGGTCTGGGGTTCTCTTGATATCCCTACATGTATGATAATGGTAGAAGTGGCAACGCAAATGTGCAGGTAAGACTTGACAGAGTGGTGGCTGATCTTGGATGGCGTAACATTTTCTCTGATGCAGCGGTACAACACTTGGTTTCACCATGTTTAGATCATTGTCCTATCCTTGTGCGATGAGTAGAGTGACGATAGGCCGGGGAGATCCTGTAGGTATGAAGTCATGTGGGAAAGGGACCATAGATTAACTGATGTAGTGGATAAATCATGGAAGGACCAAGGTGCGATCCATGGGCTGGCTGATGTTAGCAAGGCACTCAGCTCGGTTATGAAAAAGCTTCAAGGTTGGAGCCAAAAAAAAGTTTGGGGATGTCACAAGGGAGCTAGAAAAATCACGGTTGCGATTGGAGGAACTGATGAACATGAATGCAGATCGTGAAAAAATAGGAAGGAAGCGGATCATATGAACGAAATCCTTTTACAGAGAGGAGATGCTTTGGAGGCATAGATCACAGATTGTCTGGCTTACGGAAGGAGATCGAAACACAAATTTCTTTCAGCAGAAAGCGGTGTGGTGAGCTAGGAAAAATAAGATAAAATATCTGGTTAATGACGAGGGTGTAAAATGTGATGACCAAGCAGGTATGGGCCGGCTAGCTATGGAGTATTTTCAGCAACTTTTTGAGGCAAAAACTGATTAAATCAAGAGAATGTAGTCCACCTATTTGAGAAGTTAATTACTGATGATATGAATGAGAAGCTTTGTCAACCTTTTTCACAAAAGGAAATATCCGATGCGATCTTTCAGATGGGACCGCTTAAGGCACCGGGGCCGGATGGCTTCCCAGTAAGATTTTTTCAGCGTCATTGGGCTACTCTTAAAATGGATATTGTTGTTGCAGTTCAAATGTTTTCTGATATAGGTCAAATGCCCTAAGGCATCAACACCATGACCATCGTCCTCATCCCTAAGGTAGACAACCCGACAAAGATGACTGAGTTTCGGCCTATCAACCTATGCAATGTGGTGTACAAGATCATCTCCAAGTGTCTCGTTAATCACCTTCGACCTCTTCTTGATGACATTATCTCCCCAGAACAGAGTGCATTCATGCCTGGTAGGTTGATTACTGATAATGCGTTTATGGCCTTTGAGTATACTCATTTTATCAAGCAAGAAAATGACCCGGATAGGAGTTTCTGTGAATATAAGCTGCATTTATCTAAAGCTTATGATCACGTGGATTGGATCTTCTTGGAGCGAGTGATGCAACAGGTGGGCTTTGCTTATCGACGGATGCAACGGATAATGTCATGTGTCACCTCTATGAGATACAAGGTTAATGTTAATGGAGCCCTCTCGGATTCATTACACTGAAGCATTGTCTTCGACGGGGAGATCCTCTTTTGCCTTTTTTTGTTTCTATTTATTGCTAATAGTCTTGCTGCTTTATTGAGACAGAATGTTGACAATATGCATATTACTCCACTTTGTGTCTGTCCGCGGGCGCCCGGAATATCCCATTTACTATTTGCGGATGACACATTGTTTCCTTTCATGCCACGGCAGGAGAGGCTGCGAGGATCCGAGGGGTCCTTAATTCATATGCTCGAGCTATGGGACAATTGATCAACCCTGCTAAATGTTCTATTTTGTTTGGAGAACATTGTAGGAATTCAGAACATGAGGAGGTGGTTCAAGTATTACAAGTGCAGAATGTTCAGTTTGAGGAAAAATATCTCGGCTCCCAACTCCAAAAGGGTGTATGTCAAAGGGCTGGTTTCAAAACCTTCAAGAGAGACTCACATATAATCTTGTGTTGTGGGGGGATTCTCAGCTAGCTCAAAGTGGACGAGAGGTACTAATCAAATTAGTAGGTCAGGCCTTGCCAACATATTTGATGAGTGTTTTTAGGTTGCCGACTGTTACATGTGATGATATTACTAGTATGCTTCGAAACTACTGGTGGGTGCAGCAAAAGGTAGGAGAAAAACACATTGGCGTGCATGGAAGGATTTAATTCAACCAAAGTCACATGGTGGAATGGGATTCAAAGATATGCGAATTTTCAACCAAGCTTTACTTGCCCGGCGGGTGTGGTGTATCCTCACAGTCCTGGATAGTTTATGTGCACGTGTCCTAAAGGCACGCTATTTTCCAAATGGGGACATGCTCGATATCGTGTTCTCTAGAAATGCTTCGGTGACTTGGCAAGCAATTGTGCACGGACTTGAAATGTTGAAAAAGGAATTATTTGGCGGGTAGGAAACGATGCATCCATCCGCATATGGCGCAATCAGTGGATTCAACGAGGGGAACCTGTCGTGTCAATTTCTCCTCAGGGAAGGTGTTGACTTTGCCGTGTGGACTAGCTGTTGGATGAACATGGCAATTGGCGGTTGGATCTCCTTCACCACTGGTTTATTACACCAGATATTGGTGCTATTCTCAAGATTTATACCTTGCCAAGGCTCAGTGATGATGTTTTGGCATGGGCGCCAGAGCGTTCTGGAGTCTTTACTGTTTGGAGCACTTATCAGTTGGGCCTCAATGAGCGCCTTCGACCATCTTCAGTCGCAGCGAGCAGGGCACCAGAGGGACGACGAGCCATCTGGGCTTATTTATGGAGGTTCCTTGCTCCTCCGAAGGTGCGTGTCTTTGCATGGCAGCTGGCTACTAATTCCCTCCCTACTTGGGAAAATAAGCATCACCGAATTCTTGAAGTATCTGATGTTTGTCTCATTTGTATGACTGGGAGGGAGGATACATATGATACGTCTCCAACGTATCTATAATTTATGAAGCATTCATGCTATTATATTATCTATTTTGGATGTTTATGGGCTTTACTAAACACTTTTATATTATTTTTGGGACTAACCTATTAACCGGAGGCCCAGCCCAAATTGTTGTTTTCTTGCCTATTTCAGTGTTTCAAAGAAAAGGAATATCAAACGGAGTCCAAACGGAATGAAACCTTCGGGAAAGTTATTTTTGGAACGGAAGGAATCCAGGGGACTTGGAGTGCGCGTAAGGGAAGCTTCGAGGTGGCCACGAGGCAGGGAGGCGTGCCCACCTCCCCTGGGCGCGCCCCCCACCCTCATGGGCCCCTCGTGGCTCCCATGACCGACTTCTTTCACCTATATAAGTCCATATACCCTAAAAACTTCGGGGAACACAATAGATCGGGAGTTCCGCCGCCGCAAGCCTCTGTGGGCACCAAAAACCTCTCGGGAGCCCGTTCCGGCACCCTGCCGGAGGGGGGATCCCTCACCGGTGGCCATCTTCATCATCCCAGCACTCTCCATGATGAGGAGGGAGTAGTTCACCCTCGGGGCTGAGGGTATGTACCAGTAGCTATGTGTTTGATCTCTCTCTCTCTCTCTCTCTCGTGTTCTTGACTTCGCACGATCTTGATGTATCGCGAGCTTTGCTATTATAGTTGGATCTTATGATGTTTCTCCCCCTCTACTCTCTTGTAATGGATTGAGTTTTCCCTTTGAAGTTATCTTGTCGGATTGAGTCTTTAAGGATTTGAGAACACTTGATGTATGTCTTGCCATGCTTATCTGTGGTGACAATGGGATATTCACGTGATCCACTTGATGTATATTTTGGTGATCAACTTGCGGGTTCAATGAATCTATGCATAGTGGTTGGCACACGTTTTCGTCTTGACTCTTCGGTTGAAACTTTGGGGCACTCTTTGAAGTACTTTGTGTTGGTTGAATAGATGAATCTGAGATTGTGTGATGCATATCGTATAATCATGCTCACGGATACTTGAGGTGACAATGGAGTATCTAGGTGTCATTAGAGTTTTGGTTTATTTGTGTCTTAAGGTGTTATTCTAGTATGAACTCTATGATAGATCGAACGAAAAGAATAGCTTCGTGTTATTTTACTACGGACTCTTGAATAGATCGATCAGAAAAAATAACTTTGAGGTGGTTTCATACCCTACCATAATCTCTTCGTTTGTTCTCCACTATTAGTGACTTTGGAGTGACTATTTGTTGCATGTTGAGGAATAATTATATGATCCGATTATGTTATTATTGTTGAGAGAACTTGCACTAGTGAAAGTATGAAACCTAGGCCTTGTTTCCTACCATTGTAATACCGTTTACGCTCACTTTTATCATTAGTTACCTTGCTGTTTTTATAATTTTAGATTACAAATACCCATATCTACTATCCATATTGCACTTGTATCACCATCTCTTCGCCGAACTAGTGCACCTATACAATTTACCGTTGTATTGGGTGTGTTGGGGACACAAGAGACTCTTTGTTATTTGGTTGCAGCGTTGCTTGAGAGAGACCATCTTCATCCTACGCCTCCCACGGATTGATAAACCTTAAGTCATCCACTTGGGGGAAATTTGCTACTGTCCTACAAACCTCTGCACTTGGAGGCCCAACAACGTCTACAAGAAGAAGATTGCGTAGTATACATCAACATATCACGCCTTTTGCAGGTGCCCGAGGGCGGTCGCGTTGTGGCAAACTATGGCGGAACATTGGAATATCTCGGGCGTGCGCACTGTGAGAGACGAGGGCCCGGAGTGGCTGCTTCCGGTGCTCGCGGATCTCTCGGATCCTGATCGCATGTGCCTCTTGGTGACTTTATGGAGGTGTTGGCATGTGCGGCATGAAATTGTCCACAACAAGAAGTCACCGGATAATGAATATTCCATGCGCTTTCTTCTTAGCTACGTCAACATGCTCCAGAGCATTCAGCAATATCCAAAGGTGGGCCACGTGAAGGGAAAAGTGGTGGTCTTACCACATGGGAAGCAAGTGCTAACACCCAAGGGTGAGCAGGAGCAGCAGTCGAGGCTTATTTGCTCTCCGCCACCAGCCGGATGGACCAAACTATCAGTTGATGGGTACTTCTGTGATGCGGATGCTACGGCTGGAGCAGGAATGATCTTTCATGATGATGTAGGAGCCATCATTTTCTCAGCTTGTCGATACATGAGTTCGTGTGCGGATGCGCTAGAGGCGGAGCTCTCAGCCTATAGGGAGGGGATCGCGTTTGCCTTGCAATGGACTACACTGCCGATTGTTGTGGAGATCGACTGTCTCGAGGCGAAGAATCTGATTTCTCAAGGGTTGGCAGGCCGCTCGAGATACACCATGATGGTGGATACTATCTTGAAATCCCTGCATGAGGGCCGAGAAGTCAAGATCACACATGTGATCAAAATGCTGTCAGTCATTTTTTAGCTAATTTTGGTAGATGTGAGAATCGCACTACTTTGTGGATTCGATCGGATCCGGGTGTTGTTCCAGAACTTTGTAAGGCGGACTGCCCTTTGATTGAGTAATTAAAACACCCTATTCCCCCGCAAAAAAAGAAGCTTGACAACCTTTTTGAGTTGTTGGGGACAAGTTTGTTTTGTGTTTTGTGTGCAGGTACCAATGACTTTGTTTGCTGAAATAAATCCTTCTGCTTCGATAAACTTTGGTTCTCAAATTAAGGGAAATAGTTATTGCTAGGTTACTTCACCCTTACACTTAGGGGTTAAAAACCTCTCTTACGAGAGAGCAACCAAAGTCGCATTCAAGTCAGTAGCAAGGGAGATGTCGCCACTCACCATTATGGCCTCAAGAGCTTTTGGGGATAGAAGTCCATTGATAATCGTAGCCCGATGCACCTCTAAAGACTCATATTCCATCTTTGCATACATCAACCGCTGGTCCACAACATTAAGTCTTTCTCAAACCTCCACCAACATGGATTTTCAGAATTTCCACTTCGGGAGGATTCCATATTTTTGATACGAACATATGTGCGATTCAATTTCTTCTCTGTCACATAAATATCCAGCTCAGCTAGGTAGTTCGTCATGAAAGCATGGGTTGACAAGGGCAACTGGAATTCATTCATGTGAATAGCCCTCTCCTCGACAACCATATTGTCCATAAATTGACAAGCACCTTTGCAAAATTCATTTTGACAGAGATTCTTGCCCAACTCAAAAAGCGAGAGCCTGGCTATTGGAGTCTCATCCAAACTAACACATCAAATAGCTCCAAATCAGCCAAAGCCCACACACACTCCGAGACATATTGCCTTTCAGGAGAGAATGATGCCACGAGTCATTTTCAGCACCGCAGATCAAGCATGTTGTCAAGGCAGCCATACGCCAATCATGGCGCGCCTCAACTAGTTGACAACGAGGCTTGGGCCAGTCGCCAAGCAAAGAATCGCAGCTCCCGCGATACTTTAGGACGCTGCTTCGGTGCCTTAACTGTACATGCTTTTGGATCAGTGACATGTGGGCCAACCGACTGTTGTACCCACTTGTTAGTGGCCCAAAGGCACCTGCAGTTACGACAGGAAAGCTCAGTCCTGTACTTTAACACTCCATAGCCTCTTCCATCCCGAGCACTCCGCCACTGAGTCCGAAGCATGTGGTCTCTTCTCTATCCAATCGTCTCTTCTTTTTTTTCCTTTTTGACATCATCCTCTCTTCGCTTCTTCGTTTCAATCATCATACGGTACTAGATGGTTACGCGCGCTTTGCCGCGCCCGGGAACACACATGTGCTGGTCAACGCAAAAAATTCCAACTGCAGCTGCTGACACCCTTGCCCTTTCTTCGTCTGGAGCTTCTTCATGTTGAACTCCAGCTCGCTGCCCCTGTAGCATGTACCTATAAATTGGACAGGGAGCTAATAATAAATAAGAAAGATCACATACAAATTGCAGTACAAAATCCACGGATTGTAGCAGTACAAAATTCATGTTTTCTGTTCATGTTCGATGCCCATCAACTCTGCCACACTACCAGGGTAAGGGCAAAATGCAGGCCAAGAACCTCCCATGGTTGAACTGCTCTTCAATGTGTGCCTCTAGTGTCTGCCCATGCTGACGCTTCTCAAGCTTCCTCTGGACATTGTTGATTTTACTTGTTTCCTCTATGGCAGCGACAAAACCCTCATCCTTTGGTCCCGAGTATAGCACAGGAGCAGAGGAGTTAGCAACATTGGTATGTTACCTTCTAAGCAAAAACATTGTCTACTTAAAATCTTGTAAGATATTCTGAACCAATATGACGTTGAAAGAAATTCTATCCAAGATTCAGAGAGTATGAATTGACACTGCCATCTATTGCGACTGAAAGGTTAATTTGGCAGTGCGAGATCTGTTTGGCATCAGCAATATCTAATACATTGTTTTACCTATTACTGAATTTGACCCACATTTCATTCACTATTTTCAAATCTTCCATTGGACATAACATGTCAAAAATTTCTATAAGACTTGAAAAGAGAAGAGAAAAACACCAAATATTTAAATAAAAAACATACAAAAATTCTTGAAAAAAAAACTATGAGGAATATTTGACATAAAAGAGAATACAACTGAGGGTTGATAAATTTTTTGGGGGGTTAATTTGATAAATGCCACTCCAAATTTGGCGATTCCGAGAAATGCCACTGCAATTTTCAAACTTTGAAAAATGCCATTTCATGCCATTTCCAGTGGCATTTTTCGAAGTCTGCAATAGCGTTTTGCAAAGTTGGAAAAATTGCAGTGGCATTTTTAAAAGTTTGGAAATTGCACTTGCATTTTTATGAATCGCCATAATTGAAGTGACATTTATCTAATTAACCCATTTTTTAGGACTGAATCAGAACATTATTAATGTTGTTTCACTGACAGATTGTCAAGCATTATTTGAATGTAAAGGAAAGTTGTTCAACTACCCAGTTGATTAGTACAACTATTGCTACTTGTTTATTACACACATCTCGAAATGAATTTTTTGTTTGTGAAACCTGATAGAAATTCAGTAAGATAGCAGCTAAAGTGAGCAACCACAAAGAAGAAACATTTTTATTCCCAGTCTTAGGTATGTCTAATGCTACTGAAAATAACATATTCCAGACATGAAAAAAAAAAGCATGATAACTCTCTGTTGTGTACATAACGATTTCACATGGCTTATGCACTGAGACATGAGCACAAGTCTAGGCTCTTCTTTATCCCTAAATTTATGTTTTTATTTGTACAACATCATAGGGATCAACACAAGATTGGCATAGGTCATCCGAAAACCTTTAGTAGTTCTTTTTTTGTTGATCTCTGAATGTAGTGAGGGTATTTAGAGAATACGAAACTTCTGACGCAATGTCAACTTGGAATGAGTTGAGCACTTATGAAGTTGCAGCACTTAATATGTTAAATGCAGTGAAGCATTGTCGCAGTTACATTTATAAATTTCTGGTCTCGGAACATAATCTTGATGTGTTAAAGCATTCTCTGGTGCTCAGCAATGTGTTGGAATATTTTCCAAAAGTGCTTTTATAGGAACAGAAAATGGGATATAAAACTGACCAGATTTGTTCTAATTTGTGACGATAAATTTTTTCCCTTCACCTTATAATAGGTTACTTGTATGGTCCAGGCAATTTTATATCTTCTTTTGTCATCAGGAGTAGGTTGCTTGTATGGCCAGGGCAATTTCAGCATAGTATATGTGATTAACATTATGGTATAAAGAATCACAAAATAATGATGACTAACCAGGACATTCGGATCTGCCCCTATGGCTTCTTTTGTTTGCTTTCCCATGACATCGAGGGCTCATGAGGGCCTGGAGATGGATGTATAAATTCAGGCAGTCAGCAGGGCAGTACTTCACAGCAACACACTTTTCCTTTAGGATCGAGTAGCAAAATGTCTTCACATAAGGATAATCGTTTCAATATATCAATATAGATAAATACACAATGCATTATGCCAACAATTAACAATTTAGTTATCATAATACAAATTAAGTATCCCATGATCTTTTCCTTCCCTGTTTTACAGTGGGTGTCACTGTAACTCTGCTTTGAGAACAAAATACTTATAATCTAATATATGAATAGGGATGGATCCATTGGATTTACAGATGCTTCATGGCAAGCTATAATAGGTAGTGTTAGAGCATCTCCAACAGCCGCGCTATAGCGCCGCGCGCAAAAAACCTGTTAGCGCGCGCGCTGCGGCATGTTTTGCGCGCCCGCCTGCGCTGGCTCCAGCAGCCGCGCCATAATGCAGCGCGCGCGCGCCGCTCCAGCAGAGCACAAAAATACAGCGCGCGCGACTCGCCGGGCATTTTGCATATATGAATATTTTGGACAAAAATGAACATGTAAAAATTTGACACAAACAAGTTGATGAATAAAAGTTCATGCCCACAAGTTCATCAAAATCATGCCCATAAGTTCATCCAACCAAGTTCAAATGCAAACTAAAAGTTCAAGACATGAAAGACACATCAATCTTCATCTTCCTCTTCTTCGTCTTCGTCCTCATCTTCCGAAGATGACTCTTCCGCCTCCGAAGATGAACCTTCCTCCCTATCCTCATCACGCACCGTATCACGCACCGCATCATGTGAAGCTTCGACGGTGTTGGCAAGATCTTCAACGGCATCTTCATGGGAATGTGTGTGAGAAGCCATGGCGGCCGGAGGTGCACCCATACCTCCCATGAGAGAAGCAAAACTCATGCCTCCCATGGCGGCCATAGCGTCGGAGGGTGCTCCAAAGCCACCCATGCCTCCCATGGCGGCCGGAGGTGCACCCATGCCTCCCATGGCGGCCATAGCGTCGGAAGGTGCTCCAAAGCCACACATGCCTCCCATGGCGGCCGAAGGTGCACCCATGCCTCCCATGCCTCCAAAGCCACCAATGCCTCCCATGGCGCCGAGGCCACCGCCTCCCATGGCGCCGAAGCCACCCATGCCTCCCATGGCGCCGAGGCCATCGCCACCCATTGCACGAACCAAGGCTCTTTTTTGGATCAAGACTTCTTGTTGGGCAAGATTGACATACTCCTTTTGCGCCGCATTGAGGTTAGATGTGTCCATGAAGAACAAGTGCTTCTCCCATTCCAACAACTTAGCTCGCTCCTCGTTGCTCACTTTCCTCTCCTCCAAAGTCACCTTTCTCTCCTCGGCCGCCACCCTTCTCTCCTCGGCCGCCAACCTCCTCTCCTCGGCCACGGCATCTTGGGTCCTTGCCATTTTCCTCACCTCATTCGCTTCGACCCTTGCCTTCACAATAGCTTCCATAGCATTTTTGAGCTCATCATCTCCTTTCTTCTTCTTCTTCTTGTCAGTTTTGTCTTTCTTGCACCCATCCGGTCGTTTTGGCTTCGAGTATGAAACCGAGTTGGGTGTGGGGCTTCTCTTGCCGTCATCACTTGATGCATCATCCTCCTCCTCATCATCATTCATCTCAATTGCTCGCTTCCGTTTGTTGCTCAAATGCAAATCCTCCAAACCATCACGCTTCTTCCATTTCTCATCATCCTTTAACACTTCATAGCAATGAGGCAAGGTAAAGATCCGGCCTTTCTTGATCTTCCCCTTCTTGGTTGTCCTTGTCTCATTTTTGAACAAGTTTTGTGCAATGTTGAACTACAAGAAAAACAAAACAAGTTAGCACTTCGGTCACTCTTGTTGTGAGCATTATAGTGTTCTGTCATTCGCCCCCAATACGCGTCTCTACTTTGATCACCTCCAATGGATGGATCCTTGGAGACATGCAAATAAGTGTTGCATAGTAACTTGTCATCGGTGGTGGAGTAATTGCCCGCTCTTCCTCTCGGCGCCTCGACAATTCCCTCACCCTCCTCGTCCACCTCAAACTCATGGTCTTCGAAATGGATGTCATTGGTTTGAGACCAATGCGAATTGTTGGACCCAACACCCATAGTGGACATGTATGCATCATCGTTGAGACTACAATTTTTTTGAACAATGCAAATAAGCTATCTATATGTAAAATGATGATGCATTGAAAAAATAAGAAGAAAAAAATACTTGGAAATTTTTTCACCTTGGGGGCATTTCGTCGAACACGTGGTGCGCGTCGGCGGCCGGCTCAACGAGTGAGCTCGCCGGCGCTTCGGTAGCCGCCGCGGCCGTCGAACGCCCTGCAAGCTTTTTCCCCCTCGCCATGCCGGAGCCGTCCGCCGCCTTGTTCTTCTTCGCGGATGTTTTGCCCTTCTTCGTCCGCGCTGCATTGGGTACCTTCTTCGACAGTGCGGCGGCGGCACGGGATGGCGCCGGCGCCGTAGTCATCCGCGGCGGCAAGAAGAGGCTGCGCACGAGGCCGACGCTCGGCGGCGACGCCCGCGCTCGCCGCGCTAGGGTTTTCGGCGGCGGCGGGGGGGGGGGGGGTCGCGGATGTACAGCGGGGTGAGCGGGGCGCCGGTGTGCGCGTCCATGCCGGGGGGCGGGGGGCAGGGCGCCGGCGCCGGCGCGTGCGGGGCGTAGGACAAAGAGAGGGAGAGAGAGCGGGCGCGGGCGCGAGCGCTCGAGTGTGCCGCGTGCTGTAGCTGACGCTCCAAATACACCGCGCGGATAAGTGGTTTTGACCGCGCGTCCAACCCGTTGTCGCGCGCGCGCCGTTTTTTGCGCGTCCGCTGGAGCGAGCCGCCGCGTAGCGCGCGCGCTAAAAAGGCCTTTTTTACAGCGCGGCGCTAGTTTAGCGCGGCCGTTGGAGATGCTCTAGAAAACCTTGGTGGCTCACCGGCTTGGCGCTGGGCACCTTTGGCAAGGGTGGGCTGCGAAGAGGGGATCGCAGGGGATGGTGCAGGGGGCGAGGATTGGGCGTTGGAGTCGGTCGACGGCGTAGACACAAGAAGATAGCAGAGAGCGATGCGATGGAGTCGGTCGACGGATGGTTGTACCGCTGGTTGACTGGACGACCTGAACGTCCCAACCGACTCTTGAACACGACCCAACCACTGTCAAATGGGCCAACACGCCGCTCGCCAACCCCGATTCCCCAGGAGCTCTTATTTCCTGGGAGCATAGTAACTCTAGTGATGCAAACCCAACTGAGAACAGTCCCGTCCGCTCATAATGACATGCCCAGAAAAAACAATGGGTTTTTTTTCATCTGTTTTTTATGGGTTGTTTTTTCATCTGTGTTTTAGAAGAATTTTTTTCATCTGTTATGGGCTCGCTACGGCCCCTTGACCGGTGGCCCGCACAGCCCATCGGCACAAGAGAAGGGTCCGTATACACTTTTTTCTCTTTGAGGGAATCCGTAATTCCGTATACGCTTTCTGTCTTCCCCGACGAAGACGAACACGACTCCGCTCCATCGCTAGCCCCCCTCCAAACCGCGTGCCCCCGCGACCGATCGCCCGGCGACCCCACCACCACCGCCACCCCCTTCGCCGGCGCCGATGGACTACGAATTCCGCAGCCGGTCGGGATCCGGCTCCTACGGCGGAGCCGGCGGGGGCGGGGGCGGCTCGTCCCTCTACCCGCGCGTCGGCCAGCCCACCCACGGCGCCGCCGGCCCACCACCGCAGCGGGCCGCGCCGTACCTCCACGCCACGGCAGCCCCCTCGTCCCCCGCCGCCCCGCCCCCCGCCCCGTCCTCCTCCTCGTCCTCCACATCGAGTAATCCCCTCTCCCCCTACTCCGTACTGGCTCGACGCTGTACGGCCGGTTGGTGCCTTGGTTGGTGGGCTGCTCGGTAGCGGAGAACCCCGCGTGCTCCGTGCTGTATCGAGTAGGGTTCACTAGATCTTTCGTTCGATCGAATTGAGGGTGGTTTCGTGCGCGTTAGATCAGCGGATCTCTTAGTTGAGTTCTGATTTAAGAGGCCCTGACTGGAAAGTGGAGTTGAACAATCTAGACCCGAAACTGAAGCGGTTTTACCTAAGTTTGTCCATTGGACTATTATAATCCCATCATTTCTCTTATAACCGGCATATGTGTGCGCTTAAACTTGTTTAGCTAGTAATTTCCCCCAATTTGGCCATTAATTTAGCTTGTCAGGGCATGCCTCCTCGCGAAGAAGGGGGTCATGCTGAAATTTGAAAAATATTGGGAGAAATTGGTTGGACTTTGAATTGATATATAGAGAAGGGAGTGCCTGCTTGTATATACTCCCTCTGTCCCATAATGTAAGACGTTTTTTGACTCTAGTATAGTGTCAAAAAACGTCTTACATTATGGGACGGAGGGAGTATTTTACTGTTGCTACCATGCCAGACTAACAAACTGCCCAATATTGTGCCCTTCTGTACTGTTATTGAGAACAGTTCATGGTTACTAACGTAATTCATTGTTTCTCTGCAGTGGGCATACAAGTTGTTATAAAGCCAGAATATCGGATAACCCCTCCTGTAAGTTATATGATTTCTTATGCAATCACTACTTTCCTGTTCTCTTATGCAAGAGCTGTCAATCTACTTTGCTACCAAAAAAGTTTTATTAATGAGTAATGACTGAGTTCAGTTTTCATTCTCCATTGTTAAGAGTGTTGCTCCAAAAAAATGCTGTTTCTTATTTAAATGGGTGCCTTTAACTTCTGTGCATTGGCTGGACATCAACATACTACCATGAGTGTTTTGTTTTCTATTGCCAGTTATTCTCCTTGGGATTGTGAGAAATAGTACTCCTTGGAGTAGTGAATAAATTGTGATGCATTCGAGCAAGATATTTTAGCTAATAACTAATTATTCTTCACGTATGTTTCTGTCCTCATTTAGTGCATGGGTATTGTTCTTCACGTATGTTTCTGTCCTCATTTAGTGCATGGGTATGTGCTAGAAATGTACAAATGAGTGATTGACTGATTGTTAGCAACTTAGCATCATACGGTCAGCGAGGAGTCAGCTTTAGCTGTTAATTAGTGCCCTTGGTGATCTTAAGCACCGCTGATTAGTTTTAGTGCTTTATCCTTTTTATCCTAGGCTCTCCGTGCCATGTGGGTCTGGACCCACATATAATAGACAGTGAGGAGGTTTTGTTAAGTTTGCAGGGGCATCTCAGGTTCTCCTGATGGACCATTCCATTGTTAGCAGACTAATTGAAATATAGATGGTGTAGCTTGTTCCATACTGATGGCATATCTAAACACTGGATGCAACATATGTCTGAATGGAAATGTCTAAGGAATAAGGAATACATGGAAATAGTCTTGTTATGGTTCACAGTAGAAGAACTTGCAAGCGACTTATGTTAGATAATTTTATTTTAGTTGGTGGCCATCCTTGCTGTTGTAACTATTTCAGACTTGGATCGTAGAATGTTGGTGTGATAGTTAATAGTATGGGTTGAAATGTACGAGGGCATGATTCACGATTTTTGTGGGTTCCCTCAAAACTCATCCTATTCTGTTCATTTTCTAGAGAAGCATCCTGCCATTCTGCAAACTTGTATGCTTATGCTAGGCATATACTCTTTGTTACAAAGGCATGAGCTGCTTTTTATTTACCCTTCCCCTCACAGCGTTTGGATAATTGGCACCCTTTTAATTAATGTTATGTTTTCAGCCTCAGTTGGCACCACAGATGGTAGAAGTTCCCCGCAGCACCTTTAACTTTGATTTTGAGTATGAAAGAAAGATTCTTGCGGAGGCGGAGAAGGAAAACCCCAACTGGGGGAAGTTTGTAATTGAAAGGCAGACGCCGCCACCACCACCACCACAACAACAACAACCACAGCCGCCAAGAGGGCCAAGACACCCAACATCCACTACTTCTATGGTAAACAATATCTCTCACTTGCCCCATCCCTCTCTGCCAGAGCAGTAGTACATTAATATTGTGAAATCATGTATTGTAATTACAACAATCTTTGCAGTCTGGTCTAGCAACACCTCTTATGTTGGTTCTTTTTATGCCCTTTTCTGTTAGACCCAACTTGAGTCCACTTTCTCATGTGCATAGTTGCTTTTTTCTCGGATTTTCTATTAGCTCGAACTCGATGCCACTTTTAACCTTAAGCAGGGGCAGAGACTCGCCTGGGGCTGCCATGTCCTATGACTGAAAATCCATTTAAATCTACCTTCAAAATTGCAAGAAAATCATGAGGGTATACTGGTTAAACTAGTTTAGCCTCAGGCCTATGTCTGTGCTTGTTGTTCTATCCATTCTAAGTTCTAACTTGTTGAAATAGTTGTCTCTATGGCAGAACAGGCTTGCCTACTTAGAGCATTGCAAGAAAATTATGTTGTTAAGCCCACAACCTTAAGTTATGTAGTGAAATCCGTGCTATCCATTCCCATCTTGCTACCAAGGTTCTGCTACTTTTATTAGAAATAAAATAAAAAGATTGTTTATACTCTCTCTGTTCCAAATTATTTTAAGTCCTAACTTTGTCCTAAGTCAAACTTCTTTGAGTTTAACCAAGTTTGTAAAATAATGCTGTATATGAAAATCTACTGCACGAAATAAGTTTCATTAGATTCATCATAAATATATTTTTGTAGTATATAAATTTGATGTTGTAGATATTAGCACATTTCTTTGTAGTCTATTTTATGACTCCGCTAGAGGTTCCTCACCTCCTTTGCATCCCTAACTTAGCTGTGTCATTCCACATGATAAATGCACGCTAGATGTTTATAACAGTTGGGTATATTCATTGAAGTCTTTAGTGTAATAGTATATCTCTGACTACTTGTTTTTCTTTCTGTTTTGTCCCTTTTTCAGGCTACCCCAGGAGATCCACTTGTGGAGAAGTATATGTCTATGGGGCTTGGACGTGAAGCTGTTTCATTTGCTGTGCTAAATTATGGAGATAACCCAACGAAGGCATGATCTTTCTCTTTTATCTTGTCCTTCAGCAATACTATCTTTCATCATCGTCAATTACAAAAACCCAATGCTTTGCTGTATTATGTGACTGTATCGGTGAACCAATACTATCTTTCATTGTGGCCAATCACATAGGTACAAACAGCTGATGGCTGTTACATTTTACAGTTAACTAGATGATACCCGCGCGTTGCGGCGGGAATTTATGCAATTAATTTGCAAGGAAACAAATACAACAACAACAACAAAGCCTTTAGTCCCAAACAAGTTGGGGTAGGCTAGAGGTGAAACCCGTAAGATCTCGCAACCAACTCATGGCTCTGGCACATGGATAGCAAGCTTCCACGCACCCCTGTCCATAGCTCGCTCTTTGTCGATACTCCAATCCTTCAGGTCTCTCTTAACGGACTCCTCCCATGTCAAATTCGGTCGACCCCGCCCTCTCTTGACATTCTCCGCACGCTTTAGCCGTCCGCTATGCACTGGAGCTTCTGGAGGCCTGCGCTGAATATGCCCAAACCATCTCAGACGATGTTGGACAAGCTTCTCCTCAATTGGTGCTACCCCAACTCTATCTCGTATATCATCATTCCGGACTCGATCCTTCCTCGTGTGGCCGCACATCCATCTCAACATACGCATCTCCGCCACACCTAACTGTTGAACATGTCGCCTTTTAGTCGGCCAACACTCCGCGCCATACAACATTGCGGGTCGAACCGCCGTCCTGTAGAACTTGCCTTTTAGCTTTTGTGGCACTCTCTTGTCACAGAGAATGCCAGAAGCTTGGCGCCACTTCATCCATCCGGCTTTGATTCGATGGTTCACATCTTCATCAATACCCCCATCCTCCTGCAACATTGACCCCAAATGCCGAAAGGTGTCCTTCCGAGGTACCACCTGGCCATCAAGGCTAACCTCCTCCTCCTCACACCTAGTAGTACTGAAACCGCACATCATGTACTCGGTTTTAGTTCTACTAAGCCTAAACCCTTTCGATTCCAAGGTTTATCTCCATAACTCTAACTTCCTATTTACCCCCGTCCGACTATCGTCAACTAGCACCACATCATCCGCAAAGAGCATACACCATGGGATATCTCCTTGTATATCCCTTGTGACCTCATCCATCACCAATGCAAAAAGATAAGGGCTCAAGGCTGACCCCTGATGCAGTCCTATCTTAATCGGGAAGTCACCGGTGTCGACATCACTTGTTCGAACACTTGTCACAGCATTATCGTACATGTCCTTGATGAGGGTAATGTACTTTGCTGGAACTTTGTGTTTCTCCAAGGCCCACCACATGACATTCCGCGGTATCTTATCATAGGCCTTCTCCAAGTCAATGAACACCATATGCAAGTCCTTCCTTTGCTCCCTATATCTCTCCATAAGTTGTCGTACCAAGAAAATGGCTTCCATGGTCGACCTCCCAGGCATGAAACCAAACTGATTTTTGGTCACGCTTGTCATTCTTCTTAAGCGGTGCTCAATGACTCTCTCCCATAGCTTCATTGTATGGCTCATCAGCTTAATTCCACGGTAATTAGTACAACTCTGAACATCCCCCTTGTTCTTGAAGATTGGTACTAATATACTCCGTCTCCATTCTTCTGGCATCTTGTTTGCCCGAAAAATGAGGTTGAAAAGCTTGGTTAGCCATACTATCGCAATGTCCCCGAGACCTTTCCACACCTCAATGGGGATACAATCAGGGCCCATCGCCTTGCCTCCTTTCATCCTTTTTAAAGCCTCCTTCACCTCAGACTCCTGGATGCGCCGCACAAAACGCATGCTGGTCTCATCAAAGGAGTCGTCCAGTTCAATGGTAGAACTCTCATTCTCCCCATTGAACAGCTTGTCGAAGTACTCCCGCCATCTATGCTTAATCTCCTCGTCCTTCACCAAGAGTTGGCCTGCTCCATCCTTGATGCATTTGACTTGGCCAATATCCCTCGTCTTCCTCTCCCGGATCTTAGCCATCTTATAGATGTCCCTTTCACCTTCCTTCGTGCCTAACCGTTGGTAGAGGTCCTCATATGCCCGACCCCTTGCTTCACCAACAGCTCGCTTTGCGGCCTTCTTCGCCATCTTGTACTTCTCTATGTTGTCTGCACTCTTATCCAGGTATAGGCGTCTGAAGCAATCTTTCTTCTCTTTAATCGCCTTCTGGACATCATCATTCCACCACCAGGTATCCTTATCTTCGCTTCTCCTTCCCCTGGACACTCCAAACTCCTCCGAGGCCACCTTACGAATGCAAGTCGCCATCTTCATCCACACATTGTCCGCATCCCCTCCTTCCTCCCAAGGGCCCTCCTTAATTACCCTCTCCTTGAACACCTGAGCTACCTCCCCCTTGAGCTTTCACCACTTCGTTCTAGCGACTTTGGCACGCTTATCCTGCTGGACACGAATCGGAAAGCGGAAGTCAGCAACCACCAGCTTATGCTGGGGTACAACACTCTCTCCAGGTATCACCTTACAGTCTAGGCACGCACGCCTATCTTCTCTTCTCGAGAGGATGAAATCAATCTGGCTAGAGTGTTGGCCACTACTAAAAGTCACCAGATGTGATTCTCTCTTTCTAAAGAGGGTGTTAGCTACAATCATGTTGTAGGCTAGAGCAAAGCTTAAGACATCTTCTCCTTCTTGATTCCTGATGCCATAGCCAAAGCCCCCATGCGCCCCTTCAAAACCGGTGTTAGATGTGCCCACGTGGCCGTTGAGGTCTCCTCCTATGAAGAGCTTCTCACCAATCGGTACATTCCTAACCATGTCTTCCAAGCCTTCCCAGAACTCCCTCTTGGTGTTCTCATTGTGGCCTACTTGCGGGGCATACGCGCTGATAACATTGCGAACCAAGTCCTCAACTACCAGCTTGACCAGGATAATCCGGTCCCCACGTCTCTTGACGTCTACCACTCCATACTTGAGGCTCTTGTTGATCAAGATGCCTACGCCATTTCTATTTGCAGCCGTCCCCGTGTACCACAGCTTGAAGCCGGTATCCTCCACCTCCTTCGCCTTCTGTCCTCTCCATTTGGTTTCTTGGACGCAAAGGATATCAACACCTCTCCTCACCGCTGCATCAACTAGCTCCCGAAGCTTCCCTGTCAGAGACCCTACGTTCCAGCTACCTAAGCGAATCCTCCTAGACTCGGCTAGCTTCCTTACCCTTCGCACTCGTCGAGTCAAATGCGAAGACCCTTGCTCATTTTCCACTACATCCGGGCGCCGATGTAGCGCGCCACTAAGGATGCGACGACCCGATCCTCGCTCACTTGCCACCGTATCCGGATCAAGATACGGCGCGCCACTTGAGGGGTGACGGCCCGGCCCTTGCCCATTTTCCACCACACCCGGGTTCCGATGTGGCGCGTCGCTGAGAGGGTTACGCCCCAACGAAAATCTTTTGGGTTTCATCTCCATAAGAGTGGCTGAGTTTTTACGTTGGCTCGCCAAGCCTATCACAACCCTCCTCCTTTACCCGGGCTTGGGACCGGCTATGTTGAGACAACATAGGCGGAGTGTCATGTATGCGTTATCAGCACATCAAATGGTGTTTCGACCATTAAGGAAAAATATCAAGTCACCTAACAAAAGGTAACTTATAATAACTTAACGTTTCCTATTCATACCTGAGGTTAGGCTAAAAGGTTTCAGTTTCGTAATATCATCTCAACTAATTAGATGTTCACAGAAGATGTTATAATCTTGGCCACATTTCGATATCACACATTTACAGATTTCCTGAATTACATAACAATAAAATGAGTGTTACATTTGTCGATATTCTGTGCATGTATATGAAAAAAATGGCAATCACTAAATGTTCTTTCTGAAGTACAATCAGAAATCTTAAACTTGAATAACATAGGCGTGACATGAAGCCCTCAAATGACAAAAAAGAAAACTTAGCATACCAAGTTTGTTCTCGCCCTCCTATTCAGTCTGCATGCTGCCAGAAATATTAGATGGATTCCATATGAAACAAAAAAAAATGCTATCAGTAACTATTTGGGGAAAGAGGGATCACACCCGAGACAAAAAAAAATGGTAGTTTGACCTTTGCTGACAAAACAATGTGCAAATATAGGCCATCAGAGGAAAAAACAAAAATAATGCATCAAGATTAGATAATCAAATGGATGGACCACTTTACCAGGTCTTTGATGTGTGAAGTAACCATCAAGAGCTAAGAGAGGCCTAGTCTGCAGAAAAATTGCAGAAAATCTAGGAAAGATAACATAGTGTTTCTAACTTCCTTCTTCTAATGAAAAAAAAACATGATCATATTTTTCTTTACCCTCTTTCTGAGTTCGCACGAAAGAATTAAAATTCAATCCCTGCTTGACTGGATAAATCCACGTATAAATCAATAAGGAAAGTCACTACTTGTTGATTTAAATGTTCAGTACAAATGCCTATCGAAATAAAGAAAATGAAACTCTACCTTTTTAGAAAAAGGTAGGCTCAACCAATTCAGAATATATTTTCCAAGTGAAGCAAGATGCATTTGGTTAAGATCACAAAACACACACTATTGTACCTATAAATTATTGGTCCAGTAGTAGACACAAAGCAATGCAAAACAAAGGCATAGAAATTATTAAGTTTCATTTTGGAGAGAAGGGCATATTATGAGGTTGGAGGGCACAATACTTTAACAATTCAGTTTCAGAATTGTTACGATTTGGGTTAGTTTGTTTGTACTCTTGGAAAAGACTCCTCAGGTTTTCTGCTCCACCTGTAGTGATACCATAGGAAATTACTTCATTTCTGATGAATAAAACATACATACAGGAAAAAGTAGCTGGAAGGACACAATAGTAACTGACTTACTCACTGAATTAACCGCAATGCTACAACACTTGGAGAAACTGCATAAAACATTACAACACTTACCTTCGTGGGGAATACTTCATAGTTTCACACGCATTAGCTTCACATTAGACATGATTGAATGGAAGAATGGATGCAAGCCAAGATTACATTGTGCTAGCTTTATTATTTCTGAAACTCTTACCTGATAATGTTGGCCTCAACAAGTCAACATCACACAAGCCAGCTGACCAAGTTTTGCACTTCTGCGGAAGGGAAAACCATAGTACATCTTACAGGCAACAACATCAGCACAGCTACAATAACAAAGTAACACATCTACATAATCTGTTTCCAATCCCTCACTGCCCAAGATCCATAAACAAAATTGAAGGGTGAATGTGGGGCTAATTAAATACTGAGCCCCTACTTTGGTTACCATCAGCTGTAGGTAGAGACAGGTTAGGCACGGTTGTGGCAGCACCTTCATGACGCCAACGGCACTGTGGGACGTTGAGGACGGGCATGGCAGAGAAAAGAGGCTCCAATTGGGGTTAGCAGGATCCAAGCCTCCATCCTCATGTGCAGGTGGGCGGATCCGCATGCGCTGGAGAGGTTGTGACGCCGACGGGGGCACGGGACTCGTCGCGCATGGAGGTGGCCCAAGATGGGCGCGCCTAGTCTGCAGGGTTGCGGTGGGGTCCATATGTGTGTTTTGGTCCTCTCGTTGTTGATCTGCGGCCCTGCCTGGCGTCGCACCACCGAGGCTGAAAAGAAAACCAACTCAATAGTTTCAATTCAACAACGAGTGGTCTGATTCTGGTGGAACCTACCAAAACGGCAAAACCAACCTCTCCAATGGCGTCGGAGCTCCCTTGGCAGGAATCTATAATACCTAAATAGTTCATCCCCACACGGGAGGTAAGGACTGCGGCTCCACGGGAGTCTTCTCGACGAACCAAACGGGCGCCGGGGAAGGCAGATTGGCTCCCAACCGTCGGGGAGAAATTGGTGTCTTTTTTTCTGGCGGAGATGGTGGTCGATCATTTTATTTTCGTTCGGGTAGGGAGGGTCAGTGGTTCACGGCTGGAAACAGCGAGACAGCTGGTATTCGTCGGTTATGTACTCGTCGCTGGTAATGGAACGCCCTGAGGGACGACATGGCATGCTTGCTTGCTGATGCTGGTAACGGAATGCACTGAGGTGACGACATGGCATGCTTGCTGATGCTGGTAACGGAACGCACTGAGGTGACGACGTGGCATGCTTGCTGATGTGGACGGGCTGCATGTGAAGAGAAATAAGATAGTGGGGATGAACTATTTAGGTATCATAGATTTGGTCCATTTTTGTGTGTGTGTGCCAGTGCCACACACTAATCGATTGGAGAACTGTACTGTGCTTGTTGTTCTATCCAGTATAGGTTAAAACTTGTCGCAATAGTTGTCTCTATGGGAGAAAATGCTTGCCTATTTAGAAATCCTCTTACCAAAAAATTGATGTGGACAGTTATATAAAATAATGAGTAGAATACTTTTTGTTCTGGCTGAAGCTGTAAATCACATAGTTTAACGAGCAACAGTGATTTAGTAGTCGAACAATAGTTTGCATTTGTGTCATGCCCATTATTCATTCAATCGATAGTGCGCATGTGTGCTTCTGCCCTTTTATCTTCTGTATGTACTCCCTCCGTTCCTAAATATTTGTCTTTCTAGAGATATCAACAAGTGACTACATAAAAAGCAAAATGGGTGAATCTATAATTTAAAATATGTCTACATACATCCGTATGTTGTAACCATTTGAAATGCCTAGAAAGACAAATATTTAGAAACGGAGGGAGTATGCAAGTACAATTTTGTCCTGACGTTTCATTTTCGATTGCGGTGGCAAAGCATAAACCTGGACTGGTGGTTTGTTTACCCTGTGGTGCAGGTGAAGGAGTTTGTGAAAGCCTACAACGCCCTCCACGAGATGGGCTTCACGTCCCGGAACGTCCCCGAGCTGCTGGCGATGCACGACAACGACCCGGACAAAGTTATCCAGCACCTGCTCAGCACGACATAACATCGTCCGCGATTCTCATCTCCTCATATGTACAGTGAGACAGGTCCTGCTTCTAGCCAATATTATGCCTACACTGTACTGCCTGTAACTTGTAATGGAGTCTGGAGCGGTTCGGTGTGTCTGTCAGCTGCGGGTGCGGTGCATCAGCCCGACGCCCATGATTGGCGTGTCAGAGTCTTTCGACACAGTACGGTATTTCGGTTATGTGTGTATGTATTGCTGTGAAGATCTCGTCTGGAACTTCTTGTCTGCGTGAAGTTCGTCATCCGGCCCCTCGGCTGACCACCGTGCCAGCGCCAAGGAAATGTTAGGACCCAGGGCTACATGTATGTACTATGTACGTATCCATTAGCTTTTAGCTAGTTGGTGCAGCGACGTGCTTCCAGAGTAGAACCGCGCCATTGTACGGACCAAGCGAGACAAGCAAATGTCTCTGGGGATATGCATGCATCTTCTGTGACGACGTATATCTGCAGTTTCGAAACGCAGATTGAACTCGATCAGCACGAGACGCGATCAAATCTCGAGCTCAGCACCGCCGCTGTATAAGCATGGCAATCTTGGCGACACCGCCGCTGTGAGTGCGAGCTCACTCACTCGCACGTGGTTTTGCTCCCCCGAGATGAGGTTCCCGTCGGCGTGGTGGCTGCTCCTGCCGGCGGCGCTGTGCTGCTGCTGCTGCATCAGTGCCGCGGCCGGCGAGGGCTGGCGGTGCAGGTTCCCGGCCGTGTTCAACTTCGGCGACTCCAACTCCGACACGGGCGGCTTCTGGGCCGCCTTCCCCGCGCAGCCGCCCCCGTTCGGCGTCACCTACTTCGGCCGGCCCGCCGGCCGCGCCTCCGACGGCCGCCTCGTCATCGACTTCATAGGTAGGTACCTACGCTCGCCGTTGGTTTGATGGTATAATTCTGACGGCTTGACGCTGGTGATCAGCTCAGGCCATGGGGCTGCCGCTCCTGAGCCCCTACCTGCGGTCCGTCGGCTCCGACTTCCGGCACGGCGCCAACTTCGCCACGCTCGCCTCCACGGCGCTGCTGCCCAACACGTCGCTCTTCGTAACCGGCATAAGCCCCTTCTCCCTCACCATCCAGCTCCGGCAGATGAAGGAGCTCAGCAACAGAGCCATCGCCGCCGGCGGCACCAGTGGTAAAGGAAAAATGTCCTGACAAATAAAAAAAAAGTAGCACACGGTCTGAATTTTCTGAATTTTACAGCTAAAACAGATGGGTTTGTCTAGGTCTCAGTCGACTTAGAGTTGACGAAGTCTCAGTCGATTGACATAGCACGTATAACATTGGATGTTACGACTGATCCTCACGTAGGTAGTACACTACTGCATCGTTTAGTTTTCTGTTTTAGGTGCGTGACTGGTTTGCTATTTGGGCTGCATCTGTTCTCGTTGGGTTTTGTTCTTAGCTTGTCTTCTCTTTTTTTTGGGTTGCTCCCTTACTTGGGCTTTGTTTTTTTCTTTTTACAACAGCAAAATATACTAGTAAAAGATATATAAAGTAGTTCCATGCCACAAAAAAAGGTACTATGTTGCGCATGCGTTTCTTACGGTCAGCAAAACAGATGCCTTACATAGGCTGTTCTGCCAGCTCATGTCCTGTTTCAACTTCTTTTTTTCATAGATCCAAAAGAAAAGTATGAAAAATTAATTTTAAAAATGAAAAACAATCTATATTGTGTAAAATTAAAATTCTTCGTGTTTTTGTGTGCATAAATGGTCGTCCTATATTTGTATCATCTCGTATTTATAAAAAATATTTGATCGTGTATTCACAAAAAAATTCGTTGTATATTCTGAAATGTTCATTGCACATTTGTCTAATTTTCACCGCATAATATAAAAAAGTTCATCGCGTATTTGAATAAAAATTTATCATGTATTTAACATAAATGTTCACCATGTATTTACGAAAATAATAATTAATGTATTAAAAGTAAATCATGAAAAAAATGAAGAAACATAAATAAAATAATGATACGATGGTTGACCCCCTCCTAGTGGTAGATAAGCAACTGCCACACCCCCATAAAACACCCCAGAGTTGCAATACGGACGCCACTTGCAGTTGTGGCCAGACATGTAGTTGCAGTCTAGGGCTATGATTGCAGTTGCATGCTTAGTGTCACACATGCAATTGTCCCCTCTCTCACCACCCTCTGATAAAACAAAGGTCACTTGCAGTCGAATGAGTAGACATGCAATTGCAATCGCGGGTCACACTCGCAGTTGCATGCCTAGTATCAGACATGCAATTACCCCCCCCCCCCCCCCCCCTCTTCCGTGACAAAAACAAAGGTTAGTTGCAGTCTGGTGGGTGGACATGCAGTTGCAGCTGGATGTGACAATTGCAATCGCATGTCTAACATACAATTGCAACTCCACCATCTCCCGCCTCCATTTCACAAAACAAACTCCAGTTACATCCGTGTTAGGAGACATATAGTTGCAATTGATGGGCTACACTTGCAGTTGCATGCCTAGTGTCAAACATGAAATTGCCACCCTCTCCTGCCCCCATCAGACAAAAAAAGTCCAATTGTGTTTGTGTTAGGGGGACATGCAGTTGTAGTCGAGGGCTACACTTGCAGTTGCATGCCTAGTGTCAGACATGCTACTGCCCCCTTTCCTATCTCCATCTGACAAAACAAAGGTTAGTTGCGGGCATAATGGAAAACATGCAATTGCAGTCAGGGGCGACAGTTGCAGTTGCATGCAAAGTGTATGCATGCAACTGCCACCGCCACTCTCCCACTGTCCTCCGACAAAACAAAGTTCAGTTGCGGTCGTGATGGAAGATATGCAACTGCAGTTGGGGTGCGACACTTGCAGTTGCATGCATAATGTACACATGCAATTGCCCCCCTTCTCCCACTGCCCTCCAACAAAACAAAGTTTAGTTGCGGTCGTGATGGAAAATATGCAATTGCAGTCGGGGCGCGACACTTGCAGTTGCGTGCATAATGTACACATGCAATTGCCCCTCCCTCTCCCATCGCCCTCCAATAAAACAAAGTTTAGTTGCAATCGTGCTGGAAGACATGCAGTTACAACCAGGGCTCACACTTGCAGTTGCATGCCTAGTGTACACATGCAACTTCAGTTGCGGCCAGGGTGCTACACTTGCAGTTGCATACCTAGTGTACACATGCAACTGGTCCCCCTTTCCCGCCGCCCACAGACAAAACAAAGCCCAGTTCCAGTCGGAGGTGACACATGCAGTTGCATGACTATTGGAAGACATGCAACTACCCTCCCTCGCAAAAAAACACTAAGTTGAAGTCACCTTGAAGACATGCAATTGCATTCGAGGGCGACATTTGCAGTTTGTGCCTAGTGGCAGACATGCAAGCCCTCCTCACACAAAATAGCAAGACATGCAGTTGCAGTTGGTGACGACACTTGCAATTGCACACCTAGTGACAGACATGCAACTCCCCACTCCCAATCACCCAACAAAACAACAGAAAATATGGTCAAAGCGGATACTCGCAGTTCCGCACCTAGTGATAGACATGCAACTTCCCCCTTGACAAAAACACCACTAGGCACTAGGTTGCAGTCACGCGGGGTAGATATCACATTATCTCCCCCACCCCGCCTTGACCCTTTGGCTCTAAGACAAACCACATCCGGAGGAAGAGAGCAAAAGATGAAGGAGTACCATGATCCACTACTTCCACACTTCTTCCGCACTTAAAACTTGGTTAGCAATGCTTTAGTCAACAAGAACAATTACAATTATAACTTTAAAAGAAATAAAAAGAGGGAGAATAAAATGATGCAGAAGACAGACAAAAATGAAAATGCATTATTATTGAAACAAAAGGGTAATGCATAATAAACAAAAGTAAAAATATATTATTGATTTCTTAAAAAGGGAGGGAAAAGAAAACAAACGACAGAATCTAAAAACCAGGAAAAAAGCATCAAAATAAGAATAGAAATGTAAGACAAGAAAAACAAAAAAGAATACAAAAAAGCAATACCAATTTCAAACGCTTCAGAAAAAAAACTGACCACTCATATAGGAGCAAAAGGCCTGTGTGCATCCCTCACAATTACAGGGCCGCAATAGAAAAGAAGGACAAAAGAGCATAGGCTAGGCCTGGCATATTGATCACTCGCCCACAGAAAAAAGGCTATCATCCATTGTGTACGGCACGTCCGCGCGTCAACGTCAACAAACAGAAAAAATGATACACTGCACGAATCTTTGCGTCATGATCTTATGACTACCGAGTACCGAATGACTAAGACTTGACAAATCCTCATTCGATTGAGAATTAGCAAATCCCAAAAAAAAAGCTAGCAAGAATCACACTGTTAGAAAAGGAAAAAAAGTTTTAAAAGATAAAAGGCAAACAGAAAAATAGAAAAGAAACAACAAAAAATGTGAAAATAAAATTCAACTTTTTAGGAATAAAAAAACATCTCATGCCATATGGAACAGAAATGGCAAGAAACAAAAAAAAAGGGAAAAAAGCCCACAAGCCGAACACAGGTTTAAAAAGTGAGATCCACTAGATAAGAAAAAACGAAGAAGCAGAGACCAACACGTACTTTTTATTTTGAGAGAAGACCAACACGTACCTAAGGCCCAGAGTGAAGAAAAAGAAAGAAAGAACAAGGCCCAGGTAGAAACGGCAATACGGGTGCCAGCGACCTGTACTTGAATATATATACGTACAAAAGACAAAAGTTCCAGCGGGAATCTTAGCACAAAATCTTACGATGGAAGACTCGACTGAGACTTCGTTAAAAATAAGTCGACTGAGTTTTAGCGCCTCCGAAAACAGATACTGGTCTTTCGGTTGAATTGCAGGCCAACTTCCCCCGTCCGGCGTTCTCCGCGATTCTCTCTACACGATCGACATTGGCCAGAATGATTTCACCTCCAACCTGGCGTCCCAGGGCATCGAGCGTGTCAAGCGAACGCTTCCTTCGGTTATCAGCCAGATCTCAGAGACGATACAGGTAATTTTCTGTAGTAGAAAACTAGAAATGGTGGTTAGTATGACTTGGAATGAACAAAATAATTGGCAAATCTGGTGGACTCCATCATGTGTGGCACCTGCTCAACTATTTGCAGGACTTGCACAGCATTGGGGCTCGCAAATTCATGGTGTTCAACATGGCGCCGATCGGGTGCTACCCGGCTTTTCTAGTGGAGCTTCCGCATAGCAGCAACGATCTGGATGAGTATGGCTGCATGACAAGTTACAATAGCGCGGTTGTCTACTACAATGAACTGCTGAACAACAGCTTGGCCGAGGTTAGGAAGACGCTGCAGAATACGTCGATCGTGTTGATTGACAAATATTCCGTCATGCTGGAGCTGTTCAGGCACCCAAAAGCTCATGGTAAGCTCACTCAGATCTTTTCTTCCATCCAATTAGTACATGAGCCGGTTTGGTTCATACCCATATCTGACATTAGAAAAGTTCAGCACTACTGAAACTGGTTTGGTGATGATCATTTCAGGGCTCAAGTATGGGACCAAGGCTTGCTGCGGATACGGTGGTGGAGCTTATAATTTTGACCCAGATCTGTACTGTGGCACCAGCAAGATTGTGAAGGGCAACATTGCGAGTGCGGCGGCCTGCGGAGACCCCCAGAACTACGTGAGCTGGGATGGAATCCATGCCACTGAAGCTGCAAACAGTATCGTAGCATCTGCAGTGATGAGTGGTTCGTACTCGTATCCGCCTTCTGATCTTTCAAAACTTTGCCAGCCATGACCCCATAGCCTGATCACAGCACAAGTTTACTCAGAGATACTGTTTGCTCAAACCAAGTTATCCCGCTGTCAGATAACAGGGCAAGTTTAGTAAGAGACAGTGTTGCTCACACCAAATTACTCATTCTGTCAGTTAAAAGCTGTGTAGAATGATACCAGAAAAGAAGAGCTTCATAGTGTGTCCTGTTAGACTTGTTTCTGCTATAATGCACCACTACATGTAGTACTGAAAGATTAGACAAAAAAATGTAGTCTCTACTGTAGTTATCAACTGCAAATTTCTGATGCACAAGAATCATCATGAAGACATGAACAATCACAACCATAAAAACTCCAGCACAAGAATCATCCTCAGGATGATATCATTCACCAAACATAACATCAAGCACAGAGCTTAATTGGCAAGATCTGAGAAATGGAGATAAAGTAGACCACATCCTTTGCAAGTTTCAAACTAGCGGTGCATAATTCAGAATCACATCACATATTCACATGTAGCCGCTTCACCTTCAGATAGTTCACATCAACCAACCTAACCAAAATTCAGAATCACATCAAACAGAGCAGAAAGCCGAAATGAGTTCAGCAAATCCCTGGACAAACATATACAAAACAGAATCACACAGAGACCAAACAAAAATAACAGACCACGCCAGCAAAATCACAGCACCCATGGGACACTGAACCATGCATCCATCACTGCCTCAAGGCAACATGCGGCAAGAACACCATTGCAGAATCACAGAGGAATGAAGTGACAAACAGTAGAACTGAAGGGCAGATTTACCATCACATTATAACTGAACTTCTCATTGCAATTTCATTCGAGCATCACGAATCATAGGACCAGAGGACACATCATATCAACACCAACAAACGGAAGCACCGGACACACCCGGATCACAGGACAAGAACAGCGACCACGACGAACCTAGGCGCGCTCCCCGCGGATGCGGCGTGCGAGCTGGATGTCCTTGGGCATGATGGTGACGCGCTTGGCGTGGATGGCGCACAGGTTGGTGTCCTCGAACATCCCCACCAGGTACGCCTCGGCGGCCTCCTGCAGCGCGGAGACGGCGGAGGACTGGAAGCGGAGGTCGGTCTTGAAGTCCTGGGCGATCTCCCGGACGAGGCGCTGGAAGGGGAGCTTGCGGATGAGCAGCTCCGTGCTCTTCTGGTACTTACGGATCTCCCGGAGCGCGACGGTGCCGGGGCGGAAGCGGTGCGGCTTCTTGACGCCGCCGGTGGCCGGGGCGGACTTGCGGGCCGCCTTGGTGGCGAGCTGCTTCCTCGGCGCCTTGCCGCCGGTGGACTTGCGCGCCGTCTGCTTCGTGCGGGCCATCTGAGCTGGGGCGGGATGGGCGGGGGTGGTGTGTTGGGAGATCGGGTGCGGCGGCGCTGTGATTTGTGAGGAATTGGGGGAGAGGTGGAGGGGTTAAGTAGGGGTGGGGAGGATTTGGAGGATGGCGCGCGGCTGGAGCATTTCGAGGGGGAAATTCCCGGTTTTGGACGGATTGTTGGCGCCACGGGGGAGGGGCGCGCGGGGTCGGGTGAGCCGTTGGATCAGCCGGAATGGACGTTGGAGATGTGTTTGTGCGGGTTGGCCACGGATCCTGATCCGTGGAGTAGCATCTCTCATTTGCGTGTGCTTTGAGCGGGCCAAACTGTTGGAAAAACTTGTTCAGTTTTTCTTTTCTTGTTCGAAGTTGACCCTTTACAACATGATTCATTAGAAAAGATAGAATAGAGTTATCAGGTTAATATACGAAAAACCTGACAAAAATAATTAAAACATGCTCACATGATAGAAACCCTGGCCGAAGTGGCAAACCACAAGACTCCCCCACACACACCACCGACGAGAGGAACAAATGTCGAAGATGCCTACGGGTTGTCATCGTCGTCGCTTCTCCCTGAGCAAGCGACTCTAACTTCACCGGGACGACCAACCAAGAGCCCCAGGGACGAACAATGCACTAGAAACATGTTGCCATATGCCAAACAATCGGTCAACCGCGCCGAGGGCTAGGCGGCTCTGACGACAACAAGTTTTGTAGGAGAAAGAAGCACGTCTTGCGAAACATAGGATATCATCACCATTACACGTCATCGTTGCAATCGCGTTACCCCACAACTATACAGCTCTGACTTTACCGTAGACACAAGTCGATCAGTCGACGACAGAGGACATGCCACTACCCCACTCCTCTCGTTACCATCATCGTTGTCACACGAGTCGCAACGCCAACCAACCACACCACACGATCAGACACGCCCAGCACCAAGGAAGTGTGTGTGGATCAAGAACTTCAAGACGACACCCCAAAAGGGGGGAAATGACGTTGAGACACCCCTACCGCACGCCCCCGCGCGGGATCATGACTTTCTCCAAAGAGATTAATCCAGGGGTTGACGATACATGAACTCCTCGATGACGCCTCCAAGGAGGATAGAGGCGCCCATGGGCGCCATCATCGTCGGGCGGTAGTCATCAGCCAAGCTTTCGTTGAAGTAGCGCAACCACCACCCTCTCGCAAACGCCAATGTCGACAGGCATCTCTACTAGCCCGCACACCGCCTACACAACAACCACGCCATCTCCGCACCGGGTCATCATCTCCCATTTCGCCACGAACCAAAACCGACCAAAGGCAACCTAGAGCAGACGCCCGCCTGAAAGTGCAGTTATGCACTTGATATTTTTTTGGTATGTGATGGCACACACTTTGTTTGGACTAATACATTTTGTGAGTGTATCTCAAGTATTAATGACATGCATGGTGGCTGATGGATGATCGTCGACCTCACAAAAACACAAAGATGCGGATCCTCGGCGACTTAGGGTAGTCTTTATGGTTATTGATTTGAGTTGGTAGGAATTTCACACTATTAAGAGGGGAAGATACCAAGGTGAAGAGTCGGGCTCATTTCACACATCATTTAGCTCATACATGATCACCTAAGACATGGCCTGTTGGAAATATGCCTTAAAGGCAACAATGAATGTATTATTATATTTTTCATGTTCATAATTAAAAAAATTGTGCTATAATTGTATTGGTTCCTGAATATGAGATTCAGCGGGGAACCCCATTACATGTGTGGAAACATAAACACCAATACGAAAATAACTCTACACAGTCCAGCTGCACACAACCCCAAAATTTATGTCAATTCTTTTGGTGCAAAATAAGTCTCTAGCAAAAATAAAGTTATTTTCATCACACAGGACCATCCAGGCAAGCAAAAAGACAAAGAGAAGTGAGAAAAAGGTCTTTTCTATACAACAAAAAGGCATTTATGCCAAAAAGACAAGCAAAAAGTCAAAGAGAAGTGAGAAAAAGTCATTTCTATACAACAAAAAGGCACTTGTGTCGGTGCCATAAAAAGCCCGACACCCCATGTATCAAAACACGCACTTATGTAAAAAGGGTGTGTAGCTGCCACCATGCATAGGAAATCGTCTCTCAGTATGATCCCTATTGGCAAGAGGATGTTTAAGTACTCAGCTGTGGAGGGAGGCTCCCGCTCCGCTCGCTCCCCCTCCCTCCTTGCCTAGCCCCACCAACCCCGCCGCCGACGAGCCCAGGCCGGTAGCCCTCCTCCCTCAGCCCTCCCCCCGGCCCCTCCCCACCGCCCCATGGCGCCCCCGTCCGACTCTGCCGGCGACCTCGACCTCAGCCCCGCTAGCGCCCGCCGTTGGATGGAGTCCGAGGGCGAGTCCAGCCGGTCCTTAAGCGACGTCGCCAGGAGCTCCCCTCCTCAGCCAAGCCCGGTGCCCATCGCGCCGCGCCTTCCCGCTGCGGCTGCGCGCGAGCGCGCCGCGGCCCCCCGGCGCGCCCCGGCCGCATCTCGCCTGGGCCCTCGCTCTGAGGTCCACCGCGTCCAGGGTGGTGCGGAGGTCGACGCTGACGGCTTCCAGCTCCCACGGCGCAGGAACCGCCGCCGCCGCGCGCGCCCTGAGTCCGCCCCCCGCGCCCAGCAACCGCCGCGCCGTCGCAGCCCATCCCCGGAGGAAAGCGCCGGCCTCTGCTTCCGCTGCCTCGACCCCGGTCACCCTGTCCGAGACTGCACAAAGGATGTTCGCTGTCGACGTTGCCTCTACTCCGGCCACAACTCCCGGGACTGCCACAAGTTCTGTCGCAACGTCCTCCGTGCACCTCCCCGCGCCGCCACCCCCCCAGCCGCAGCGTCGCGCGCGCCACCGCTCCTGCATGCCCCGCCTGCTGTAGGCCCCTCCACCAGCGAGCCGGCCCAGCCCTCCACTCCGGTGCGCGTGGTCATGTCCCGCTCCGTTGAGATGGAGGGGGCCGAGTTCGTTCTGCGGCACGAGATGGTGGTATCCATCATGGGGGTCAGGCCGGCGGTCACCCCGCGGGAGGTCAAGGATGTCCTGTACTCCTCCCTCTGCCTCCAGCCCGGCGACTTCTCCATCCACGTGCATGCCCCAGAGGACTTCCTCATCGTCTTCTCCACCAACGAGATCATGGCGCGGCTCGCGGGTGACCACTTCATCAACGGCCCCGGCTTCACTCTGTCGCTCCGCCCTTGGAACAAGCTAGCGCACGCCGACGTGAGCTCCTTCGAGCAGACGGTCCAGGTGGAGCTCCATGGCGTCCCTGCGCAGGCTTGGCACCTCTTCACCGCTGAGCACCTTCTCGGTTCCAGCTGCTGGATTGAGCGACTGCACCCGAGCACGCGCTCGCGCGCTGACCTCGCCGTATTCCGGTTGACGGCGCGCACGCACGAGCCGGCCAGCATCCGCCGCGCAGCCGTCCTGGAGATCGTGGAATCCGTCCCCGCTGCCAGACGTGGCTCGCCGCTGACCATCCGCACACTAAGCTACCCCGTGTCTATCATGGTCACCGATGGCGCCGTTGTGCTTGCCGCCTCGACTGCTGCCGGCAACAGCGGTGGCCCTAGTGATGATGCGTCGGGTGGCGAAGCCGGTGAAGAGACACGCCGTGATGGGTTTGGTCGCGGCCGAGGCCACCGCCACAGCCGCAAGAGACGGCGCACGTCTGACGCCAGCGACGGCCGCACGGACGGCATGGCGGTCGACTCCATCGGTTGGCGTGCCTCCGATCGCCATGGCCGCGCAGATGGGATCGCAGTCATCGCCCGCTGGCCCGCCCCACGCCGTCGTACGGACGCAACCATGCCGCTGCATGCCCGTACCCAGGGAAGGACGATGGAGCCCTGGCCCACAGCAAGCGGGCAGCTGCGCTCTCGTCGGCTTTCCAAAAAAGGTAGGCGCGGTGGAAAGAAAAGGCGCGCTGCTAATGCAACAAAGGTCGCCAAGGCTGCACCGCTGCCCGCTGGCCCGCCCACTAATCCTGAGCTACAGGGCCCTACGACATCTGATGGCCCCCATTGGCTGAGAACCCTGCACCGCTGTTGTCGCCTCACGAGCAGGATCGACGCCATGCAAAAGCTGTGCCGGCCCAGGCCAATCCTGACAGCCCTGCAGGCCAGGACTGCCTCACAGGCCACTTGTCGCTGGACAGCGAGGTGCCCGATTCGCCCATCCCCACCCCCCAGGATGATCCTTTGTCGGGGCAAAGTGGTGTTTCGCCCCCGTCAGCGCCCGCAGTGGTGCTGCCCCACGCCGACCGGTCCATGGACCCTGCTCCACTAGCGCATGCTGGCCCATCGGTTCGAACCACGGAGCAGGCCCCGTCAAGCGATCACGAGGAAGGGCTTCTGGAGTCTCCCGCGGCCGCACCAGACGCGCCACGCATGGGCCCCTCCCCTGCGACCCCACACGCGGGAGAGGCTGCGCTGGCATCCACACCGCAGCCACCCCTGGACGACCCACCTGCCCACCCGGCCCAGACTGCATGCCCCCACCAGGCCCATGCTGCATGCCCCGCTGTGGAAAGAACTCCAGCGCGCTTCGCCTCGCCCCCGGTGACCCTGCGTCGTACACGTCCACGCACTGGTGCAGCAAAAATGACAACCTGGACCCTTGGCGACTTCCTCGTTGCTGCCACCAAGCAGCTCGATGCCGCACTCCCAACTCCTGGGAAACGTCAGCGGTGATGCCCGCCCAACTTTGCCCCGCGACGTGGAAGATCTGCCTCGGCATCGACATGCAAGGCGGCCGCTCCACCTACCGCCGAAAGATGTGCACAAATCCACATCCCGCGCACTCTCGGGATTGTTGGGCTGGACCAGAAGATCACGGCCACGGAGATGAGGACTTACGAGGGCCTCTTTGTGACACCTCTCCCTATGTCTGTCCTCTCGGCCATGGCCGCGTTGATTGGCCGTGAGCTCCTTTCCGACCCCGCCGTCGCGCCGATCACCACGGTGGTCGCTGGCAGCCCGATTGGGGTCTAGCCACGCCGGCGCGCCTGCTCGTCGATCTCTGCTCCATGGATCACGCCCCCAAGGTCCTGGTTTGGAATGTGCGCGGCCTCAACGCGCGCGCGCGCCGTACCGCCATTCGGTCGCTTGTTGTAACCACCAACGCATCGATCGCTTGCTTCCAAGGAACTAAGATGCAGTTAGTTTGCTCGTCGGTTGTCCTCGAGACTCTTGGCTCAGATTTTGACGACTATGTGTACTTGCCCGCGGACGGAACCCGTGGCGGCATCCTGTTGGCATGGAAGAGTAGAGAGGTGGCCATCACCGATCCTCTTTTCACTACCAACGCCTTGTCTGCTAAGGTCTCCACCGCGTCTGGCTTCGGCACTCCTTGGTGGCTCACCATTGTATACGGGCCCCAACTTGACGACGACAAGGTTGCCTTCATGCAAGAGCTCCGCGACATCCGCAACGAGTGCCCCAGACCATGGATGTTGTGCGGGGACTTCAACCTCATATATCGCGACGAGGACAAAAACAATGGGAACGTCAACCGCCGCATGATGGGTCGCTTTCGACGCGTGCTCAACGACCTAGCGCTCAAAGAAGTGTACCTCAGCGGGAGGCGCTACACTTGGTCGAACGAGCAGTCGCCCCCGACCCTCGTCCACCTCAACCGGGTGCTTTGCACCATGGACTGGGAGGAGCTTCATAGCGTGTGCGTCCTACGCTGCCTCGCCTCCGTCGTCTCCGACCACAGCCCCCTGCTCCTGGACTGCTCTCCGATAGCGCCTCCACACCGGCGCTTCCACTTCGAGGATTTTTGGATTCGCCTCGATGGATTCCACGACGTCGTCGCGGCTGCATGGCACTTCGTCCATGTGACAGACCCATTCCGGCGATTCCTGTTGCGCATGCAGGCCACCGCGCGCCAGCTCACTAGCTGGAGTTCGCAGACTGTGGGCAATGTGCACCTCAAGCTGGCGATCTCCCACGAGCTTCTCCTCAGGCTTGACACTGCTTTGGAGAATAGAGCTTTGTCCCTGCACGAAGACTGGCTGCGTCGCCAGATCCTCCTACCTAGGCCTTGCTTCCCTGGAGCGATCCATCGCTCGCCAACGCGCCCGCCTTGCGACCCTCAAAGACGGCGATGCAAACACATCCTTCTACCACGGGCAATGCTCCTATAGGCGGTAGAATAACATGGTGCACAGCCCGATGGTTGACGAGGAAATCATCACGGACCAGGAAGACATGGCCGCGGCAGCTTCGCACTTCGACGCTCTGCTTGGCACCGCCGCGCCCCGGGAGTGCATGCTGGACCTCTCCGCCCTCATCACGCCTGCCAACCTCGACAACCTTGATGCACCTTTTGACGCCGAGGAGATTTGGCAGGCCATCAAGCGCTTACCCGCGCGCAAAGCACCCGGCCCCAACGGCTTCACCGCTGACTTCCTGCGCGCATGTTAGCCCATCGTCAAGCAGGACCTCATCGACGTGTTCGAGCAGCTCTACGCGCTCCGGGGCCGTGGTTTCAGCTGCCTTAACCAGGCGCTGCTCACGCTGCTGCCCAAGCGCGCGAACACTCGCTGTCTCGGGGACTACAGGCCGATAAGCCTCATCCACCTCGTCGCCAAGATCTTCGCGAAGGTCCTCTCGCTGCGTCTCGTGCCCAAGCTTAATGCCCTCGTCAGCGCGAACCAGAACGCGTTCATCCCTGGACGCTCGTTGCATGACAACTTCGTCCTTGTCCGGCAGTCCGCGCGCCTGCTCCATCAGCTCAAGGCCCCCCGCTTGCTGTTGAAGCTCGACTTGGCACGGGCCTTTGACTCGATCAGCTGGCCATTCCTCTTCGAGGTATTGCGCCAATACGGATTCGACAACCGCTTCCTAGACTGGCTGGCCATTCTGCTTTCGTCGGCTAGCACCAAGGTGCTCCTGAACGGCAAGCCCAGCCCAACCATTTGGCATCGCTGCGGGTTTCGACAGGGTGATCCCCTCTCGCCCCAGCTATTTGTCCTCGCGGTCGACACACTTAGCCGTCTCCTTCACCGAGCCACCGAGACGGGCATCTTGCAGCAGCTTCACCCTCGGCGCCCGATCCCGGCCGTCTCGCTATATGTGGATGATGTGATCTTATTTTGCCACCCCACCCAGGTCGACACCATGGCTGTGAAGGGAGTCCTACAGCTCCTCGGACGCGCGTCGGGCCTCCATGTGAACTTCCTGAAGAGCTCTGCCACACTCATCTGCTGCGACGCCAACGACGTGGCACCCACCATCGACGCCCTTGGCTGCCCCATCTGGACCTACCTATCACATATCTTGGCATCCCGCTCACGATCAAGCGCCCATCCGCTGCCCTGCTCCAACCAGTGGTCGACAAAACTGCTGGCATGCTGCCTAACAGCTTCTGGCGCTAGCACCACCGAAGCGGATCATCAAGGCGCTGGAGAAGATACAGAGGGGATTCCTTTGGGCCGGACGCACCGAAGCCAATGGCGGCAACTGCCATGTCAACTGGCGACGCGTCACACCGGCCGATCTCGCTTGGAGGACTTGGCGTCCACGACCTCGAGCGCACAGGCCTCGCCCTCCGCACACGCTGGCTGTGGCTAAGCCGCACCGACAACGCCGGGGCTTGGAGTGGTCTGGACCTACAGTTCTCCACCGACGAGTGCGCCTTTTTCTTTGCCTCGACCATCATGCAGATAGGCAACGCCAGCTCGCCTTGTTCTGGGAGGACCGCTGGATTGACGGACGCTTCGTCGGCGAGATCGCGCCGGCGTTATACTCTTGCATCCCCAAGAAACGCCGCAAGCTGCGGACGGTGGCGAATGGCCTTCAGGCCAACAGTTGGGCGCACGACATACAGGGCACCATTGGGATTCAAGAGATCAGCGAGTACCTGCAACTCTGGCACATGATTGAGCACACAACGCTCTCCGCCGAGCCAGACCATCTACTCTGGAAGTGGAGCTCCAAAGGCACCTACACCGCGCAGTCCGCCCACCGCATGTGATGCTTGGAAGCTCACTTGGAAATGCTGGGCGCCGCCCCGGGTACGCTTCTTCCATTAGCTCGCCCACTTGGACCGGTGTTGGACCGCCGACCGCCTCGCCCGTCGCGGCTTGCAGCACCCCGCGTGCTGCCCACTCTGTGACTAGGCGCCGGAGACCCTTCAGCATCTCCTCCTTGCCTGCCCGTTCTCCCGGCGGGTATGGTATGAAATCCTGAGCTGGCTAAGGGTTCCCTGCAACCCGCCTGATGGCGAGCCATCAACCAACACCTGGTGGCTCAAAGTGCGGCAGCACATGCCCAAGCCTTTGCGCAAGCGCCTCGCCTCGGCGACACTACTCATTCCTTGGATGCTGTGGAAGCATCGGAACGACCGCGTCTTTGACAGAGCCAGCCCTTCCGTAGCTACGCTACTGGACAAGATCAAGGAGGAGGCGACCCTTTGGGCCAGAGCCGGCGCGTTGGGCCTGCGTGCTCTCATTCCCCAGACCTGGGATGTACACTAATTGCAGCCCCCTCACTCTGTATCTTTGCCTCCTAGGAGGATGTAACTGAAACCCCTTCATTTTCAATGCAATGAAATGCAAATCTTCTGCGTTTTGTCGAAAAAAAATATGATCCCTATTCATGCCTCTAAGACTTGCTCATGTATTGATGATCATCTTGTGTTTCCTGATTATGAGCATTGTTATAGTAACAAGGATGTTATCAATAATGAGACATCATTGTTATCGAAAAAACGATGTTGAATAGACCCAACTTATGAATTACTGAGAGTCACATTGTTATGATATCATTATTTCCATATAAAGTGCTATCGTTTACTTAGTTCCTTAGACCATAAGAATATCATTTTGCGAACATACCGGATGGTTACCCTGGGGTTATCAAATGTCACACCATAACTGGATGTGAATGAAAGTGACTTACGGTTATACCAAAAACATATGTCTCGATGTCGATAGTTTGAGATTGAGATTTGCTCCTTTGATGATGGAGAGATACTCTCTGTGACAACTCGGCGTTATGATATCATTATCGTCTGGCCAGACATGTGTGATGAAGATCACATGGATACCAGAATATGGATATGAGCAAATAGAACCAAACTAGTAACAAGGATAAATGGTATAGTGATCAAGGAGTTGATCACAGAGATACAGATAATATCTTGCATCAAAATTTGTAATGTATCATGCAATAAAGGAAATGGTATTCGGGAACAAAAGGTTTGCTCGAGAATTTTGTGAGTATGCAGGAGTTAACAAGGGTGTCCATATCCCATTGTTAACTATTGACCAGAAAGTGTCCAAGGTCATGTCCGCTTATTTCCAAACCTCTAGGATCACATGCTTAACGAGTAATAGCTACGATAACAAGAGGAATGAGATAATGAGCACCGAAAATGTTTTGGACGGATCGGGAAGTGTTCCGGATGGCCTCGAAAGAATTTTAGGCATTTCAAAAAGGTTCCAGAAACTTTTGGAAAAATCTAGAATTTTATTTGTGTAAGAAGTCCCTCTTAGGCCTACCCAAGTGGACAGGCCCTAGTGGGCCGTTTGGTCTCAAAGTGGGGGCCCCAAATATATGGTAGGGGTGGATGAATTGGACTAGAGGAGGAGTCCTTCCTCCCTACTTCAGACGAATTAGGAAGTGGACTCATCATGGCGGTACCTCCCCCCCTTCTTTTCACCTATAAACATGTGGAGAGATACTCTATAGAGACACACCAATCTTTAGGGATCTCTCCCACATGGATTCACTCTCAACCGGTCTAATTAGTCTAAAGTTTAGACTCATCATTAGGCAGGCTCTAATCCCCATCTAATTGGTCCAACAGAGTTAGACTCCTAATCAGATGGGACACTGCTAGGTCATAACCCACAATTGTAATGGGTCTATCCTAGCATTTTCGATAAGTAAGAGTCTCCAACCCAGCGAGAAGCGGAAGAAATTGGTTGATGGAAAATAATAAGAGTTCGCTGTAAAAGTTGCAAAGAGTGTTTTATGATTTGTCTAAAAGCAAGAGTAGTCACAAGAAAGTAAATAGTAAGAGCATCTCTACTAGATCCGGTATACAACGTCCCGCAAAAATCCGTTTACAGGATACCGCAAAACGCTTTTTTGATATGACTTTTGCTCTGGTAGCACAAATCCCTAGAAAAAATCATGGTCTCGGCAAAATTGCAACCCCCCTCCAAATGCCAGCTAAATTGCGATTGGGCCGCATCCCCGTCGCGCTTGGGCAAACAGGCTTGGCGGCCATGGCTAGCGCGCTATGCAGCGGGAGAGACAACATGGCGGCATGATACGTCTCCAACGTATCTATAATTTTTGATTGTTCCATGCTGTTATATTATGATTCTTGGATGTTTTACAATCATTTTATAGTCGTTTTAATTTTTTGGTACTAACCTATTGACATAGTGCCCAGTTCTAGTTGCTGTTTTCTGCATGTTTTTACATCGCAGGAAATCAATATCAAACGGAGTCCCAACGCAGTGAAACTCCTGGAGGATTTTTTTGGGCCAGAAGACATCCAGTGGGCCAAGGATGTACCTGGGGGTGGCTCGAGGGTAGCAACACCTACCAAGGCGCGCCAGGAGGCCCAGGCGCGCCCTGGTGGGTTGTGCCCACCTCGGGTGCTCTGAACCGCCTCTTTACTCTATAAATACCCCAATATTCCAGAAACCCTAGGGGAGTCGATGAAAATCAATTCCAGCCGCCGCAGAGTCCAGAACCACCAGATCCAATCTAGACACCGTCATTGAGGGGTTCACCACTTCCATTGGTGCCTCTCCGATGATGCGTGAGTAGTTCTTTGTAGACTTTTGGGTCCGTAGTTAGTAGCTAGGTGACTTCCTCTCTCTCTCTCTTGATTATCAATACAATGGCCTCTTGGAGATCCATATGATGTAAGTCTTTTTGTGGTATGTTTGTTGGGATCCGATGGACTTGGAGTTTTTGATCAGATCTATGTTTTTATCCATGAAAGTTATTTGAGTCTTCTTTGATCTCTTAAATGCATGATTGCTTATAGCCTCGTATTTCTTCTCCGATATTTGGGTTTTGTTTGGCCAACTTGATCTATTTATCTTGCAATGGGAATAGGTGCTTTGTAGTGGGTTCGATCTTATGGTGCTTGATCCTAGTGACAGAAGGGAAACCAACACGTATGTATCATTGCTACTAAGGATAACAAATGAGATCTATATCTACACAATACATAAACGGATCTCATCTACATCATGTCATCGTTCTTATTGCATTACTCCGTTTTCCCATGAACTTAATACATAGATGCATGCTGGTTAGCGGTCGATGTGTGGAGTAATAGTAGTAGATGCAGGCAGGAGTCGGTCTACTAATCTTGGATGTGATGCCTATATAATGATCATTGCCTGGATATCGTCATGATTATTTGAAGTTCTATCAATTGCCCAACAGTAATTATTTTCTCACCGTTTGCTATTTTTCTCGAGAGAAGCCACTAGTGAAACCTACGGCACCCGGGTCTCTTTTCATCATATTTGCCTTTGGATCTATTTTCCCTTGCATTTATTTTCAGACCTATTAAACCAAAAAATACAAAAATACCTTGCTGCATTTTACTTGTTCTGCGATCTATTTATCCTATCTACCACTTTTACCTCACGTTATTTACCTATCTTGAGGCGCCGTACCCGGAAGGGATTGACAACCCTTTTAACACGTCGGGTTATGAGTATTTGTTATTTGTGTGCAGGTGTTGTTTACGTGGTGTGAGGAGGTTCTCCTACTGGTTCGATAACCTTGGTCTCATCACTAAGGGAAATACCTACCATCGCTATACTGCATCACCCCTTCCTCTTTGGGGAAATACCGACGTAGTTCTAGCAGACATCAAAAGGAATTTCTGGCGCTGTTGCCGGGGAGGATCTTCAACATCAACCACGTTCCTAATCACAAAATCTTATCTCCTCGCAATTTACATTATTTGCCACTTGCCTCTTGTTTTCCTCTCCCCCACTTCACAAAAATTTGCCGTTTTATTCGCCTTCTTTTTCGTTCGCCTTTTTCTTGTTGGATCTCTTGTTTGCTTGTGTGACCATGTGTATTCTATTTGCTTGCATCTTCGCTTGCTAAAAATCTATTGATATGGATCCTCATGCACTAGCTAATCTTTTTAAGAGATCTAATTATGTTGAACCAGTTGCTAGTGATTTGAGTGCACTTGGTTATCTCTATGAAGTTTTGCTTGAAATTGTGAATTTGAAAATTTTGATGAAGTGTTAGATGAAGAAATTTATGAAGTGATTCATGATACCACATTGAATGAAAAGCATGATTGCAATGATTTTACTATAAATTCTATTAATGAAAATTGTGCTAATAATATGCAAAACCCCAAGCTTGGGGACGCTAGTTTTGATATGTCCGATACTTATTGTAATGACCATGATTGAGTTGATGATGCTTCTTATGATCTTGAAAATTTATTTATGCCTCATGATGAATATGATATTGATAATAATTTTTGCAATAGTATTGAAAGTGGGTTTGGAAGAGTGTCAACTTTAGGTAAAAATAATCCCACATATTTGGAGAGTGTTCAATCTTATGATTTTTTTTATGAAAGTGGGTTTGGAGAGGTCATGACTTTAGTTGATGTTAATCTCACTATTTTGGAAGAGTGTCAACTTTGCATCCATGAGGACCATGAAGAGAATATTTTTGATAGTTATATTGTTGAATTTGAATATGATCCTACATGTAATTATTATGAGAGATGGAAATATGGTTGTAGAAATTTTCGTGATACTAAATTACCTCTCTTCATGTTGAGATTGTCTATGTTTTATTCTTCTTCTTTGCATATTCTAGAAATTGCTCATCTTGATAATTTGTTTGCTTATAAAATTCCTATGCATAGGAAGTATGTTAGACTTAAATTTATTTGTCACTTGTTTTATGATGCTCTCTTTGTGTTCCAATTATTATCTTTATTGTGAGCATCAATAAAATATTATGCCTAGCTAGGGGCGTAAAATGATAGCGCTCATTGGGAGGCAACCCAACTTGTATCTTTTTTTCTTTTTGGTTTTCTTGATGTTTTTAATAAAATACCCAATTATACCTCTGGTTAGATGTGTTTTTGTGGTTTAAATTAGTGTTTGTGCCAAGCAAGGCCTTTGGGAAGATTTGGGTGAAAGTTTGTTTGATCTTGCTGAAAAACAGAAACTTTTGCGCTCACGAGATATTTGTCATTTTTATTAGAAGAGTGCTTTTGAGTTGATTATTTTCGCAGAAGATTAATAAACAAATTCCTCACGTCCACCAATTTATTTCAGAATTTTTGTACTTACAGAAGTATTTGAAATATTCATATTGCTACAGGCTGTTAAGTTTTTGAAAGATTCTGTTTTCTTTGTGTTGTGTGCTTGTTTTGATGATCCTATGGATTTCTTTGATGAGTTTTTGCCATATAAAAGTTGGAATACAGTAGATATAATGCAAAAACAAAATAAGAATAGGTTTGATACAATACTTATAGTAGTGGTTTGGTTTCTTATACTAACGGATCTCACGAAGGTTTTGTTTGAGTTTTGTGTGATTGAAGTTTTCAAGTTTTTGGTTATCTTATGGTGGATGAAGGAATAAGGATAAGCAAAAGGCTAACCTTGGGGATGCCCGAGGCACCCCAAGATATTATTCAAAGAAGTAGCAAGCTGGGGATGCCCCGAGTGGCATCCCCGCTTTTTTCTAACAACCATCGGTATTTTACTTGAAACTATATTTTTATTCGTCACATAATATGAGTTTTGCTTGGAGCGTCTTGTATGATATGAGTCTTTGCTTATTTTGCTTTGTGTCTTAAGTGTTGAATCCTTACTGGACACACCCTTTTGAGAGAGCCAAAAATTATGCTATGCTTGCTCCTATGCTTCACTTAAATTTTTAGAGCCATGGATTTGCTCTAGTACTTCACTTATATCTTTTTGAGCACGGTGTGCTTTGTTAATTTTTAAGAAATTCTCTCTTGCTTCACTTAGATTATTTTGAGAGACAGAAAAAAAATTATGCTCATGTTCTTTACTTATATTTGTTTGAGCTTATCAAAAGCAACATATGAAAAGTCCCAAAGTGATAGATATCCAAGGAGGATATAATAAAAACTTTCATGAAGATCATTGGACAGAATAAACTTGATTCTTAGTAATGGTTTTGAGATATGATGATATGATATGTGAGTCATGTTGATAAGTAATTGTGCTTTAGTAAGAATGTTGATATTAAGGTTTGTGATTCCCTATGCAAGAACGAAAGTCAATAGTTATGCAATGAAATTTATATCCTACTTATGGTGCATTATTCGGTGTTACTTATGCTTAATGCTTGGGTACGAGATTTTTTGCTTTTTGGTTGGTCGTTTATCAATCTTTTTGCTAGCCTTCATTTTGCACTAAGTATGTGTAACGCCCCGGATTCGATGCGCCAGGTGTCCTTCAGTTATTCGCCGTCGTTGCCATGTCATTTGCTTGCGTGTTGCACTTTGCCATGTCATCATCTACATTTCATATCATGTCATCATGTGCATTTCATTTTGCATACGTGTTCGTCTCATGCATCCGAGCATTTTCCCCGTTGTCCGTTTTGCAATCCGGCACTCCTATGTCATCCGGCGTCCCCTTTTTTGCCTCTTCTCTTGTGCGGGTATTAAATGTTCTCGGAATGGACCGAGGCTTGTCAAGTGGCCTTGGTATACCATCGGTAGACCGCCTGTCAAGTTTCGTGCCATTTGGAGGTCGTTTGATACTTCAACGGTTAACCGGGTAACCGTAAAGCCCTCTTTTGTTTGCAGCCCAACACCCCTTCCAAAGTGGCCCAAAACCCATCTTACTCCCTTCCATGCTCTCGGTCGTTCGATCACGATCGCGTGGCCGAAAACCGCTCCTCATTTGGACTCTCCTAGCTCCCTCCACCTATAAAAACGTCTTCCCCTCTCCATTTTCGGATCATTCCCCCCCCCCCCCCCCCCCGAAACCCTAGATTTTCCCTCCCCGCCGCCGGACGCGTCCGCCCCCGGCCGGACACGTCCAGCCAGCCACGTCGCCCGACCAATGGGCGCGTGACACGTCGCCTCCCCCGCCGCCGCAGCCAACCAGGGCGCGCCACGCGTCCCTGGCCGGCACCTCGCCGCCGCGGCCCGCGGGGCCCAGGGCAGGCCCGCCCGGGCCCGCGCACGCCGCCCCGCGCCCTCGCACGCTCCGCCGCCGCCGCCTCCGCCGCCGCCTGCCGGCACCTCTGCCCCACCGCCGACCGCCCTCCGCCGAGCTCGCCACCGGCCACACCCTCCGCCGCCGCGGCTGCCGCCTCCGCCCGCGCCGACCTTCTCTCGCGCCGCCGCCGAAGGAGCCGGCCCCGCCGCCGCCGGGCTCCTCCGCCGCCTGCCGCCTCCGCCGGCCGGCGCCGCGCCGTCTCCGCCGCCCCGGCCGCGCGCCGCCGCGGGCGAGCTACGCCGCCGCCCCGCGCCGGTCCTCCGCTCCTGCGCCGCCGCCTCGCTCCCCTCGCCGCCGGGCCGCTCCAACTCCGGCGAGAGTCCGGCCCCACCTCGGGACCCGCGCCGCTCAGATCCAGATTTGGATCCAGGTTGACCCCTGAGATTTCCACTAAGTCCCGTTTATTCTAACATTATCATGCCATATTCATGCCATCACATCTCTGCATCCGTAGCTCCGTTTCATGCGTGTAATATGTCAAATTGTTCGTCTCGACGAGTACTTCATTTCGTTCCATTGCATCATTTTCATTTGAGCTCATCTTGATGCCCAAAATGCTGTTGGAAGAGTGCATGTTGATGTTAATCTGCTGAAACTGTTATAACTTGCTCATTTGTCATTTTTGCCATGATTAATGTGTGCATCCTATGAGGTTGATGTCTACATGTATGTTGATCTATGCTATGCCATCTTTACAGTGGTGCCAACCATGTATTTTTGTGAGTTGTGTGCTGAGTGTATCAAGCTTGCTAAGTAGGGTAGTTGCTGTTGCTGTTTTCCTGACAGATTCCGTTATATTTTGTTGCTATGTTAACATGCTTCTACTAGTTGTTCTATGCATAATCTGGAGATGCTCTATAAAAATGTTTTGATCTACATGTTATGCCCTATCCATTCATGCCCCTGGGTACATTTATAACCTGCTGTATCATGTTCATATCTTGCTCCAAAGTTGCTTGATAATGTTGCTATCAGCCTGTTAACATTAAGTTCAATGTTTCCATGATTGTTTCCTAGTGATACATGCACCCTATGAACTTGCTCTTGCCATGCTTAGCTTCACAAACATGCCTTCTTACTGTTGGGTGCCTTGCCATGCCATGTATTGCTCTGTGGTGAATGGTTCAAGCTCACCAACATGCCTACTTATTGTTGTTCCTGCCATGTTTAAATCTGTAATATAACTTGCCATGTTTACATGGGTGCCATCATATTTTCCGTGCCCTTTTGGCTCATGGTCAGTAAGGGACTTTTGATCTATGCAATTAGTAGATTCATGCCATGCCTTTGTTTACCATGATGTGTTCCTGTAACATGTTGTTTGATAGCTCTAAACATTGCAACCTGATGTTATTTCTGCAAAGTCTGAAACTGTTATTATTTGCAATCTTACCATGTCCTATTGAGCATGTTGTAGTTGTTTCTGGAGATAGCTCAGTGTTCATGTTTTGTTATGCTTTACTTGTACTTCATGCCCATGCCTTTTGTTATTATGTTGGGGTGCTGTAGCATATTGTTTTGATGCTTGCAATATGCCTAGTTGCTGTTATGGACAGATTGTTGTTATGACTTGTATAAAGTGTACGTGTTGCACCGTTGCTCCGTTTTGAGTGTGCTCTATATGAAACTTGCTTGTTTTTGCATGTAGTTCCATATTATCATGTTGCATCCTTGTTTTGGTGTGTTTGCTTGATGTTTGGGTGCATTTTGCATCAATGCCATGTTTAACTTGTTTTGCTCATATCTTCTAGGCCGTAGCTCCAAATCTAACGAACTTCATATGCAACTTGACTAGAATTTCGTGTAGATCATCTTGGTGCATCTTAACTTGCTGTTTAACAACTTGAACATAAGGTTTATTTAGTTCTGGACCAATTTCGAAATTTGCATATGAGGACTTACCGGAATTGTTATATGTTGTTTCCGGCCTCATTTAAACTTGCCTTGATGTGTTGTTCTTGTTTGCATCATCTTTTGCCATGAGTAGCTTCATGTAGCCTTGTCATGCATCATGCTTGTTGTGCATCATGTCTTGTTCATGTGTGGTGTGTTTACCATGTTGTGTGTTTCTTCTCGATAGTTGCTGTTTCGTTGCGATCGTGAGGATTCGTTCGTCTACGGTTGGTTCGGCTTCATCCGTTCGTCTTCTTCATGGACTCGTTCTTCTTCCTTGCGGGATTTCAGGCAAGATGACCGCTACCCTGGATCTCACTACTATCATTGCTATGCTAGTTGCTTCGTTCTATCGCTATGCTGCGCTACCTATTACCTGTTTATCAAGCCATCCCATATTGCCATGAACCTCTAACCTTTGACACCATTCCTAGCAAACCATTGTTTGGCTATGTTACCGCTTTGCTCAGCCCCTCTTATAGCGTTGCTAGTTGCAGGTGAAGTTGAAGATTTCTCCATGGTGGACAGGGTTTATGTTGGGATATCACAATATCTCTTATATCAATTAATGCATCTATATACTTGGTAAAGGGTGGAAGGCTCAGCCTTATGCCTGGTGTTTTGTTCCACTCTTGCCGCCCTAGTTTCCGTCATACCGGTGTTATGTTCCTGGATTTTGCGTTCCTTACGCGGTCGGGTGATTTATGGGACCCCCCTGACAGTTCGCTTTGAATAAAACTTGTCCAGCAAGGCCCAACCTTGGTTTTACCATTTGCCTCACCATCACTTACCTTTTCCCTTGGGAGTAATTAACCCAAGGGTCATCTTTATTTTAGCCCCCCCCGGGCCAGTGCTTGTCTAAGTGTTGGTCCGAAACGAGCAACCTGCGGGGCCACCTCGGGGAAACTCGAAGTCTGGTTTTACTCGTAGCTTGACTTATCCGGTGTTGCCCTGAGAACGAGATATGTGCAGCTCCTATCGGGATTGTCGGCGCATCGGGCGGCTTTGCTGGTCTTGTTTTACCATTGTCGAAATGTCTTGTAAACCGGGATTCTGAGACTAATCGGGTCTTCCTGGGAGAAGGTCTATTCCTTCATTGATCGCGAGAGCTTGTCATGGGCTAAGTTGGGACACCCCTGTAGGGTTTAAACTTTCGAGAGCCGTGCCCGCGGTTATGTGGCAGATGGAAATTTTTTAATGTCCGGTTGTAGATAACTTGACACCAGATCCGAATTAAAATGCATCAACCGCGTGTGTAGCCGTGATGGTCTCTTCTCGGCGGAGTCCGGGAAGTGAACACGGTTTCTGTGTTATATTTGACGTAAGTAGGTGTTCAGGATCACCTCTTGATCATTACTAGTTGACGATCGTTCCTTTGCTTCTCTTCTCGCTCTCATTTGCGTATGTTAGCCACCATATCATGCTTAGTCGCTGCTGCAACCTCACCACTTTACCCCTTCCTTTCCCATTAAGCTTTGTTAGTCTTGATACCCATGGTAATGGGATTGCTGAGTCCTCGTGGCTCACAGATTACTACAACAACAGTTGTAGGTGCAGGTTGCGATGATCATGACGCGAGCGTGATGTGTCCCTTGTTTTGGAGTTCGTCTTCTGCTTCTTCTTCGACTAGGGGATAGGTTCCAGGTCGGCAGCCTGGGCTAGCAGGGTGGATATTGTTTGAGTTTCTGTTTATGATTCATCCGTAGTCGGATGTTGTTCTTGTATGATGTATTGTTGTATTCGTGTGGCATTGTATGCCTTATGTATGTATCCCCATCTATTATGTAATGTTGATGTAATGATATCCACCTTGCAAAAGCGTTCCAATATGCGGGTCTATCCTTGGTGGGACCTTCGAGTTTCTTTTGGATAGGGTCGCATATTGGGCGTGACAGTATGATCACTACTTGTGCATCCAAAACCCTTAAAACCAATTTTGCCATATGAGTCCACTATACCTACCTATATGCGGTATTTCCATGCCGTTCTAAGCAAATTTGCATGTGCCATCTCTAATTTTCAAAATAAATTTCTCTTTTGTGTGCTCAACCGCTCACGAAGCGGTAAAGGGTAGCCAATATTTTCCATGCTAGATGTGTTATTCTCACGACGAGTGTTTATTCACTTGTCATTGCACGAGAGTACGACAAAGGTATTAGGGATGCCCAGTCCCGAAATGAAAAATGAATTTACTTTAGGTTGTCAAATATTAAATTCCTTGGAAAGTGTTGGTATGGAGGGCACCCGTGGATACGGTTAGCCATGGAAAGTGAAAGTAATGGTGGAAAAAGGAATTAACTTTATTTTCTATTTGGGAACCACCTATGATGTATCTAGCATGGAAAGTGTTGGGATGCTCCAAGTCGTTTTCGTTGGTGGGAAAAGTATGCCTCTCAAAAATAATTTTTATCTCTCAATTTAAGCTTTGAGCTCTGGCACCTCTACAAATCACTACTTCCCTCCTTGAAGGGCCTTTCTTTTACTTATGTAATTTTTATTTTGAATTTGAGTCTCCATCTTCTCTTATAAAGCACCAACTAAGGGGCACTATGATCATATTTGAGCATTGGGTGTAGCTAATATTCGAGTGTGTTTCATGAATGGATCAATGATTGAGCATGATGGGTTAGGGATAACTTGCTTTAGTGTTGATATTTTTGAAAGACATGGTTGCTTGTTGGTATGCTTGAGTATTAAAGTCTTCATGTCAAAACTAGACTATTGCTTTAAATCATATAAAAGTCTATATATCCATGCTATAAAAAAAAGAAATGTGATGAACATGTTAGGCAGTATTCCACATAAAAAATTCTAATTTTATCATTTACCTACTCAAGGACGAGCAGGAATTAAGCTTGGGGATGCTGATACGTCTCCAACGTATCTATAATTTTTGATTGTTCCATGCTGTTATATTATCATTCTTGGATGTTTTACAATCATTTTATACCATTTTTTGGTACTAACCTATTGACATAGTGCCCAGTGCCAGATGCTATTTTTTGCATGTTTTTTACATCGCAGAAAATCAATATCAAACGGAGTCCAAACGCAGCGAAACCCTCCTGGAGGATTTTTTTGGGCCATAAGACATCTAGTGGGCCAAGGAAGCACCTGGGGGTGGCTCGAGGGGAGCAGCACTCACCAGGGCGCGCCAGGAGGCCCAGGCGCGCCCTGGTGGGTTGTGCCCACTTCGGGTGCCCCCTGAACCGCCTCTTTGCTCTATTTATACACTAATATTCCATAAAACCTAGGGGAGTCGACGAAAATCAATTCCAGCCGCCACAGAGTCCAGAACCACCAGCTCCAATCTAGACACCGTCATGGAGGGGTTCACCACTTCCATTGGTGCCTCTCCGATGATGCGTGAGTAGTTCTTTGTAGACCTTCGGGTCCATAGTTAGTAGCTAGATGGCTTCCTCTCTCTCTTGATTATCAATACAACGGTCTTTTGGAGATCCATATGATGTAAGTCTTTTTACGGTGTGTTTGTTGGGATCCGATGAACTTTGAGTTTATGATCAAATCTATGTTTTTATCCATGAAAGTTATTTGAGTCTTATTTGATCTCTTATATGCATGATTGCTTATAGCCTCGTATTTTTTCTCTGATATTTGGGTTTTGTTTGGCCAACTTGATCTATTTATCTTGCACCGGGAAGAGGTGCTTTGTAGTGGGTTCGATCTTACGGTGCTTGATCCTAGTGACAGAAGGGAAACCGACACGTATGTATCGTTGCTATTAAGGATAACAAGATGAAATCTATATCTCCGCAATAGATTAACGGATCTCGCCTACATCATGTCATCGTTCTTATTGCATTACTCCGTTTTCCCATGAACTTAATACACTAGATGCATGCTGGATAGCGGTTGATATGTGGAGTAATAGTAGTAGATGCAGGCAGGAGTCGGTCTACTAATCTTGGACGTGATGCCTATATAATGATCATTGCTTGGATATCGTCATGATTATTTAAAGTTCTATCAATTGCCCAACAGTAATTATTTTCCCATCGTTTGCTATTTTTCTCGAGAGAAGCCACTAGTGAAACCTACGGCCCCCGGGTCTCTTTTCACCATATTTGCCTTTGCGATCTATTTTTCCTTGCATTTATTCAGATCTATTAAACCAAAAAATACAAAAATACCTTGCTGCATTTTACTTGTTCTGCGATCTATTTATCCTATTACCACTTTTACCTCACATTATTTGCCTATCTTGAAGCGCCGTACCTGGAAGGGATTGACAACCCCTTTAACACGTCGGGTTGCGAGTATTTGTTATTTATGTGCAGGTGTTGTTTACGTGATGTGAGGAGGTTCTCCTACTGGTTCGATAACCTTGGTCTCATCACTGAAGGAAATACCTACCGTCGCTATACTGCATCATCCCTTCCTCTTTGGAAAAATATCGACATAGTTCTAGCAGACATCACGGCGCCGTGCGGAGACTTGGGCACCGCGGCCACAAGGAGCAAGCAGTAGCAGCAGCTAGCTAGCTCGCGTAGATCGCGGCTCGAGCAGCGACAACGGTAAGCGGGGTGGAGGCAGCTCGTGGGGCAGCTAGCTAGGGTCCGATGGTTGCTGGCGTCGAGGCATTCGGCAAGGCCGCACTGAGGGAAGACCGTGGCTGGAGCCGAAACTTTTCTCTCGCCAACCGTTTATAGGTTTTGCAATCCCTTGTAAAAAAAACTCAAATCCCGTAATTATGGAAGAAATGGGCCGCGGTTCGAAGGATCCCTAATTTTTTTGGGATGGTCGAATATATGGGAACTATTCCCACCGGAGAATTAGCCTCCGTCCCGTAAACCGGCTGTTATTTTGCCGGATGGCCCGGGTTTGCAGGTTCTGCTAGCTAGAGATTCTAACAAAAATTGCAAACTGTGTGAATTGACTTGAGGCCAGACGGGTCCATGACCCCTACAAAAGTTAGTGAAAAATTACTACTCCCTCTGTTCATTTTTGTAAGACCTTGAAAACATTTCAGATAATGTGCAAAACAGTTTATTTTGAGTTGTTTAAAACGACTTACAAAAGTGAATGAAGGAGTACTATGCATTCTCGTTGCTCAGGGCCAGCCCATTTGCCGATAGAGCGATTCAGAAAGCAGTCCGTCCGCCTCCAGCCTCCGCGTCGGCCGCCGGCGAGGTGATAGCTTATCCTGAGCTCTGACCAGCAGTCACTTCTGACCTCCTCCTCGGAACCTCCATCCCCTTCCAACCGCGGCACGCCCACGGCTCACCGTCCCAGTCCGTCCGCCCACACCGGCAGCCCGCGCGCCGGCGCCCGAGGCTCCTCCGGCTTCTCCGCGCTTGGAACCCCGTTACCCGCACACGGTTCGTCCATGCCGGAAGTGCACGCTGAGACGCCGCTCCCTCGTCGGCTCGTCGCCCACTCGCCGTGGACCCTTGGTTTTGGTTAGGTATGTTCAGTAACCACCTCCTGATTAGTGCAAGCGCCCGAGTTGTCTTATTTTTCTGATTAGTGCAAGCGCCCAAGATGATTGACTAAAATTTCCATGTCGAACCCCAGTGGTGTACACCCATTGGTTAATTGATTGAAATTTGGATGCTTTATGCATTTTATTTATTTAGGAAGCAATGGGGAAACAGCAGAGTCAATGCAGTCATTTTTAAAAAGAAAAGGGGACGAGGAATTAAATTGGTAAATCTCCATCAGCTCCTGATGGTCTAGCATTGGTGGTCGTTAGGTGTATTATTTTCTGGAGCACCAAAATTTACTTACAATGCCCAGGTATGTGTGAACTTGTCATATCTGTTTTATTTGGATGTGTTCATCTTTGATGCAGAGACCGGGGCATTCCCCCCTTTTCGACTTTTTTGTGTGTGTGTTCTAATATAGTGATATGGTCAGTTGTGTGAACTGAAGACATGTTCAATTGGTCATTTAATTATCCCTTTCTATTCTACGGCTTAGTGGTTGCGTGCATCGATCAACGCAGAGGCCAGGCGATACCTTACTTTTCAAAGAAAAACTTGCTAACGCATTTATAAGTATATTACACACTAGAGTGAACCTCACGCACACTCAGCCCAACATATTATGAGCTCTCATTTAGCCTTGCTAATCAGTACGGTCAGCAGGGTCCCTCCTGTTTAGCCTTTCATATCTGACTTCTGGAGCAAGGAAATCGTCGGAGATTTACTCTCTTCAACTTCATCAGTTAACTATGACAGCTCACCGTGTATTGCACAGAATTTCTGGTAGCATTAAATAGCAAAAGAAACTTTGAGACAATACAGATGGTAGTACGTTTTTTCCTAGGGTACCAAATGGATGAACTCCTCCGAGGCATTAAGCATAGATTACCATATAGCTTCAAGCGTATCACTTTTCTAAAAGCTGATTTATTTTCTCTCTCTTGGAAAGCTGCAGCAAGTAAACAATCAAAATTGACAGTGCCGAAAAAGGCTTCCACCCCGCTTTATAAGTAAACAATCAAAGTTGACAGTCTCTTCTAAATATTTGTGTTTGATGTGTGTGACCGATACTCCTTGGCCAGCTCACGAAAGAGAGATCCTTCAGTCTCCATGAGCTTTGCAGGTTTGTCATACTCTGCTACTCTCCCTGAAGTGTTCATACATACATCATTAGTACGGGAAAGATTTACAATATAGACGATGGGTTGAACTATAAGAAATAACTATATTTCTAATAAGTTGTCAGTAAGAGAAACATACCATCTCTCAATGCAAGTATCATATCACAGTCCATAACTGTTGGTATACGGTGTGCAACTGTAATAACGGTGCAATATTTGAACTCTGTTCGGATCGTCTTCTGAAGGACAACATCTGTTGCATTGTCTATAGAGGCTGTCGCTTCATCAAGAACTAAGATGCGGCATCTTCTCAAAAGTGCGCGTCCTAGACAGAAGAGCTGCCTTTGGCCCATGCTCCAGTTCGACCCGTCTTCCACAACTATTATGATAGGATCTTGATCAGTACAATGAATAGGATAGTTCCAAACATCACGCTGGCAAAAGGATATATAGCTATGTCCATAGGCAGGTCTGGACGCAATTTCTAGAGACATCACATTCAACACATACACATTGAACATGATTTTGTTTTTGCTAAGAGCCCGTTGGTGTATTTGAAGTACTGGTCTGCACGCCCATGAAACTCCTCCTTTGGTGGAGAATACGCTAGGAGGACCACTAACAATTTAACATATTTAGTAGCAGATGCATTTTCACACCTATTTAAATTTCTGGAATGATTAGAGCGGAGTTTTCTGTTTGCCCAATCTATGAGTTTCAAAAGAGGAACTCCATAAACCAATTATAGATGAAGTGCAGTTTCATACCAAGTGAATCCAATCCATGCCCCTTCTCTTGGACAGCTTCAAGAAGTTGACATTTGCCAAGAACCTGCATCATAATAACAAATGGAGTAGCCACTTTAGTGGTTCCTTTTGAAATGTACATGTGCCATAAAATGAGAAAGGAGGCCCTAAGCCTAGCTCAGTTGGTGGAAGGTGTGGCTGCAGCTGCACACTTCTACCAGGCAATCACTCATGTTTAAGTTTTCAACCCAACTTTCGGTGCCAATTTCTTTGATGAATGAAAAGTTGTCAAGTAATTCCTAGGCAATCTAGTTTTTATATGAGAAAGGCAACTTGTCATCTGAGATTCCCCTAATTGGCTAACTTGGTTTATTCGCCCTACTTTGATAATGTGCTGAACTTTCTGAATTTGTTAGGAGCTCACTCCGCCCCATAATAATGTGCAGATTGGTTTTCGTGAAAGTCAAGCTTCACAAACTTTGACCACACAATACCTAATATATACCAGATGAAAATAAATTTCGTGATGAATCAAATGGTATTGATTTGGTATTTTACATGTTAATAATTTTTTTATAAACTTGGTCAAAGTTTACAAATTTTGACTTAGAAAATTCGAATGTGCACTATATTTTCGGACGAAATGTCAAAGTAACTGAGTTGAATTGCCACAGTACTAAAGATGACTGTCACATGATTAAACATTGTAGCAGGTTGTTTTGATCTAATACCTTTTCATCATAATATTATCTGATCATTGGGTAAAATGAGAAAAATCAACGTAGATAGCAGGGTAAATCTTACCTCCCATATTTCTAGATCTGAGAATTGTCCAAGAGGATCTAGATTGTATCTTATTGTACCATGAAAAAGTGTTGGATCTTGTGGAATGATACCCAAACGCGAACGCAGGTCATGTAACCCTATCGTACCGATGTCCACAGAGTCTATAATTATTTTCCCTTCATCAGGTTCAACAAGACGAAACAATGCACCAATTAACGTTGTCTTGCCACTTCCTGTCCGACCAACTATACCAATCTTATCTCCACCTTGGAACCTGCAAGTGATTCCATGTAGTACAAGGGGAGTATCTTTCCTATACCTGATCTGTTGAATGAAAGTTAATCGCTTAAATTTGTTAGTACTGTTAGGTGTACATGTAAATATTTATATTTGATTACCTTCAAATCTCTAAGTTCCACATAGCCATCTTGGGGCCAATCTTGCAATGGCCGATTTTCTTCAATAACTTCCATTGCTTCACTTTGTATGTCCATGTACTGGTTCACCCGTTCCACTGATATTATTTGATTCGCAAGGTTGTATTGGTTTTGAATAGAGCAAACAAAGGACACATTTAGCGAAAGACCATAGGACAATACCATTCCCACAAAACCTGTGCATGCACGAAAGCAATGAATCAATTATACTATTTGTAATGGTGCTATTCATAAACTGTATAGCATCAAATACTTATTTAGTTGACTCCGGCACATAAGCACTAGGACTTAAAATACATTTTCATAAAAGATGAAAACGCATCCATAAAATCACCAGAGCAAGTGGTAGCTTGAGAAATGCATGCTGTTTTTTATTCACCCTATTCTGCCTGGACATTACTACCTCAATTCGTAAACACAAGACATTCTAAAAGTGTTCATTTAAACATTTCTAACTTCACTAGCAAGTAAAGCTTTTCTAACTTTGAGTACTATTATATGAAACGTGTATGCACGGGTAAGCTCAAAATACTATTCTTTATCAATATTATTTTCATAATATAATCTTTTCTAGTTTTCTACAAACATGCACATAACAAAAGTAACAGTCGTCCAAAATGTTATCTATTTATGCGTGGAGGGAGTATAAGTATGCTCTCATGACAAAAGATATGAAAAGGTAGCAACATTTACATGGCAATGCATCTAACATTTATCACAAATTAGTTGTAAGCACCGATGGCCTTAGAACAAGCTGGCTACTCAATTTTGTCCAATTGAAGCAGCATGGTGTTCATACAGTTGCTTACCAGGGCTAAAAGTTCCTTGAGGAAGAAGAGTCATGACAAAGGCAGAAAAAGAAAGCACGGAGGCGCTCATTATTTCCAGGCGTTGAATCAACCATTCAGTTGCGGCAAAATTACAGAAATATGGACTGGCATTCTTGTCAACAAGATCCAAATTTTTAGCAAAGAAACGATCTTCTTCCCCAAAGGCCCTTACTGTTATAGCCCCTGAAATCGATTCACCTAAGTGATTCACCAGAGCAGACTTGGTAGTACCATTGATCCGCATCAGCTCCTTGGCCGAGGCTAGATAGTACCTCTACATGAACAAACATAATAGGTTTCAGTTAATGATAATTTTGAATACAAAACTGTAGGCTCATTCACCCCAGACAAAAATAGCAGCAGAGAACATCAATTGGTGAATCTAATCAAATAATGACAGAAATGAGAATTAGCCATAAAGTAACAGTCATACCAATTACCTGCAACCTAATTGCCAAAACTATCATTGGCACAGATACAAATAAAACTTCCCATGTACCAACAACCAATACCCCTAGATTGCTATATGTATTTAAGGTATCGCCAAGGCTAAACACGAAGGCAAATGGAAGATCGAGGTCAATGATACTGAAATCTGAAGAGGCCTGCATTAAAAGAAAAAAGAGAACAAGTTAATCCATCAGGAAAAAAAAATCTCTGGGTGTAAAACAGAACTGTAGTTTGTTTTATTTGCCATTTGTTTAAGAATTCTTACCCGGCTAAGAACCCTTCCTACAGGAGTAGAATCAAAAAAGGACATTGGTGCACGGAACATTGAATTGAGCAACTGGGAAAATAAGGATCTTGATGTCTGGATCCCAAGAACGACGACTACTAAAGATCTTGATAGCATGAAGAACATTGTGCAAACTCCAATTATAATGTACACAGAAATTAACTTCAGCTTACTAACATGAGGATTCTGGACATTAGCAGCCATCCATGAATTCTGTGATATTTGCCCAGCTACGAAAATTATGTGAAAAATAACACAAAAGGAGAAATACAGGAAGCCTTTGTTCTCGCGCAGATAAAGCATATAAGGCTTAACACCTGAATCCCCCTTTTCTCTTTCCTCTTTCTTGATCAGTTGATCTGCCGGCGATGGCTTCATAGACTCTGTATATCTGCTTCCATGAATACCATCTGTCTCCTTTATTGATACTTCCTTAGATCTTTGAGGGGGTATATTGGTATTAAGATCCGATGCACCAATAGTATCTTTATGGGCAGTGACAAGGTTTTTAAATTCTTCACAATCTGCCAATAAATCTTGATAAGGTGCAGACTGGATAACCTCTCCATCCGACATTAACTGCAAAAAATTATCGCAAATTTTAGATTAATCCACAAATAAATAAAACTCATTACATATAAATATAAATTATAGAGGCACAAATATCATCAAATAGTGACTTTTTCGAAGTGGAGAGAGGTACCAAAATGGAGTCAAATGCAGGTAAAAAATCCACTTGGTGGGTCACCAAGAGAACAGTCCTGTCTGATAGAGCACTCATGACATATTCCTGTTACAAAGAGCTTTGTAAAGCAGTTCACAACCAAATAGTAATACAATCTGCCTCTGCTGAATATAATCCTTACATTGAAGAGACTTGTGGCTGTATGGGCATCAACAGCACTGAAAGGATCATCAAGAAGATAGATATCTGCATTTTGGTATAGTGCATGAGCAAGCTGGACGCGCTGCTTCTGACCACCACTAAGATTTACTCCTCTCTCCCCAATTTGAGTACAATCTCCATATGGCAACATTTCAAGGTCCTTGACCAATGAGCACCTCGCCAGTGTGTTGTGGTATCTTTCTCTGTCCATCGACGATCCAAAGAGAATATTGTCTTGCACGGTTCCTGTTTGGATCCATGCATTCTGAGAAATATATGCTATTTTCCCAGAGACTTGGACCTGAAATGTTTATGCAAAGATCAAGAATTTGATGTTGAGATGTTATGGAAAAAAATGATTAATGTACTTCATGTTGGAAATATTGCCAAGCCTAATTTTCATAACAACTTTGCAAACTTTCGTTAAAAGATGATGTTAGTAAAGAAACATACTGTGCCTTCAGTTTTGAGGACCTCTCCGAGCACAGCAGACAAAAGCGTCGACTTTCCTGAACCTACCTCTCCACAAATTGCTACCTTTTCTCCAGCTTTGACTATCAGATTTATATTCTTTAGAGTTGGTTTTGATGTACTCTCATCCCAAGAGAACATACACGAATTCATCGCTATTGGGTAATCAATGCCAACATAATATTTCTTCCTAACTTGCCTGTTTAGCTCAGGTGCATCAAGGAACTTCGATATCCGGGTGAAAGCAACCTTAGCTTGTATCACAACTGCAATTACATTGGGTATTGACCTAACTGGGTCTTGCACAAGACGTAGAGTTGCCACGAAGGTGAAGACATTACTAGCATCAAGAGGAATTTTCAGAAGATAGCATGTTAGAAAGGTCACTGCTGAAACCAGGACAGGTGATGCCCAGAACAGGAAACTGTTGTACGCCCTACTAAGCTGGAATGCTGACAACCACTTGTACTCAACCTCCCTCAACCCCTCGATGACCTTCTTGAAGTGAGCTTCCCACGCATAAAGTTTCAAGACCTTCATGTGAACTAGTGACTCAGACATGGTCTTCAATCTCTCATCTTGTGCTTCCATAAGTTTACTCTGAAATCTGTGTTGCAGTTTGGCCAATGGAGCGTTGCAGAGTACGGTGATAATGATGACAACCAATGACGAAAACATTGCAGCACCGACCGCACTGTACAGAATTGCCAGGGCAATGCAAAGCTGAACAATTGTTGTCCATGTTTGGTGGAACCAGTATGGGAATTCCCCAATCCGATAGGCATCAACAGTCACATAGTTCATAATTTCTCCAGTAGAGTGCTTCATTTTTGCTGCATTTGATAGCCTCTGTTGTTTCTTGTAAATTGCTGCTGATAGGAGTGACCTCACTTGCAGTCCTAATCTCCGAGTGCGGAAATACCACTGTCTCTGTGAGAAGGATTCACAGCATTTGCTGACGAATATTACCACAGCAAGCACATATCCTTCATATTTAAAGGTCCCTTTCCCAAGTGATACATTGACGAAATCCCTGAGAAGTATTGGGCCTGTGGATAAGGACAGAACCTTGAGCAAAGCAAAGAAACCCGAGGCCAAGATGGCATGCTTGTGGCAAGAAACAATAGTCCAGAAGAATGATGGTGTGGGGTGCGACGGCGACTGCTTCTTGCCATTCAGCTTCTCCATGAACATCGTGTACAGGTTGCGCGCTCGATCTGTTGTGCCTAAAAGTGGCATGTCTTTGTCCTCAAGGGGTTTCTCGTAGCCCATCTTCATCAGAGGATTCAACCACCAAAATGTCATCTTGCTAAAAAAAGCAGCTTTAGCAAAGGGAGTTACCTGACTTTCAGAATCAGCTACCTCACTGTCTGTCTCCGTGTTCAGGGGCTTGTACAAACCACTTCCACTTCCTCCATAACCCTCTTCATCATGGCTGCGCCGCATGCCATAAAGGAGGAGAACTGCACCTGGTAGGGACAGAACATCTAAACAAGCCTTAATGGTGATCGTCTTCTCTGCAACAATATTAACAACCGAAGAACAACAGATGAATGCTGTGCAGATGGTCAGCAGGACCGGCCAAAATCTAACAAATGCTGCTCCAAGAAACAGAGGCCTGATGCTGAAAGCGAAGCTGGCAAGGACTAGATTCAATCCTTGAGATAATGTTACAAGCCACCAATGTGGAAGGTAAACAACGGAAGCATCCTGATTGAATCCAGTCCCCAGCATCCACAGTCCTAGCCCGAGATAAACCAAACCCAGGCAGCCATTGAACACCACAGCCGAGAAGTGCAGCGGTGAGCTGAGCGAGATGAGCTGTCGCGCGGACACTCTGCTATTTGGAATTTTGACTAGCAACTGGAGCATGAGCACGAATACGAGCAGCGCGACGACACCGGTCGCCACTAGGTGATTAATACAGGTAGAGGAGTCGAATATTTCCTTTAAAGCACATGATGCCACATCTTGGTTGGTGCATATTGATCTGCCACACAAGTTCATCACCCAAGAACCTGAAGTGCAGTTGCAACGTACAATGGTGAGATGAGATTATTCCCGGATTTTAGTTGTGCATGGTCAAAAGGTAACAATAATTATAGTTTAAGAAATGATTTAACATGAAGTTGATTTAGTTTTTATCTATGTACTCTCTTCATATCACAAAACACAAATACATGTCGTTTTGGACATGTCTTAAGTCAATTTTGAAAACTTTGACTATATATATTGTCTGAGATTAAGAACATGTAAATCAAATGTTAAGATTGATCTCGAAAAGTATATGTATGATATAATCACTTTCTTGTGTTATATATACACCATAGTAAAAATTAGTGGTCAAAATTTAAATCTTGAAGACCGTGCTAGTATACAAAACGACATGTATTTTTGTGGCATGGAGGGAGTAACAAGAGAAAGTGAGGAGAGAATTTACTTGTGATGGAACCCATATGTATTGCACTCTGGGCTGGATCGGGTCTTGTTGCAGCCCTGCGCCAATCATGAACAAGAAAATAGTTATACCAGACAAAGCAGTGAAAATGTTGCATTCCACAGGTCTTTCAAAAAACAACCCTCTAACACAATATTCACTGTCATCTCCATTTCTCTTGACTTATTTAGATTTTTTAAATTTGCCTCGATGTATGCATTGAAATATAATTCAGAAAATCATGGAAAACAAATCTTAGTGGAAAAGGCATGAACATTGTGACTTGTGGTTAGCATTCAAAATATTTCTATTTTAGGCACCGGATTTACTTGGTTAGGACACAAAAGTATTCCTGTTGTGTCAAAATTGACATGAACACATACACCAACATGATGCCGGATTTTTTTTCTTATTATTTTTCGTGATCGTTCGTACTGGAAGTTCTATTGATGTGCAAAAATAGAAACTAAGTACGCGTCCTCTTTTTAGTGATGACCACGTGGTTCACCACTACGAAGTGAGATAGTAGCATTAGCGCCAAGAGAATAGAGAAGAGCCTATTGTCCTAGACCAATTACTGTACACTAGAACTTTTACTATACACTGGGAACTACAAATCGCTATATTAACTTAGGTAAGACCCAATAGTATTAAGAATAGGAGCAGGTAGACCATGGTCCATAAATTTTCTGTTGATAAAGTAGAGTGGGGGTACTAAAAACACTAGTTCTGAATCAACATTAGAGAGGCCAACTTCCATGAAATAACTCTGGGGTGACACAGAAATTCCAATGCCGGAAACACAAAAAGATGCAAAATCGAGGAACCCAAAAGGTGAAGAAGAAAGCAGTACTCGTCGACTACGTACCTTCTTCACGATCCACGACCAAGAGGAAGATGATTTTCAGAGGGCCAGTGGAGAAGAGCAGAAGTGTTTTTCTAGATGAAAAAACGATAGGAAAGGCAATGCAAGATCACGCAGAGAGAAAGCAACGGTCCATCACCCGGTCTCGAACAGAAGCCCCGAGTTGTGTTTTGAAGCTCGCGGCGACGAGGAGGAGACCAAGCACGATTCCCAAGGAGCAGGACCTTCTTTTTGTGGACTGTATATGAACAATGATGATGCCAGTGTTGTCTGTGTTGACCTCTCAAGCCGCAAGGAAGCGAGCAGTAGCTTTGGCATCCTCCTTGTCAGTCGTCACCGTGAGCTTTCTTTATCGCTATGCGAGGGCATATGGGGTCGTCCCCACGCGGTGCCCGCTGCCGCCGATGCGCATGTGACCCGGGCGGGGTGACCGGTGAGTGGACGGCGTATATATCCCGCATCCGCATCGCTTCTCTTGTCGTCCGTCACCGCGGGGTGGATAGCCTGAAACAAATGCTAGCCGCCTGGGAGTTGCTTCTTGGAGAGTAAGAAAACGCTTTGTTTCGTTAACTACTCGAGCATCAAGATTAGGTATTTTTTTTAGGTTAGACGGCTAGCTACATCGACCTAGACATATAGAAATCATAGCCAACCTTAGAATTATCGAAACTGCATAGTGAAATGTAATTTCTGTTACCTCTAGTGTTCTTTATACTGACTTGATAGCTGACGAATAGATCGGAAGTTTTTCTGCAAAAAAAATGTCGCACAATTGTGCGGGCTACCGGGCTAGTTAAATCTCACTCTTCTACTTACTGCCAGCCACCTGGGCATTGAAGCTAGGTAAGAACGCCCCACACCTTGGCATTGGATTTTATTTTATATTTTGCTATTTTTACATAACTGATACAGGCCTTCCATGAAGATGCTGCGCACATCGGCTTCCCTGGTCACCAAAACCCTGCTGCTTGGCCCTCGTACGGTCCTGCTTCGGTATCAGCTAGGCTTTCACGCTCTTCCCTGCGCTGGCTTGTAAAATCTTCATGTCTCTCTATTGATTCCCAGGCTTCTTTTTTGCCTGCTCAGCCCATCCAAAAGACCAAAACATGTGGTTTTCTGGGATCCTAAAGGCTACATTTGCAGGCAGACATTAGTGGTTATCAAAGTTGTCAGTGTGGGGCATGAGCATGCAAAAATCTAAGAAGAATCGATGCCTGGTTGCCTGTACAAGAAGGAATAATGCATAAAAGCAAAGAAAAAGAGAGAAAGGGACGAATGCTGCTATGGGCTCAGAAAGAATCCTTCATTAATTTCCTTTGGCAATGTGGGTCATCGCATCCTACTTATATCAAAGCCACAACCTTCAGCTTGTTCTACAAGTGCTCAGGATAATTCTTATTTGTATACTTTATTAATTTAATAATTCATCCTGCAACGAGGTAGTGAGGCAGGCGATCCCATTGCCGTAACACGGTTCAGTGCTATGCAATCCGGCGTGTTTGCATCGGACAGCATAGCGCCAAAGACTATATGGTGTTGATCATGTGATCTTTGAGTTTTCCCAACGCCAAGGCGTGTGTTGCTGGCAGTCAACTTCAACATACGGATTGCTGGCGCTGAGGAAAAAGATCTTACTTGGTTGTTGGGTAGGTTAGTAAAATACACCAGCTAATATGCGAGGTGATTTCTAGTGCAAATCGACGAAAGATTGTTTGAGAATGGATACAGATCCATGGTGTTGATGGATGGCATAGTTCAAGACAACTTAGAAAAGATTTTTACATACTTTTTTCATTAGCGTCTATAAAATACACCTTGGTAAGAGAAGTTTAAATGCTCTTCGAATTTCCCTGTGTTCTAACTCTGCATGTTTTGTGTGTGCCAATGAATCAATGAATGCATTTTGGTTTGTGCCAATGAACCAAATAATCAAGCAGTACATGGAGTCTCACAACAAACGATCGAACCAACGGCGCGGCGGAACGTGTGTGCTATAAGTTGTGACCGTATCATCTATCGCTTGATCGGCCCATAAACTGTTCAAACGGGGAGCAATGCCGGCCGGCGACAGGTTCAGGCGGCGTCAGCACTAGTGCGTCAATCGCTTTGTGTTGTGTAGTCTTGGAGAGGAAAGGTGCATCACATCGATCGGGCAATCTATTGCGCCCGCCCGTGTGCGTGTTAAGTACTACTACTCCCTCTGAAGAAATATAAGAGCGTTTAGTGATCTAAATGCTCGTAGATTTCTTTACGGAGGAGTATACTGTACTCACTCAAAAATGTCTTTAATTAGCTGCATAAATCCTTTGGCAATGAACCGAATCCCGGACGTGGAAGGACCACAACCAGTGGTCCAAGGCCGTGCCGACAAGTACTGCACACGATGCGATCATCGAAACTTCTGCACGAGGAGCGTATCATGTTCACACGAGGTTCCGAAGAGTAAAAGTGTTTTGTTACAACGCACAAGTATTTAGCTACTGGTGTTAGAATGCAACACTAACGACATACTACTACCCTTGTTAGATCACAATCACCCAATGCAGCTACAAAAGACTGGCCACCTAGATCTGACCACAGACCACCAGAAAAGGGTGTCGTCGTCATTTTTTTTAATTGTTTGGATTGCTTATCACATATGTCACATGATCAGTTTGGCGTCACCACAATCAGTACTAGTTTCAGGGGCCTACAGACAAGACAAAGGCCAGCATGGGTTGTCGATAATTTGCTAACTCCATTTGACGAGCAACAACCAGTGGCTCAAATCAAACTTTGCAAAATCATAGAAAACTATGGTTTTCCTCTTAGAGCACATCTGCACGCGTAGGAAAATTATTGGGAGGGGTCTAGATCAGCTGCTGCTGACATTGCACAACCGCGTTTTTTTAGTTGGAAACGGGTGAATTAATTCATTTGTAACATTCAACTGGAGTCTGGATACATGAGATATTAGGCGGGGTTTGGAGCCATGGGTGGCGGCCAACTTCCCATTGCGGAAGTTGCCTTCGCTACCACCTACGAATTTGATTCCGTGTGTTCAAAGCCAAAGTTCACCTCATCTAAAAAAACTTGCCGGTGCATAATTTCCCAAAGGATTGCCGCATACCTACACGGAGCTCCAACTTGACATTTGTGACAACTTCAACACAATCCAATTCCACCTGAACCGACATTTGCTAAACGTATGGATGGAACCTACGGATTAGAACTTACGTGCGTAGTGTCCCAACCAGGTGACATCAGTTCGTAAACCTCAAACCCTTAAGGCCTTAACTGTAGGATTACTCCACATAAACCGTGGAGGAGATCAAGGTGTGACTAACATTCACAAATGCTATATGTCGGCGGCCTACACGCCCTAGGGTGGCCGAATTTTCTCCTCGACTGTTATTCTCCTTTTGGGGGGTGGGAGGGGGGGGGGGGGGTCTCTTTTTTATTAACATTATGGTTTTTTGTTTTACGTTCACATTTTTTATTTATTTGGTCCTTTTTTCCTTTTTATTTTTGTTTTCCTTTTTATTCATTGTTATGTTCCTTTTTCCTATTTTTATTATATTTTCTTTTTTATATGAAATACCTTGTACATAATATAAAAATAATTTTCGTAAAATACACAAATGTAATTTTTAAAATATGTGAACTGTTTATAAAATGCATGGACACTTTCAGAGTTATATGCCATCTTTTTAAAAGACATGAACACTTTTCAAAATTACAAGAACATGTTTTAAATATAAGCACACTTTTTTTTAGTTATATGAAGATTTTCTGTGAATACGTAAACATGTTATAAGTTTACATGAATTTTTTGTAATATGAACTCTTCTATTATCAAGATATATATACAGATAAAAAATTTAAATACATGAATATCTTTAAGTATACAAAACTATTAATATGTTGCATATTTTCTATAATGCATGATTTTTTACTTCTTTATTAATAACTTTATTATTATATATTTTTAACAATAAAATAAAATAAATCTTCCTATATGTAATGGGGTACACCAATTGTGGTTGATTTAGCAGCAATGTGAAAGATGCCACGCTACTGCCCACATTAAGCGGCTTTTGTTATATGACACTTATTGTCTTTTTTTTTGGAGAATCGACACTTATTGCCTCAGTTTAAGGCAGCAAGCAAGCGCTGTCATTTGTTTGGGCTCATTTGTTTACGGGAGCCATTCTGTTGGGCTTTTACCCGGTTTTAGAAACCTTTCAGAACGTCCTTTACAGTTTCTTTTATTTGTTTTATATTACTTTTTTTTCTTTATCTTACCTTTTTTCGGATTTTATTTTCCTTTCATAAAATCATGACAGTTGATGAAAAATATTTTCAAAACTTAAAAATATTCAAATTTTCGAAAATGTTCAAGTATTTCAAAAATAGTAATGTTTGTTAAACATCAGGATTTCCAAAAAAATGGGGATTTAAAAAATCAATAAATATTGAGAATTGTTTATAAACTTTATCGGATTTTAAATTTGGAGAACTATTTTCTAATGTTTGTGCCTTTTTTTGAAAATTTAAGAACATTTTTTTGTTTGTGAATATATTTTTAAAATATACTAACAGTTTTTTAATATCCTGCTTTTTCTAAATTCTTGAAAAAAATAAAAATATTTAATAACAGACTAAAATTCCACTGAAACGAGAAAACGTACCAAATGAAAAATAAGGCAAGCGAAGCTTAAATGGGTTAGCCGTGTCACTAGCCTAAGCGATTGTGCGGCATTTTGGTTTTTTTTTTCTTTGAAAGAGCTGCAAATAGGACCTCCCACATTAAGCGTGGCGCATAGCCGCACCCGCTGACATTCCACAGGCTTGATAAGACAGAAGCATCTGCACTCTAGAGAGTGGGCCTGTAAGAAAATAGGGCAAACATTTTTAAAGGCCAGTAGAACTAAAGTTGCAAAACACGGGCCTATCTAGGTTGAATGCCCAAAAAAACACAAAAATGCCCAAGAAAAAATTGAATAGTCTCCCAAAGAGAAGAAGAAATTTGCATCACCACAATGCTCTACCAGATTGCAGCAATCAACTGGGTGTCTTTTTCTTTAACAGCCAAATGGGAGAGGCTTATTTACGTGGAACCCGCCTAATCGGACCATCACTCGTAAAAGATCTAGCGGCAAAGAAATAAAACACCGAAGCAGATTCAGAGTGAAAGTTCCGTGATTTCCATTCATCATAACCAGAGATCTGAACATTTGATGGTATGTAATGAATAATCTCACTTAAGAAAACATGTCTATAGTTATACAATTGTATATCTTCCACTCTTCCTGATACCAAGGAAACCTCTGCTTTACTGATTCTTAATACAATCACAGGCATAGGAATAAACTTGTGGACTTGTGCCTCAGCTCTTCCTCTCATACAGAAAGATTAATATACAGGCCACCATCTCTGAATGCTTCTCCCCTGCCCCTGCTGAATCAATTAGCCTCCTCTTATGGGTGTATGTCATAACTCTTTTGCAGGTGCAACATTGTTGCATCTTGGTGGACAACCAAGCACTCTCCGGGGCTTTACATGATCAACAACGACAATAGGCAGCGATGAACTGGAGACTTCGTCCAACGATTGCTTATTGCAGAGAGAATTAAACACCAAAGCCATTCACTTATCTTCACAGGAATCAAAACAAAATAGCTGATGGTTTTGCTAGAGCGGCCCCTTTTAGAGAGCAATCAGTTCTACATGTAACCTGTTTGAAACTTTGAATGCTTCTCATATACTTCCTCCGTAAACTAATATAAGAGCGTTTAGATCACTACTACTTTAGTGATCTAAACGCTCTTATATTAGTTTAGTGATCTAAACGCTCTTATATTAGTTTACAGACGGAGTAGATACTTGTAGTAATCTGCAGAGGCTATTGGTCATGCCTCTACATCCATGTAACTGGCTGTGAAGCCTAACAATCTGAAACTTAGTGTTATGATAAATAAAATGCATCTGATGGGCCTTTTGCCTGCCCAAAAAAAAATTTGGTATCGGCTACAACATGCAAATGTACGTACTCCCAGACTGCAGCGAACAAATTGGTGGTTGCCTTATTTGCAAGGAACACACCTAACTGGACCATCACACAAAAAGATTTTAAACAGCAACATCGCAAGTGCAACGGTGTGCAGAATTACATGAGCTTGGATAGAATCCATGCCACAGAAGGTGCAGAAAATGCTTAGCATCCACGGTGATGAGTGGCTCCTACTCATATCCGCCGACAGATCTTCCGAAACTTTGCCAGAGGTAGCATCACAACAAGTTTATTCTGAGTGTTGCTGACAGCAAATTACACAATCTTTCAGTTAACAGCGGAGAGAAGTGATAGAGAAATAATAAGTCTTAAGGGAAAGTTGTGCCTAAATGAACTTGTTTCTCTATGTACCACTGTTGTAAACTTTTCAGATTAAACGGATGGTGGTAAAAGGATCACACCACCATGAACAACAAAAATGTAACTGCAAGATAATTTCTTATGTACAGACCAGAAAAACTCAGCACGAGAATCATTCCTATGATGGCATCATCATACACCAAACAAAGCATCCAAGCACAAAATTCCATCCATAAGATCTCAGAAATGGGGATAAAATAGACAGCTTCCATTGCAATTTTCCAACTGGTAATCAACAGCACACGACCATTACATCAACTAGAACCTAGTACTAGTAACAACTCGAAGGACAGGTGGAGTAGAAAACAGGACGGATCGGATCCAATCAGGATCAACGAGGATGGAACCGCGGCGGCCGGACGAACAGCCTAGGCGCGCTCTCCGCGGATGCGGCGGGCGAGCTGGATGTCCTTGGGCATGATGGTGACGCGCTTGGCATGGATGGCGCACAGGTTGGTGTCCTCGAACAGCCCGACGAGGTACGCCTCGGCGGCCTCCTGCAGGGCGGAGACGGCGGAGCTCTGGAAGCGGAGGTCGGTCTTGAAGTCCTGGGCGATCTCCCGGACGAGGCGCTGGAAGGGGAGCTTGCGGATGAGCAGCTCCGTGCTCTTCTGGTACTTGCGGATCTCACGGAGGGCGACGGTTCCCGGCCTGAAGCGGTGGGGCTTCTTCACGCCGCCGGTCGCCGGCGCCGACTTGCGAGCAGCCTTGGTGGCGAGCTGCTTCCTCGGCGCCTTGCCGCCGGTGGACTTGCGGGCCGTCTGCTTCGTGCGGGCCATCGGGGATTGGGGGTCGGCGGCTCTGGCGGTGGTGTGTTCTTGGGAGATCGGGTGCGGCGGCGATCTGAGTTGTGGGGATTCGCCGGAGCGGTGAGTGGTTTAAGAAGGGGTGGGGATTTGGAGGATGGCGCGCGGCCTGAGAATTTCGAGAGGAAATTTTCGGGGTCTGGCCGGATCTTCGCGCCACGGAGGGAGGAGAGCGCGCGTGGTTAGGTGGGACGTTGGATCAAGGGTGAATGGACGGTGGAGATGTGTTTGTGCGGGTAGGCCATGGATCGTGATCCGTGGCAGCATTTCTCACACGGTGAGTGGGCCAGGTGCTAGAACAATCTGCATTCTGTGCTTGTTTGATCTGCTGATACGTGTTCCACCGAAATTCAGCAAAAAATGTAGAGCCGGGAGAGAATGTAAATCACATCACTCTTTTTATGGTCACACTTTTTGTTATTTTTCCTTACCACCTTTTTCCCGTCTTTTTGTTAAGTAGCTTAGAGGACAGGAAATTCTCGCATTGCATTAAGAAGAAGAAAAACTATCTAGTTAATGAGGGAAACCGGGGGAAACTGAACGCAAAAACCACACAAGGCACAGTTAATTAATAAAAACATGCGAAAACCACATACATTTGTCACTTTTCCTTAACATCTTCATGTTGTCTTGTTTTTGCAGCCTGGGTATCGTAGATATGAGCACAAAATAGCCCAATCACAAGTCCTTTTGGTCTAAGCATGTAAATGTAGGAGATATGCCCAAGAGGCAATAATAATTGTTGTTATTTGTCTTCAAATTTGTAATTAGTGTTTGTGTTCCATGCTATAACTGCAATGGTCCTTGAGCTCGTATATCCATGAAGGATCAAATAAATTCCCATGTGCATATGTCGAATAATAAACGGTAAAATATATTCGCGTCTAAGACTAGCTCAAGCGTTGCATGATCAGTATTAGGGAAAACCCTAGTAGTAGCGTGGGTTTTAATGCTATCGGTAGTACGGGTGGCCGCACTACTAATAAGGCGCTACAGCTAACAGGTAGTAGTAGCGTTGTATGTACCAGCACTACTACTATTGATTATATCAATAGCGCTTTTCTCACATGCACTACTATTAAGTAGTTGTAACGCTTTTCTTTCCCGGTGCTGTTGTTGTATCTTTCAACATTTTTCCATGCTTCCTATTGATCTAGAACAGTAACCCGTTTCAATAAACTGCAATTTCACATATACCAGATAACAGTATCATTAACCACAATACCATATAGTCATACAGTAGGCATACAATATTATTAAGCATTATAGGTACTCATATATAGTCAACATGCATCCTCACACACATATATGATTCATACAGTAGCATATATGATAAGCAGTACTAGGTAGCCATACAACATATAGCAGTCTACTAGGGGTAGTCATACAGCCACACACATATGTAGTTCTAGATGATATCAATGACGACCATCATCCTCAAGCTATGGCGCTCGGTGTTCCTGATAGTAATTAGGATGACATGTCCAGTACGAAGGTTCTTGCCAACGAGAAAGTTCTTCCACCCAACCAAGCTGAAGTGTGTGCGACCGTCCATGTCCACACCGTACCACAGGTGGTGACGGAGCCCCTTGCGGTAAGGAATATTCTAGCAGAGCCTTCTTCATCAGGTTCGATACCACAACTCACAAATAGGCTCTTTGGCAATTTCTGAATAAGAAAAACATATCAATTAATAAGTAGCCTCACACATACTCTTGCAAAGATATTTCTACTAAGTATAGATTTCTACACTATCACAAACTGTACTACATTTCTACTAAGCTTGAATTCTACTAATAAGTATGGATTCTACATTATTAACGGTTCTTTGGACTCTAGCTACACTAAAGCATATCATCGATCGGACAGTAAGCATGTCATTGGACTCTAGACTAATTAAGCACGTCATCGGCTAGCTTCTACACATCATATCATTGGACTCTACACCAAGCATATCATCGGATTCACTAAGCATATCATTGGACTCTACACTAAGTAAGCATGTAATTGGATTCTACACTAAGCATATCATTGGATTCGACACTATGCATATCATCGAATTCTACATACAGATAATTTGCATCTGTAAGTATAACAATAAAACATATAATGAAATTACTACACTAAGTATAACATGCCGATCAACCATGGTACTTGTCAGGCGGGTCACGAATGGCACCCCAACAAAGTCAGTACGTGGCGGAATTATGTCCCATAGGTTGCAAACCTCCTCCTCACTTAGCCTTATTCTTCGATTATAGATGGCTTCATCAAGTGGGTCCTCATCATCTTCCTCCGTGTTGAGATAAATGGTGGCCAGCTTGGGTTTTTTTCCTCTGAAGGAGAAGTTGATCAACTCACCACCAGTGATACCCATGTGGGAGATGAAACGGTTCCATCCATCTCCTCCCATCTGCGACATATTTCGTCCTTTCTCGACCTCCATAGTGTAGGGGCCCCCAGGAGCCTCAAAGGTCACAGTGTCTCCGGTCAGCTTGTTTAATTCCAACCTCACATTGCATGGGACGATCTGTGTATACACAATGATATATACACAATGCATTAATGCCAATAACACTACAAACAAAATAGTTGTTACAAGTTTCATATATTTTATTACCACCGCAGGAAGAAAACTCGGCTGGAAGTAGATGCCGAACAACGTGCCAGTTGCAAGGCTGCTGGCGCATCTTGACTTGCACAGTCAACATGGTGGTGGTGGTGGTGGTGGCGGCGCCATTTTCCTAAAGCAAAATTAGAAAAGGATCAATGATCCACTATTACTATTTATTTTACTAAACCCTAAAAATATGCCCTAAGTTCAGAATATAACAAGTACAGAACATTTTTTAAAATTCTACCAACTAAAAATTTCCATTACTAAAATTTCTAATCAAAATACCTAAAATTTCCTATTCTATTCAAAACACCTAAGATAGGCTAAAAATCATTCTATTACAAAACCTACATTCTACAATGTCTACATTCTAAAATCTACATTTAAACTACCTACATTCTACAAGAACAGAGAGAAGGGAGGGATGGAGGAGGGGTAGGAAGGAGGGAGGAAGGAGTGGGAGGAAGGAGGGAATAGGTGGGAAGGAGGGGGGAGGGAGGAGGAGCTACCTCGGTGGCAGTGACGACGGGGGGGGGGGGGGGGGGCAGTGGGATGGAGGAGAGAGCAATGGTGGCGGGATGGAGGAGGGAGGGGGTGATGACGGCGGGATAGAGGAGGGAGGGGGCGACGGCGGCAGCAGCGGACGGCAATGCGTCAGTGGCAGACGACATGGTGCGGGGGAGAGTGAGTGGAGCAGAGAGAGGAGAGTGAGGGGCGGCCTGGTGGGGAAGATAAGATGGCTTTAGCAGTAGCACACTTTTGGGTCATGCATTGCTGCTAAACGCCCTAGCAGTAGCGTCGTCCCATAAACACGCTACTGCTAAGTGTGAGCATGCAAAAATACATTGGTCATCAATGATCTTTTTGTGTACAATCTGAATTGTCAATATGAGTCCTCACCGGTTTAGGAACCGGAGAAGACTCATATTGCGGCCACAAATTCTACACATAGAGTTCAATGAAGACCAAGTGGTTGTGATAGCTTGAGAAGTAACATATTTAAGGTGGTAAACACCCTGTTCGCATAGCGAGGTACTAAACTTAGGTGTGGACTGAACTTAGCAGTAGCGAGCTTTGTCAAAAGGCGCTACTGCTAATATCAATAGCAGTAGCGCGGTATGGAATAAAGCGCTACTGCTATAACTAGCTTGGCAGTGAGGTCATGTCAATTATAGCAGTAGCGCTATTTACTGCAGACGCGCTACTGCTATTTTTCTTTCAGTAGCGCGTTTTGGCTACACGCGCTGCTGCTAAATAGCAGTAGCACCGTATTTTAAAGAGCGGTGCTAGTAAGATTCTCTGCATAAGGTTTTCGCTAGTAGTGGATGGTCACGTTGAAAGCGCAACTATCCCTGGGTGGTTTTGGTAATGATTAACAACATATAGCTCATTGAACTAATGCTATTTCAAGATAAATATTTCAGGAAAGTTCAATGATTGGCATGGCATGGATTAGGAATATGGACCCTTCAAAATGCTAAGGACAAAGGATTGGCTCAAGCTCCAAAGTTCAAGACTCTACATTTTCTTTTTCAGTGATCCAAGATCACATTGAGTCTATAGGAAAGTCAATACTATTAAAGGGGATGAGGTGTTGCTTAATGGCTTGCTTTCTCAAAATGCTTAGTGATAATGCTCCCAAAGCCCTCAACCACTTTCTCATATCCACATATGTCCCAAAACAAAAGTCAAATTCGGCCCCACTGATTTGATCTATCCGGCGCCACCGAGTTCATTTGACATAGCCACTGCCACAAACCCTAGTCACTTCGGTCTCACCGATAGGGATCTCGGTCTCACTGATAGGGATCTCGGTCTCACCGATAGGGATCTCGGTCTCACCAATATGGGATTGCAAACTCTCTGTTTCCCTTTCGTAATGTTTCGGTCTAACCGAGATGAGCGATTAGTCCCACCGAGTCTGCAATGCAAACTCCCTGTTTCCTTTTCGTAATGTTTCGGTCCCACCGAGACGAGCGAATCGGTCCCACCGAGTTTGCCTGACCAACTCCCTGGTTTGCTTATTACCAAAGTCGGTCCAACCGAGTTTGTGTGATCGGTCAAACCGAGATTACATTATGCCCTAACCCTAATGATATTGGTCCCACCGAGTTGACGTGTCAGTCCCACCGAAATGCCTAACGGTCACATTAAGAACTAAATCGGTTCGACCGAGTTTTCTGATCCGGTCCCGCCAAGTTTGTTGAGTTGTGTGTAAAGGTTAGATTTTGTGTGGAGGCTATATATAACCTTCCACCCTCTCCTCATTCATGAGGGAAGCCATCAGAACGTGCCTACAGTTCCATCATTCATTTTCTGAGAGAGAACCACCTACTCATGTGTTGAGGCCAAGATATTCCAATCCAACAATATGAATCTTGATCTCTAGCCTTCCCCAAGTTGATTTCCACTCAAATCTTCTTTCCACCAAATCCAATCCTATGAGAGAGAGTTGAGTGTTGGGGAGACTATCATTTGAAGCACAAGAGCAAGGAGTTCATCAACAACACACCATCTATTACCTTTTGGAGAGTTGTGTCTCCTAGATTGGTTAGGTGTCACTTGGGAGCCTCCAACAAGATTGTGGAGTTGAACCAAGGAGTTTGTAAGGGCAAGGAGATCGCCTACTTCGTGAAGATCTACCCTAGTGAGGCAAATCCTTCATGGGCGATGGCCATGGTGGGATAGACAAGGTTGCTTCTTCGTGGACCCTTCGTGGGTGGAGCCCTCCGTGGACTCGCGCAACTGTTACCCTTCGTGGGTTGAAGTATCCGTCAACGTGGACGTACGATAGCACCACCTATCAGAACCATGCCAAAACATCCGTGTCTCCAATTGCGTTTGCACACTCCAATCCCATCCCTTTACTTTCTTGCAAGTTGCATGCTTTACTTTTCACTGCTCATATACTTTTTGCATGCTTGCTTGAATTGTATTAAGATTTCTTGACTTGTGCTAAGTTGCTAAAATCTGCCTAGAACTAAAATTGGGAAAAGGTTACATTTTTATTTGGTCAAGTAGTCTAATCACCCCCCTCTAGACATACTTTCGATCCTACAATTGGTATCAGAGCTTTGGTCTCCATTTGCCTTGATTTCCATAGCTTTTGGTGATCATAGACTTGGTTTCACAACCTAGGAGAGTATGACGTCTAGCGAGGGAAATTAGAGGTCCTTACTTTGATGGTACTAATTTTGCTAGTTGGAAGCATAAGATGAAGATGCATATTCTTGGACATAACCCCGCCGTTTGGGCTATTGTGTGTATTGGCTTGCAAGGTGAATTCTTTGATGGGAGAGAACCGAACCGTGAAGCTACCGCAGAAGAGTTGATGCTGCTGCAATACAACGCTCAAGCTTGTGATATCCTCTTCAATGGATTGTGCCCCGAAGAATTCAACAAAATCAGCCGCCTTGAGAATGCAAAGGAAATTTGGGATACTTTGATTGATATGCACGAAGTTACCAACTCCGTCAAGGAATCCAAATTGGATGTGCTTCAAAGTCAACTTGACAAGTTCAAAATGAAGGATGGTGAAGGTGTCACTAAAATGTACTCTAGGCTAGCTCTCATCACAAATGAGATTGTCGGCTTAAGAAGTGAAGAGATGACCGATAAATTCATCATCAAGAAGATCCTAAGATCATTGGATGGAAAATATGATACCGTGTGTACATTGATCCAAATGATGCGAATTACAAAGATCTCAAGCCAACAGAAGTCAATGGAAGAATTGTTGCTCATGAGATGTCACTCAAGGATAAGGAAGAGCTTCACAACAAGTCAAGTGGTGCTTACAAAGCCTCATGTGATGCTCCTACATCATCAAGTGAGAAACAAACCTTCAATGAGGAATTGAGCCTAATGGTGAAAAACTTCAACAAATTCTACAAGACTAGAAGCAAGGAAAGAAATTCCAAGTCAAGGTCCTACAATGACAAAAGATCTTCGAGTCGTGAACGTAATTGCTACAATTGTGGAAGACCCAGACACTACTCTGATGACCCACAAGTATAGGGGATCTATTGTAGTCCTTTCGATAAGTAAGAGTGTCGAACCCAACAAGGAGCAAAAGGAAATGATAAGCGGTTTTCAGTAAGGTTTTCTCTGTTGGGAAACATAGTAATTTCAAAAAATTCCTACGCGCACGCAATATCATGGTGATGCATAGCAACGAGAGGGGAGAGTGTTGTCTACGTACCCTCGTAGACCGAAGCGGAAGCGTTGACGCAATGTAGAGGAAGTAGTCGTACGTCTTCCCGGTCCAACCGATCCAAGCACCGTTACTCCGGCACCTCCGAGTTCTTAACACACGTACAGCTCGATGACGCACCCCGAGCTCCGATCCAGCAAAGCTTCGGGGAGGAGTTTCGTCAGCACGACGGCGTGGTGACGATCTTGATGTTCCACTGTCGCAGGACTTCGCCTAAGCACCGCTACAATATGACCGAGGTGTAATATCGTGGAGGGGGGCACCGCACACGGCTAAGGAACGATCACGAAGATCAACTTGTGTGTCTATGGGGTGCCCCCTGCCCCCGTATATAAAGGAGTGGAGGAGGGAGAGGGCCGGCCCTCTCTATGGCGCGCCCTAGGGGAGTCCTACTCCCACCGGGAGTAGGATTCCCCCTTTCCTAGTCCAACTAGGAATCCTTCCAAGTATTAGGAGTAGGAGACAAGGAAGGGGAAGAGAGAAGGGAAGGAAGGAGGGGGTGCGGCCCCTCCCCCTAGTCCAATTCGGACTAAGCCATGGGGGGCGGGGGGGCGGCCTGCCCTAGGCAGCCCCTCTCTCTTTCCCGTATGGCCCAATAAGGTCCAATACTTCTCCCCGGCGAATTCCCGTAACTCTCCGGTACTCCGATAAATACCCGAATCACTTGGAACCTTTCCGAACTCCGAATATAGTCGTCCAATATATCGATCTTTACGTCTCGACCATTTCGAGACTCCTCGTCATGTCCCCGATCTCATCCGGGACTCCGAACTCCTTCGGTACATCAAAACTCATAAACTCATAATATAACTGTCATCGAAACCTTAAGCGTGCGGACCCTACGGTTCGAGAACAATGTAGACATGACCGAGACACGTCTCCGGTCAATAACCAACAGTGGGACCTGGATGCCCATATTGGTTCCTACATATTCTATGAAGATCTTTATCGGTCAGACCGCATAACAACATACGTTGTTCCCTTTGTCATCGGTATGTTACTTGCCCGAGATTCGATCGTCGGTATCCAATACCTAGTTCAATCTCGTTACCGGCAAGTCTCTTTACTCGTTCCGTAATACATCATCTCGCAACTAACTCATTAGTTGCAATGCTTGCAAGGCTTAAGTGATGTGCATTACCGAGAGGGTCCAGAGATACCTCTCCGACATTCGGAGTGACAAATCCTAATCTCGAAATACGCCAACCCAACAAGTACCTTTAGAGACACCTGTAGAACACCTTTATAATCACCCAGTTACATTGTGACGTTTGATAGCACACAAAGTGTTCCTCCGGTAAACGAGAGTTGCATAATCTCATAGTTATAGGAACATGTATAAGTCATGAAGAAAGCAATAGCAACGTACTAAACGATCGGGTGCTAAGCTAACTGAATGGGTCATGTCAATCACATCATTCTCCTAATGATGTGATCCCATTAATCAAATGACAACTCATGTCTATGTCTAGGAAACATAACCATCTTTGATTAACGAGCTAGTCAAGTAGAGGCATACTAGTGACACTCTGTTTGTCTATGTATTCACACATGTATTATGTTTCCGGTTAATACAATTCTAGCATGAATAATAAACATTTATCATGATATAAGGAAATAAATAATAACTTTATTATTACCTCTAGGGCATATTTCCTTCAGTCTCCCACTTGCACTAGAGTCAATAATCTAGATCACATCACCATGTGATTAACATCGATAGTTCACATCATCATGTGATTAACACTCATAGTTCACATCGCCATGTGACCAACACCCAAAGGGTTTACTAGATTCAGTAATCTAGTTCACATTGCTATGTGATTATGTTTTGCTTGTGAGAGAATCTTAGTCAACGGGTCTTTCACATTCAGATCCGTTATGTATTTTGCAATTTTCTATGTCTACAATGCTCTGCACGGAGCAACTCTAGCTAATTGCTCCCACTTTCAACATGTATCTAGATCGAGACTTAGAGTCATCCAGATCGGTGTCAAAACTTGCATCGACGTAACCCTTTACGATGAACCTTTTGTCACTTCCATAATCGAGAAACATATCCTTATTCCACTAAGGATAATTTTGATCGCTGTCCAGTGATCTACTCCTAGATCACTATTGTACTCCCTTGCCAAACTCAGTGCAGGGTATACAATAGATTTGGTACACAGCATGGCATACTTTATAGAACCTATGGCCAAGGCATAGGGAATGACTTTCATTCTCTTTCTATCTTCTGCCGTGGTCGGGTTTTGAGTCTTACTCAATTTCACACCTTGTAACACAGGCAAGAACTCTTTCTTTGACTGTTCCATTTTGAACTACTTCAAAATCTTGTCAAGGTATGTACTCATTGAAAAAACTTATCAAGCGTCTTGATCTATCTCTATAGATCTTGATGCTCAATATGTAAGTAGCTTTACTGAGGTCTTTATTTTAAAGAACTCCTTTCAAACACTCCTTTATGCTTTGCAGAATAATTCTACATTATTTCCAATCAACAATATGTCATTCACATATACTTATCAGAAATGCTGTAGTGCTCCCACTCACTTTCTTGTAAATACAGGCTTCACCGCAAGTCTGTATAATACTATATGCTTTGATCAACTTATCAAAGCGTATATTCCAACTCTGAGATGCTTGCACCAGTCCATAGATGGATCGCTGGAGCTTGCACATTTTGTTAGTACCTTTAGGATTGACAAAACCTTCTGGTTGCATCATATACAACTCTTCGTTAAGAAAACCATTAAGGAATGCAGCTTTGACATCCATTTGCCAGATTTCATAAAATGTGGCAATTGCTAACATGATTCGGACAGACTTAAGCATCACTACAGTTGAGAAAATCTCATTGTAGTCAACACCTTGAACTTGTCGAAACCTTTTGCAACAAGTCAAGCTTAGTGGATAGTAACACTACTATCAGTTTCCATCTTCCTCTTGAAGATCCATTTATTTAACATGGCTTGCTGATCATCGAGCAAGTCAATCAAAGTCCATACTTTGTTCTCATACATGGATCATATCTCAGATTTTATGGCCTCAAGCCATTTCGCGGAATCTGGGCTCATCATCGCTTCCTCATAGTTCATAGGTTCATCATGGTCTAGTAACATGACTTCCAGAACAGTATTACCGTACTACTCTGGTGCGGACTGTACTTTGGAAGACCTACGAGGTTTTGTAGTAACTCGATCTGAAGTTTCATGATCATCATCATTAGCTTCCTCACGAATTGGTGTAGGAATCACTGGAACTGATTTCCGTGATGAACTTCTTTCCAATTCGGGAGAAGGTACAAATTACCTTATCAAGCTCTACTTTCCTCCCACTCACTTCTTTTGAGAGAAACTCCTTCTCTAGAAAGGATCCATTTTTAGCAACGAATATCTTGCCTTCAGATCTGTGATAGAAGGTGTACCCAACAATTTCCTTTGGGTACTCTATGAAGACGCACTTCTCCGATTTGGGTTCGAGCTTATCAGGATGAAACTTTTTTCACATAAGCATCGCAGCCCCAAACTTTAAGAAACGACAACATGGGTTTCTTGCTAAACCACAGTTCATATGGTGTCGTCTCAATGGATTTAGATGGTGCCCTTTTAACGTGAATGCAGTTGTCTCTAATGCATGATCCCAAAATGATATTGGTAAATCGGTAAGAAACATCATATATTGTACTATATCCAATAAAGTACAGTTATGATGTTCGGACACACCATTATGATGTGGTGTTCCAGGTGGCATGAATTTGTGAAACTATTCCACATTGTTTTAATTGAAGACCAAACTCGTAACTCAAATATTTGTCTCTGTGATCAGATCGTAGAAACTTTATTTTTCTTGTTACGATGATTTTTCCACTTCACTCTGAAATTCTTTGAACCTTTCAACTATTTTAGACTTATGTTTCATCAAGTAGATATACCCATATCTGCTCAAATCATCTTGTGAAGGTCAGAAAATAACGATACTTGCCACGAGCATGAACACTCATTGGATCGCATACATCGGTATGTATTATTTCCAATAAGTCAGTAGCTTGTTCCATTGTTCCGGAGAACGGAGTTTTAGTCATCTTGCACAAAAGGCACGGTTCGCAAGCATCAAATGATTCATAACCAAGTGATTCCGAAAATACATCTTTATGGAGTTTCTTCATGCGCTTTACACCGATATGACCCAAACGGCAGTGCCACAAATAAGTTGCACTATCATTATTAACTTTGCATCTTTTGGCATCAATATTATTAATATGTGTGTCACTACGATCGAGATCCAGCAAACTATTTTCATTGGGTGTATAACCATCGAAGGTTTTATTCATGTAGACAGAACAACAATTATTCTCTAACTTCAAATGAATAACCGTATCGCAATAAACATGATCAAATCATATTCATGCTCAACACAAACGCCAAATAACATTTATTTAGGTTTAACACTAATCCCGAAAGTATAGGGAGTGTGCGATGATGATCATATCAATCTTGGAACTACTTCCAACACTCATCGTCACTTCCCCTTCAACTAGTCTCTGTTTATTCTGTAAATCCTGTTTCGAGTTACTAATCTTAGCAACCGAACAAGTATCAAATACTCAGGGGCTACTATAAACACTAGTAAGGCACACATCAATAACCTGTATATCAAATATACCCTTGTTCACTTTGCCATCCTTCTTATCCACTAAATATTCAGGGCATTTCCGTTTCCAGTGACCATTTCCTTTGCAGTGTAAGCACTCAGTTTCAGGCTTTGTTTAAGCTTTGGGCTTCTTCGTGGGAGTGACAACTTGCTTGTCTTTCCACTTGAAGTTCCCTTTCTTTCCCTTTGCCCTTTTCTTGAAACTAGTGATCTTGTCAACCATCAACACTTGATGCTCTTTCTTGATTTCTACCTTCGTCGATTTCAACATCATGAAGAGCTCGGGAATCGTTTTCGTCATCCCTTGCATACTATAGTTCATCACAAAGTTCTACTAACTTGGTGATGGTGACTAGAGAACTCTGTCAATCACTATCTTAAGCGATTGTAGTACCCAGACAATCTGAGCACATGCTCACTAGTTGAGCGATTCTCCTCCATCTTTTAGCCATAGAACTTGTTGGAGACTTCATATCTCTCAACTCGGGTATTTGCTAGAAATATTAACTTCAATTCCTGGAACATCTCATATGGTCCTTGATGTTCAAAACATCTTTGAAGTCCCGATTCTAAGCTGTTAAGCATGGTCCACTAAACTATCAAGTAGTCATCATATTGAGCTAGCCAAACGTTCATAACGTCTGCATCTGCTCCTGCAATAGGTCTGTCACCTAGCGGTGCATTAAGGACATAATTCTTCTGTACAGCAATGAGGATAAACCTCAGATCACGGATCCAATCCGCATCATTGCTACTAACATTTTTCAACACAATTTTCTCTAGGAACATATCAAAATAAACATATGAAAGCAACAACGCGAGCTATTGATCTACAACATAATTTGCAAAATACTACCAGGACTAAGTTCATGATAAATTTAAGTTCAATTAATCATATTACTTAAGAACTCCCACTTAGATGGACATCTCTCTAGTCATCTAAGTGATCACGTGATCCAAATCAACTAAACCATAACCGATCATCACGTGAGATGGAGTAGTTTTCAATGGTGAACATCACTATATTGATCATATCTACTATATGATTCACGCTCGACCTTTCGGTCTCCGTGCTCCGAGGCTATATCTGCATATGCTAGGCTCGTCAAGTTTAACCTGAGTATTCCGCGTGTGCAAAACTGGCTTGCATCCGTTGTAGATGGACGTAGAGCTTATCACACCCGATCATCACGTGGTGTCTGGGCACGACGAACTTTGGCAACGGTGCATACTCAGGGAGAACACTTCTTGATAATTAGTGAGAGATCATCTTAAAATGCTACCGTCAATCAAAGCAAGAATAAGATGTATAATAGATAAACATCATATGCAATCAAAATATGTGACATGATATGGCCATGATCATCTTGCGCCTTTGATCTCCATCTCCAAAGTACTGTCATGATCTCTATCGTCACCGGCACGACACCATGATCTTCATCATCTTGATCTACATCAGTGTGTCATCACATGGTTGTCTCACCAACTATTGCTCTTGCAACTATTGCTATCGTATAGCGATAAAGTAAAGCAATTATTTGGCACTTGCATCTTATGCAACAAAGAGACATCCATAGGGCTTCTGCCAGTTGCCGATAACTTCAACAAAACATGATCATCTCATACAACAACTTATATCTTATCACGTCTTGACCATATCACATCACAACATGCCCTGCAAAAACAAGTTAGACGTCCTCTACTTTGTTGTTGCAAGTTTTACGTGGCTGCTACGGGCTGAGCAAGAACCGTTCTTACCTACGCATCAAAACCACAACGATAGTTCGTCAAGTTGGTGCTGTTTTAACCTTCGCAAGGACCGGGCGTAGCCACACTCGGTTCAACTAAAGTTGGAGAAACTGACACCCGCTAGTCACCTGTGTGCAAAGCACGGCGGTAAAACCAGTCTCACGTAAGCGTACGCGTAATGTCGGTCCAGGCCGCTTCATCCAACAATACCGCCGAACCAAAGTATGACATGCTGGTAAGCAGTATGACTTGTATCGCCCACAACTCACTTGTGTTCTACTCGTGCATATAACATCAACGCATAAAACCTAGGCTCGGATGCCACTGTTGGGGAACGTAGTAATTTCAAAAATTTCCTACGCACACGCAAGATCATGGTGATGCATAGCAACGAGAGGGGAGAGTGGTGTCTACGTACCCTCGTAGACCGAAGCGGAAGCGTTGACGCAACGTAGAGGAAGTAGTCGTACGTCTTCCCGGTCCAACCGATCCAAGCACCGTTACTCCGGCACCTCCGAGTTCTTGACACACGTACAGCTCGATGACGCACCCCGAGCTCCGATCCAGCAAAGCTTCGGGGAGGAGTTTCGTCAGCACGACAGCGTGGTGACGATGTTGATGTTCCACTGTCGCAGGGCTTCGCCTAAGCACCGCTACAATATGACCGAGGTGTAATATCGTGGAGGGGGGCACCGCACACGGCTAAGGAACGATCACGAAGATCAACTTGTGTGTCGATGGGGTGCCCCCTGCCCCTGTATATAAAGGAGTGGAGGAGGGAGAGGGCCGGCCCTCTCTATGGCGCGCCCTAGGGGAGTCCTACTCCCACCGGGAGTAGGATTCCCCCTTTCCTAGTCCAACTAGGAATCCTTCCAAGTATTAGGAGTAGGAGACAAGGAAGGGGAAGAGAGAAGGGAAGGAAGGAGGGGGTGCGGCCCCTCCCCCTAGTCCAATTCGGACTAAGCCATGGGGGGGGGGGCGGCCTGCCCTAGGCAGCCCCTCTCTCTTTCCCGTATGGCCCAATAAGGCCCAATACTTCTCCCCGGCGAATTCCCGTAACTCTCCGGTACTCCGATAAATACCCGAATCACTCGGAACATTTCCGAACTCTGAATATAGTCGTCCAATATATCGATCTTTACGTCTCGACCATTTCGAGACTTCTCGTCATGTCCCCAATCTCATCCGGGACTCCGAACTCCTTCGGTACATCAAAACTCATAAACTCATAATATAACTGTCATCGAAACCTTAAGCGTGCGGACCCTACGGTTCGAGAACAATGTAGACATGACCGAGACACGTCTTCGGTCAATAACCAACAGCGGGACCTGGATGCCCATATTGGTTCCTACATATTCTACGAAGATCTTTATCGGTCAGACCGCATAACAACATACGTTGTTCCCTTTGTCATCGGTATGTTACTTGTCCGAGATTCGATCGTCGGTATCCAATACCTAGTTCAATCTCGTTACCGGCAAGTCTCTTTACTCGTTCCGTAATACATCATCTCGCAACTAACTCATTAGTTGCAATGCTTGCAAGGCTTAAGTGATGTGCATTACCGAGAGGGCCCAGAGATACCTCTCCGACATTCAGAGTGACAAATCCTAATCTCGAAATACGCCAACCCAACAAGTACCTTTAGAGACACCTGTAGAACACCTTTATAATCACCCAGTTACGTTGTGACGTTTGGTAGCACACAAAGTGTTCCTCCGGTAAATGGGAGTTGCATAATCTCATAGTTATAGGAACATGTATAAGTCATGAAGAAAGCAATAGCAACATACTAAACGATCGGGTGCTAAGCTAACTGAATGGGTCATGTCAATCACATCATTCTCCTAATGATGTGATCCCGTTAATCAAATGACAACTCATGTCTATGGCTAGGAAACATAACCATCTTTGATTAACGAGCTAGTCAAGTAGAGGCATACTAGTGACACTCTGTATGTCTATGTATTCACACATGTATTATGTTTCCGGTTAATACAATTCTAGCATGAATAATAAACATTTATCATGATATAAGGAAATAAATAATAACTTTATTATTGCCTCTAGGGCATATTTCCTTCATTCTCTGCAAGCACTGAAATAGTAGGTGATAGATAGTTTTGTGATAAGATAAATGGTAACGAGCAAAAAGTAAATAAAGTAAATAAAGTGCAGCAAGGTGGCCCAATCCTTTATGTAGCAAAGGATAAGCCTGGACAAATTCTAATAATGAAGAAGGAGCTCCCGAGGACACATTGGGAATTATCGTCAAGCTAGTTTTCATCACGTTCATAAGATTCGCGTCCGGTACTTTGATAATTTGATATGTGGGTGGACCGGTACTTGGGTACTGCCCTAACTTGGACAAGCATCCCACTTATGATTAACCCCTATTGCAAGCATCCACAACTACAAAAGAAGGCATTAAGGTAAACCTAACCACATCATTAAGCATATGGATCCATATCAACCCCTAACAAAGCAACGCATAAACTAGGGTTTAAGCTTCTGTCACTCTAGCAACCCATCATCTACTTATTACTTCCCCATGCCTTCCTCTAGGCCCAAATAATGGTGAAGTGTCATGTAGTCGACGTTCACATAACACCACTAGAGGAAAAGACAACATACATCTCATCAAAATATCGAACGAATACCAAATTCACATGACTACTAATAGCAAGACTTCACCCATGTCCTCAGGAACAAACTTAACTACTGACAAGGCATATTCATGTTCATAATCAGAGGAGTAATAATATGCATAAAGGATTTGAACATATGATCTTCCACCAAGTAAACCAATTAGCATCAACTACAAGGAGTAATCAACACTACTAGCAACCCACAGGTACCAATTTGTGGTTTTGATACAAGATTGGATACAAGAGATGAACTAGGGTTTTGAGAGGAGATGGTGCTGGTGAAGATGTTGATGGAGATTGACCCCCTCTCGATGAGAGGATCGTTGGTGATGACGTTGGTGATGATTTCCCCCTCCCGGAGGGAAGTGTCCCCGACAGAATAGCTCCGCCAGAGCCCTAGATTGATTCCGCCAAGGTTCCGCCTCGTTGCGGCGGAGTTTCGTCCCGTAAGCTTGCCCTGATTTTTTCAGGGTAAAAGTGATGATATAGCAGAAGATGGACGCCAGAGGCCCACCAGGGGGCCCAGGAGATAGGAGGTTGCGCCCTACAGGGGGGCGCCCCTGTTTCCTGGACAGGGTGTGGGCCCCCTGGCCTATTTCTTTTGCTCGTAAATTCTTATTAAATCCAAAAATTTGTTTCTGGAGTTTCAGGACTTTTGGAGTTGTGCAGAATAGGTTTCCAATGTTTGCTCCTTTTCCAGCTAGAATTCCAGCTGCCGGCATTCCCCCTCTTCATGGTAAACCTTGTAAAATAAGGGAGAATAGCCATAAGTATTGAGATATAATGTGTAATAACAGCCCATAATGCAATAAATATTGATATACAAGCATGATGCAAAATGGACGTATCAACTCCCCCAAGCTTAGACCTCGCTTGTCCTCAAGCGAAAGCCGAAATCGAAAAATATGTCCACATGTTTAGAGATAGAGGTGTCGATAAAAATAAAATACGGACTTGAGGGCATCATGATCATTCTAATAACAGCAACATATATAGATTTTGTCATATGATTTCCTATGCTCAAGTAATAAGCAATTCCCAATGTCAAGTATGGTTCAAAAACTTCATTGGGAACTAACAAACTATAATCTCAGTCATTGAAGCAATTGCAATTTATCGTAACATCAGAAAGAGTCAATAATAGAGCTTTTCAGCAAGCTCACATACTCAACTATCTTGTAGTCTCCTATGATTGCTAACACTCACGTAGTACTTGTGGTTATAGAGTTTCAGTCGGACACTAAGAAAGATAGGGGCTTATTGTGTTGCCTCCCAACGTATTCACCTTTAGGTGATGTCAACAATAATAGCCTATGCCAACTTACATCCAATTGGATATATGTATCATGATCTTTCAAACACGAGGAGCTTGCCAAAGCATAAAATGAAAAAGGGAAAGGTGAGCATCACCTTGACTCAAGCATAAAGTAAAACATAAAGTAAAAGATAGGCCCTTTGCAGAGGGAAGCAGAGGTTGTCATGCACGTTTAGGGTTGATGCATAAAGTCTTAGTGCAAAAGAACGTCACTTTATATTGCCCCTTGTATGTGGACCTTTATTATGCAGTCTGTCGCTTTTATTACTTCCACAACAAGTTCGTACAAAGCTTATTTTCTTCGCACTAATAAGTCATACATATTTAGAGAGCAATTTTTATTGCTTGCACCGATGACAACTTACTTGAATGATCTTACTCAATCCATAGGTAGGTATGATGGACTCTCATGGCAAAACTGGGTTTGAGGGTATTTGGAAGCACAAGTAGTATCTCTACTTGGTGCAAGGAATTTGGCTAGCAAGAGGGGGAAAGGCAAGCTCAACATGTTTAGAAGGTCAATGACAATATACTTTAACTGAGATGTCAGAAAACATAAACCATTACGTTGTCTTCCTTGTCCAACATCAACTCTTTTAGCATGTCATACTTAATGAGTGCTTCACAATCATAAAAGATGTCCAAGATAATATATTTATATGTGAACCCCTCTTTCCTTATCACTTCCTATTAATTGCGACGATGACCAAGGCTACGTTCATCAACTCTCAACAATTTTTATGCCTCATACTTTCTATGTGTGAAGTTATCACTATCCATAAGATCAATATGAACTCTTTTATTCTTTCTACTTTCTCAAGATCATAGCAATCATAGCAAAGCCCTTGACTCAACACTAATCTTTATTATAGATAGCACACGGACTTGATTACATAAAGAAATGACAATGCAAAACTCAAAACTACTTGATCAAGATACTACTAAAAGGATCGAACTAAATAAAGCGGTAAAAATAGGAGTGCGATGGTGATATGATACCGCGGCACCTCCCCCAAGCTTGGCAGTTGCCAAGGGGAGTGCCCATACCCATGTGATTATTTCTCCTTCTTCACGGTTGGTGTTATGATCTTCTTGGCGATGATGCCCTTTAGGATACGGTTCTCCTCCTCGAGCTTATTGACTTGTTGTTTGAGGTCCATATTTTCTTTACAGAGCTTGCCCGTAACGGACAAAGCTCCTTTTACCCAAGGATGCTGCATAGCTTCTGGAGAACAAGAGAAACTCTTTTTCATATTTTCATAAGAAAGAAATCTAGGGTTGGAAGGAGTGACTGAAGTAGGGACAACCAGGCTAGGGAGTTCCCCCATAGTGAATTCCGCTCGGAGACGAGAGGTAACTTCTTGATCCTCCTCCATGGCATCTATTCTTTTCAAATCAGCCTCCATCTCATCCTCCGTTGATGGTCCAAAGTGATAGGCATCACTATTTGCTCCGGGACCTGGCGTTGGGTGAGACACCCGACTCTCCCCAACTGACTCCTGAGAAGACATCTTGCTTTATTCTGCAACAAGGACAGCTCGAAACGAAAACAGAGGATAGTTGCGTGATACGGTGGTCAAAACCTTCGGGAGTATATATAATGAATTTTTACCGACCAAAATACGTAACATACCAGAAAACAGAGTCCGGGAGGCACACGAGGTGCCCACGAGACAGGGGGGCGCGCCCCACAGGGGGGGCGCAGCCTCCTATCTCGTGGGAGCCTCGTGTCCCTTTCGGACTACTTCTTTCTTCCTAAAATTCTTAAATAATCCGAAACTGATAAAAATTGCCCTTAGAGTTGTTTTGGAGTCGGTTTACTTACCGTTCCACGTACCTATGCCTTTTCGGAGTCTGGAACGTTCTGGAAAGTGTCTCTTATGTATTCCTCAGGGGTTATGGTTTCAATAATATTAGTCTCAACATTGATAGGATTACCTGAAATATAATGTTTAATTCTTTGACCATTTACCACCCTCGGATTTGTGCCTTCGAAGTTGTTGATTTTTATAGCACTAGAATGATAGACCTCCTCGATAATGTAGGGACCTTCCCATTTTGAGAGAAGTTTTCCTGCAAAAAATCTTAAATGAGAGTTGAATAATAACACATAATCTCCTATGTTAAACTCATGCTTTTGTATCCTCTTATCATGCCAGCGTTTGACTTTTTCTTTGAAAAGCTTGGCATTCTCATATGCTTGGGTTCTCCATTCATCAAGTGAGCTAATATCAAATAACCTTTTCTCACCGGCAAGTTTGAAGTCATAATTGAGCTCTTTAATAGCCCAATATGCCTTATGTTCAAGTTCAAGAGGTAAATGACTTGCTTTTCCATAAACCATCTTATAAGGAGACATACCCATAGGATTTTTGTATGCAGTTCTATAGGCCCATAATGCATCATCAAGTTTTTTGGACCAATTCTTTCTAGATCTATTCACAGTCTTTTGCAAAATTAATTTGAGCTCTCTATTGCTCAACTCTACTTGACCACTGGACTGCGGGTGATAAGGAGATGCGATTCTATGATTGACATCATACTTAGCGAGCATCTTATGGAAAGCACCATGAATAAAGTGTGAACCACCATCAGTCATAAGATATCTAGGGACTCCAAACCTCCAAAAAAATAACTTCTTTAAGCATTTTAATAGAAGTGTTATGATCAGCACTACTAGTTGGAATAGCTTCTACCCACTTAGTAATGTAATCAACAACAACTAAAATATGTGTATAACCATTGGAGGCAGGCAAAGGTCCCATATAATCAAAGCCCCAAACATTAAATGGCTCAATAACAAGAGAATAATTCATAGGCATTTCTTGACGTCTACTAATGTTACCTATTCTTTGACATTCATCATAAGACAAGACAAACTTACGAGCATCTTTGAAGAGAGTAGGACAATAAAAACCAGATTGTAGTACCTTGTGTGCAGTTCTATCTCCAGCGTGGTGTCCTCCATAGGATTCAGAGTGACACTTGCGTAGGATTTATTCCTGTTCATGCTCAGGCACACAACGTCTAATAATACCATCTACTCCTTCTTTATAAAGGTGTGGATCATCCCAGAAGTAATGTCTTAAATCATAAAAGAACTTTTTCTTTTGCCGGTATGTGAAACTAGGCGGTATATATTTAGCAACAATGTAATTAGCATAATCAGCATACCAAGGAGCAGTACGAGAAGCATTGACAACCGCTAATTGTTCATCAGGAAAGCTATCATTAATAGGCAGTGGGTCATCAAGAACATTCTCTAACCTAGAAAAGTTGTCTGCAACGGGGTTCTCAGCTCCCTTTCTATCAATAATATGCAAGTCAAATTCTTGGAGCAAGAGAACCCATCTAATGAGTCTAGGCTTAGCATCTTTCTTTTCCATAAGATATTTAATAGCAGCATGATCAGTGTGAATAGTAACTTTGGAATCAACAATATAAGGTCTAAACTTATCACATGCAAACACAACTGCTAAGAACTCTTTTTCAGTAGTAGCATAATTTCTCTGGGCAGTATCAAGAGTCTTACTGGCATACTGGATAATGCTACCTCTTGAGCACTGTGTTGGATTTCCCCGAAGAGGAGAGGATGATGCAGTAAAGTAGCGTAAGTATTTACCTCAGTTTTTGAGAACCAAGGTATCAATCCAGTAGGAGACCACGCACAAGTCCCTCGTACCTACACAAAACGATAGCAACTCGCAACCAACGCTTAGGGGTTGTCAATCCCTTCACGGTCACTTACGAGAGTGAGATCTCATAGAGATAATATTTTTGGTATTTTTAATAGATAGATGCAAAGTAAAAGTAAAATTGAAGTAAAAACAAAGCAAGTAAATAAAGTGATATAGATTGATATGATGAGAATAGACCCGGGGGCCATAGGTTTCACTAGTGGCTTCTCTCAAGAGCATAAGTATTCTACGGTGGGTGAACAAATTACTGTTGAGCAATTGACAGAATTGAGCATAGTTATGAGTATATCTAGGCAATGATCATGTATATAGGCATCACGTCCAAAACAAGTAGATCGAAACGATTCTGCATCTACTACTATTACTCCACTCATCGACCGCTATCCAGCATGCATCTAGAGTATTAAGTAAAAACAGAGTAACGCCGTAAGCAAGATGACATGATGTAGAGGGATAAATTCATACAATATGATAAAAACCCCATCTTGTTATCCTCGATGGCAACAATACAATACGTGCCTTGCAACTCTTTCTGTCACTGAGTAAGGACACCGCAAGATTGAACCCAAAGCTAAGCACTTCTCCCATTGCAAGAACTACCAATCTAGTTGGCCAAACCAAAAAGATAATTCGAAGAGACTTGCAAAGATAACTCAATCATACATAAAAGAATTCAGAGAAGAATCAAATATTTTCCATAGACAATACTGGATCATAAACCCACAATTCATCGGTCTCAACAAACACACCGCAAAAAGAAGATTACATCAAATAGATCTCCACGAGAGAGGGGAAGAACATTGTATTGAGATCCAAAAAGAGAGAAGAAGCCGTCTAGCTACTAGCTATGGACCCGAAGGTCTCAAGTAAACTACTCACACTTCATCGGAGGGGCTATGGTGATGATGTAGAAGCCCTCCATGGTGGATGCCCCCTCCGGCGGAGCTCCGGAACAGGCCCCAAGATGGGATCTCGTGGATACAGAAGGTTGCGGCGGTGGAATTAGGTTTTTGGCTCCTATTCTGATTGTTCGGGGATACGTAGGTATATATAGGAGGAAGGAGTACGTCGGTGGAGCTCCGAGGGGCCCACGAGGTAGGGGGTGCGCCCAGGGGGCGCCCTCCACCCTCGTGACCTCCTCGGAAGCTTCTTGGAGTAGGGTCCAAGTCTCCTGGATCACGTTCGGTTGGGAAATCACGATCCCGAAGGTTTCATTCTGTTTGGACTCCGTTTGATATCCTGTTTCTTCGAAATACTGAAAAAGGCAAAAAACAGCAATTCTGGGCTGGGCCTCCGGTTAATAGGTTAGTACCAAAAGTAATATAAAAGTGGAAAATAAAGCCCAATATAGTCCAAAACAGTAGATAAAGTAGCATGGAGCAATCAAAAATTATAGATACGTTGGAGACATATCAGGCATCCCCAAGCTTAATTCCTGCTCGTCCTCGAGTAGGTAAATGATAAAAAAAGAATTTTTGATGCGGAGTGATACTTTGGCATAATTTCAATGTAAATCTTCTTAATTGTGATATGAATATTCAGATCCGAAAGATTGAAGACAAAAGTTCATATTGACACAAAAATAATAATACTTCAAGCATACTAATCAAAGCAATCATGTCTTCTCAAAATAACATGGCAAAAGAAAGTTATCCCTACAAATTTATATAGTCTGGCTATGCTCCATCTTCCCCACACAAAATATTTAAATCATGCACAACCCCGATGACAAGCCAAGCAATTGTTTCATACTTATGACATTCTCAAAACTTTTTCAATCTTCACGCAATACATGAGCGTGAGCCATGGATATAGCACTATAGGTGGAATAGAAGGGTGGTTGTGGAGAAGACACAAAGAGGGAAGATAGTCTCACATCAACTAGGCGTATCAACGGGCTATGGAGATGCCCATCAATAGATTTCAATGTGAGTGAGTAGGGATTGCCATGCAACGGATGCACTAGAGCTATAAGTATATGAAAGCTCTACAAAAGAAACTAAGTGGGTGTGCATCAACTTGCTTGCTCACGAAGACCTAGGGCATTTTGAGGAAGCCCATCATTGGAATATACAAGACAAGTTCTATAATGAAAAATTCCCACTAGTATATGAAGGTGACAAAATGAGAGACTCTCTATCATGAAGATCTTGGTGCTACTTTGAAGCACAAGTGTGGTAAAAGGATAGTAGCATTGTCCCTTCTCTCTTTTCTCTCGTTTTTTTATTTGGGCCTTTCTCTTCTCTTTTTTTTATGGCCTCTTTTTTTGGAAAGTCCGGAGTCTCATCCCGACTTATGGGGGAATCATAGTCTCCATCATTCTTTCCTCACTTGGGACAATGCTCTAATAATGATGATCATCACACTTTTATTTTTCTTACAACTCAACAATTACAACTCGATACTTAGAACAAAGCATGACTCTATATGAATGCCTCCGGCGGTGTACCGAGATATGCAATGAATCATGAGTGACATGTATGAAAGAATTATGAACGGTGGCTTTGCCACAAATACAATGTCAACTACATGATCATGCTAGGAATATGACAATGATGGAGCGTGTCATAATAAACGGAACGGTGGAAGGTTGCATGGCAATATATCTCGGAATGGCTATGGAAATGCCATAATAGGTAGGTATGGTGGCTGTTTTGAGGAAGGTATATGGTGGGTGTATGATACCGGCGAAAAGTGCGCGGTATTAGAGAGGCTAGCAAAGGTGGAAGGATGGGAAAAAGTGCGTATAATCCATGGACTCAACATTAGTCATAAAGAACTCATATACTTATTGCAAAAATCTAGAAGTTATCAAAACAAAGTATTACGCGCATGCTCCTAGGGGGATAGATTGGTAGGAAAAGACCATCGCTCGTCCCCGACCGCCACTCATAAGGAAGATAATCAATAAATAAATCATGCTCTGAGTTCATCACATAACGGTTCACCATACGTGTATGCTACGGGAATCACAAACTTCAACACAAGTATTCTTTGAATTCACAACTACTGAACTATCATGACTCTAATATCACCATCTTCATATCTCAAAACAATTATCAAGCATCAAACTTATCCTAGTATTCAACACACTCAAAAGAAAGTTTCACATATCTTGAATACCAAGTATATTAAAAGTGAAAGATGACGATGGAGTAAAATGGAGATTTACGGGGAGCCAAAGACAGAGAAGAAATATTTAACATGGAAATTATTGAAAATTCTGAAGAACCAGATGGATATGCCGTGGTTAGTAGCAGGAGATTTTAATGAAATCCTTTATGGCCATGAAAAATAGGGAGGTAAAATAAGAGCACAGGGGCTTATGGATAATTTTAAAGAAACGCTAGAGGAGTGTGAATTAACAGACCAGGGATTTGAAGGCGACATGTTCACATGGAGAAATAATAGTCGCAAGAAAGAAGGCTATATAAGGGAAAGGCTAGATAGAGCTATAGCCAATCCCAGTTGGAGGAATAGGTTTTCAGAGGGGAAAGTCATAAACGGTGATCCATACCACTCAGACCATCATCCTATTATCATTCTCACTGAAAAACCAGCTCGAAAACCAAAAAAGAGGGTTTGGAGAGATAATTTCAAATTTGAAGCAAACTGGCTCCTAGAACCAGAATGTGAAACCGTGGTAAAAGGAGCTTGGAATGAGGTGAAATCCATTAGTGATGAAAATGTGCAAGAAGGCCTCGAAAGAGTGGCAATAAGATTGACGCAATGGAGCCTAAATGTACTTGGGGATTTGGAGAAAAGAATTAAACAAGTAAAGGTAAATCTAGAGATCTGTAGAAGGAGTGAGTTAACTGTAGAAGCAATCCAAAGAGAACAGACACTTAGGTGGAAATTGGAGAGGCTTGAAGAGCAGCGTGATTTATATTGGAAACAAAGAGCACATGCAAACTGGCTGCAAAAAGGTGATAGGAACACTTCCTTTTTCCATGCTTCAGTAAAGGAAAGGAGAAGGAAAAATCACATAAAGAAATTAAAGAAAGAGGAAAGTGGTTGGGCAGTGACGGAGGAAGATAAAAAGAAGGTGGTGAAGGAGTACTTTGAAAAATTATTTAAAACAAATGGAAGCACAATTACAGATAATCTGCTAGAGGATATTCAGCCTAGAGTAACTAATGAAATGAATGAAATACTCGTTGCACCTTTTACAGAAAGTGAAGTAAAGGAAGCCATAGACTCAATCGGAGATCTCAAAGCCCCGGGACCAGACGGCATGCCAGCTATTTTTTACAAAAAATTCTGGAAATTGATTGGAGAAAAGGTTACCCAGGAGGTTCTTGCAATATTAAATGGCAATTCCCTTCCGGATGGATGGAACAAGACTGTGGTCGCATTAATACCCAAAGTCAAGCATCCAGAAAAGGTGAATGATCTAAGACCCATTAGCTTATGTAATGTTCTATATAAAATTGTATCAAAGATGCTTGCAAAGAGACTGAAAACCATATTACCATATATTATCTCTCCTTCTCAGAGCGCCTTCGTACCTGGAAGAATAATCACCGATAATATCCTATTAGCTTATGAAGTGGTGCATTATCTCAGAAATAAGAAGAAGGGAAAGAATGGATTTGCGGCAATTCAACTTGACATGAGTAAAGCTTACGACAGAGTTGAATGGAAATTCTTAAGGGCTATGATGATCAGAATGGGCTTCTGTAACAAGTTTGTGGAACTGGTGATGCAAGGTGTGGAGAAAGTAAGGTATCGTTTCAAGGTCAATGGAGAATTAACAGAAGAAATAGTACCTGAAAGAGGCCTCAGACAAGGGGATCCATTGTCCCCCTATCTATTTATTATGTGTGCTGAAGCTTTTTCTGCAATGTTATATAAAGCAGAAGTGGAGGGGAAAATAAGAGGTGTGAAAATCTGCCCTAAAGCTCCTAGCATTTCCCACCTATTTTTTGCAGATGACTCACTCATTCTCTGCAGGGCAAAAAGAAGTGATGCAATGATACTAAAACAGATTTTATCCAGGTACAAAATGTGCTCAGGCCAAACAATCAATAAGGATAAAACTACTATCATATTTAGTGAAAACACGGCCGAAAGTTGTAGAAAAGAAGTAATGGAGGAATTGAACATTAAAAATGAAACGACAAATGAGAAATATCTAGGACTCCCAGTCCATGTGGGCAAATCAAAAGTGGAGGTCTTTACTTTCCTGAAGGAGAGGATATGGAAAAAAATTCAGGGTTGGAAGGAGAAAATGTTGTCTAAAGCAGGGAAGGAAATCCTTGTCAAAGCAGTGGCGCAAGCTATTCCAACCTATACAATGAGCTGCTTTGACATAACAAGAACTGTTTGTGAGCAAATCTCCTCCTTGATAGGAAGATATTGGTGGAGTAATCAGGAGAAGGAGCACAAAATACATTGGATAAGTTGGACGAAATTGACAAGACCAAAAGGAGAAGGGGGTCTAGGATTTAGAGACATATATGCTTTCAACATGGCAATGTTGGCAAGACAAGGATGGAGGCTACTACATAATCCTAATTCTCTATGTGGAAGGGTGCTAAAGTCAAGATACTTCCCCGATAATAATGTACTCCACGCAAAGGCGAGGCAAGGTATGTCTTATACCTGGCGTAGCATCCTGAAAGGAATTGATTTGCTTAAAAAAGGCATAATATGGAGAATTGGAAACGGGAAGAATGTAAATGTGTGGAATGATCCGTGGATCCCAAGAGATCATACCAGAAAACCCATTACTCCAAAATGGAACAATTTGGATGATACTGCAGTGGAACAAGTTGCTGACCTCATAAGAACCGATGAAGGTTGCTGGAATAAAGAGCTAATAAACAAAATATTCTGGGAAGAGGATGCAAAGACAATTCTAAATATTCCGATAAATACTGACTATGATGACAGGCCCGCATGGCATTATAATTCAAAAGGATTATTCTCGGTCAGGTCAGCTTATCATCTATATGTTGAAGACGCAATGCGCAGAAGTCTACAAGGAATATCCAGCTCCTCAGGGATGAACACAGAACAGAGAATACAGTGGAAAAAGGTATGGAATATAAACTGCCCAAACCATATCAAACACTTCATTTGGCGGTTGGTTCACAATTCTCTGGCTTTGTGTAATAATTTACAAAGAATAGGTATGGAAGTAGATCAAGTGTGCCCTGTATGTTCAAGTAGTCCAGAAGACGGCGGTCACCTATTCTTCAAATGCAAGAAAATTGTCAGGTTATGGCAAGTATTGGGGCTGGAAGAAATAAGGGAAAAACTGAAGAGTAAGCAATCTGCAGAAGAGGTTGTTAAAGAGATAATCTGTCTGGAGGAAGAGACCAAAGTGAAGACAGTAGTGTTGTTATGGCAATGGTGGCAAGAAAGAAATAATATCAGGGAAGAAGGTAAAACAAGAGGTATTGATGAACTTTATTATATAATTTTGAAACAAACTAATGAATACATTCAAGTTTTTTTGAAGGAAAAGGCACCTCCAAGTGAGAAAATATGTAGCTGGAAAAAACCTCCTCAAGGTATCCTGAAGATTAACACTGATGGAGCATTTTGTGGAGACACCAAGTCAGGGGGCTGGGGTGCAGTCATAAGAAATGAAGAAGGGGAGGTAGTTGCATGTGGAGCAGGTAAGCTGGAGAGTGTACTGAACCCTTTTCATGCAGAAATTTTGGCCGCCCTCTATGGAGCGCAACTAGTAGGAGTGAAGGGGATAAATAAGGTAATTTTTGAAACCGATTCGCTGCTGCTGAAGCAAGCCATGGAAGGCGGAGAGGATGATCTGTCGCCTGTCTGTTTCGCACTAGCTGATTTGAAGGAGTACATAGCACAAAATATCTATGACTGTGTCTTCAGTTTTTGTAATCGGAGCTGTAACCAAGTAGCACATTCTCTAGCAGCATATGGATGTACTCTGAATGTTGGGGATGAGCTATGTTCAGACAATGTAATCCCGAATATACAACATCTTGTGGTGGGCGATTTAGCTCCGTCCACTAAGTAATGCAATAGTGCATTTAGATCAAAAAAAAGTATATTAACATTATGCAAATCACCATGCTATTAATGACTCTCAAAATAATCTAAGTGAAGCATGAGAGATCAATAGTTTCTTTAAAACAAATCCACCACCGTGCTCTAAAAGATCTAAGTGAAGTACTAGAGCAAAAATTATCACGCTCAAAAGATATAAGTGAAGCACTATGAGCAAAACTATCAAGCTCAAAAGATATAAGTGAAGCACATAGAGTATTCTAACAAATTCCAATTCATGTATGGCTCTCTCAAAAGATATGTACAGCAAGGATGATTGTGGTAGACTAACAAGCAAAGACACAAATAATACAAGACGCTCCAAGCAAAACACATAACATGTTGGTGAATAAAAATATAGCTCCAAGTAAATTACCGATGGAAGTGGACGAAAGAGGGGATGCCTTCCGGGGCATCCCCAAGCTTTGACTTTTTGGTGTCCTAGGATTATATTGGGGGTGCCATGGGCATCCCCAAGCTTAGGCTCTTGCCACTCCTTGTTCCATAATCCATCAAAAGAATTCACCCAAAACTTGAAAACTTCACAACACAAAACTCAACAGAAATCTCGTGAGCTCCGTTAGAGAAAGAAAACAAAAGACTACTTCAAGGTACTGTAATGAACTCATTCTTTATTTATATTGGTGTTAAACCTACTGTATTCCAACTTCCTTATGGTTCATAGACTGAATTACTAGCCATAGATGCATTGAAATAAGCAAACAACACACGAAAAACAGAATCTGTCAAAAACAGAACAGTCTGTAGCAATCTATAACTAACGCAAACTTATGGAACTCTAAAACTTCTACCAAAATAGGAAGTCCTGGAAAATTTGTTTATTGATCAGCAGAAAAAATAATCAACGCAAAATCACGTTCCTGTGATTTATCATAACTAAATTCGTGCGTGCAAAGTTTCTGTTTTTCAGCAGAATCAAATCAACTATCATCGTAGGTTATCCTATAGGTCCTACTTGGCACAAACACTAACTAAAACATAAAACCACATCCAAACAGAAGGTAGATGGATTATTTATTCCTAAACAGAAGCAAACACAAAAAACACAAAATAAAATTGGGTTGCCTCCCAACAAGCGCTATCGTTTAACGCCCTTAGCTAGGCATAAAAGCAAGGATAGATCTAGGTATTGCCATCTTTGGTAGGCAATCCATAAGTGGCTCTCATGATAGATTCATATGGTAATTTTATTTTCTTTCTAGGGAAGTGTTCCATACCCTTCTTTAAGGGAAATTGGAATCTAATATTCCCTTCCTTCATATCAATAATTGCACCAATCGTTCTAAGGAAAGGTCTACCAAGAATAATAGGACATGAAGGATTGCAATCTATATCAAGAACGATAAAATCTACGGGCACATAATTCCTATTTGCAACAATAAGAACATTATCAATTCTTCCCATAGGTTTTTTAATAGTGGAATCCGCAAGATGCAAGTTTAGAGAGCAATCATCAAAATCACGGAAATCTAGCAAATCACATAAAGTTTTGGGGATAGTAGAGACACTAGCACCCAAATCACACAAAGCATGAAACTCAAAATCTTTAATTTTAATTTTAATAGTAGGTTCCCACTCATCATAGAGTTTTCTCGGGATAGAAACTTTCAACTCAAGTTTTTCTTCATAAGATTGCATCAAGGCATCAACAATGTGTTCGGTAAAGGCCTTATTTTGACTATAAGCATGAGGAGATTCTAGCACGGATTGCAACAAGTAAATACAACCAATCAAAGAGAAACTTTCATAATTAAATTCCTTGGGATCCAAAATAGTGGGTTTAGCAACATCACGGTTTTTATTTATTTCAATCCCACTTTCATCAATTTCATCATCAAGATCTAGAAACTCCGAATTCTTAGAACGCCTTCTAGGTAAAGGAAGATAATCTTCAGATTCATCAAGATTCATATTGCAAAACAAAGATTTAATGGGGGACACATCAATAACTTTTAGATCTTCATCTTGATTTTCATAGGGATTGGAAGAACACGCTTTAATAAAGGCATCTTTGGAAGCACGCATCCTAGCGGTTCTTTCCTTGCACTCATCAATGGAAATTCTCATGGCTTTGAGAGACTCATTGATATCATGCTTAGGAGGAATAGATCTAAGCTTTAAAGAATCAATTTCAAGAGAAATTCTATCAACGTTCCTAGCCAAATCATCAACTTTAAGCAATTTCTCTTCAAGCAAAGCATTGAAATTCTTTTGTGAATTCATAAACTCTTTAACACTACTCTCAAATTCAGAGGGCATCTTATTAAAATTTCCCTAAGAGTTATTGTAGGAATTTCCATAATTATTAGAAGGATTACTAGGATACGGCCTATGATTAAAATTCCCTCTATAAGCGTTGTTTCCAAAACTATTCCTACCAACAAAATTCACATCCATAGATTCATTATTATTCTCAAGCAAAGTACATAAAGGCATATCATTGGGATCAAGAGGAGTATTTTTAGGAGCAAACATCTTCATAAGTTCATCCATCTTTTCGCTCAAAACATTGATTTCTTCTATAGCATGCACTTTTTTACTAGAAGATCTTTCGGTGTGCCATTGAGAATAATTAGCCATAATATTATCAAGCAATTTGGTAGCATCCCCTAACGTAATTTCCATAAAAGTGCCTCCAGCGGCCGAATCTAAAAGATTTCTAGAAGCAAAATTCAATCCGGCATAAAATTTTTGTATGATCATCCATAAGTTCAAACCATGAGTAGGGCAATTGCGAAGCATTAATTTCATTCTTTCCCAAGATTGGGCAACATGCTCATGATCAAATTGTTTAAAATTCATGATATCGTTCCTAAGAGTGATAATCTTAGCGGAAGGAAAATACTTAGAGATAAAAGAGTCTTTGCACTTGTTCCAAGAATCAATACTATTTTTAGGCAAAGTTGAAAACCAAACTTTAGCACGATCTCTAAGTGAAAACGGAAATAACTTCAATTTGACAATATTGTTATCCGTATCTTTTTTCTTTTGCATATCACACAAATCAACAAAATTGTTTAGATTAGTAGCAACATCTTCACTAGGAAGGACGGCGAATTGATCTTTCATAACAAGATTCAACAAAGCGGTGTTGATTTCACAAGACTCATCATTATTAAGAGGAGCAATCGGAGTACTAAGGAAATCATTATTATTGGTATTCGAGAAATCACACAATTTGCTATTATCTTGCGCCATGGCAACAAGTAATCCAACACACAAGCAAACAGAAAGGCAACGAGAAAAGGGCAAACGGGAAAGAGAGGAGGAGATTGGGAAAGAGAGGGCAAATAAAACGGCAAGGGTGAAGTGGGGGAGAGGAAAACGAGAGGCAAATGGCAAATAATGTAATGCGAGAGATAGGGATTGCGATGGGTACTTGGTATGGTTGACTTGCTTGCGTGAGCCTCCCCGGCAACGGCGCCAGAAATTCTTCTTGCGACCTCTTGAGCACTGCATTGGATTTCCCCGAAGAGGAGAGGATGATGCAGTAAAGTAGCGTAAGTATTTCCCTCAGTTTTTGAGAACCAAGGTATCAATCCAGTAGGAGACCACGCACAAGTCCCTCATACCTACACAAAACGATAGCAACTCGCAACCAACGCTTAGGGGTTATCAATCCCTTCACGGTCACTTACGAGAGTGAGATCTGATAGAGATAATACTTTTGGTATTTTTAATAGATAGATGCAAAGTAAAAGTAAAAGTAAAGTAAAAACAAAGCAAGTAAATAAAGTGATATAGATTGATATGATGAGAATAGACCCGGGGGCCATAGGTTTCACTAGTGGCTTCTCTCAAGAGCATAAGTATTCTACGGTAGGTGAACAAATTACTGTTGAGCAATTGACAGAATTGAGCATAGTTATGAGTATATCTAGGCAATGATCATGTATATAGGCATCACGTCCAAAACAAGTAGATCGAAACGATTCTGCATCTACTACTATTACTCCACTCATCGACCGATATCCAGCATGCATCTAGAGTATTAAGTAAAAACAGAGTAACGCCGTAAGCAAGATGACATGATGTAGAGGGATAAATTCATACAATATGATAAAAACTCCATCTTGTTATCCTCAATGGCAACAATACAATATGTGCCTTGCAACTCTTTCTGTCACTGAGTAAGGACACCGCAAGATTGAACCCAAAGCTAAGCACTTCTCCCATTGCAAGAACTACCAATCTAGTTGGCCAAACCAAAAAGATAATTCGAAGAGACTTGCAAAGATAACTCAATCATACATATAAGAATTCAGAGAAGAATCAAATATTTTCCATAGATAATACTGGATCATAAACCCACAATTCATCGGTCTCAACAAACACACCGCAAAAAGAAGATTACATCAAATAGATCTCCACGAGAGAGGGGGAGAACATTGTATTGAGATCCAAAAAGAGAGAAGAAGCCATCTAGCTACTAGCTATGGACCCGAAGGTCTCAAGTAAACTACTCACACTTCATCGGAGGGGCTATGGTGATGATGTAGAAGCCCTCCATGGTGGATGCCCCCTCCGGCGGAGCTATGGAACAGGCCCCAAGATGGGAACTCATGGATACAGAAGGTTGCGGCGGTGGAATTAGGTTTTTTGCTCCTGTTCTGATCGTTCGGGGATACGTAGGTATATATAGGAGGAAGGAGTACGTCGGTGGAGCTCTGAGGGGCCCACGAGGTAGGGGGGCGTGCCTAGGGGGGCGCGCCCTCCACCCTCGTGACCTCCTCGGAAGCTTCTTGGAGTAGGGTCCAAGTCTCCTGGATCACGTTCGGTTGGAAAATCACGATCCCGAAGGTTTCATTCCGTTTGGACTCCATTTGGTATTCTGTTTCTTCGAAATACTGAAAAAGGCAAAAAACAACAATTCTGGGCTGGGCCTCCGGTTAATAGGTTAGTGTCGGTGTCAAAACCGGCGGATCTCGGGTAGGGGGTCCCGAACTGTGCGTCTAGGCGGAGGGTAACAGGAGACGAGGGACACGATGTTTTTACCCAGGTTCGGGCCCTCTTGATGGAGGTAAAACCCTACGTCCTGCTTGATTAATATTGATGATATGGGTAGTACAAGAGTAGATCTACCACGAGATCAAGGAGGCTAAACCCTAGAAGCTAGCCTATGGTATGATTGTTGTAATGTATGTTGTCCTACGGACTAAAGCCCTCCGGTTTATATAGACACCGGAGAGGGCTAGGGTTACACAGAGTCGGTTACAATGGTAGGATATTTACATATCCGTATTTCCAAGCTTGCCTTCCACGCCAAGGAAAGTACCATCCGGACACGAGCCGGAGTCTTCAATCTTGTATCTTCGTAGTCTTGGAGTCCGGCGGATAATGATAGTCCGGCTGTCCGGACACCCCCTAGTCCAGGACTCCCTCAGTAGCCCCTGAACCAGTCTTCAATGACGATAAGTCCGGCGTGCATAATGTTCGGCATTGCAAGGCGGGTTCCTCTCTTGAATAATCCAGAGAAGATCATGAACACCAGGATAGTGTCCGGCTCTGCTAAATAAATTCCACATTCCACCGTAGAGAGAATAAAATGTACACTTAGTTCAATCTGCTGACGTATTATGCGGCGTGACATCACACCGCCACCAGGCCTTTGTTTGAATTACTATACCACCTCAGCATGTTTAGCGAAGCGGTTTCCTTGGCACGTCTTGTCGAAGCAGAGATCGTGTTCCCCTTATTCCGGGATTCTCATAAATACGTGCGTGGGTAACCCAACCGCGCCATTGATGGTGGCGCTTGGGAGATAAGCGAGTTTTACCAGGCTGGTGGGGGACGCATAGTTTTGTCCGCCTATATATAAGGGATAAGGATTCACCTTCTCACCTACGCCTTCTTCCTCCTTTGCTTATCCATCCCCGCGAACTCAAGCTCCAACGCCCGAGCTCGCGCATCTCGCCTCGACCTTCTCCGAATATGTCCGAAGCGGGAGGTAAATGGTTAGCCTCCACCATCAAGGAGGAGGACATCACTAAGCTGTGCAGCGCCAGATACCTTTCCGGCAATATCGCGCATCGGCTGCCCGACGAGGGGCAGCTCATCCCTACCCCCAGGCCTCATGAGAGGGTCGTCTTCCTCCCCCACTTCCTCCGCGGACTGGGCTTTCCGCTCCATCCATTTGTCCGGGGGCTCATGTTTTACTACGGCCTGGATTTCCACGATCTGGCGCCGAACTTTATCCTCAACATCTCGGCGTTTATCGTCGTGTGCGAGGCCTTCCTCTGCATCCGGCCCCACTTCGGCCTGTGGCTCAAGACCTTCAACGTCAAGCCGAAGGTTGTGAAGGGCACGCAAGCGGAATGCGGAGGCGCCATGTTGGGCAAATTGCCTAACGTCCCTTGGCTGGAAGGGACCTTCGTGGACTCCGTCAAGGGGTGGCAATCGGGGTGGTTTTACATCACCGAGCCGCACAAATCCACATGGGCGGCGGCCCCCGAGTTTAGATCTGGCATCCCCACGCAGCTCACCTCCTGGAAAGAGAAGGGCTTGCAGTGGGGGAATCCGGTGGAGGTGAGAGGACTCCGAGCATGTATCAAGAAGATGGTGAGCAATAGGCTCAGGCTCGTCGACGTGGTCCAAGTCATGCTCATCCGGCGGATCCTCCCATGCCAAGAATGGGCATTTAATTTGTGGGAGTTCAATCCGGAACAGCACCAGGCGCTAAGCGGGCTCTTCGATACAACATACGAAGGCGCCTGGAGGGTGCTATTCAAGGGCGCCGAAGCCCCCGCGTCCGCGACCGAAGACCGCGGATTCAGCTCGCAGTATCCAACTGATGAGGTAAGTGATTCAACCCCATTACGGGACACTTGTGATAATTAGATTGACTCTAGTGTGGTTTCATTCTGCCTCTTCCTTTGACAGGAATGGATGGAGAAGGCCAAGCTGCTCATCAGCCCGGCTCCCATGCCAGAAGACCCAGTGGACGCCCGCTTAACAGGGCTGCTGGTTCCGGCACCACACGTGGTGCCGGAGAAGAAGGCCAAGAAGGTGGCCGCGGGGACTCGAAAGAGTTCCCGCAATCAGGCGTCAGATGACGACGAGGACTCCTCCCCCGAAGACGAGGAGGAGGAGTACTCTCTCCCGGAGGAGGGAGAGAAGAAAAGGAAGGCTTCCCCCATCGGGGAGGCCGAAGGGTCCAAGAGGGGGAGAACTATCCCCCCGGACAGTTTCGCCAACATCAGCGTTGGTGAGGATGAGTGGCCTCCAAGGGCCAGGCGTCCGGCAAGATCGTAAGTATCCGGATCCTTGATGTGTAATTTCTTTTATGTCGTGTAGTATCCTTCTAACGCCGCATTCTGCCCGTAGTCCGGCCAATGATGATCTCCCCGACTCATTGGCCTCGTCGGATGTGAATTCCATCCCGACTGCCTCCACCCCACGCGCCGACGAGGACGTCGAGGTGGGATCCCAGAGAGGGACCCATCAGGAGGAGGCTCCGGAGGCGCCGTCAGGCAGCCTCCCGGACTTCGTGCCGGACTCTACATCGGAACCCGCAGTGGTTCCAGAGTCTGGCAAGCGGCCCCTTCGAAAGAAGGGCAGGACCGTGACGCCGGCGGCCTCCGTCCAACCAGAGGCGCCGGATAACCTGCTGGAGGCGCTTAAAGGCGCTTCCATCGAGGAAGAACACCGCACTATCATGAGTGCGGTGATTGAGAAGGTTCAGCTCGCTAAGAGCGGGCTGACCGAAGCCTGCAGCAGCCTTTTAACAGGCTTTGAGGTAAGAAGTTAAAATTATGTAATGTAATACCGCATAGACAGTAGCCCCTGATGCTTAGTTCGGTGTTTGGAAAGAAAAGCCGGACTAAGGATCTTTAACAAGATATACGCAGGGTTGCCTAAAATATGTCAATATGGGTTTGCAGGCTGCGCTGCTGACCTCTGCCGCACTAGCGGCGGAGGTTGACATGCTGAAGAAGGATCTCGAGCAGTCCGAGCAAGAGCTCGGCCATGCAAAGAAGCAGCTCGAGGGAAAAGAAGGTGAGTAACACCTCTTTGAATAAGTACCTTACAGAAAGGATTTTGGTTGCAAATAAAATTAACAAGGATAATATGTGTATTGCAGGGGCCACTAACGAGGTGGCAGCCCTGAAGGATGCTGTGTCCACGGCCGAACACAGTGCGGCCGCGGAACGGGCTGAGCGAGAAAAGCAAGAGGCACGGGTGGCGGAAGTTCGGCAAGAGCTCCAGGCTCTCATGGAAAAACATGAGAGTTTGGAGCGTGACTCCAAGACTCAAGAGTCTGAGCTTGCCTCGGCTCTCGAAAGTGCCAAGTCCGCCAAGGCCGAGGCCCATAAGGCCCTTTAGGAGGTTGAGGACATAAAGAAGATAGCGGCGGGTAAGGCGTTTTTCATGCAAAGCAGGCATGTTAATGTGAACTACCTGACACTTACCCGCATTCGGAGCTCTCCAAGGGCGTTTGCAGATCTGCCGCGTAGTGCGTCTGATGCCGCCGCATTCTATCGTGGTGAGGAGGGGAGCTCGATGGAGAAGGTCTTCTGGTCTCAGTATACTGAGGCCGGCCATCCGGTGCCCCCAAGCGACCAGCTGAAGCAGCTGGTCGAACTCCACAAGGTAGCTGAGGAGGCCATGAAGGGCCTCATAGTCCGGCTGTGGCCTGGACAGGCCATGCCTGGTAGCTATTTTGGCCTCGTGCGGCGGCTGGTAGATGCATGCCCCAGGCTGGATGTAGTCGAGCGCTCCGCCTGTATCGAAGGCGCTCGTCGGGCCCTTGCCCTCATAAAGGTGCAATGGGGCAAGTTGGATGCGGAGAAGCTTCTCACGGACCCACCGCCGCCGGGCAAGGAGTATCGCACGCCGGAGAAGTATTATAAAATTGTCCTGAAGGGAGCCTGCAATATTGCAGATGAGTGCTCCTGAAATGTAATCTTTGAGTGAACTCGCTGTTTATTTATCCTGTGCGCTGAAAACTTCGTTCATATGCGCCATGAGCAACGCTTGTTTAATTTAAAATATTACCTTCTGTGCGGCCATTTGTAAAATCTGAGAGATGGCAAGTCGTTGGCTTCAGCCCCCAAGCCAAAAGTGCTGGGGTGTTCGGGATAAACTTGAGCACTCTTGTTCCCATTTTTGGGTCCATCTAGGGAGGCGCTCAACACGACGAACAAGGCAACTGGACTTATAATGCTTGAGCACTCTCACTTAGCCATAGAATTCTATAATTTTAAATTTTGGCGAAGCCCCTGGTATTCGGAAGACCGAATCTGAGGCGCTATCCACGCCTTCATCGGACATTATCCGGAACTTCGCTCGAAGCGGCGTGAGTCTTTAAGGACCCGAAAAAACCTCTCGAACAGCGACCAGTCTCTCTCCTTATCATGCCAGTCAGTTTTAGCTTTCTCCACTGAGGCATTAGCCCGGCTCAACCGGGGCGCAATTGCAGTGGTTCTCCCAGTGCCACCTTAGCCGACAGAACGGAACATAAGGTACCAAAACGTGGGAGCCGAGCAAACCCAACTATTGACCCAAGACATGATTCGGAGCCGATTCATATAATGCTATAAGTTCGGGGTGCCGCACTTGTGAAAGTGTTTGGACTTTATCACACCATAGAGTGGGGAACATAAGCCCCCGGTGTATTATGCCGTACCAAAATATACGGGTGCCAGATGTCATATAATGAGCATATATATATAAAATGTGATGCAATTGCGATCATAAAGGCGCTGCATTATTAATGAAAGAAAAGTCTACAAGTAGAGCGGACTGATACAAATAGTGCGGTAAGCAAGGGATTTGGACTAAATAAACATGTCCCCCTCCAGGGATGAGCTGCGTATTTGGTGTATATAATCGAATTTAATGCTCGTAATTGAGACCACCTGAGTGTTCGGTGCGGCCTTCTTTAGTCCCTGACTGTTGCATCATGAGTTCGGCAGGTTCACCGCCGGACAGGGCTTCTGGTTAACAGAGTCCTGTGTACAAAAAAGAAGAAAAATAAATAAAAAAAGAGGGGCACATTTGCGAGCCCCCGGTGTGGTCGAACCGCACTCTGGGTTCGTTGTGATCGTGCCCCCTCCCCTGTGCCCATGGTATCTCCAAAGCGTAATGATGTACGCGGAGTGTTATTCTTGCGATCATACGCGGGCGAGGGTTGGGGCCGCATTGCTACGCGTGCTCTGATCGCGCCAGGTGGTCTTGGTTGGCATTGCTCCGGGCGCGCTTTGCTGTATCCGGCCGTTTAACGGCCGGACTCGAGAATTGCCTTAGAAGGCTACTCTGTACTTCTGCCGCGAGAGCCGCTGTATGTTCCTCCATTCGGAGGGAGCGTTACGTATTCCCATTGACCGTGATGACTCCACGAGGGCCTGGCATCTTGAGCTTTAGGTATGCATAGTGCGGCACCGCGTTGAATTTGGCAAACGCGGTTCGCCCGAGCAGAGCGTGATAGCCACTGCGAAATGGGACTATGTCGAAGATTAACTCTTCGCTCCGGAAATTATCCGGGGATCCAAAGACCACTTCCAGTGTGACTGAGCCTGTGCAACTTGCTTCCACTCCTGGTATGACACCTTTAAAGGTTGTCTTTGTAGGTTTAATCCTTGATGGGTCTATGCCCATTTTGCGCACTGTATCCTGATAAAGCAGGTTCAGGCTACTGCCGCCGTCCATCAGGACTCTCGTGAGGTGGAACCCATCGATGATTGGGTCTAAGACCAATGCGGCGAATCCGCCATGGCGTATGCTGGTTGGATGGTCTCTTCGATCGAAAGTGATCGGACAAGAGGACCATGGGTTGAACTTTGGGGCGACTGGCTCCATCGCATAGACGTCCCTTAGTGCGCGTTTCCTCTCCCTCTTGGGTATGTGGGTCGCGTATATCATATTCACCGTCCGTACTTGTGGGGGAAAACCCTTCTGTCCTCTGTTGTTCGGCGGCCGGGTCTCTTCCTCGTCGTCGCTATTTAGCCCCTTGTCATTGTTTTCGGCAATTAACTTGCCGGCCTGCTTGAACACCCAGCAATCTCTATTGGTGTGGTTAGCTGGCTTTTCAGAGGTGCCATGTATCTGGCATAAGCGGTCGAGTATTCGGTCCAGATTGGACGGACCCGGAGTGGTTCTTTTAAATGGCTTCTTCCGTTGACCGGGTTTAGAGCCTCGGAATCCGGCATTGACCGCCGTATCCTCCTTATCGTCGCCGTTAATTCGGCGCTTGTTTTTGTTTCGACGTGACCTGCCGTTGTTGTCCTTAGTATCCGGACTGCCAGAATTTTTACGGAGATTGTTGCTGCGGGCTAGCCAGCTATCCTCTCCCGCACAAAAGCGGGTCATTAGCGATGTGAGGGCTGCCATGGATTTCCGCTTTTCCTGCCCCAGGTGCCGGGCTAGCCATTCGTCCCAGATGTTATGTTTGAAGACTGCAAGGGCCTCTGCGTCTGGAAAATCGACGATTTGATTTTTCTTTGTCAAGAACCGTGTCCAGAATTGTCTGGCCGATTCGTCTGGCTGCTGAATGATGTGGCTTAGGTCATCGGCGTCTGGTGGTCGCACATATGTTCCTTGGAAGTTATCAAGGAATGCGGCCTCCAGGTTTTCCCAACACCCAATTGACTCTACGGGCAAGCTGTTAAGCCAATGCCGAGCTGGTCCTTTAAGCTTGAGTGGGAGGTACTTTATGGCGTGGAGATCGTCGCCGCGGGCCATATGGATGTGGAGAAGATAGTCTTCGGTCCACACCGCGGGGTCTGTTGTGCCATCGTAAGATTCGATGTTTACGGGTTTAAACCCTTCGGGGATCTGATGATCCATTACTTCGTCAGTGAAGCATAACGGGTGTGCGGCGCCCCTGTATTGAGCAATATCGCGACGCAGCTCGAGAGAGCGCTGTCTGCTGTGTTCGGCCCGGCCGGGGTTATTGTATCCGGCACGACAGTATTCATCGTGGGTCGTAGGGCGCCCACGTGGTCCATAGATGGATCTAGATTGCCTTGCTTTGTCCTCCAATATGTCTCGCAAGTCCGGCGCGTTCCCTCTTGGCTTCGTACTTTTGGAGCGATGCCGAGGTATGGTCTTGGCTGGGGGCCTGGATGCCTCTTTGTCACGACCACGGGGTGGTCGGTCAGCCATATCGTGCGCTGGTGATGGACGTATGTATGCTTCCTCCTCTAATCGGGGGAGCAGCTTGCGTTTTGGGTAACTTTTGGAGGGAAGTTCGAGTTTATACTCTTCGGCCGCGAGGACCTCGGTCCATCGATCGGCCAGCAGGTCCTGATCAGCTTGAAGCTGCTGCTGCTTTTTCTTTAGGCTGTTTGCTATGGCGATAAGCCTGCGCTTGAAGCGCTCTTGTTCGACGGGATCCTCGGGTACGACGAATTCGTCATCGTTGAGGCTTGCTTCGTCTTCGGAGGGAGGCATATAATTATGATCCTCAACCTCTTCGTCTGCCGCCCTCTCATGAGGGCTTGCTTCTGCATCCTCCTGCGCTAGGTCTTGCTGGAGGGGATTGTCTTCGGCACTCTCTGGAGTATTATTATCTCCTGTGCCGGAATCTCCATTCTTGCTGTGGCGAGATTTAGAGCGGCGCCGCTGATGCCGGCGCTTGGGCTGTTTCTTTAAGGGATCTGCCTCCGCTGTTTCTTCGCCGTCCCCATCTTTTGGGGTATCCACCATGTATACGTCATATGACGAGGTGGCCTTCCAGTGCCCTGTGGGCGCTGGTTCCTGTTCGTCTCCGGCATCGTCGTCCATAGCGTCGATGTCTTCGGAGTCGTAGTCTAGCATGTCGGTTAGATCGTCGACAGTGGCTACAAAGTGGGTGGTGGGTGGGCTCTGAATTTCTTCGTCGTCCGTATCCCAACCATCCTGGCCATAATCCGGCCGGGACTCTCCTGATAACGAGAGATGCTTTAGTGAATTCAAGATATCGCCGAAAGGCGAGCATTGGAAGATGTCCGCGGCGGTGAATTCCATAACCGGCGCCCAATCCGGATCGATTGGCAGGGGTGCGGGAGGTTCGGAGTCCGGCAAGGAGTCCGGTGCCTCGGAATCACGAGTTTCGCAGGGGACAAGATTAGTGTTCGGCTCCATCGCCGTGGATGTTGGAGCCCCCAGGGCGGCGTCTATCCACCGGCCCTCGATCTGGGCGATCGGCTCCGGGCCAATGGCCGGAGCGGACCCGTGTGCGGCCACCAAAGCACTGTTCGGTGGCAGAGCTAAATCATGCCCGTCGTTACAGTGCGGCGCGCTTGGCTGTGGCTCGAGTTCGTCGAAGATCAAGTCTCCGCGGACGTCGGCCGTGAAGTTTAAGCTTCCAAATCTGACCTGACGGCCAGGGGCGTAGCTTTCGATCTGCTCCAGATGGCCAAGTGAATTGGCCCGCAGGGCGAAGCCGCCGAATACGAAGATCTGTCCGGGGAGAAAAGTCTCACCCTGGACAGCGTTGCAGGTTGAAGATGCCATCAAGCCTATCAGTGACGACACAGAGGAACTCTCAATGAAAGCACCAATGTCGGTGTCAAAACCGGCGGATCTCGGGTAGGGGGTCCCGAACTGTGCGTCTAGGCGGATGTTAACAGGAGACGAGGGACACGATGTTTTTACCCAGGTTCGGGCCCTCTTGATGGAGGTAAAACCCTACGTCCTGCTTGATTAATATTGATGATATGGGTAGTACAAGAGTAGATCTACCACGAGATCAAGGAGGCTAAACCCTAGAAGCTAGCCTATGGTATGATTGTTGTAATGTATGTTGTCCTACGGACTAAAGCCCTCCGGTTTATATAGACACCGGAGAGGGCTAGGGTTACACAGAGTCGGTTACAATGGTAAGAGATTTAGATATCTGTATTGCCAAGCTTGCCTTCCACGCCAAGGAAAGTACCATCCGGACACGAGCCGGAGTCTTCAATCTTGTATCTTCGTAGTCTTGGAGTCCGGCGGATAATGATAGTCCGGCTGTCCGGACACCCCCTAGTCCAGGACTCCCTCAGTTAGCCCCAAAAGTAATATAAAAGTGGAAAATAAAGCCCACTATAGTCCAAAATAGTAGATAAAGTAGCATGGAGCAATAAAAAATTATAGATATGTTGGAGACGTATTAGATAACATTCAATTTCTTGTCGACTCTTTGCCCTAAAACAACACCTACAGCATAATCACTAGCATCGCACATAATTTCCAAAGGTAAATTCCAATCAGGCGTCTGAACAATAGGTGCAGTGATCAAAGCTTTCTTAAGTGTTTCAAATGCTTCTACACAATCATCATCAAAGACAAAAGGAATATCTTTTTGCAATAAATTAGTCAGAGGCCTAGAGATTTTAGAAAAGTCCTTAATGAAACCTCTATAAAAGCCGGCGTGACCAAGGAAACTTCTTATACCTTTTATGTCCTTGGGACATGGCATCTTTTCAATAGCATCAACTTTGGCTTTATCAACTTCAATACCTCTCTCGGAGATCTTGTGCCCCAACACAATGCCTTCATTAACCATAAAGTGACACTTTTCCCAATTCAGGATGAGACTAGTGTCTTCGCATCTCTGCAAAACTCGATCATGGTTGCTCAAACAATCATCAAAAGAGGATCCATAGATGGAGAAGTCATCCATGAATACCTCACAAATCTTTTCACAAAAATCAGAAAATATAGCCATCATGCATCTTTGAAAGGTAGCACGTGCATTACATAAACCAAAAGGCATACGTCTATAAGCAAAAGTACCAAAAGGGCAAGTAAAAGTAGTTTTAGATTGATCCTTCGTTGACACAGGTATTTGAGAGAAACCAGAATAACCATCCAGAAAGCAAAAATATGTGTGTTTGGATAGCCTTTCTAGCATTTGATCAATAAAAGGTAAAGGGTAATGATCTTTCTTAGTAGATTTATTTAACTTACGAAAATCAATTACCATCCTATAACCTGTAATAATTCTTTGCGGGATCAATTCATCTTTATCATTAGGAACAACGGTAATACCTCCCTTTTTAGGGACACAATGGACAGGGCTTACCCATTCACTATCAGCAACGGGATAAATAATACCTGCCTCAAGGAGTTTTAGAATCTCCTTTCTTACCACCTCCTTCATTTTGGGATTTAATCGTCTTTGAGGATCCCTAACTAGTTTGGCATCTTTCTCCACTAAAATTTTGTGTTGACATAATGTGGGACTAATGCCCTTAAGATCATCCAGAGTATATCCAATAGCAGCTCGGTGCTTCTTCAGAGTTTTCAATAATCTTTCTTCTTCTTTGTCTGAAAGGTTAGCACTAATAATAGGATATATTTCTTTTTCATCAAGATAAGCATACTTGAGATTATCAGGTAAGGGTTTGAGTTCAAACACGGGATCACCCTTGGGTGGAGGGGGATCCCCAAGAATTTCAACGGGAAGGTTATGTTTCAGCATATGTTCTTGTTTAAGGAACACTTCATCTATTTCTTCCCTTTCCTTCATAAACATATCGTTTTCATGGTCTAGCAAATATTGTTCTAACGGATCCGTTCGAGGGACAGCAATGGAAGCAAGACCAATAATTTCATCCTTACTAGGTGGTTCTCTTTCACGAGGTTGTCTACTAAACTTAGCAAAATTGAACTCATGAGACATACCATCTAAGCCAACAGTGACGACCTTCCTTTTACAATTAATCTTAGAACTAGCAGTATTCAAGAAGGGTCTACCAAAAATAATGGGACAAAAATCATCTTGTGGGGAAGCAAGAACAAGAAAATCAGCAGGGTATTTAATCTTCCCACACAAGACTTCAACATCTCTAACAATCCCAATAGGTTTAATGGTGTCCCTATTAGCAAGCTTAATAGTAACATCAATGTCTTCTAATTCAACAGGTGCAATATCGTGCATAATTTCTTTATAAAGATCATAAGGTATCGCACTAGCACTAGCACCCATATCACATAAGCCATGATAACAATGATCTCCTATTGTAACAGAAATAACAGGCATGCCTACAACAAGTCTACGCGTCTTAGTATCAGGTCTAGCAATATTAGCAGTCTCACCCAAGAAAGAAATAACATGCCCATCTAAATCCTCATCCAAGAGATATTTAACCATAGCAATACTAGGTTCAACATTAATTTTCTTAGGAGGTGTATAGGTCCTAGTATTACTCTTACGAACAACAGTTGAAGCTTTAGCGTGATCTTTTATCCTAACAGGAAAAGGAGGTTTTTCAACATAAGCAGTAGGAATAATAGGATCACTATATGTAATAGTCTTTTCTTCGACTGTAATAGGTGCAACTACTTTCACTTCAATAGGAGGATTATATTTAAACCACTTCTCTTTAGGGAGGTTAACGTGAGTAGCAAAAGTTTCACAAAAAGTAGCTACTATCTCAAAGTCAAGTCCATACTTAGAGCTAAATCCACGGAGAGCATTGGTATCCAGAAAAGATTTCACACAATCAAACTTAGGTGTCATACCTGACTCCTTACCATCGTCGGAACCCCAATCTTCAGAGTTGCATTTAATTCTTTCGAATAAGTCCCATTTGAAATCAATAGTCTTCAGCATATAGGAACCAACACAGGAAGTATCGAGCAGGTTGCGATTATCAAGAGAAAGCCGAGCATAAAAATTCTGAATAATCATTTCCCGAGAGAGCTCATGATTGGGGCATGAATACAACATTGACCTAAGCCTCCCCAAGCTTGAGCGATGCTTTCTCCTTCGCAAGGCCAGAAATTATATAAGTAATTACGATCACGATGAACAAGATGCATAGGATAGAACTTCTGGTGAAATTCCAACTTCAATCGCCTATAATCCCAAGATCTCGTATCATCACATAGCCTATACCATGTCATTGCATATCCCTTCAAAGATAAAGGGAAGACCTTCCTTTTGACAACATCATCGGGGATACCTGCAAGCTTAAATAATCCACAAACTTCATCCACAAAGATAAGGTGTATGTAACATCCCAAATTTTCAATTTGGAATGTTATACATTAGATCATCATGCATTACATATTTTCTTGCATTTGTCGATCCTAGAAATTTCACGCAACTCAAGGACCCACGGAGAGAGTTGGAGATTTCGAAATTTTCATAGTTGAGTTCTCTCGAATTATGAAAAGAGGATCATTTGAATTTATTTATTTCATCTTCAAATAATTTTTCCAATATCAAAAATATGAGAGGGAATAATATGACTTTCCCAAAATTTAGGAAAAATGAAGATTAAATAAATAAATCAAATTTTGGATTTTTCTCAGAGTTTAATTGCCGTAGGGAAAAATGCGTGTTTTCAAAAATTGCATTTTAGGCCCCGAGTAAAAGTTCATTTTGTCCGACTCATTTTTAGGAGTCGGGGAAAATTTACTTTGTAATTTTTGGAGTTCGTTTAGATTCTATTTTATTCATTTTTTTGCGCGTGATATTTATATATATAAAAAAAATTACGCAGCGCCTGACTGGGCCAAGGGCCCAGCCGAGCCGGCCCAAGCCGCCCCTCCCGCGCGTGCGCGCCCGCGCGCAGCACCGCCGGCGCCAGCCGAGTCCGGCTCGGACTCAGCGCCGCCGCCGCCTTTGCTTGCCCCCTCCCCCAAGCAGCACCCCCCTCCTATAAATACCCTAGCACCCCCCTCTTCTCCCAAGCCGCCGCCCCAAGCAGCAGCAGCAGCAGCAGCCGTGCGCCACCGCAGCCGCCGCCGCCGCCCGCAGCTCGTGCCGCCGCCGCTAGCGCCGCCGCCTGCCGCCGCCGCCGCTGCGTCGCCGTCGCCCCGCCGCCTAGCCGCCGCCCCACCGGAGCCCCGCCTCGTCGAGGTAGCCGCGCCGTGCCACCCTCCCCTCGGTTCGTTTTTTTTATAAAAACCGTTACGGTTTTCTTTTTCGTTGTTTCGGTTTTTTTTCCGAAACCCTAGATCGGTTTTATTTCCGGTTTTGTTGTTTAGCAAGCGTTCGCCGGACCGTCGTCTTAACGAACGTGATCACCGGTTATTTCCGGTTAACGAACGTCCGTTCGTTTAACCGTTCGTCGTTTTCTTTTTAGTCGGATTTATTCCGCTATTTTTTGATCGCGATTTCAGATCCGATCTTCTTTCTAGTTTATCTTCTCGCTCATTTACCGGAATCAGGTGATTCAAGCGCCTGGAGTTTCATTTCGAAACCACCGTTCCGACTAATCAACTTGAACTAAGTTTTGCTTTTGTAAAATTTGACCTAGTTTCAATTTTCTAGAACCGAGCTGTTTTCTTCGCCGTTTGACTTTCGTTGCTTTATTTGATTTGATTTTTTTTGCAACCAGGGTTCTTAAGTTGAACTTTCTGGTTAGATCTTTTATTCGTGATTTACCTGTGCATTAGATGAGTACTTATTGTATGCTTGTTGTTTGTCTGTGTTAGATCACCCGGAGTGCGCCGCTTGTTACTTCGAATCTCTAGGTTTTGCGGATCATCAGCAAGGGAAGTAACACTTGATCATACCCTTTTCTACTACCCAGTTTTTATGCATTAGATCAATCCTCAAACATTGCATGATTAGGATTTAATTAAATTGTGGGATGGGAAGTAGATGAGGTAGTACCTATTACCTGTTTTACTTATGAAACCTTTGGGAGTTACTTCTACGTTTGCTTATTATGCCATGCTATGCTAGTAGACGTGGATTGGGTGAGTGAATATCCATGACAGATGTGAGATTGTTAATTAATGGTTTATCTAAGGTGGCAACTTAAATACACATCTGGGTGGATTGAGGCACCTGGGGTATCCAGTGATTGCCTGTTTTTTTGGAAATCCCGGGGTTACCGTGTGATTTTCCTATGGACCGCCACCCAGGCTCAAATGGATCATAATATAATTCATGCTAGTAACTTCCGTGTGCAGCCACAAGCCATTATGGGCTCTGGCATAGTTGACTAAGTCGTGTGAACTCTTATAGTGGTAGACTAGCAGATGTAGGGGATGTAGGTGTACCGGTCTACCCATCGTAAGGTGCTAGCGCTTCTGAAAGACTATGTCTCGGTCATCCGTTTCTCAAACACCATGCAGTGCGAGAAACCAAACGGAGGCGATCGAGTCTTGTGGGGAAAAGTGCGCAAACCTCTACAGAGTGTACAAACTAATCATGATTAGCCGTGTCCCCGGTTATGGACATCTTGAGTATCTAGTACTTGAATATCATGTGAATCTCAACATGTTACTCTAATCTAATATTGTTGGGTTTGTTAATGAGTACTTTTAATTGGGATTGAGGATGCTGTCAACCATTCTCAATGTTTAACAACCACCATGATAGTTAAATAAATTTATTCCTTTGCAGTAGGGAAAATTGGCTTTATGCAAAAAACTGTAACCATAGAGCTTTTCCACCATCCATATATGCATATAGAATAGGCTTGTCATTCATTATTCTCTATGTGTTACATTGCCCGCATATTCCATGTGCTGACCCGTTTTCGGGCTGCAACTTTCATGTTGCAGACTTTTCAGACGACGAGTAAGGTGCTTTTAGGTCGTGGTTCTATACTCAGTGATGCCGTTGGAGTTGATGGACTCACTTATCTTCCAAGTCTTCCGCTGTTATCGTTATTAGATGGCCTTAAGCCATGATTATTGTAATAAGTCCTCTTTTGGACAACGATGTAATAAGTGTGTGATTGCTACTCTGTTATAAATCCTTCGAAGTACTGTGTGGTGTCAGCATTACTGATCCAGGGATGACACCTGAGCACAGAGACTTGACCATCTGAGGTCGGGTCGCTACAGAGATGGTATCAGAGCACACGTTGACTGTAGGACACGACCACTAAGTTAAAGCCATAGATCACTATTCTCTTCTCATTTTCTAACTCCTCATCTTTTCTACTATTTTAGGATGACGGACGCCAAGATCAAGTACGCTCAACCAGATGAAGGCACACCTTTTGGATTCCACTTGAAGGAAGTCGCCAAGTACCTGAACATTGGATTACCAAGCTTCACCGGGACTTTCAACGCCACTCTGCCTTAAGAGGAGCGCTGGAAGATTCAAGCTCATGTTCCGGGAAGGACATTCGCCCCAATCACCAAGCCCATAGTAGTGTTTTCAGTGCACCAACCTGGAGTCTGGGAAAAAGCATGGCAGCTCATATCACCATGGGACGCATTGGAGAAGTTTATCAAGAATACCTCAAGGACACTATCTACCAGATTTGCGGACGCCGGGATGAACAATGGGAGATAGTCAGCACTAAGAAGGATAGATCCATTGCAGCTTTCATCCAGGAGCTAAACCAGCACATTCGACGCCAGGAGAACCAGATGTGCAATGATATGATAGAGTTGAAGAATGCGAAGGGAAGGATCATCGAACTTGAAGGAGAGCTGAAGTCTACACGCAAGGACTACATGGACGAGATCGTAGCTGTAGTAAGGCACAATAGCGATCTTAAGTATGAGATTGGAGAACTCAAGAAGAAATTAGCGCTCAAGAATGAAGACAAGTACGTCGACTGTCCGAGAAACTACATCATCATCGACGACACCGATTCGGATCCAAGTGAACCCGACTTTGAAGACGAAGCTGGAGCAGACATCATGGAGTCTTCCGCCGGTTCAAATTAATAGATGACCCCCCCATATTAGTAGTATTCCCTCCATGTAAACATTATAGTACAAGCACTTTTGCGATAGTTAGACCGTTGTATGCCCTTTGTTTGAAATGAATGAAGTGATTTTGTGTGCATTTGTCTCATAAGCATTTGGGTAGTGTTTTCTCCTTAGACCTCCCTCTATTCTAAATTTCTCGTCTTTTCTAAACCCCTCAGATGCCTCCGAGACGCGACCCCGAGTTTGTTTTCCCGCCAGAGATCACTCAGTTGATTCAGCAGCAGAATACCTTGATTCAAACATTGGTACAAAACCAAGGCAACAACAACAACAACCCACCACCACCACCTGCGGATCACTTGACTCATTTCCTTAGGCTGAATCCGCCGGTGTATTCCAGTAGCACCGAGCCGATTGTAGCAGATGATTGGCTCTGCAAGATAGGAAGGGAGTTGACCACTGCAGGATGCACAGATGGTGAGAAAGTGAAGTTTGCTGCACATCGGCTTGACGGACCCGCAGTAGCATGGTGGGAGAATTTCACAGCCACTTACCCTGTAGACACTGTCACATGGGATCAGTTTCAGCAAGCTTTCTACACTTCCCATGTTTCAGCAGGAGCTATGGCCATGAAGAAGCGTGAGTTTCGCAACTTACGCCAAGGAGGAAGGCCTGTTGGCCAGTATGTGGATGATTTTAGTAAGTTAGCACATTATGCCCCAGATGACGTTGCTACAGACGCAGCTAAGCAGGAGAATTTTCTGGAAGGACTGAATGATGAGTTAAGCCTGCAGTTGATGGTAGCAAGATTCAATAACTACCAGGAGTTGGTAGACCGCACCCTCATGATTGAAGGGAAGCAGCAGCAGATTGAGAATCGCAAGAGGAAGTATGGGCAAGGGAACTATAACTCTGGAGCCCAGCAGAAGCTCCGTTATACCGCTAAACAGGGAGTTCAGTTTCAGCATACCCATGGAGGAGGTAGGTCGCACAACCATAATGGCCACAAGAATGGTAATGGGAATGGAGGAAGCAACGGCCAGAACTGGACCACCCCATCAACCCCAGCCAAGAAAGACCTGAGCCATGTCACCTGTTACAAGTGTTCCAAGACCGGACATTATGCAAATGACTGTCCCGAAGGCCAAGGAGGAAATGGAAGCTCTGGAAAGAAGCCAAACCCTTTCAACAGGGGACAGGTGAACCACATTGATGTGGAGGAGGTTGAAGCTCAGCCCGATGCAGTAATCGGTAAGTTTTTGGTTAAGTCATTTACTGCACTTGTTCTTTTCGATACTGGTGCATCGCATTCATACATATCAAGGGGATTTGTAGAAAAGTATAGTCTGCCTACTCAGATTCTTAAAACCCCTATGCTAGTAAGTTCACCAGGAGCAGACTACATGGCCAGACAAGGATGTTTTCAAGTACCATTGAGTATAGGAAGGCATGTATTCCCGACGGATTTGATCTTTCTGGAATCCCAAGGATTGGATGTGATTCTCGGTATGGATTGGCTGTCGATGTATGGAGGAAACATCGATTGCGCAAGTAAGGCGATTTTGCTCACAACGCCAGAAGGAAGAAGGATTAGGTATGTATCACGACATGGACCAAATAGGAATCAAGTAAATTCCTTATTAGGAGTTGTGAAGGAAGAGGTACCAGTGGTGAAGGATTACCCTGATGTATTTCCTGAGGAATTACCAGGAATGCCACCGGATAGAGACATTGAGTTTTTGATTGAGCTTTTGCCAGGTACAGGCCCAATATCGAAGCGACGATACAGGATGCCCGCCCAGGATTTGGCAGAAATCAAGAAGCAGATTAAGGAGCTATTGGATAAAGGGTATATACGCCCAAGTTCTTCGCCTTGGGGATCACCCGTGCTTTTAGTGGAGAAGAAGGATGGGTCGTTAAGGATGGTTGTTGATTACCGTGGATTGAATGAAGTAACAATCAAGAACAAGTACCCACTACCAATGATAAATGATCTGTTTGATCGTTTGCAAGGAGCTAAAGTGTTTTCCAAGATCGATTTGCGATCAGGGTACCATCAGTTGAAGATTCGAGAGCAGGACATACCTAAGACAACGTTCACCACAAGATATGGACTGTATGAGTATACCGTTATGTCATTTGGACTGACTAACGCACCTGCCTATTTCATGAACCTGATGAACAAAGTGTTTATGGAGTTTTTGGATAAGTTCGTCGTGGTGTTCATTGATGATATTTTGGTTTACTCGAAGAATGAAGAGGAACATAAGGAACATTTGCGATTGGTTTTGGAGAAACTAAGGGAACATCAGTTATATGCCAAGTTCAGCAAATGTGAGTTTTGGCTAAAGGAAGTTGGATTTCTTGGACATGTTATATCCGGAGAAGGGATAGCAGTTGACCCTAAAAAGGTTGAGACCGTAACCGAATGGGAAGCACCAACGATAGTTGGAGAGATCCGGAGTTTTCTTGGACTCGCAGGATACTACCGGAGATTCATTGAGAATTTCTCAAGGATTGCAAAGCCTATGACGGAGTTGCTGAAAAAGGATACCAAGTTCATATGGACTGAGGATTGTGAGGCAAGTTTTCAGGAGTTGAAGAAAAGATTGGTTACCTCACCAGTGTTAATTTTGCCAGATCAGACTAAGGATTATGAGGTGTATTGTGACGCTTCACGTCGAGGACTTGGAGCAGTGCTTATGCAGGAAGGAAGAGTTGTTTCGTATGCTTCACGACAACTGAAACCTCATGAATTAAATTATGCCACACATGATTTGGAGTTAGCAGCCGTAGTGCATGCCTTGAAGACATGGATACATTTCCTCATTGGAAATCATTGTGAGGTGTACACGGATCACAAGAGTTTGAAGTACATTTTCACGCAGAAAGAGTTAAACCTTAGACAAAGGAGATGGTTGGGACTCATCAAGGATTATGATATGAGATTGCATTATCACCCCGGAAAGGCTAATGTAGTAGCTGACGCATTGAGCCGCAAGATCCATGTGAATACGCTGATGACGGGAGAGATACCAAAGGAGTTAGCAGAAGATCTTCGTGAGCTATGTTTGGAAATAGTTCCGAGAGGCTATGTAGCAGCATTGGAGATTCAGTCTACCTTGATGGATAAAATCAGGGAAGCTCAGAAAAATGACAAGGAGATCGCGGATATAAAGGAGAAAATGAGCGAAGGAAAAGCAAAGGGATTTCGTGAGGATGAGCACGATACCCTATGGTTTGAGGACCGTGTTTATGTGCCAAATGACCCGGAGATCAGGAAGTTGATTCTGCAAGAGGCACATGATTCACCCTATTCGATTCACACAGGAAATACCAAGATGTATTTGGATTTGAAGGAAACATTCTGGTGGACCGGAATGAAGAAGGATATTGCGAAGTATGTAGAAGTTTGTGATGTATGTCAGAGAGTGAAGGCAGAACATCAGAAGCCAGCAGGATTGTTGCAACCATTGTCGATACCCGAATGGAAGTGGGATAAACTAGGCATGGATTTCATCACGGGTTTGCCAAAGACTCGTTAGGCTATGACTCGATTTGGGTTATAGTCGACCGCTTGACGAAGGTAGCTCATTTCATCCCCGTCAAGACTACCTATAGTAGTGCTAAGTTGGCAAAGATATACATGACTAGAATTGTGTGTTTGCACGGAGTTCCGAGGAGTATTGTATCAGATAGAGGAACCCAATTTACCTCAATGTTTTGGAATCAGTTGCATGAAACATTGGGAACCAGGCTGGAATTCAGTACAGCTTTTCACCCACAGACAGATGGACAGACTGAGAGAGTCAATCAGATTTTGGAGGATATGCTAAGAGCTTGTGCACTAGATTATGGATCTAGTTGGGATGATAACTTGCCGTATGCAGAGTTTTCTTATAACAACAGTTACCAAACCAGCTTGAAGATGGCACCTTTCGAAGCTTTATACAGAAGGAGGTGCAGGACGCCGTTGTCATGGGACGAAGTTGGAGACCGTCAGTTGTTTGGACCAGATTTGATTAAGGAGTCTGAACAGAAAGTTAAGTTGATTCGTGATAGGCTCAAGGTAGCTCAGTCTAGACAGAAGAGCTATGCGGATTCAAAACGCAAGGTGATAGAATATGAAGTTGGAGACAGAGTTTATCTTAGAGTATCCCCACTTCGAGGAGTGAAACGCTTTGGAGTTAAAGGAAAATTAGCACCACGTTTCGTTGGACCGTATAAGATCTTGCAGCGCATGGGAGAAGTCGCTTATAAGTTGGAATTACCTGAGGGACTGTCAGGAGTTCATAACGTATTCCATATTTCTCAGCTGAAGAAATGTCACGCCGAGATGGTAGAGGTACCGCTAAGAGATACAGTGCCACTGGAAGCAATTCAGTTGAAGGATGATTTAACATATGAGGAAAAGCCCATCAAGATTCTCGAACACGCCAGCAGGGTTACTCGCAGCAAGGTTATCAAGTTTTGCAAGGTTCAGTGGAGCCACCACACTGAGGATGAAGCCACCTGGGAGAGAGAAGAAGATTTGCTCAAGGACCACCCTCACCTATTTTCTAGCCAACCCGAATCTCGAGGGCGAGATTCATCTTAAGGGGGGTAGGTTTGTAACATCCCAAATTTTCAATTTGGAATGTTATACATTAGATCATCATGCATTACATATTTTCTTGCATTTGTCGATCCTAGAAATTTCATGCAACTCAAGGACCCATGGAGAGAGTTGGAGATTTCGAAATTTTCATAGTTGAGTTCTCTCGAATTATGAAAAGAGGATCATTTGAATTTATTTATTTCATCTTCAAATAATTTTTCCAATATAAAAAATATGAGAGGGAATAATATGACTTTCCCAAAATTTAGGAAAAATGAAGATTAAATAAATAAATCAAATTTTGGATTTTTCTCGGAGTTTAATTGCCGTAGGAAAAAATGCGTGTTTTCAAAAATTGCATGTTAGGCCCCGAGTAAAAGTTCATTTTGTTCGACTCATTTTTAGGAGTCGGGGAAAATTTACTTTGTAATTTTTGGAGTTCATTTAGATTCTATTTTATTCGTCTTTTTGCGCGCGATATTTATATAAAAAAAAATTACACAGCGCCCGACTGGGCCAAGGGCCCAGCCGAGCCGGCCCAAGTCGCCCCTCCCGCGCGTGCGCGCCTGCGCGCAACACCGCCGCCGCCAGCCGAGTCCGGCTCGGACTCAGCGCTGCCGCCGCCACCTTTGCTTTCCCCCTCCCCCAAGCAGCACCCCCCCTCTCCTCCCAAGCCGCCGCCCCAAGCAGCAGCAGCAGCAGCCGCGCGCCACCGCAGCCGCCGCCGCTGCCCGCAGCTCGCGCCGCCGCCGCTAGCGCCGCCGCCTGCCGCCTCCGCCGCCGGGTTGCCGTCGCCCCGCCGCCTAGCCGCCGCCCTGCCGGAGCCCCGCCTCGTCGTGGTAGCCGCGCCGCGCCACCCTCCCCTCGGTTCGGTTTTTTTATAAAAACCGTTCCGTTTTTCTTTTTCGTCATTTCGGTTTTTTTCCGAAACCCTAGATCGGTTTTATTTCCGGTTTTGTTGTTTAGCGAGCGTTCACCGGACCGTTCGTCTTAACGAACGTGATCACCGGTTATTTCCGATTAACGAACATCCATTCGTTTAACCGTTCGTCGTTTTCTTTTTAGTTGGATTTATTCCGCTATTTTCTGATCGCGATTTCAGATCCGATCTTCTTTCTAGTTTATCTTCTCGCTCGTTTATCGGAATCAGGTGATTCAAGCGCCTGGAGTTTCATTTTGAAACCGCCGTTCCGACTAATCAACTTGAACTAAGTTTTGCTACTGTAAAATTTGACCTAGTTTCAATTTGCTAGAACCGAGCTGTTTTCTTCGCCGTTTGACTTTCGTTGCTTTATTTGATTTGATTTTTTTGCAACCAGGGTTCTTAAGTTGAACTTTCTGGTTAGATCTTTTATTCGTGATTTACCTGTGCATTGGATGAGTACTTATTGTATGCTTGTTGTTTGTCTGTGTTAGATCACCCGGAGTGCGCCGCTTGTTACTTCGAATCTCTAGGTTTTGCGGATCATCAGCAAGGCAAGTAACACTTGGTCATACCCTTTTCTACTACCCAGTTTTTATGCATTAGATCAATCCTCAAACATTGCATTATTAGGATCTAATTAAATTGTGGGATGGGAAGTAGATGAGGTAGTACCTATTACCTGTTTTACTTATGAAACCTTTGGGAGTTACTTCTACGTTTGCTTATTATGCCATGCTATGCTAGTAGACGTGGATTGGGTGAGTGAATATCCATGACAGATGTGAGATTGTTAATTAATGGTTTATCTAAGGTGGCAACTTAAATACACATCTGGGTGGATTGAGGCACCTGGGGTATCCAGTGATTGCCTGTTTTTTTGGAAATCCCGGGGTTACCGTGTGATTTTCCTATGGACCGCCACCCAGGCTCAAAGGGATCATAAGATAATTCATGCTAGTAACTTCTGTGTGCAGCCACAAGCCATTATGGGCTCTAGCATAGTTGACTAAGTCGTGCGAACTCTTATAGTGGTAGACTAGCAGGTGTAGGGGATGTAGGTGTACCGGTCTACCCATCGTAAGGTGCTAGCGCTTCTGAAAGACTATGTCTCGGTCATCCGTTTCTCAAACACCATGCAGTGCGAGAAACCAAACGGAGGCGATCGAGTCTTGTGGGGAAAAGTGCGCAAACCTCTGCAGAGTGTACAAACTAATCATGATTAGCCGTGTCCCCGGTTATGGACATCTTGAGTATCTAGTACTTGAATATCATGTGAATCTCAACATGTTACTCTAATCTAATATTGTTGGGTTTGTTAATGAGTACTTTTAATTGGGATTGAGGATGCTGTCAACCATTCTCAATGTTTAACAACCACCATGATAGTTAAATAAATTTATTCCTTTGCAGTAGGGAAAAATTGGCTTTATGCAAAAAACTGTAACCATAGAGCTTTTCCACCAGCCATATATGCATATAGAATAGGCTTGTCATTCATTATTCTCTATGTGTTACATTGCCCGCATATTCCATGTGCTGACCCGTTTTCGGGCTGCAACTTTCATGTTGCAGACTTTTCAGACGATGAGTAAGGTGCTTTTAGGTTGTGGTTCTATACTCAGTGATGCCGTTGGAGTTGATGGACTCACTTATCTTCCAAGTCTTCCGTTGTTATCGTTATTAGATGGCCTTAAGCCATGATTATTGTAATAAGTCCTCTTTTGGACAACGATGTAATAAGTGTGTGATTGCTACTCTGTTATAAATCCTTCGAAGTACTGTGTGGTGTCAGCATTACTGATCCAGGGATGACACCTGATCACAGAGACTTGACCATCTGAGGTCGGGTCGCTACAGTGTAAATCGGGATGCAATGTTCCGTCTCCTGCAAAAGGATTAGCTAGCAGTTTTTCTATCATACCCGAAGGAATTTCAAAGTGAATATTTTCATAAAGTTCAGTAGGTTGAGGAGCATCTCTTTGCTCTTCTGGTTGGGGTGAAGATACCCCAAACAAGCCCCTTAAGGGATTAGTTTCCATAGTGACAAGTAACAGAAAATTTCAGCACACTATATAAATGTTTCCTTACCAAGTTCCACTCACCAAAAGCGCTACACTCCCCGGCAACGGCGCCAGAAAAGAGTCTTGATGACCCACAAGTATAGGGGATCTATCGTAGTCCTTTCGATAAGTAAGAGTGTCAAACCCAACGAGGAGCAGAAGGAAATGATAAGCGGTTTTCAGTAAGGTTTTCTCTGTAAGCACTGAAATAGTAGGTGATAGATAGTTTTGTGATAAGATAAATGGTAACGAGCAAAAAGTAAATAAAGTAAATAAAGTGCAGCAAGGTGGCCCAATCCTTTATGTAGCAAAGGATAAGCCTGGACAAATTCTAATAATGAAGAAGGAGCTCCCGAGGACACATTGGGAATTATCGTCAAGCTAGTTTTCATCACGTTCATAAGATTCGCGTTCGGTACTTTGATAATTTGATATGTGGGTGGACCGGTACTTGGGTACTGCCCTAACTTGGACAAGCATCCCACTTATGATTAACCCCTATTGCAAGCATCCGCAACTACAAAAGAAGGTATCAAGGTAAACATAACCACAACATTAAGCATATGGATCCATATCAACCCCTAACGAAGCAACGCATAAACTAGGGTTTAAGCTTCTGTCACTCTAGCAACCCATCATCTACTTATTACTTCCCCATGCCTTCCTCTAGGCCCAAATAATGGTGAAGTGTCATGTAGTCGACGTCAACATAACACCACTAGAGGAAAAGACAACATACATCTCATCAAAATATCGAATGAATACCAAATTCACATGACTACTAGTAGCAAGACTTCACCCATGTCCTCAGGAATAAACGTAACTACTCACAAGGCATATTCATGTTCATAATCATAGGAGTAATAATATGCATAAAGGATCTGAACATATGATCTTCCACCAAGTAAACCAATTAGCATCAACTACAATGAGTAATCAACACTACTAGCAACCCACAGGTACCAATTTGTGGTTTTGATACAAGATTGGATACAAGAGATGAACTAGGGTTTTGAGAGGAGATGGTGCTGGTGAAGATGTTGATGGAGATTGACCCCCTCTCGATGAGAGGATCGTTGGTGATGACGTTGGTGATGATTTCCCCCTCCCCGAGGGAAGTGTCCCCGGCAGAACAGCTCCGCCAGAGCCCTAGATTGATTCCGCCAAGGTTCTGCCTCATGGCGACGGAGTTTCGTCCCGTAAGCTTGCCCTGATTTTTTTCAGGGTAAAAGTAATGATATAGCAGAAGATGGACGCCGGAGGCCCACCAGGGGGCCCAAGAGATAGGAGGCCGCGCCCTACAGGGGGGCGGGGCGCCCCCTGTCTCCTAGACAGGGTGTGGGCCCCCTGGCCTATTTCTTTTGCTCGTAAATTCTTATTAAATCCAAAAAGTCGTTTCGTGGAGTTTCAAGACTTTTGGAGTTCTGCAAAATTGGTTTCCAATGTTGCTCCTTTTCCAGCCAGAATTCCAGCTGCTGGCATTCCCCCTCTTCATGGTAAACCTTGTAAAATAAGGGAGAATAGCCATAAGTATTGAGATATAATGTGTAATAACAACCCATAATGCAATAAATATTGATATAAAAAGCATGATGCAAAATGGACATATCATACTCCAATGAGTGTATGGCTCCCTACAAAAGGAGAGATGATTCACCTAAAAGAAGAAGTAGAAGACAAGAATCACCACCAAGAGAGAGAAGGAGTAGAGATGATCGTTATGAATGAAGAACCTCCCGGAGAAGCAAGGATTTGGAAAGGAAGGACAAATCATCAGAGAGCTACACAAAGCGAAGACATCAAGCTCATGTTGGTGAATGGGTATCCGGCTCCGACTCCGACCATCATTCCGAGAGAAGTTATCACTCCGACTCTGAATGTACACAAGATGAAGGTTTTGCCGATCTAGCACTTGTATCAACCAACTCCTACGACATATTTGACTCACCAAATGAAGGAATTGGAAGATGCTTCATGGCTAAAGGCCCAAAGGTATCACACCCCGAGTATGTTGATTTCAATAGTGATGAAGGGACTTGTTAGGTGATGATGATTTACTTGTTGACAACTCTAGTGATGAACACTATGATGAAACGTCAATTAATCATGATAATCGAGATAAAACGAATGATAATGATAAGGAGAAGATTGAGCGTCTAACTAAAGAACTAAACACTCTTAAGTTAGCTCATGAAACTACCTTGGAAGATCATCAAGAACTTTTAAGGACTCATGAGAAGTTACGCTCTGAAAAGCTCAACCTTGAGAAAGAGCATGAGTTTTTAAAGGCAATCAATGATGATCTTCGCAAGAAAAGTTCTTACATTGCCAAGCATTTACTCTTATCTACTTACATGCCTCAAGTAAAATCTAGCAACAAGAGTAAGAAAGATTCTTCTTCTAGTAGTAACAATAATCATGCTAAATCCAATGTTGTTGCTTCTAGTAGTTCTCTTGATTCCACTAATGATTCTCTTAGCCAAGTTACACTTGAGCAAGAAAATAGCTTATTGAAGGGAATCATAGAGAAAGGTGTTTACAAGAGCCTTGCCAGAAGTAAGCAATTTGAGGAAATTGTACACAAGCAAGGAAGGCACTGGAAGAATCAAGGTGTTGGTTTTGAACGAAAGTTCAATGCCAATGGAGTTGAGTGGGAAGAAGATCAATACCCCAAGACAAAGTTTGTTCCTCAACAAGAGAAGTATGATCCTACTTCTTTCCAAGGGACACAAGCTCAAGATGATCTTCCACCACAATACCACAAGCAAAAAGGCAAGGACAAGTGAGGGAGTCCTGGACTAGGGGGTGTCCGGATAGCCGGACTATCATCGTCAGCCGGACTCCAAGACTATGAAGATACAAGATTGAAGACTTCGTCCCGTGTCCGGATGGGACTTTCCTTGGCATGGAAGGCAAGCTTGGCGATACGGATATGTAGATCTCCTACCATTGTGACCGACTCTGCGTAACCCTAGCCCTCTCCGGTGTCTATATAAACTGGAGGGTTTTAGTCCGTAGGACAACACAACCATTACAACAATCATACCATAGGCTAGCTTCTAGGGTTTAGCCTCCTTGACCTCGTGGTAGATCCACTCTTGTACTACCCATATCATCAATATCAATCAAGCAGGAGTAGGGTTTTACCTCCATCGAGAGGGCCCGAACCTGGGTAAAAACATCGTGTCCCTTGTCTCCTGTTACCATCCGCCTAGACGCACAGTTTGGGACCCCCTACCCGAGATCCGCCGGTTTTGACACCGACATTGGTGCTTTCATTGAGAGTTCCTCTGTGTCGTCACCGATAGGCTTGATGGATTCTTCAAACAACAACGTAGTCCAGGGTGAGACTTTTCTCCCCGGACAGATCTTTGTGTTCGGCGGCTTTGCACTGCGGGCCAATTCACTTGGCCATCTGGAGCAGATCGAAAGCTACGCCCCTGGCCATCAGGTCAGATTTGGAAGCCTAAACTTCACGGCGGACATCCGCGGAGACTTGATCTTCGACGGATTCGAGCCACAGCCGAGCGTGCCGCACTGTCACGATGGGCATGATTTAGCTCTGCCGCCGTACAGTGCCCTGGAGGCCGCACACGAGTCTGCTCCGACCTATAGTTCAGAGCCGACCGTGCAGATCGAGGTCAGGTGGCTGGACACCGCCTCGGGAACTGCAACTTCTACGGCGATGGAGCCGAATACCGACCTTGTCCCTTATAAAGCACGTGACTCCGAGGTGCCAGACTCCTTGCCGGACTCCGAGCCTCCTGCGCCCCTGCCAATCGAATCCGATTGGGCGCCGATCATGGAGTTCACCGCCGCGGACATCTTTCAGCACTCACCCTTTGGCGACATCCTAAATTCGCTAAAGCATCTCTCACTATCAGGAGAGCCCTGGCCGGATTGCGGTCAGGACGGTTGGGATGCGGACGACGAAGAAATTCAAAGCCCACCCACCACCCACTTTGTAGCCACTGTCGATGACCTAACCGACATGCTAGACTACGACTCCGAAGACATCGAAGGTATGGACGACGATGCCGGAGACGATCAAGAACCAGCGCCTACGGGGCACTGGAAGACCACCTCGTCATACGACATATACATGGTGGACACCCCAAAGGATGGGGACGGCGAGGAAGCAGCGGAGGCAGATTCTGCTAAGAAACAGCCCAAGAGCTGACGTCAGCGGCGCCGCTCTAAATCCCGCCACAGTAAGAATGGAGATTCCGGCACCGGAGATAATAACACCCCAGAGAGTGCCGAAGACAACCCCCTCCAGCAAGATTCAGCGCAGGAGGATGCAGAAGCCAGCCCTCACGAGAGAGCGGCAGACGAAGAGGTCGAGGATGATAATTACATACCTCCCTCTGGAGACGAGGCAAGCCTCGACGACGATGAATTCGTCGTACCTGAGGATCCCGTCGAACAAGAGCGTTTTAAAGCAGGCTAATGGCCACGGCGAATAGCCTAAAGAAAAAGTAGCAACAGCTCATGCTGATCAAGACCTGCTGGCCGACAGATGGACCGAGGTCCTCGCGGCCGAAGAGTATGAACTCGAACGCCCCTCCAAAAGCTACCCAAAACGCAAGTTGCTCCCCCGATTAGAGGAGGAGGCATATAAACCTTCTTCACCAGCGCACAATACGGCAGACCGACCACCTCGTGGCCGCGACAGAGAGGCATCTAGGCCCTCCACCAAGACCGTACCCCGGCACCGCTTGAAAAGTACGAAGCCACGGGGGAATGCACCGGACTTGCGGGATATATTGGAGGATAAGGCAAGACAATCCAGATCTATCTATGGATCACGTGGGCACCCCACGACCCACAACGAATACCGTCGCGCCGGATACAGCAACTCCGGCCGGGCCGAACACAGCAGACAACGCTCTCTTGAGCTACGTCGTGATATTGCTCAATATAGAGGCGCCGCACACCCACTATGCTTCACAGACGAAGTAATGGATCATCAAATCCCTGAAGGGTTTAAACCCGTGAGCATTGAATCCTACGATGGCACAACAGATCCCGAGCATTGAATCGGCCAGACAGTTCTGGATACGGTTCTTAACAAAGAAAAATCAAATCGTCGACTGTCCGGATGCAGAGGCCCTTGCAGCCTTCAAACACAACATCCGCGACGAGTGGCTAGCCCGGCACCTAGGACAGGAAAAGCCGAAATCCATGGCAGCCCTCACATCACTCATGACCCGCTTCTGTGCGGGAGAGGACAGCTGGCTAGCCCGCAGCAACAACCTCAGCAAAAATGCTGGCAGTCCGGATACTAAGGACCACAATGGCAGGTCGCGTTGAAACAAAAACAAACACCGCATTAACGGCGATAACAATGAGGATACGGCAATCAACGCCGAATTTAGAGGCTCTAAACCCGGTCAGCAGAAGAAGCCATTTAAAAGAACCACTCCGGGTCCGCCCAATTTGGACTGAATACTCGACCGCTCTTGCCAGATACATGGCACCCCCGAAAAGCCAGCCAACCACACCAACAAGGATTGTTGGGTATTCAAGCAGGCAGGCAAGTTAATTGCCGAAAACAACGACAAGGGGCTGCATAGCGATGACGAGGAAGAGACCCGGCCGCCGAACAGTAGAGGACAGAAGGGTTTCCCCGCACAAGTGCGGACGGTAAACATGATATACGCAACCCACATACCCAAGAGGGAGCGGAAGCGTGCACTTAGGGACGTATATGCGATGGAGCCAGTCGCCCCGAAGTTCAATCCATGGTCCTCTTGCCCGATCACTTTTGATCGAAGGGACCACCACACCAGTATCCACCATGGCGGATTTGCCGCATTGGTTTTAGACCCAATCGTCGATGGATTTCACCTCACTAGAGTCCTGATGGACGGCGGCAGTAGCCTGAACCTGCTTTATCAGGATACAGTGCGCAAGATGGGTGTCGGTGTCAAAACCGGCGGATCTCGGGTAGGGGGTCCCGAACTGTGCGTCTAGGCGGATGGTAACAGGAGACGAGGGACACGATGTTTTACCCAGGTTCGGGCCCTCTCGATGGAGGTAAAACCCTATGTCCTGCTTGATTAATATTGATGATATGGGTAGTACAAGAGTGGATCTACCACGAGATCAAGGAGGCTAAACCCTAAAGCTAGCCTATGGTATGATTGTTGTAATGTATGTTATGTCCTACGGACTAAAGCCCTCCGGTTTATATAGACACGGGGGGAGGCTAGGGTTACACAGAGTCGGTTACAATGGTAGGAGATCTACATATCCGTATCGCCAAGCTTGCCTTCCATGCCAAGGAAAGTCCCATCCGGACACGGGACGGAGTCTTCAATCTTGTATCTTCGTAGTCTTGGAGTCCGGCGGACGATGATAGTCCGGCTGTCTGGACACCCCCTAGTCCAGGACTCCCTCAGTAGCCCCTGAACCAGGCTTCAATGACGATAAGTCCGGCGCGCATAATGTTCGGCATTGCAAGGCGGGTTCCTTCCTTGAATAATCCAGAGAAGATCATGAACGCCAGGATAGTGTCCGGCTCTGCAAAATAAATTCCACATTCCACCGCAGAGAGAATAAAATATACACCAGTCCAATCTGCTAACGTATTATGCGGCGTGACATCACACCGCTACCAAGCTTTTGTTTGAATCGTTTTTTACTATACCACCTCAGCATGTTTAGCGAAGCGGTTTCCTTGGCACGTCTTGTCGAAGCAGAGATCGTGTTCCCCTTATTCCGGGATTCTCATCAATACGTGCGTGGGTAACCCAACCGTGCCCGTCGCCATGCCTCCTCCATCGGAGGTGAATCCCGAACGGTCACGGAGACGACCCTTGGTATTTTCCCCCTTTATAAGAGGACCAAGGACCGTTCCTTTTCTTCAATCTCGCATCGAATCTCCTCCTCGCTCCTAGTTCCAGCACCCAGAGCCCCAGATTCGAGCGCTTCGGATTCTCAATCATGTCCAGCTCCGACCTCCAGGGCCGGTGGATGCCCTCCTCCGTCATGGAGGAGGACATAGTGAAGCTACGTGAGGCCAAGTACCTGGCCTACGAGATTTTGAACAGGTTGCCTGCCCCAGGGCAGGCCGTGCCCGCCCCCGAGCCCGGCGAATACGTTGTCTTCGTATCCCACCTCCGTCGGGGTTTAGGCTTCCTGACGGACCCCTTCGTGAGAGGGCTCATGTTCTACTACGGGCTGGATTTTCACGATTTGGCTCCGGAGTCCATCCTCCATATCTCCGCATTCATTATCGTCTGCGAAGCCCTCCGCCGCGTCACTCCCCACTTTGGCCTGTGGCTGAAGACCTTCAATGTAGAGCCAAAGATGATCGGGGGGCGTCAAGCGGAGTGCGGCGGGGCGGCCATAAGCAAAAAGGCCGATGCCCCGTGGCCCGAGGGTTCCTTCCAAGAGGAACTCAGACTGTGGCAGCAGGAGTGGTTCTATATCACCGCTCCGAAGGGCAGCAAGCAAAAGCCGCCACCTTCATTCCGCCCGGGACCTCCACGTCAACTGATGTCGTGGGTCAACCAAGGGCTCAATTGGGGGCCGTCCGAAGATGTGCCCTCACTGCAGGGCCGGATTCGAGACCTCCAAGCGAGGGAGGTCAATCTGGTCGTGGTGATGCAGGTTATGCTAATCAGGCATCTTTTGCCCTGCAAACGCCGTCCTCTCCGTCTATGGGAGTTCAACCCGGAGGGACCTCGGATTCTCCAACACTTCATGGGTGCGACACCCGTGGAGATGTGCAAGTTGTTCTTCGGACCGCAGGTGGCGTGTCCAGAATTAGCCGAGGACACAGGCCTAAGCCGCAATCGCCCGGATACTCAAGTAAATAGCTCAGAGTCCGGACATTCTATTTATCTGCCTTTCTAGAGGTCACCCCCAGACCCATTACTCTTCACAGGAGTGGGTGTTGCGATCAAGGCTGATAAGGTGTCCGGCCCCCCTCCCAGAGACCGCACTGGAGCCCGTGCTGGTCAGAATGTTGGAGGTCGCGCCCACAGAAGGGAGCGATGGGGAGAATAGAGGAGCTAATATTTCGCCCAAAGGGGCGTCTGAAGAGGGGGGAATCAAGAACCCCTCCTTCCAGGGGGAGAAGAGGACCGCCTCCAAAGCCCCTAAACGGGGGAAGAGATCTTCCCCGAGGGGTCGGCGTCCGGGGAGAATCCGGACGCACAATCATCGCCAAAGAATCAGCCCTCCAGCGAGCCGTGAGTATGAAAAGGGAATTTCATCAGTAAGAAAATACCTCCATTTGTGCTTCTGTGGGTAACCGAAATTTTTATCTTGTAGTTCGGATTTGCAGCCTTCGCAGATGAGTTCGTCTTTGGGGGACCTTCTTCCGGAGATGATGGAGAGCGAAACGCCCCCGTCTGCTGCGCCATCAGATAAGGCAGACGAGCCTGAAGTATCGTCACGGAGGGTATCCCCGAGTCCGGAGGGGCCGGAGAGTTCGGCGCCCGCTAGTATCCGGCCGGGAGAACTGAAGAATCTGCTTGAGAGGGCGTCCATCTCAGAAGATCATCGTGCGTTGATGCACATGGTGATTGGAAGGATTTCGTCCGCCGAGAGCGGATTGCGTAACGCCGCTATGAGTTTGCTGGCGGGATTTGAGGTACGCGAAAATGACGCACCTTCTATTTTTGACAGTTTTGCACATAAAAGTGTGCCCTGTATAGATAGTAGCCCCTGAGACTCGGTAGGTTGTCGAAGACGACATCGTGCCGAGGATCGAAATCGCAAGTAATGAATGTCGCCGTTCCTATGCAGGTGGCGGATAGTCCGAGGGCTAGCCGGACTAGTGGGGTTGCCGAGTTAATGCGGCAACTTGACGCGGCGGATGCGGACATCGCACTTGTCAACCGGTGACTTGACGAGTCGCAAGGTAAATGAGTTCTCCACGGTCGCTTTATTAATGGGGTCAAAGCCCTCCTCTGATAAATTATATGCTGTTATACAGACGGTGCTGCTGCTGTGGAGAGCCTTCGGGCCGAACTTGCTCAAGCTAAGGAGCAAGCCCGAAGGAGTGACGCGGCTGCCGCGAGGGCGGCCGAGGAGTTGAAAGCCGAAAGGGCTGCTCACTGCCTAAGCTGGGAAGAGGTGGCCGATTTGGCCATGAAAGTAAAAGATGCTGCCGACCGCAATGAGGCTCTTGAAAAGGAGCGCCTATCGGAGCGGGAAGACCTGAAGAAGGCCACCGCCAAGGCCAAGGATGCCCGCTCTGCAATGCGGGCCATGAGGGAGGAGCTGCGCCAGGCCGGAGATATCGTGGCTGGCAAGCCTTATCTGCTGCGTCGCCGGTTTATGGATCAAAAGTATGCTCAATTTGATCGGCTGTGGAGTCCGGAGGATCCATATATGGACTTAGCGCCAAGTGCGGCTAATGCCGTTGAGCACTTCCGGAGCCAGAAGGATCACAAGACGGAAGAGCTTTTTTGGTCTCAATTCCATAGTCCGGATCGCTCACTTCCGTTGACCGACCGGTTGGCCGAATGGGCCGAGCTAAATAGATTTTCCGGACTTGCCATGACTGACATCGTGGCTCATGTCTGGCCAGAGAGGCCCAAGGCGACGAGCTACTTCGGCTTACTGCAGCAATTCCTTGGAGCGGTGCCGCATATCAAGGAGATGAAGCGGTCGGCCTGCATCGAAGGCGCGCGGATGGCACTTGCCCGCGTAAAGGCGCATTGGACAGAGATGGATGCCACCGCTGTTGCCGCCCAGGGTTCGGATGAAAGCCGGCTCCCCGCCGAGCACTATTTCGGGGAAGTTATGCGTGGTGCTCGTGTAATAGAGTCGCAGTGCTCAAAAAATGTCACGTTCAAATGAACGTTTTAGCTTGTAAAACAATGATTATGCAATAACTGCTTTTTATACTTGTGCGTCCCAAGTGGTAAAACTGCTCCTGAGCGGCCGTTTTCGTATACATTTGTATAACCTGAAAGATTGCAGTCTTCGGCTTCAGCCCCCACGCACAAGGTGCGGGGGTGTTCGCAAAAATAGCGCGTGTTCACACTTAATCCGACGTCTCGGTCCTGTTTAGGAGGTGGTAGCGTAGCAAACGAGGCAATCCGGACTATAATGCTTTATCACTTTCACTTAGCCAGTGGAGTTCGAGGGTGGGGCTACGATATAGCCCCTGGGGGCACCGCACTTCTCCGATTGCGGGGCGCGTGTGTGCCTGACCGGGAAATGGTCCTTCGTCAAAGCGGGGAATTCTAAACATTCCGGTAGTCGATCGAGTGGTTGACCAGTCTCTCGCTATATCATGACAGTCAGTTTTCGGCTTTCTCTACTGAGGTGCTCGCCCAGCCGAACTGGGGCACAATCGCAGTAGTTCTCCTGGTGCCGCGTTAGCCGATGATACGGAACGTAAGGCAGCAAAACACAGGAGCCGGGCAAACCCAACATTTCACCAAAGACATGATTCGGAACTGATGCATATAATGCCTAACTTGAGACGCCGAACACTCCCTAAGGTGTTCGGTCTTTATGATAATGGGCAGAATAATGCCCTAAGCCCCTAGTGTCCAGGTACGGGCATGGTCTTCTGACGCGGCCGATGCCAAAACGTCAGGCTCTGCTGTGGTTATAGGAAGAAACCAAGGGAGAATAACAACAAGAGACAGTAAAAAAGGTTTACGCAGGGTCTTAATCTGAAAAGAATCCTCGCAACGGGTCCCTACTGCACGTCTGCGCCTGTGTCTCCGTTGTGCCGTTATCCTGGATGGGTATGCACGTTGTTCATCTGTAAAAAGAGAGGAACGCTTAGTTTGGAAACAATTCGTGCGAAAAAAAGGAGAAGAAGAAACATAAATAAGTAAAGCGGGATTCATATGAACTCGCGATTCTTTGTGCGCGCAACCCCTTATCAAGGGTTGTGCGGCTAGGGAGCCCCTAGCCAACCAATGCCGGACTCGTCTATCCGTGTCCGGGGTCTTCAAATGACCCTTGCACTGAAATGATGCCTCGAGGACCAGGCATCTTGAGTGTAAGAGACGCGTAATGCGGTATGGCGTTGAAACGGACAAAAGCCTTTCGTCCCAAGAGTGCTTGATATCCACTTTTAAATGGGACGATATGAAAAATTAGTTTTTCGCGCCGAAAATTGTTCGGTGATCCGAACATGACTTCTAGTAATAGGGAGCCTGTGCACTTGGCATAAGGGCCTGGCGTCACTCCTTTGAAGGAAGTGCGGCTGTGTCGAATTTTGGTAGGGTCTATCCCCATCTTGCGGATTGTGTTTAAATACAGCAGGTTTAAGTCGCTGCCTCCGTCCATTAGGACTTTAGTAAATTGTAATCCGTCGATTATGGGATTCAATATCAGGGCAGTCCGTCCCGCGTTTCGAACGCTTCTGGAATAGTCCAGGTGGTCGAAAGAGATTGGTTTTGATATCCAATCTCTATGGTCTGCTGGGCTGGACCGTGCGAGGCTCTTTTTAGGAAGTGCCGCACTATTTTTCCGTATTATCACATGAAGTGAGTTTACTGCTTTGACCTCTTGTGGGAAAGTCTTTTGTTTTCCGGTGCTCTGCTGGTGGGGTTTATCGTCTTCGCTTGACGCGTCGAGCCCCTTGTGTTCGGCGTTTAGTCGGCCGGACTGTTTGAAAACCCAACAATCCCTGTGGGTGTGGTTTGCAGGCCTTCCGGGGGTACTGTGGATTTGACATATCCGACCCAAAATCTTGTTTAAGTTGGACAACTCATCGCTGTCATCCTTAAGAGGCGGTGCTTTGTTGTTTGGCCGCGAGCTTTTGAATCCGGCGTTGACTGCTGTGCTCTTTGGGCTTTTCTCTTTATTCCGACGCTGCTCTTTTCTGCGCCGTGATTTTCCGTTTCCATCTCTTATCTTGGATGTACATGGGTCGCTGGTGCTGCATCTTGCTAGCCAGCTATCCTCTCCCGCACAGAAGCGGGTCATGAGGCTTGTTAGTGCGGACATTGTCCTCGGTTTCTCTTGGCCGAGGTGCCTGGCAAGCCATTCGTCTCGGACATTGTGTTTAAAAGCTACTAAGGCTTCGGCGTCCGGACAGTCGACTATTTGGTTCTTTTTGGTGAGAAACCTGTTCCAGAATTTCCGCACTGACTCTCCGGGCTGTTGAGTTATATGACTTAGGTCATCTGCGTCCGGAGGGCGGACATAAGTCCCTTGAAAATTTGCTCTAAACGCGTCCTTGAGCTCTTCCCAACTTCCAATAGTGTTTTCTAGGAGGCTTTTAAGCCAATGACGGGCTGGCCCTTTGAGCTTGAGGGGTAGGTATTTTATGGCGTGGAGATCATCTCCTCTGGCCATGTGTATATGTAGTATATAATCTTCTATCCAGACTCCAGGGTCTGTTGTTCCATCGTAGGCCTCTATGTTTATGGGTTTAAATCCTGCTGGGAATTCATGGTCCAGCACCTCATTGGTGAAACATAGTGGGTGTGCGGCGCCCCTGTATTTGGGTGTGCCACTATCTTCGGACACTTGACGTGTTGCCTTGCTTCCTGGGGCCTTCTTCTTTGGCCCGTAGATGGACCTGGCTGGGCCATCTGTCCTTCTAAGTTCGTTGGTTGGTTTATGTGTGGCACCGCTTTCAGAATTTGGCCTGTCATCCGGCCGTCTACCCAACCAGGCAGCCTCTTTATTTTTTGACTGTGGGGGCTCTATGGCCTCGTCGTCGAATTCTGGTAGCAGCTTGCGCTTCGGGTAGCTCTTTGATTGGTGGCCATTGCCGTATTTATCCACGGTTTTGAGTACTTTGCTCCACCTCATTCTAAGTGTGTCTTCCGATGTTTTGAGCTTCCGTTTTTCTTTCTTCAAGCTTCTTGCAGTGTTGACGAGTCTTTTCCGAAGGTTTTTACCTTCCGGCGGCATGTTCGGCGTGCGATCGTCCGAACCGTCATTTTCGCTGGGCCTGGACTGATTATCTGACTCGTCCTATTCGGACGGTTGCTTATCTACATGCTCGTCGTCCACTTTTGTGCCCTGCTGTAATGCGGGGTCCTTAGGAGTGTTGTTGTTGTCGAGGCGGGGCTTAGGGCGGCATCTGCGCCGCCGTTTTGGTTGTTTATCAGCGGGGTTATCCTCTGCCGCGGCCCGTTGGTCCTCGTTATCGCTCTCTTTTGGGGTATCCACCATGTATATATCGTATGATGAGGTGGTCCTCGCGTGCCCTATAGGCGCTGTTTCTTGTTCGTCTCCGGCGTCGTCGTCTATAGCGTCGATGTCTTCAGAGTCGTAGTCTAGCATGTCGGTTAAGTCATCCACAGTGGCTACAAAGTGGGTGGTGGGTGGGCTCTGAATTTTTTTGTCGCCCGTATCCCAACCATCCTGGCCATAGTCCGGCCAGGGCTCTCCTGATAACGAGAGATGCTTTAGTGAATTCAGGATTTCGCCAAAAGGCGAGTATTGGAAGATGTCCGTGGCGGTGAATTCCATAACCGGCGCCCAATCTGATTTGGTTGGTAGGGGCGCGGGAGGTTCGGAGTCCGGCAGGGAGTCCGGCACCTCGGAATCACGAGTTTTGCGAGGGACAAGATCAGTGTTCGGCTCCATCGCCGTGGAAGTTGAAGCCCTCGAGGCGGTGTCTATCCACCGATCCTCTATCCGGGCGATCGGCTCCGGACTAATGGCCAGAGCGGATTCGTGTGCGGCCACCAAGGCACTGTTCGGCGGCAGAGCTTGATCGTGCCCATCGCAACAGTGCGGCGCGCTTGGCTGTGGCTCGGGTCCGTCGAAGATCAAGTCTCCGTGGACATCGGCCGTGAAGTTTAGGCTTCCGAATCTGACCCGAAGGCCAGGGGCGTAGCTTTCGATCTGCTCCAGATGGCCAAGCGAATTAGCCCGCAGTGCGAAGCCGCCGAATACGAAGATCTGTCCGGGGAGAAAAGTCTCACCCTGGACAGCGTCGTTGGTTGAAGATGCCATCGGGCCTATCGGTGACGACACAGAGGAACTCTCAATGAAAGCACCAATGTCGGTGTCAAAACCGGCGGATCTCGGGTAGGGGGTCCCGAACTGTGCGTCTAGGCGGATGGTAACAGGAGACGAGGGACACGATGTTTTACCTAGGTTCGGCCCTCTCGATGGAGGTAAAACCCTACGTCCCGCTTGATTAATATTGATGATATGGGTAGTACAAGAGTGGATCTACCACGAGATCAAGGAGGCTAAACCCTAAAGCTAGCCTATGGTATGATTGTTGTAATGTATGTTATGTCCTAGGGACTAAAGCCCTCCGGTTTATATAGACACCGGGGAGGCTAGGGTTACACAGAGTCGGTTACAATGGTAGGAGATCTACATATCCGTATCGCCAAGCTTGCCTTCCACGCCAAGGAAAGTCCCATCCGGACACGGGACGGAGTCTTCAATCTTGTATCTTCGTAGTCTTGGAGTCCGGCGGACGATGATAGTCCGGCTGTCCGGACACCCCCAAGTCTAGGACTCCCTCAATGGGCATAGACCCTCAAAGATTAAACCTACAAAGACGACCTTCAAAGGCGTCATACCAGGTGTGGAGGCCAATTGTACAGGCTCAGTCACACTGGAAGTGGTCTTCGGACGAAGCGAGGAGTTAATCTTCGACATAGTCCCGTTCCGCAGCGGCTATCACGCTCTGCTCGGACGAACCGCATTGGCAAAATTCAACGCGGTGCCGCATTATGCATACCTTAAGCTCAAGATGCCAGGCCCTCGTGGAGTCATCACGGTCAACGGAAATACTGAACGCTCCCTCCGAACGGAGGAACACACAGCGGCTCTCGCGGCAGAAATACAGAGCAGCCTTTTAAGGCAATTTTCGAGTCCGGCCGTTAAACGACCGTACATGGCCAAACGCGCCCGGAGTAACATCAATCAAGACCACCTGGCACGTTCCGAGCACGCGTAGCAATGCGGCCCCAACCCCAGCCCTCACATGATTGCAAAACTAGCTCCCCGCGTACATCATTACGCTCTGGAGATACCATGGGCATAGGGGGAGGGGCACGACCACGACAGGCCCAGAGTGCGGCTCAACCACACCAGGGGCTCCCAAGTGTGTCGCTCTTTTTATTTTCATTTTTCTTCTTTTTATACACATGACTCCGTTCACCAGAGGCCCTGTCCGACGGCGAACCTGCCGAACTCACGATGCAATAGCCAGGGAAGGACAAGGGCTGCGATGAACACTTAGGTGGTCTCCATTATGAGCATTAAATTTGTTAAATACACTAGTCCGCAGCCCACCCCTGGAGGGGGACATGCTTAATTAGTCCAATCCCTTGCTTACCGCACTATTTGTATTATCCTGCACTCATAGCAGAATTCCTTGAATAAACAATGCAGCACTTTTTGTTTATAATTGCATTACTTTTTTTACATATATGTTCATTAATGACATCTTGCACCCGTATATTCTGGTACGGCCGAATACACCAGGGGCTTATGTTCCCTGCATTATGGTGCGATAAGTCTGAACACTTTCACAAGTGCGGCACCCCGAACTTATAGCATTATATGCATCGGCTCCGAATCATGTCTTGGGTCAATAGTTGGGTTTGCCCGGCTCCCATGTTTTGGTACCTTACATACCGTTCTGTCGGCTAAGGTAGCACTGGGAGAACCACTGCGATTGCACCCCGGTTGAGCTGGGCGAGCGCCTCAGTGGAGAAAGCTAAAACTGACTGTCATGATAAGGCGAGAGACTGGTCGCTGTTCGAGAGGTCTTTTCGAGTCCCTAAAGACTTATGCCGCTTCGAGCCAGGAACCAGCTGTGTCCGGCCCAGGCGTGGATAGCGCCCCGAACTCGGTCTTCCGAATACTAGGGGCTTCGCCGAAATTTAAAATTATAGAATTCTATGGCTAAGTGAGAGTGTTCAAGCATTATAAGTCCGGTTGCCTTGTTCCTTGTGTTGAGCGCCTCCCTAGAGGGACCCAAAAATGGGAACAAGAGTGGTCAAGTTTATCCCGAACACCCCAGCACTCGTGGCATGGGGGCTGAAGCCGACGACTTGCCATCTCTCAGATTTAATAAACGGCCGCACAGAAGGTAATATTTTAAATCAATAAGCGTTGCTTAGCGCATATGAACAAAGTTTTCAGCGCACAGGATAACACATTGCGAGTTTACTCAATGATTACATCTTTGGGGCACTCATCCGCAATCTTGCGGGCACCCTTCAGGACACTCTTATAGTACATTTCGGGCGTACGATACTCCTTGCCCGCCGGCGGTGCGTCCGTGATAAGCCTCTCAGCATCCAGCCTGCCCCAGTGCACTTTTGCGCGGGCAAGGGCCCGACGGGCACCTTCAATGCAGGCGGAGCGCTTGATGACTTCCACCCAGGGGCATGCATCCACCAGCCGCCGCACGAGGCCGAAGTAGCTCCTAGGAATGGCCTCTCCAGGCCACAGCCGGACTATGAGGCCCTTCATGGCCTGCTCGGCAACCTTGTGGAGCTCGACCAGCTACTTCAGCTCGTCGCTAGGGGGCACCGGGTGTCCGGCCTCAGCGTACTGAGACCAGAAGACCTTCTCCGTTGAGCTCCCCTCCTCGGCCCGGTAGAATGCGGCGGCATCAGACACGCTGCGAGGCAGATCTGCAAACGCCCCTGGAGAGCTCCGAATTCAAGTAAGTAATAGGTACTTTACATTCACATGCTTGCTTTGCATGAAAAATGCCTTACCCGCCGCTATTTTCTTCACCTCCTCAATCTCCTGGAGGGCCTTATGGGCCTCGGCCTTAGCGGCTTTGGCACTTTCAAGAGCCGAGGCAAGCTCGGACTCTCGACTCTTCGAGTCACGCTCCAAACTCTCATGTTTTTCCATGAGAGCCTGGAGCTCTTGCCGCACCTCCGCCACCCGCGCCTCCTACTTCTCTCGCTCTGCTTGTTCCGCGGCCACATTGCTCTTGGCCGCGGACACGGCCTCCTTTAGGGTTGCCACCTCGTTCGTGGCCCTTGCAGTGCCCAAGTTATCATTGTCATTTCTATTGCAACCAAAATCCATTTCTGTAAGGTACAAATTTATTACGGTGTTACTCACCTTCTTTGTCCTCGAGCTGCTTCTTGGCAAGGCCGAGCTCGTTCTCGGACCGCTCAAGGTTCTGCTTCAAAGCACCGACCTCCGCAGTCAGTGCGGCAGAGGTCAGCAGCGCAGCCTGCAAACCCATATTGACATAATTTTTCAAACTCTTGAGTATATCTTTTTAGATCCTCAATCCGGCTTTTCTTTCCAAACACCGAACTGAGCATCAGGGGCTACTGTCTATGCGGTATTACATTACATATTTTAAACTTCTTACCTCAAAGCCTGTTAGAAGGCTGCTGCAGGCTTCGGTCAGCCTGCTCTTGGCGAGCTGAACCTTCTGAATCACCGCACTCATGATAGTGCGGTGTTCTTCCTCGATGGAAGCGCCGTTAAGCGCCTCCAACAAGTTATCCGGAACCTCCGGTTGGACGGAGGCCGCCGGCGTCACGGTCTTGCCCTTCTTACGAAGGAGCCGCCTGCCGGACTCCGGAACCACTGCGGGTTCCGGCATGGAGTCCGGCACAAAGTCTGGGAGGCTGCCTTGCGGCACCTCCGGAGCCTCCTCCTGATGGGTCCCCTCCTGGGATCCCACCTCGGCGTCCTCAGCGTCGCGAGGGGTGGAGGCAGTCGGAATGGATTCTACATCTGACGGAGCCAATGACCCGCTTGATGAAGCGGGAAGATCATCCTTGGCCAGACTACAGGTAGTGTGCGGCATTAGAGGGACACTATGTGACACAAAAACGAAATTATAAATCACTCGGGAATCCAGATACTTACAATCTCGCCAGGGGCTTGGCCCTTGAGGGCCACTCCTCATCGCCGCCGTCGGCGTTGGCAGAGCCGCCCGGAGGAAGGGTCCTCCCCTTCTTGGACCCTTCGGCCTCCCCTGTTGGGGAAGTCTTCCTCTTCCTCTCTCCCCCCTCCTGGGGAGAGTCTTCTTTCTCCTCCTCCTCATCTTCGGGGGAGGAGTCCGCCTCTGAGCCATCGGACGATGAGTCCGATACCACCTGGCGCCAGGAACTCCTTCGGATTCCCGTGGCCTTCTTCTTGGCCTTCTTCTTCGGCACCACATAAAGTGCCGGGACTAGCAGCCCCGTTAAACGGGCGTCCGCTGGGTCTTCGGGAAGGGGAGCCGGACAATCTACCTGTCCGGACGTCCTCTGGCAGTCCTGTTAAAGGCATCGGGAGTTTTAGATCCCACATAGAGTCAAACTATGAAAGAAATAAAGGTCCCATAAAGGATAACATATCTTACCACACCGGCCGGGCGCTTGGTGCTGAATCCGCGATCTTCAGTTGTGGACGCGGGGCTTCTCCGCCCTTGAATACCACCCTCCATACGGCTTCGTACGTTGTGTCGAAGAGCCCACTCAGAGTCCGGTGCTGTGCCGGATCAAACTCCCACAAATTGAAGGCCCGCTGTTGGCAGGGGAGAATCCGGCGGATGAGCATGACCTGGATCACATTGACAAGCCTAAGCTTCTTGTTCACCAAGGTCTGGAGACAGGACTGGAGTCCTGTCAGCTCCTCCGAACTGCCCCATAGCAAGCCCTTCTCTTTCCAGGAGGTGATCTGCATGGGGATACCAGATCTGAACTCGGGGGCCACTGCCCATTTAGGGTCACGCGGCTCGGTGATGTAGAACCACCCTGATTGCCACCCCTTGACGGACTCCACAAAGGCCCCCTTGATCCAGGTGACATTGGGAATTTTTCCCACCATGGCACCTCCGCACTCTGCTTGAACGCCCTTCACTACCTTCGGCTTGACATTGAAGGTCTTGAGCCACAAGCCGAAGTGGGGCTGGATGCAGAGGAAGGCCTCGCACACGACGATAAACGCCGAGATGTTGAGGATGAAGTTTGGCGCCAGATCGTGGAAGTCCAGGCTGTAGTAGTACATGAGCCCCCGGACGATGGGATGAAGTGGGAAGCCCAGTCCACGGAGGAAGTGGGGAAGGAACACGACCCTCTCATGGGGCCTGGGGGTGCGGATGAGCTGCCCCTTGTCGGGCAGCCGGTGCGCGATGTCGCTGGAAAGGTATCCGGCGCCGCGCAGCTTTTCGATGTGCCCCTCCGTGACGGAGGAGGCCAACCACTTGCCTCCCGCTCCAGACATGGCTGGAGAAGGTTGAGGCGAGATGTGCGAACTTGGGCGCTGGACCTCGAGTGCGCGGAGATGGATAAATAAAGGAGGAAGAAGGCGTAGGTAAAAAAGGTGGATCCTTATCCCCTTATATATGGGCGGACGAAGACTATGCGTCCCCACCGGCCTGGTAAAACTCGCTTATCCCCCAAGCGCCACCATTAATGGCGCGGTTGGGTTACCCACATCCGTATTGACGAGAATCCCGGAATAAGGCGAACACGATCTCTGCTTCGACAAGACGTGCCAAGGAAACCGCTTCGCTAAACGCGCTGAGGTGGTATAATAAAAAACGATTCAAGTAAAGGCTTGGTGGTGGTATGATGTCATGCCACAAAATATGTTAGCAGATTGAACCTGTGTACATATTATTCTCTCTACGGTGGAATGTGGAATTTATTTTGCAGAGCTGGACACTATCCTGGTGTTCACAATCTTCTATGAATTATTCGGAGGAGGAACCCGCCTTGCAATGCTGAACAATATGCGCGCCGGACTCATCGTCATTGAAGCCTGGTTCAGGGGCTACTGAGAGAGTCCTGGACTAGGGGGGTGTCCGGATAGCCGGACTATCATCGTCAGCCGGACTCCAAGACTATGAAGATACAAGATTGAAGACTTCGTCCCGTGTCCGGATGGGACTTTCCTTGGCGTGGAAGGCAAGCTTGGCGATACGGATATGTAGATCCCCTACCATTGTAACCGACTCTGTGTAACCCTAGCCCTCTCCGGTGTCTATATAAACCGGAGGGTTTTAGTCTGTAGGACAACACAACCATTATAACAATCATACCATAGGCTAGCTTCTAGGGTTTAGCCTCCTTGACCTCGTGGTAGATCCACTCTTGTACTACCCATATCATCAATATCAATCAAGCAGGAGTAGGGTTTTACCTCCATTGAGAGGGCCCGAACCTGGGTAAAAACATCGTGTCCCTTGTCTCCTGTTACCTTCCACCTAGACGCACAGTTCGGGACCCCCTACCCGAGATCCGCCGGTTTTGACACTGACAACAAGCTTCAAGAGGAGATTGATGCATTTGAAGAAGCTCCTAAGGCCTTGGTCAAGTGGGTTCCCAAGACTACATCAAGTTCTACTACAACCCCAAGGATTCCCATCAAAATGATGTGGATCCCAAATAAGAAGAACTAGAGAGTTCTTGAGGGTGACTCCGCCAACACACTTCACTCATATCATTTTAGCAAGGACAAGTGCAATCAACTTCCACATCTTGCGCTAGTTCGAGGAGTCACAAACCCTCTTTTTGGTAAGACAAGGGACAAGGTAACCTAATGCTTTCATGGACATCATCTTGTGTGTGCTTCACTCTATGTCTATGGATATCCTTGTTGTTACTCGTGGGACTAACCCGTGTAGGTATTGAAAGTGCAACTCACTCCAATGGATAGCTCTGAAAGATCTACATCAATATTGAGCATCCACATCTTCAACGTCTACATGAAGTCATCATCAACAAAACCCAAGGTTAGTTCATCCCTCTTAGGGGGTGTAAGGGCATATTTATCCCTTAGGAGTTTTGGTGATTGATGACAATGCTTTTGCGGACTAATCGTGTGCCTTGAGTTTCTCAGATACTTCATCACTAGGCACGAGACGATTCGGTGCCCCTCGGAGACTATTGAAGTCGGCGTTGTTCTACGTTTCTCTTTGGTGGATTTGAGTCATAGGAGAGTGAGGGAGTCCTGGACTAGGGGGTGTCCGGATAGCCGGACTATCATCGTCAGCCGGACTCCAAGACTATGAAGATACAAGATTGAAGACTTCGTCCCGTGTCCGGATGGGACTTTCCTTGGCGTGGAAGGCAAGCTTGGCGATACGGATATGTAGATCTCCTACCATTGTAACCGACTCTGTGTAACCCTAGCCCTCTCCAGTGTCTATATAAACCGGAGGGTTTTAGTCCGTAGGACACACAACCATTACAACAATCATACCATAGGCTAGCTTCTAGGGTTTAGCCTCCTTGATCTCGTGGTAGATCCACTCTTGTACTACCCATATCATCAATATCAATCAAGCAGGAGTAGGGTTTTACCTCCATCAAGAGGGCCCGAACCTGGGTAAAAACATCGTGTCCCTTGTCTCCTGTTACCATCCACCTAGACGCACAGTTCGGGACCCCCTACCCGAGATCCGCCGGTTTTGACACCGACATTGGTGCTTTCATTGAGAGTTCCTCTGTGTCGTCACCGATAGGCTTGATGGATTCTTCAAACAACAATGCAGTCCAGGGTGAGACTTTTCTCCCCGGACAGATCTTCGTGTTCGATGGCTTTGCACTGCGGGCCAATTCACTTGGCCATCTGGAGCAGATCGAAAGCTACGCCCTGGCCATCAGGTCAGATTTGGAAGCCTAAACTTCACGGCGGACATCCGCGGAGACTTGATCTTCGACGGATTCGAGCCACAGCCGAGCCTGCCACACTGTCACGATGGGCATGATTTAGCTCTGCCGCCGGACTGTGCCCTGGAGGCCGCACACGAGTCCGCTCCGACCTATAGTTCGGAGCCGACCGCGCAGATCGAGGTCAGGTGGCTGGACACCGCCTCGGGAACTACAACTTCTACGGCGATGGAGCCGAATACCGACCTTGTCCCTTATAAAGCACGTGACTCCGAGGTGCCGGACTCCTTGCCGGACTCTGAGCCTCCCGCGCCCCTGCCAATCAAATCTGATTGGGCGTCGATCATGGAGTTCACCGCCACGGACATCTTTCAGCACTCACCCTTTGGCGACATCCTAAATTCGCTAAAGCATCTCTCGCTATCAGGAGAGCCCTAGCCGGATTGCGGTCACGACGGTTGGGATGCGGACGACGAAGAAATTCAAAGCCCACCCACCACCCACTTTGTACCACTGTCGACGATCTAACCGACATGCTAGACTATGACTTCGAAGACATCAATGGTATGGACGACGATGCCGGAGACGATCAAGAACCAGCGCCTACGGGGCACTGGAAGACCACCTCGTCATACGACATATACATGGTGGACACCCCAAAGGATGGGGATGGCGAGGAAGCAGCGAAGGCAGATTCTGCTAAGAAACAGCCCAAGCGCCGACGTCAGCGGCGCCGCTCTAAATCCCGCCACAGTAAGAATGGAGATTCCGGCACCGGAGATAATAACACTCCAGAGAGTGCCGAAGACAACCCCCTCCAGCAAGATTCAGTGCAGGAGGATGCAGAAGCCAGCCCTCACGAGAGAGCGGCAGACGAAGAGGTCGAGGATGATAATTACATACCTCCCTCCGGAGACGAGGCAAGCCTCGACGACGACGAATTTGTCGTACCTGAGGATCCCGTCGAACAAGAGCGTTTTAAACGCAGGCTAATGGCCACGGCGAATAGCCTATAGAAAAAGCAGCAACAGCTTCAAGCTGATCAAGACCTGCTGGCCGATAGATGGACCGAGGTCCTCGCGGCCGAAGAGTATGAACTCGAACGCCCCTCCAAAAGCTACCCAAAATGCAAGTTGCTCCCCCGATTAGAGGAGGAGGCATATAAACCTTCATCACCAGCGCACAATACGGCAGACCGACCACCTCGTGGCCGCGACAGAGAGGCATCTAGGCCCTCCACCAAGACCGTACCCCGGCACCGCTCGAAAAGTACGAAGCCACGGGGGAACGCGCCGGACTTGCGGGATATATTGGAGGATAAGGCAAGACAATCTAGATCTATCTATGGATCACGTGGGCGCCCCACGACCCACGACGAATACCGTCGCGCCGGATACAGCAACTCCGGCCGGGCCGAACACAGCAGACAACGCTCTCTTGAGCTGCGTCGTGATATTGCTCAATATAGAGGCGCCGCACACCCAGTATGCTTCACAGACGAAGTAATGGATCATCAAATCCCTGAAGGGTTTAAACCCGTGAGCGTTGAATCATATGATGGCACAACAGACCCCGCGGTTTGGATCGAGGATTATCTCCTTCATATCCATATGGCCCGCGGCGATGATATCCACGCCATCAAATATCTCCCACTCAAGCTTAAAGGACCAGCTCGGCATTGGCTTAACAGCTTGCCCGCAGAGTCAATTGGGAGTTGGGAGGACCTGGAAGCCGCATTCCTCGACAACTTCCAGGGCACATATGTGCGACCACCAGACGCCGACGACCTAAGCCATATAATTTAGCAGCCAGACGAATCGGCCAGACAGTTCTGGACACGGTTCTTAACAAAGAAAAATCAAATCGTCGACTGTCCGGATGTAGAGGCCCTTGCACCCTTCAAACACAACATCCGCGACGAGTGGCTAGCCCAACACCTAGGACAGGAAAAGCCGAAATCCATGGCAGCCCTCACATCACTCATGACCCGCTTCTGTGCGGGAGAGGACAGCTGGCTAGCCCGCAGCAACAACCTCAGCAAAAATGCTGGCAGTCCGGATACTAAGGACCACAATGGCAGGTCGCGTCGAAACAAAAACAAACGACGCGTTAACGGCGATAACAATGAGGATACGGCAATCAACGCCGGATTCAGAGGCTCTAAACCCGGTCAGCGGAAGAAGCCATTTAAAAGAACCACTCCGGGTCCGTCCAATTTGGACCGAATACTCGACCGCTCTTGCAAGATACATGGCACCCCCGAAAAGCTAGCCAACCACACCAACAGGGATTGTTGGGTATTCAAGCAGGCAGGCAAGTTAATTGCCGAAAACAACGACAAGGGGCTGCATAGCGATGACGAGGAAGAGACCCGGCCGCCGAACAGTAGAGGACAGAAGGGTTTCCCCCCACAAGTGCGGATGGTAAACATGATATACGCAACCCACATACCCAAGAGGGAGCGGAAGCGTGCACTTAGGGACGTATATGCGATGGAGCCAGTCACCCCGAAGTTCAATCCATGGTCCTCTTGCCCGATCACTTTTGATCGAAGGGACCACCCCACCAGTATCCGCCATGGCGGATTCGCCGCATTGGTTTTAGACCCAATCGTCGATGGATTTCACCTCACTAGAGTCCTGATGGACGGCGGCAGTAGCCTGAACCTGCTTTATCAGGATACAGTGCGCAAGATGGGCATAGACCCCTCAAGGATTAAACCTACAAAGACGACCTTCAAAGGCGTCATACCAGGTGTGGAGGCCAATTGTACAGGCTCAGTCACACTGGAAGTGGTCTTCGGATCCCCGGATAATTTCCGAAGCGAGGAGTTAATCTTCGACATAGTCCCGTTCTGCAGCGGCTATCACGCTCTGCTCGGACGAACCGCGTTCGCAAAATTCAACGCGGTGCCGCATTATGCGTACCTTAAGCTCAAGATGCCAGGCCCTCGTGGAGTCATCACGGTCAATGGAAATACTGAACGCTCCCTCCGAATGGAGGAACACACAGCGGCTCTCGCGGCAGAAATACAGAGCAGCCTTTTAAGGCAATTTTCGAGTCCGGCCGTTAAACGACCGGACATGGCCAAACGCGCCCGGAGTAACATCAATCAAGACCACCTGGCACGTTCCGAGCATGCATAGCAATGCGGCCCCAACCCCGGCCCTCACATGATTGCAAAACCAGCTCCCCGCGTACATCATTACGCTCTGGAGATACCATGGGCATAGGGGGAGGGGCACGACCACGACAGGCCCAGAGTGCGGATCAACCACACCAGGGGCTCCCAAGTGTGTCACTCTTTTTATTTTCATTTTTCTTCTTTTTATACACAGGACTCCGTTCACAAGAGGCCCTGTCCGGCGGCGAACCTGCCAAACTCACGATGCAACAGCCAGGGAGGGACAAGGGCTGCGATGAACACTCAGGTGGTCTCCAGTATGAGCATTAAATTTGTTAAATACACCAGTCTGCAGCCCACCCCTGGAGGGGGACATGCTTAATTACTCCAATCCCTTGCTTACCGCACTATTTGTATCATCCTGCACTCATGGCAGAATTCCTTGAATAAACAATGCAACACTTTTTGTTTATAATTGCATTACTTTTTTTACATATATGTTCATTAATGACATCTTGCACCCGTACATTCTGGTACGGCCGAATACACCAGGGGCTTATGTTCCCCGCATTATGGTGTGATAAGTCCGAACACTTTCACAAGTGCGGCACCCCGAACTTATAGCATTATATGCATCGGCTCCGAATCATGTCTTGGGTCAATAGTTGGGTTTGCCCGGCTCCCATGTTTTGGTACCTTACGTTCCGTTCTATCGGCTAAGGTAGCACTGGGAGAACCACTCCAATTGCGCCCCGGTTGAGCTGGGCGAAAGCCTCAGTGGAGAAAGCTAAAACTGACTGTCATGATAAGGCGAGAGACTGGTCGCTGTTCGAGAGGTCTTTTCGAGTCCCTAAAGACTTATGCCGCTTCGAGCGAGGAACCGGCTGTGTCCGGCCCAGGCGTGGATAGCGCCCCGAACTCGGTCTTCCGAATACTAGGGGCTTCGCCGAAATTTAAAATTATAGAATTCTATGGCTAAGTGAGAGTGTTCAAGCATTATAAGTCCGGTTGCCTTGTTTGCTGTGTTGAGCACCTCCCTAGATGGACCCAAAAATGGGAACAAGAGTGCTCAAGTTTATCCCGAACACCCCAGCACTCGTGGCATGGGGGCTGAAGCCGACGACTTTCCATCTCTTAGATTTAATAAACGGCCGCACAGAAGGTAATATTTTAAATCAATAAGCGTTGCTTAGCGCATATGAACATATTTTTCAGCGCACAGGATAACACATTGCGAGTTTACTCAATGATTACATCTTTGGGACACTCATCCGCAATCTTGCGGGCACCCTTCAGGACACTCTTATAGTACATTTCGGGCGTACGATACTCCTTGCCCGCCGGCGGCGCGTCCGTGATAAGCCTCTCAGCATCCAGCCTGCCCCAGTGCACTTTTGCACGGGCAAGGGCCCGATGGGCACCTTCAATGCAGGCGGAGCGCTTGATGACTTCCACCCAGGGGCACGCATCCACCAGCCGCTGCACGAGGCCGATGTAGTTCCCAGGCATGGCCTCTCCAGGCCACAGCCGAACTATGAGGCCCTTCATGGCCTGCTCGGCTACCTTGTGGAGCTCGACCAGCTGCTTCAGCTGGTCGCTAGGGGGCACCGGGTGTCCGGCCTCAGCGTACTGAGAACAGAAGACCTTCTCCGTTGAGCTCCCCTCCTCGGCCTGGTAGAATGCGGCGGCATCAGACATGTTGCAAGGTAGATCTGCAAACGCCCCTAGAGAGCTCCGAATTCGGGTAAGTAACAGGTAATTTACATTCACATGCTTGCTTTGCATGAAAAATGCCTTACCCGCCGCTATTTTCTTAACCTCCTCAATCTCCTGGAGGGCCTTATGGGCCTCAGCCTTAGCGGCTTTGGCACTTTCAAGAGCCAAGGCAAGCTCGGACTCTCGAGTCTTTGAGTCACGCTCCAAACTCTCATGTTTTTCCATGAGAGCCTGGAGCTCTTGCCGCACCTCCGCCACCCGCGCCTCCTGCTTCTCTCGCTCTGCTTGTTCCGTGGCCGCATTGCGCTTGGCCACGGACACGGCCTCCTTCAGGGTTGCCACCTTGTTCGTGGCCCCTGCAGTGCCCAAGTTATCCTTGTCATTTCTATTGCAACCAAAATCCTTTTCTGTAAGGTACAAATTTATTACGGTGTTACTCACCTTCTTTGTCCTCGAGCTGCTTATTGGCAAAGCCGAGCTCATTCTCGGACCGCTCGAGGTGCTGCTTCAAAGCACCGACCTCCGCAGTCAGTGCGGCAAAGGAGCGGTACTACCGTGGGCTCCCGCGGTACTACCACTCGGTAGTACCGCTCGTCCAGCGCGGTAGTACCGTGGGAGCCCACGGTAGTACCGCTCCTCTGCTGCACTGACTGCGGAGGTCGGTGCTTTGAAGCAGCACCTCGAGCGGTCCGAGAACGAGCTCGGCCTTGCCAATAAGCAGCTCGAGGACAAAGAAGGTGAGTAACACCATAATAAATTTGTACCTTACAGAAAAGGATTTTGGTTGCAATAGAAATGACAAGGATAACTTGGGCACTGCAGGGGCCACGAACGAGGTGGCAACCTTGAAGGAGGCCGTGTCCGCGGCCGAGCGCAATGCGGCCATGGAACGAGCAGAGCGAGAGAAGCAGGAGGCGCGGGTGGCGGAGGTGCGACAAGAGCTCCAGGCTCTCATGGAAAAACATGAGAGTTTGGAGCGTGACTCGAAGACTCGAGAGTCCGAGCTTGCCTCGGCTCTTGAAAGTGCCAAAGCCGCTAAGGCCGAGGCCCATAAGGCCCTCCAGGAGATTGAGGAGGTGAAGAAAATAGCGGCGGGTAAGGCATTTTTCATGCAAAGCAAGCATGTGAATGTAAATTACCTGTTACTTACCCGAATTCGGAGCTCTCCAGGGGCGTTTGCAGATCTGCCTCGCAACGTGTCTAATGCCGCCGCATTCTACCGGGCCAAGGAGGGTAGCTCAACGGAGAAGGTCTTCTGGTCTCAGGCCGGACACCCGGTGCCCCCTAGCGACCAGCTGAAGCAGCTGGTCGAGCTCCACAAGGTAGCCAAGCAAGCCATGAAGGGCCTCATAGTCCGGCTGTGGCCTGGAGAGGCCATGCCTGGGAGCTACTTCGGCCTCGTGCGGCGGCTAGTGGATGCGTGCACCTGGGTGGAAGTCATCAAGCGCTCCGCCTGCATTGAAGGTGCCCGTCGGGCCCCGCGCAAAAGTGCACTGGGGCAGGCTGGATGCTGAGAGGCTTATCACGGACGCACCGCCGGCGGGCAAGGAATATCGTACGCCCGAAATGTACTATAAGAGTGTCCTGAAGGGTTCCCGCAAGATTGCGGATGAGTGCCCCAAAGATGTAATCATTGAGTAAACTCGCAATGTGTTATCCTGTGCGCTGAAAACTTTGTTCATATGCGCTAAGCAACGCTTATTGATTTAAAATATTACCTTCTGTGCGGCCGTTTATTAAATCTGAGAGATGGCAAGTCGTCGGCTTCAGCCCCCATGCCACGAGTGCTGTGGTGTTCGGGATAAACTTGAGCACTCTTGTTCCCATTTTTGGGTCCATCTAGGGAGGCGCTCAACACAACGAACAAGGCAACCGGACTTATAATGCTTGAACACTCTCACTTAGCCATAGAATTCTATAATTTTAAATTTTGGCGAAGTCCCTAGTATTCGGAAGACCGAGTTCGGGGCGCTATCCACACCTGGGCTGGACACAGCCGGTTCCTCGCTCGAAGCGGCATAAGTCTTTAGGGACTCGAAAAGACCTCTCGAACAGTGACCAGTCTCTCGCCTTATCATGACAGTCAGTTTTAGCTTTCTCCACTAAGGCGCTCGCCCAGCTCAACCGGGGCGCAATCGCAGTGGTTCTCCCAGTGCTACCTTAGCCGACAGAACGGAACGTAAGGTACCAAAACATGGGAGCCGGGCAAACCCAACTGTTGACCCAAGACATTATTCGGAGCCGATGCATATAATGCTATAAGTTCGGGGTGCCGCACTTGTGAAAGTGTTCGGACTTATCACACCATAATGCGGGTGAGGGAGTCCTGGACTAGGGGGTGTCCGGACAGCCGGACTATCAATATCTGCCGGACTCCAAGACTACGAAGATACAAGATTGAAGACTCCGTCCCGTGTCCGGATGGGACTTTCCTCGGCGTGGAAGGCAAGCTTGGCATTACGGATATGTAGATCTCCTACCGTTGTAACCGACTCTGTGTAACCCTAGCCTCCTCCGGTGTCTATATAAACAGGAGGGCTTTAGTCCATAGGACAACATACATTACAACAATCATACCATAGGCTAGCTTCTAGGGTTTAGCCTCCTTGATCTCGTGGTAGATCCACTCTTGTACTACCCATATCATCAATATTAATCAAGCAGGATGTAGGGTTTTACCTCCATCGAGAGGGCCCGAACCTGGGTAAAAACATCGTGTCCCTCGTCTCCTGTTACCATCCGCCTAGACGCACAGTTCGGGACCCCCTACCCGAGATCCGCCGGTTTTGACACCGACATTGGTGCTTTCATTGAGAGTTCCTCTGTGTCGTCACCGATAGGCTTGATGGCATCTTCAACCAGCAACGCTGTCCAGGGTGAGACTTTTCTCCCCGGACAGATCTTCATATTCGGCGGCTTCGCCCTGCGGGCCAATTCACTTGGCCATCTGGAGCAGATCGAAAGCTACGCCCCTGGCCGTCAGGTCAGATTTGGAAGCTTAAACTTCACGGCCGATGTCCGCGGAGACTTGATCTTCGACGGACTCGAGCCATAGCCGAGCGCGCCGCACTGTGACGATGGGCATGATCTAGCCCTGCCGCCGAACAGTGCCTTGGTGGCCGCACACGGATCTGCTTCGGCCATTAGCCCGGAGCCGATCGCCCAGATCGAGGGCCGGTGGATAGACGCCGCCCTGGGGGCTTCAATATCCACGGCGATGGAGCTGAACACCAATCTTGTCCCCCGCGAAACTCGTGATTCCGAGGCGCCGGACTCCGAACCTCCCGCGCCCCTACCAATCGATCCGGATTGGGCGCCGGTTATGGAATTCACCACCGCGGACATCTTCCAATGCTCGCCTTTCGGCGATATCTTGAATTCACTAAAGCATCTCTCGTTATCAGGAGAGTCCTGGCCGGATTATGGCCAGGATGGTTGGGATACGGACGACGAAGAAATTCAGAGCCCACCCACCACCCACTTTGTAGCCACTGTCGACGATCTAACCGACATGCTAGACTACGACTCCGAAGACATCGACGCTATGGACGACGACGCCGGAGACGAACAGGAACCAGCGCCTACAGGGCACTGGAAGACCACCTCGTCATACGACATATATATGGTGGACACCCCAAAAGACGGGGATGGCAAAGAAGCAGCGGAGGCAGACTCTTTAAAGAAGAAGCCCAAACGCCGGCGTCAGCGGCACCGCTCTAAATCCCGCCACAGCAAGAATGGAGATTCCGGCACAGGAGATAATAACACTCCAGAGAGCGCCGAAGACAATCCCCTCCAGCAAGACTCAGCGCAGGAGGATGCAGAAGCAAGCCCTCATGAGGGGGCGGCAGACAAAGAGGTTGAGGATCATAACTATATGCCTCCCTCCGAAGACGAAGCAAGCCTCAACGATGACGAATTCGTCGTACCCGAGGATCCCGTCGAACAAGAGCGCTTCAAGCGCAGGCTTATCGCCACAACAAACAGCCTAAAGAAAAAGCACCAGCAGCTTCAAGCTGATCAGGACCTGCTGGCCGATCGATGGACCGAGGTCCTCGCGGCCGAAGAGTATAAACTCGAACGTCCCTTCAAAAGTTACCCAAGACGCAAGCTGCTCCCCCGATTAGAGGAGGAAGCATACGTACCTCCATCACCAGCGCATGATATGGCTGACCGACCACCCCGTGGTCGTGAGAGAGAGGCATCCAGGCCCCCAGCCAAGACCATACCCCGGCATCGCTCCAAAAGTACGAAGCCAAGAGGGAACGCGCCGGACTTGCAAGACATATTGGAGGACAAAGCAAGGCAATCCAGATCCATCTATGGATCACGTGGGCGCCCTACGACCCACGACGAATACCGTCGTGCCGGATACAATAACCCCGGCCGGGCCGAACATAGCAGACAGCACTCTCTTGAGCTGCGTCGCGATATCGCTCAATACAGGGGCGCCGCACACCTGCTATGCTTCACTGACGAAGTAATGGATCATCAGATCCCCGAAGGGTTTAAACCCGTAAACATCGAATCTTACGATGGCACAACAGACCCCGCGGTCTGGATCGAAGACTATCTTCTCCACATCCATATGGCCCGCGGCGACGATCTCCACGCCATCAAGTACCTCCCACTCAAGCTTAAAGGACCAGCTCGGCATTGGCTTAACAGCCTGCCCGCAGAGTCAATTGGGTGTTGGGAAGACCTGGAGGCCGCATTCCTTGATAACTTCCAAGGCACTTATGTGCGACCACCAGACGCCGATGACCTAAGCCACATCATTCAGCATCCAGGCGAATCGGCCAGACAATTCTGGACACGGTTCTTGATGAAGAAAAATCAAATCGTCGATTGTCCGGACGCAGAGGCCCTTGCAGCCTTCAAACATAACATCCGGGACGAATGGCTAGCCCGGCACCTGGGGCAGGAAAAGCCGAAATCCATGGCAGCCCTCACATCGTTAATGACCCGCTTTTGTGCGGGAGAGGACAGCTGGCTAGCCCGCAGCAACAATCTCCGTAAAAATTCTGGCAGTCCGGATACTAAGGACAACAACGGCAGGTCACGTCGAAACAAAAACAAGCGCCGCATTAACGGCGATGATAAGGAGGATACAACTGTCAATGCCGGATTCCGAGGCTCTAAACCCGGTCAGCGGAAGAAGCCATTTAAAAGAACCACTCCGGGTCCGTCCAATCTGGACCGAATACTCGACCGCTTATGCCAGATACATGGCACCTCTGAAAAGCCAGCTAACCACACCAATAGAGATTGCTGGGTGTTCAAGCAGGCCGGCAAGTTAATTGCCGAAAACAATGACAAGGGGCTAAATAGCGACGACGAGGAAGAGACCCGGCCGCCGAACAACAGAGGACAGAAGGGTTTTCCCCCACAAGTACGGACGGTGAATATGATATACGCGACCCACATACCCAAGAGGGAGAGGAAACGCGCACTAAGGGACGTCTATGCGATGGAGCCAGTCGCCCCAAAGTTCAACCCATGGTCCTCTTGTCCGATAACTTTCGATCGAAGAGACCATCCGACCAGCATACGCCATGGCGGATTCGCCGCATTGGTCTTAGACCCAATCGTCGATGGGTTCCACCTCACGAGAGTCCTGATGGACGGCGGCAGCAGCCTGAACCTGCTTTATCAGGATACAGTGCGCAAAATGGACATAGACCCATCAAGGATTAAACCTACAAAGACAACCTTTAAAGGTGTCATACCAGGAGTGGAAGCCAACTGCACAGGCTCAGTCACACTGGAAGTGGTCTTCGGATCCCCTGATAATTTCCGGAGCGAAGAGTTAATCTTCAACATAGTCCCGTTTCGCAGCGGCTATCACGCTCTGCTCGGACGAACCGCGTTTGCCAAATTCAACGTGGTGCCGCACTATGCATACCTAAAGCTCAAGATGCCAGGTGGTCAATGGGAATACGGAACGCTCCCTCTGAACGGAGGAACATACAGCGGCTCTCGCGGCAGAAGTACAGAGCAGCCTTCTAAGGCAATTCTCTAGTCCGGCCGTTAATCGGCCGGATACAGCAAAGCGCGCCCGGAGCAATGCCAACCAAGACCACCTGGTGCGATCAGAGCACGCGTAGCAATGCGGCCCCAACCCTCGCCCGCGCATGATCGCAAGAATAACACTCCGCGTACATCATTACGCCTTGGAGATACCATGGGCACAGGGGAGGGGGCACGATCGCAACGGACCCAGAGTGCGGTTCGACCACACCAGGGGCTCGCAAGTGTGCCCCCCTTTTTTTTATGTTTCTTCTTTTTTGTACACAGGACTCTGTTAACCAGAAGCCCTGTCCGGCGGCGAACCCGCCGAACTGATGATGCAACAGTCAGGGACTAAAGAAGGCCACGACGAACATCCAGGTGGTCTCAATTACGAGCATTAAAATTCGATTATATACACCAAGTCTGCAGCTCATCCCTGGAGGGGGACATGTTTATTTAGTCCAAATCCCTTGCTTACCGCACTATTTGTATCAGTCCGCTCAACTAGCAGACTTTCTTTCATAAATAATGCAGCACCTTTTTATTGCAATCGCATTATCTTATATATATATGTTCATTACATGACATCTTGCACCCGTATATTTTGGTACGGCTGAATACGCCAGGGGCTTCTGTTCCCCAAATTATGGTGTGATTAAGTCCGAACACTTTCACAAGTGCGGCACCCCGAACTTATAGCATTATATGAATCGGCTCCGAATCATGTCTTTGGTCAATAGTTGGGTTTGCCCGGCTCCCATGTTTTGGTGCCTTACGTTCCGTTCCGTCGGCTAAGGTAGCACTGGGAGAACCACTGCGATTGCGCCCCGGTTGAGCTGGGCGAGCGCCTCAGTGGAGAAAGCTAAAACTGACTGGCATGATAAGGCGAGAGACTGGTTGCTGTTCGAGAGGTTTTTTCGGGTCCTTAAAGACTCACGCCACTTCGAGCGAAGTTCCGGATAATGTCTGATGAAGGCGTGGATAGCGCCCCGGATTCGGTCTTCCGAATACCAGGGGCTTCGCCGAAATTTAAATTATAGAATTCTATGGCTAAGTGAGAGTGTTCAAGCATTATAAGTCCGGTTGCCTTGTTCGTCGTGTTGAGCGCCTCCCTAGATGGACCCAAAAATGGGAACAAGAGTGCTCAAGTTTATCCCGAACACCCCAGCACTTGTGGCTTGGGGGCTGAAGCCAACGACTTGCCATCTCTCAGATTTTACAAACGACCGCACAGAAGGTAATATTTTAAATTAAACAAGCGTTGCTCATGGCGCATATAAACGAAGTTTTCAGCGCACAGGATAAATACACAGCGAGTTCACTCAAAGATTACATTTCGGGAGCACTCATCTGCAATATTGCAGGCTCCCTTCGGGACAATTTTATAATACTTCTCAGGCATGCGATACTCCTTGCCCGGCGGCGGTGGGTCCGTGAGAAGCTTCTCCGCATCCAATTTGCCCCATTGCACCTTTATGCGGGCAAGGGCCCGACGAGCGCCTTCAATACAGGCGGAGCGCTTGACTACATCCAGCCTGGGGCATGCATCCACCAGCCGCCGCACGAGGCCAAAGTAGCTACCAGGCATGGCCTGTCCAGGCCACAGCCGGACTATGAGGCCCTTCATGGCCTCCTCAGCTACCTTGTGGAGTTCGACCAGCTGCTTCAGCTGGTCGCTTGGGGGCACCGGATGGCCGGCCTCAGAGTACTGAGACCAGAAGACCTTCTCCGTCGAGCTCCCTTCCTCGCCACGATAGAATGTGGCGGCATCAGATGCACTACGCGGCAGATCTGCAAATGCCCCTGGAGAGCTCCGAATTCGGGTAAGTGTCAGGTAGTTCACATTAACATGCCTGCTTTGCATGAAAAATGCCTTACCCGCCGCTATCTTCTTTATGTCCTCAACCTCCTGAAGGGCCTTATGGGCCTCGGCCTTGGCGGACTTGGCACTTTCGAGTCTTGGAGTCAAGCTCCAAACTCTCATGCTTTTCCATGAGAGCCTGGAGCTCTTGCCGAACTTCCGCCACCCGTGCCTCTTGCTTTTCTCGCTCAGCCCGTTCCGCGGCCGCACTGCGTTCGGCCGCGGACACAGCATCCTTCAGGGCTGCCACCTCGTTAGTGGCCCCTGCAATACACATATTATCCTTGTTAATTTTATTTGCAACCAAAATCCTTTTCTGTAAGGTACTTATTCAAAGTGGTGTTATTCACCTTCTTTTTCCTCGAGCTGCCTCTTGGCATGGCCGAGCTCTTGCTCGGACCGCTCGAGATCCTTCTTCAGCACCTCGACCTCCGCCGTTAATGCGGCAGAGGTCAGCAGCGCAGCCTGCAAACCCATATTGACATATTTTAGGCAACCATGCGTATATCTTGTTAGATCCTCAGTCCGGCTTTTCTTTCTGAACACCGAACTAAGCATCAGGGGCTACTGTCTATGCGGTATTACATTACATAATTTTAACTTCTTACCTCAAAGCCTGTTAGAAGGCTGCTGCAGGCTTTGGTCAGCCCGCTCTTAGCGAGCTGAACCTTCTCAATCACCACACTCATGATAGTGCGGTGTTCTTCCTTGATGGAAGCGCCTTTAAGCGCCTCCAACAGGTTATCCGGCGCCTCTGGTTGGACGGAGGCCGCCGGCGTCACGGTCCTGCCCTTCTTTCGAAGGGGCCGCTTGCCGGACTCTGGAACCACTGCGGGTTCCGATGTAGAGTCCGACACAAAGTCCGGGAGGCTGCCTGACGGCGCCTCCGGAGCCTCCTCCTGATGGGTCCCTCTCTGGGATCCCACCTCGGCGTCCTCGTCGGCGCGTGGGGTAGAGGCAGTCAGGATGGAATTCACATCCAACGAGGCCAATGACCCGCTCGATGAGTCGGGGAGATCATCATTGGCCGGACTACGGGCAGAATGCGGCGTTAGAAGGATACTACGCGACATAAAAGAAATTACACATCAAGGATCCGGATACTTACGATCTTGCCGGACGCCTGGCCCTTGGAGGCCACTCATCCTCGCCAACGCTGATGTTGGCGAAACTATCCGGGGGGATAGTTCTCCCCCTCTTGGACCCTTCGGCCTCCCCGATTGGGGAAGCCTTCCTCTTCTTCTCTCCCTCCTCCGGGAGAGAATACTCCTCCTCCTCGTCTTCAGGGGAGGAGTCTTCATCGTCGTCAGACGCCTGATTGCGGGAACTCTTTCGAGTCCCCGTGGCCACCTTCTTGGCCTTCTTCTCCGGCACCATGTGTGGTGCCGGAACCAGCAGCCCAGCTAAGCGGGCGTCCACTGGGTCTTCTGGCATGGGAGCCGGGCTGATAAGCAGCTTGGCCTTCTCCATCCATTCCTGTCAAAGGAAGAGGAAGAATGAAACCTCTCTAGAGTCAATCTAATTATCACAAGTGTCCCGTAATGGGGTTGAATCACTTACCTCGTCAGTTGGATACTGCGAGCTGAATCCGCGGTCTTCGGTCGCGGACGCGGGGGCTTCGGCGCCCTTGAACAGCACCCTCCAGGCGCCTTCGTATGTTGTATCGAAGAGCCCACTTAGCGCCTGGTGCTATTTCGGATTGAACTCCCACAAATTGAATGCCCGTTCTTGGCATGGGAGGATCCGCCGGATGAGCATGACTTGGACCACGTCGACGAGCCTGAGCCTATTGCTCACCATCTTCTTGATACATGCTCGGAGTCCCGTCACCTCCACCGGATTGCCCCACTGCAAGCCCTTCTCTTTCTAGGAGGTGAGCTATGTGGGGATGCCAGATCTAAACTCGGGGGCCGCCGCCCATGTGGGTTTGCGCGGCTCGGTGATGTAGAACCACCCCGATTGCCACCCCTTGACGGAGTCCACGAAGGTCCCTTCGAGCCAAGGGACGTTGGGCAATTTGCCCAACATGGCACCTGCGTATTCCGCTTGCGTGCCCTTCACAACCTTCGGCTTGACGTTGAAGGTCTTGAGCCACAGGCCGAAGTGGGGCTGGATGCAGAGGAAGGCCTCGCACACGACGATAAACGCCGAGATGTTGAGGATGAAGTTCGGTGCCAGATCGTGGAAATCCAGGCCGTAGTAAAACATGAGCCCCCGGACAAATGGATGGAGTCCGGCGGAGGAAGTGGGGGAGGAAGACGACCCTCTCATGAGGCCCAGGGGTAGGGATGAGCTGCCCCTCGTCGGGCAGCCGATGCGCAATATCGCCGGAAAGGTATCCGGCGCTACGCAGCTTGGTGATGTCCTCCTCCCTAGCGGTGGAGGCCAACCATTTACCTCCCGCTCCGGACATATTCGGAGAAGGTCGAGGCGAGATGCGCGAGCTCGGGCGTTGGAGCTTGAGTTCGCGGGGATGGATAAGCAAAGGAGGAAGAAGGCGTAGGTGAGAAGGTGAATCCTTATCCCTTATATATAGGCGGACAAAACTATGCGTCCCCCACCAGCCTGGTAAAACTCGCTTATCTCCCAAGCGCCACCATCAATGGCGCGGTTGGGTTACCCACGCACGTATTGATGAGAATCCCGGAATAAGGGGAACACGATCTCTGCTTCGACAAGACGTGCCAAGGAAACTGCTTCGCTAAACGTGCTGAGGTGGTATAGTAAAAAACGATTCAAACAAAGGCTTGGTAGCGGTGTGATGTCACGCCGCATAATACGTCAGCGGATTGAACTAAGTGTACATTTTATTCTCTCTATGGTGGAATGTGGAATTTATTTTGCAGAGCCGGACACTATCCTGGTGTTCATGATCTTCTCTGGATTATTCAAGGGAGGAACCCGCCTTGCAATGCCGAACATTATGCGCGCCGGACTAATCGTCATTGAAGCCTGGTTCAGGGGCTACTGAGGGAGTCCTGGACTAGGGGGTGTCCGGACAGCCGGACTATCAATATCCGCCGGACTCCAAGACTACGAAGATACAAGATTGAAGACTCCGTCCTGTGTCCGGATGGGACTTTCCTTGGCGTGGAAGGCAAGCTTGGCAATATGGATATGTAGATCTCCTACCATTGTAACCGACTCTGTGTAACCCTAGCCTCCTCCGGTGTCTATATAAAACGGAGGGCTTTAGTCCGTAGGACAACATACATTACAACAATCATACCATAGGCTAGCTTCTAGGGTTTAGCCTCCTTGATCTCGTGGTAGATCCACTCTTGTACTACCCATGTCATCAATATTAATCAAGCAGGACGTAGGGTTTTACCTCCATCGAGAGGGCCCGGACCTGGGTAAAAACATCGTGTCCCTCGTCTCCTGTTACCATCCGCCTAGACGCACAGTTCGGGACCCCCTACCCGAGATCCGCCGGTTTTGACACCGACAGCGGGGAACATAAGCCCCTGGTTTATTCGGCCGTACCAGAATATACGGGTGCAAGATGTCATTAATGAACATATATGTAAAAAAAAGTAATGCAATTATAAACAAAAAGTGCTGCATTGTTTATTCAAGGAATTCTGCCATGAGTGCAGGATGATACAGATAGTGCGGTAAGCAAGGGATTGGACTAATTAAGCATGTCCCCTCCAGGGGTGGGCTGCGGACTGGTGTAGTTAACAAATTTAATGCTCATAATGGAGACCACCTGAGTGTTTGTCGCAGCCCTTGTCCCTCCCTGGCTGTTGCATCGTGAGTTCGGCAGGTCCGCCGCCGGACAGGGCCTCTGGTGAATGGAGTCCTGTGTATAAAAAGAAGAAAAATGAAAATAAAAAGAGCGACACACTTGGGAGCCCCTGGTGTGGTTGAGCCGCCCTCTGGGCCTGTCGTGGTCGTGCCCCTCCCCCTATGCCCATGGTATCTCCAGAGTGTAATGATGTACGCGGGGAGCTGGTCTTGCAATCATGCGAGGGCTGGGGTTGGGGCCGCATTGCTACGCGTGCTCGGAACGTGCCAGGTGGTCTTGATTGATGTTACTCCGGGCGCGTTTGGCCATGTCCGGTCGTTTAACGGCCGGACTCGAAAATTGCCTTAAAAGGCTGCTCTGTATTTCTGCCGCGAGAGCCGCTGTGTGTTCCTCCGTTTGGAGGGAGCATTCAGTATTTCCGTTGACCGTGATGACTCCACGAGGGCCTGGCATCTTGAGCTTAAGGTATGCATAATGCGGCTCCGCGTTGAATTTTGCGAACGCGGTTCGTCCAAGCAGAGCGTGATAGCCGCTACGGAACGGGACTATGTCGAAGATTAACTCCTCGCTTCGGAATTTATCCGGGGATCCCACTTCCAGTGTGACTGAGCCTGTACAATTGGCCTCCACACCTGGTATGACGCCTTTGAAGGTCATCTTTGTAGGTTTAATCCTTGAGGGGTCTATGCCCATCTTGCGCACTGTATCCTGATAAAGCAGGTTCAGGCTACTGCCGCCGTCCATCAGGACTCTAGTGAGGTGAAATCCATCGACGATTGGGTCTAAAACCAATGCGGCGAATCCGCCATGGCGGATACTGGTGGGGTGGTCCCTTCGATCAAAGGTGATCGGGCAAGAGGACCATGGATTGAACTTCGGGGCGACTGGCTCCATCACATATACGTCCCTAAGTGCACGCTTCCGCTCCCTCTTGGGTATGTGGGTTGCGTATATCATGTTTACCGTCCGCACTTGTGGGGGAAAACCCTTCTGTCCTCTACTGTTCGGCGGCCGGGTCTCTTCCTCGTCATCGCTATGCAGCCCCTTGTCGTTGTTTTCGGCAATTAACTTGCCTGCCTGCTTGAATACCCAACAATCCCGGTTGGTGTGGTTGGCTGGCTTTTCGGGGGTGCCATGTATCTGGCAAGAGCGGTCGAGTATTCGGTCCAAATTGGACGGACCCGGAGTGGTTCTTTTAAATGGCTTCTTCCGCTGACCGGGTTTAGAGCCTATGAATCCGGCATTGATTGCCGTATCCTCATTGTTATCGCCGTTAACGCGGCGTTTGTTTTTGTTTCGACGTGACCTGCCATTGTGGTCCTTAGTATCCGGACTGCCAGCATTTTTGCTGAGGTTGTTGCTGCGGGCTAGCCAGCTGTCCTCTCTCGCACAGAAGCGGGTCATGAGTGATGTGAGGGCTGCCATGGATTTCGGCTTTTCCTGTCCTAGGTGCCGGGCTAGCCACTCGTCGCGGATGTTGTGTTTGAAGGCTGCAAGGGCCTCTGCATCCAGACAGTCGACGATTTGATTTTTCTTTGTTAAGAACCGTATCCAGAACTGTCTGGCCGATTCGTCTGGCTGCTGAATTATATGGCTTAGGTCATCGGCGTCTGGTGGTCGCACATATGTGCCCTGGAAGTTGTCGAGGAATGCGGCTTCCAGGTCCTCCCAACACCCAATTGACTCTGCGGGCAAGCTGTTAAGCCAATGCCGAGCTGGTCCTTTAAGCTTGAGTTGGAGATATTTGATGGCGTGGAGATCGTCGCCGTGGGCCATATGGATATGAAGGAGATAATCCTCGATCCAAACCGCAGGGTCTGTTGTGCCATCGTAGGATTCAATGCTCACGGGTTTAAAACCTTCAGGGATTCGATGATCCATTACTTCGTCTGTGAAGCATAGTGGGTGTGCGGCACCTCTATATTGAGCAATATCACGACGTAGCTCAAGAGAGCGTTGTCTGCTGTGTTTGGCCCGGCCGGAGTTGCTGTATCCGGCGCGACGGTATTCGTCGTGGGTCGTGGGGCGCCCACGTGATCCATAGATAGATCTGGATTGTCTTGCCTTATCCTCCAATATATCCCGCAAGTCTAGCGCGTTCCCCCGTGGCTTCGTACTTTTCAAGTGGTGTCGTGGTACGGTCTTGGTGGATGTCGGGGCCGTTCCTTTTCTGCGGCCGCGAGCACCTATGGGGCACGGGGGGCCCCTTCTGGTCCGGCAAGGGGGGCGGAGGCCGCGCGCAGAGCGGATCGAGGTCGGGCGTGCGCTGGGAGACGGGCAATTTTTACCCAGCTTCAGAGCTCTCCGGAGAGATAAAACTCCTACTGCTGCTTTGTGTTTTTATTTGATCTTGCTCGAGAGCGAGCGTATGGTGGTGTTGTGTGTGTCGACTGGACCGAACCTCCAAGCTGCGGAACCAAAATTCCGAACCCCCTCTACATGCGCATGGGCCTCCTTTTTATAGGTTAAAGGGGTCACCGACAGGTGGCAGCGTAGGAAAGAGGGGTAGAAAGGTAAAAATGCGGGTTGGTACAACTACTACCAACGGCGTCCCCTACCTAACTCTGACAGCAGGGGACAAGGGCATTTAATGCCCGTCTGGTCGCCCCAACAGTGCAAGGAAACGACCGTTAGAGGCGCCACCGATCGCCATGATGGCCTCCTTGTCAGCTTCACTTGCCACCTCGCACCGCCATGCCGCACAGCTGCCCGCCACGTGCACCAGGAGCGATCCTGTGGCGACACGTCGTCGGATGTGCTGGAGCGTGGGCGCAGAGTGGCAGCCTTGCCGCGGCAAGTGCCTTGCCGCGACCCTCTTTTTGTCGCACCAGCAAGCTTGCCGCTCGCCGGGCCTTGCCGGGACGCGCGGGGCGTTGCGGCAAGTTTCTTGAAATGCCTTGAGTGGCCTTCCCGGCAAGCTCCTCTTGCCGGGGTCTTGTCTTCTTCCCGGCCAGCTCCTCTTGCCGGGGCCTTGGTTGGCCTTCCCGGCAAGCTCCTCTTGCCGGGGCCTTGGTTGGCCTTCCCGGCAAGCTCCTCTTGCCGGGGCTTTAGCTTGAGTACTCTGTTCTTGAATGGCATCAAAGTAGCCGTGGAGGATCTTGGCGGACGCCCGGCAAGCCCTGCCGCGGGTCGCTGCGACTGCCCGTGCACAAGTTCGGGATACTAAGGTAACCCCCTACTTTAGTACACCGATAGTGGAGGGCCTAGATGCCTCTCTGTCGTGGCCACGAGGTGGTCGGTCTGCCGTATTGTGCGTTGGTGATGAAGGTTTATATGCCTCCTCCTCTAATCGGGGGAGCAACTTGCGTTTTGGGTAGCTTTTGGAGGGGCGTTCAAGTTCATACTCTTCGGGCACGAGGACCTCGGTCCATCTGTCGGCCAGCGGGTCTTGATCAGCTTGAAGCTGTTGCTGCTTTTTCTTTAGGCTATTCGTCGTGGCCATTAGCCTGCGTTTAAAACGCTCTTGTTCGATGGGATCCTCAGGTACGACGAATTCGTCGTCATCGAGGCTTGCCTCGTCTCCGGAGGGAGGTATGTAATTATCATCCTCGACCTCTTCGTCTGCCGCTCTCTTGTGAGGGCTGGCTTCTGCATCCTCCTGCGCTGAATCTTGCTGGAGGGGGTTGTCTTTGGCACTCTCTGGGGTGTTATTATCTCCGGTGCCGGAATCTCCATTCTTACTGTGGCGGGATTTAGAGCGGCGCCACTGACGTCGGCACTTGGGCTGTTTCTTAGCAGAATCTGCCTCCGCTGCTTCCTCGTCGTCCCCATCCTTTGGGGTGTCCACCATGTATATGTCGTATGACGAGGTGGTCTTCCAGTGCCCCGTAGGAGCTGGTTCTTGATCGTCTCCGGCATCATCGTCCATACCGTTGATGTCTTCTGAGTCGTAGTCTAGCATGTTGGTTAGATCGTCGACAGTGGCTACAAAGTGGGTGGTGGGTGGGCTTTGAATTTCTTTGTCGTCCGCATCCCAACCGTCCTAACCGCAATCCGGCCAGGGCTCTCCTGATAGCGAGAGATGCTTTAGCGAATTTAGGATGTCGCCAAAGGGTGAGTGCTGAAAGATGTCCGCGGCGGTGAACTCCATGATCGGTGCCCAATCGGATTCGATTGGCAGGGGCGCAGGAGGCTTGGAGTCCGGCAAGGAGTCCGGCACCTCGGAGTCACGTGCTTTATAAGGGACAAGGTCGGTATTCGGCTCCATCGCCATAGAAGTTGCAGTTCCCGAGGCGGTGTCCAGCCACCTAACCTCGATCTGCGCGGTCGGCTCCGAACTATAGGTCGGAGCGGACTCGTGTGCGGCCTCTAGGGCACTATCCGGCGGCAGAGCTAAATCATGCCCATCGTGACAGTGCGGCACGCTCGGCTGTGGCTCGAATCCGTCGAAGATCAAGTCTCCGCGGATGTCCGCCGTGAAGTTTAGGCTTCCAAATCTGACCTGATGGCCAGGGGCGTAGCTTTCGATCTGCTCCAGATGGCCAAGTGAATTGGCCCGCAGTGCAAAGCCGCCGAACACGAAGATCTGTCCGGGGAGAAAAGTCTCACCCTGGACCGCGTTGTTGTTTGAAGAATCCATCAAGCCTATCGGTGACGACACAGAGGAACTATCAATGAAAGCACCAATGTCGGTGTCAAAACCGGCGGATCTCGGGTAGGGGGTCCCGAACTGTGCGTCTAGGCGGATGGTAACAGGAGACAAGGGACACGATGTTTTTACCCAGGTTCGGGCCCTCTCGATGGAGGTAAAACCCTACTCCTGCTTGATTGATATTGATGATATGGGTAGTACAAGAGTGGATCTACCACGAGATCAAGGAGGCTAAACCCTAGAAGCTAGCCTATGGTATGATTGTTGTAATGGTTGTGTGTCCTATGGACTAAAACCCTCCGGTTTATATAGACACCAGAGAGGGCTAGGGTTACACAGAATCGGTTACAATGGTAGGAGATCTACATATCCGTATCGCCAAGCTTGCCTTCCACGCCAAGGAAAATCCCATCCGGACACGGGACGAAGTCTTCAATCTTGTATCTTCATAGTCTTGGAGTCCGGCTGACGATGATAGTCCGGCTATCCGGACACCCCCTAGTCCAGGACTCCCTCAGACACGTTTAAGGAATTCCTAGAAGGACTTAAACAATCTACCTCGCCGATGAAAGTGGGTGATCCCACCAACAAGGTGACGGATGCTACCTCCGACAAGGGGGAAGCTAACATTGAAAAGAGTCCTTCTATTAGTGGTAGAAATGGCACCAACATCTTTGCCCATGTGGAACCCCCAATTTATGGAGGGCTGATCCCCTCCACTCATTTGAATCATGCTGGTCCTCCTCCTAAATATGAGAAACATGAAGATTTTGATTCTTGGGTTTATCGCTTTAAGCGTCATTTAAAACATGTGAACACTAACCTTTGGAGAATCATTGAAGAAGGTTTCTATCCCATGACCCAAGCAACTTCACCCCTCGAGAAGCCGTGGACAATCAATTCAATGAGAGTGCTCTCTTCATCATCCAAGATGCAATCCTTCCCGAAGATCTCCCTCATCTTCGACCTCATGCCATGGCTAAAGAAGCATGGAAATGTGTTGAGTCTCTCTATCGAGGAAGTGCTAGCATTCAATGCTCCAACTATGAAGTGGTGCAAGATGAAGCCGATGAGTTTGCAATGAAAGAAGATGAAGAACCTCGTGAGCTCTTTCGAAGAGTGACCAAACTCGTGGTCTCACTCCGAGATCATGGAAGCAAGGACACAGATGACAATTGGATCAAGCGCAAGTTCCTCAAGGCCATGATGCCCTACAACAAGGCCATGTCCTCCGTCATTCGTCAAAGACCGGACTTCCACTCCATGACCTCAAGTGAAGTTTTGGATGAGTTCGTTGCAATGAGCATCTTGGACAAGACCACCGACAATGCGGTGCTCCGTTCTCAAAGGGCAAAGAAGCCCAACCTTGCTTTGAAGTCCAAGGTCATCATGGAAGAATAGGAAGAAGTGGAAGATGAGGAGAGCAATCCCGAAGACACCAAGTATGATTATCATGAGCACATGGCCCTTGCTTCAAGACAATTTTGGAGCAAGAAGAATACAAGACCCAACTTCAACAAGAACAACTCAAGTGGCGTCAAGGGCAAGCAATGAGTTAGAACTTGCTTCAACTGTGGCAATGTGAGCCATTTCGTTGCGGATTGTCCTTACGAGAAGCGGGAAGACAATGGTGCAAATTCATTCGAAAAGACAAAGCCAAGTCCTTCCCCAACAAGAACAACTTTGCGAAGAAGACTCCAACTCGTGGGTTGGTGGTTCAAGAAGAATACCAAGAGAATGACGATGATGATGAAAGTGGAGAAGCAATGGCCATGGCATCCGTTGCCGTTGCTACTACTCCCCCGGTGTCTCTCTTTGATTCACCCAATGAAAACATCACCGCCAAGTGCCTCATGGCTAAAGCTTCAAACAAGGTAACCCCCAATATCACAACCACCATCATTACTAATCCCTCCTTGGAGGATTGCATTGATGAACATGTTGAGTCTAAATGAGGTAGTGAATGAATTTGAGTCTTTTATGAGTAAGCTCAAGGGTAAGTCCAAGAAGCACTTTGTTACTCTCTTGGAACAACTTGGTGAGGCCAATGACATGATCGAGGCTCACGAAGAAACCATCTCTAAGATGGAGGGTCATAGTCGTGACTATGCCGATGAGATATCGGATCTCTCTAATGCTCTCGAGGAAGAGCGTGTGCATCGTCTGACTTTTGAGGAGTCACACAATGATGACCATGCTAGGTTAAAGAAAGATCTTGATCATGCTCTTGTTGTGTCTCGTGTGCTAACTTCCGAGAAGGCTAAGCTTGGGGTTGATCATGCTAGACTCAAAGAGGAGTTTGAGATACTTGACAAGGCCCACAAGGTCTTGAAGGGTGCTCACGCTAACCTCAAGGAGTCTCATGCTCAACTCCAAGTTAAGCTAATCAAAGAAAAGGCCACCTTTCCTCATATGGTATTAATTGATAATGCATGTGCTACTAACCCGTGTTGTGAGCATGTGCATCTTGTGGAGGAGAATGCCAAGTTGAAGGATCAACTTGAGAAAGGCCTTGTGACATGCATTCAAGGTGAGAAGAACCTCAACGACCTTTTGAGCAATCAAAAGGAAGTTGTGGCCAAGGAAGGAATTGGATTTGCACCCAAGTCCAAGAGTAAGAAGAAGAAGAACAACAAGACCAAACGTCCTCCTCCTCTCAAGCAAACGTTTGTGAAAGAGGGAGAGGGTGCTCCTAAGGAGAGGAAGGAAAAAGTGAAGGGAGTTGACGTCCAAAAGGGCAAAAGCATTTCCTCAAACAAATCCGGCGACTTTAACCTGTCATATGTGTTGTGCCGTGCTAGTGATGGACATGTTTATGCTAAATTTGTTGGTTCTCCTTATGAGTACATTGAATGGTCTATTTGGGTTCCCAAGACCCTTGTTACTAACATCAAAGGACCCATTACTAAATGGGTACCTAAAACCAAGCATTGATCTCTTGTAGGTGTTTGCTTCCGGTGGGGGATCATGGTTGCTCGATAGTGGAGCAACAAATCATATGACCGGGAGCAAGGACTTGGTGGTGGACGTGCAAGAGATTCCGTCTATGCCCACCAATGTCGAGTGGGGTGATGCATCACATTCTAAGGTATTGGGTCTCGGCAAGGTTGTCATTTCTCATGATCTAACGATCGAGAAAGTCATGCTTGTTGAGTCCCTTGCATACAATTTGCTTTCCGTTTGTCAACTTGCACTCATGGGTTTTGCTACTTTCTTTGACATTGATACCGTGGCCCTCTTGTGGAGCAAGACTCTTAAAGTAGCCTTTGTTGGGCATGTCGAGAATGGTCTCTATGTGATTAACTTTTCGGAGGGACCCACTAAGACCGCGACATGCCTAATGGCTAAAGTTGACGTGGGATGGCTTTGGCATCGCCGTTTAGCCCACGTCAATATGAGATCTTTGCAAAGTCTTCTCAAGGGGGACCATGTCCGTGGACTAACAAATGTTAGTTTTGCCAAAGATTGTGCTTGCAGTGCTTGTATCGAAGGAAAGCTTCATGAAAAGGCTCACCCTCCATCAACCATCATCTACTCGAAGAGACCCTTGGAGCTCCTTCACATGGATCTCTTTGGGCCTCCATCTTTTGATAGTCTTGGAGGAAGAAATTATTGCTTGGTGATTGTGGATGACTACTCAAGATACACTTGGGTATACTTCTTCAAGAGGAAGAGTGAGACTCAACAAATAGTCATCGACTTTGCAAATGAAGCTCAACGTCAACACAATGCAAAGATCTTGACAATAAGAAGTGATAACGGCACCGAGTTCAAGAACTACACCTTGGATGAGTTTCTCAGTGATGAGGGGATGAAGCATCAATACGCTGCACCTTATACTACTCAACAAAATGGTGTAGCAGAGAGGAAGAACCGGACGTTGATGGATGCGGCAAGGACCATGATGGCGGAGTTCAAGTCTCCATACAACTTTTGGGCCGAAGCCATCAACACCGCATGTCATGCATCCAATCGGCTCTATCTTCGCAAAGGCTTGAACAAGACTCCTTATGAGATACTCACCGGCACAAGCCCAACCTCAAGTACTTCCGAGTGTTCGGTTGTAAGTGTTTCATTCTCAATAAAGGTGTTCGTTTGTCTAAATTTGAGGCTAGAGCTCATGAGGGCTTATTTGTTGGTTATGCTACAAACTCTCATGCTTACCGTGTTCTCAACAAGTCCACCGGACTCATTGAGGATACATGTAACGTGGAGTTTGACGAAAATAACGGCTCCCAAGTGGAGCAAAGTGGTACTTGTGATGTAGGTGATGAAATTCCTCCCCAAGCCATAAGAAGAATGGGTATTGGTCAAATCCTACCCATTGAGGAACCCCTTGTGGCCGAAGGAGAAGGACAATGCTCCACTCAAGTGGAGCCATCACCTCCCCAAGACCCACACGCTTTCGAAGAACAAAGTGAAGGCCCTCATCCTCGTGAACAAGACCAAGGGCAAGATCAACCTCAAGATGGTGGTGAACCTCTAAATGATGCCCAAGGTCAAGTTCTCCCCCTCGAGCAAGTTCAAGATCATGAGCAAGCTCAAGATCAAGAACAAGCTCAAGACGGCGCTCAAGATGATCAAGTTAACCCTCCTCCTTCCACACCCGAGGAGGAATTAGAGCGTCGTGCCGCGAAGATTGCTTCCAAGCTCACCACCCAAGGCCATCTCATGGAAAACGTGGTTGGAAGCCTAAGAAAGGGGGTAAGCACTCGTAGACAATTAGCAAACTATTGTGAACATCACGCGTTTGTCTCTTGTGTTGAACCCCAACAGGTCTATGAGGCGCTCGAAGACTCGGATTGGCTCAACGCCATGCATGAAGAACTCAACAACTTCGAGTACAACAAGGTGTGGAGATTGGTGCCAAGACCATCGGGGAACCACAACGTCATTGGAACCAAGTGGATCTTCAAGAACAAGCAATATGCTCATGGGAACATCATTCGCAATAAGGCAAGATTGGTAGCACAAGGCAACTCCCAAGTCGAGGGTATCGACTGTGGTGAAACCTTTGCTCCTGTTGCTCGTCTTGAATCCATTCGTTTGTTGATTGCTTATGCTTCCCATCACAACTTTAAGTTGCAACAAATGGATGTGAAAAGTGCTTTTCTTAATGGTCCTATTAATGAGTTGGCCTATGTCAAGCAACCCCCCGGGTTCGAGGACCCCTACTTCCCGGATCATGTGTATCAACTCGATAAGGCACTCTATGGCCTTAAACAAGCCCCACGTGCGTGGTATGACCACCTTACCGAGTTGCTACAAGATCGTGGATTTGAAGTAGGACAAATCGACCCCACTCTTTTTACTAAGAAGGTCAAAGCGGAGTTGTTTGTATGCCAATTATATGTTGATGATATTATCTTCGGTTCCCCTAACAAAGCTTTCAATGAGGAATTTGCTGCTCTCATGACCTCCAAGTTCAAGATGTCTTCGATGGGAGAGTTGAAGTTTTTCCTTGGTTTTGACATCAAACAAAGAAGAGAAGGAACCTTCATCAACCAAGCCAAATACACTCAAGACATGCTTAAAAGATTCAAGCTAAGTGATGTCAAGCCGGCTACTACACCAATGCCTACCAAGTGCCAACTTGACATTGATCCCTATGGTAAAGCGGTGGATCAAAAGGTATATCGCTCCATGATTGGCTCCTTGCTTTACCTTTGTGCATCTAGACCGGATATCATGTTGAGTGTGGGGATGTGTGCATGGTTTCAAGCCACACCAAAGGAAATTCACTATGTGGCGGTCAAGTGAATCTTTCGATATTTGGCTCAAACCTCAAACTTTGGCTTATGGTACCCAAGAGGGGCAAACTTCAAGCTTGAAGGTTTCACGAATTCTGATTGGGCGGGAGACAAAGTGGATAGGAAGTCCACTTCTGGAGGGTGCCAGTTTCTTGGGTGCTCTTTGATGAGTTGGTCTTCCAAGAAGCAAAGTTGTGTATCTCTCTCATCCACCGAGGCGGAATATGTGGCGGCCGGTATTTGTTGTGCTCAACTCCTATGGATGAGGCAAACTTTAAAGGAGTACGGTGTCATTTGTGACAAAGTGCCTCTTTGGTGTGATAATGAAAGTGCCATCAAGATTTCTCTCAACCCGGTGCAACACTTCAAGACGAAGCACATTGAGATTCGGTATCACTTCATCCGGGATCACATTAGGCGAGGGGAGATCGAGCTCAAGTATGTCAAGACTCATGATAACCTTGCAGATATTTTCACGAAGCCCTTGGATGAAGCAAGATTTCGCGAGTTAAGGCATGAGCTAAATATCATCGATTCGAGCAATGTGACTTGAACCCGTGCACCCCCACCACACTCAACTTGTTGTCTAGTTTAGGTGTAGGCATGGACATAGGGGGAGTGTTGTTCTCTCAATGAACTCTCCTTCCCCCCATTATGCCTAAATCGACCACCTCTTTCACATTAGCCATTTTTGATGGTACTTGTGCTTCAAAGACGAGTTTTGGTCATGGGCCCAAGGATAATTCTTCACGGTGCCATACCATCTAACTCAAACATAGGTGGCTTCGGCCACCGCCCTCTCTCTTCGAGAGGTTTTGTCGCTTGGTGGTTTCTCGTTGTCTTTCTGCCCCTGGTTTGTGCGTGCTCTTGTGGTTTCCTGTGTGTGAAAAGTTTCCGTGCAAAGGCCTTCTTCTCGTGTTGAAACATGCGGTGACTTGAGTTCATGGTACTACCACGGTCAGCTATGATACTACCGCAGCCAGCCACGGTACTACCGCTTGTGGGAGCATGGTACTACCGTCACCACGCGGCAGTAATTTTTTACTAACGCCTGGGTGAGCGGTACTACTGCCTCGGTGCGGTACTTCCGCCCGAGCGGTACTACCGTGATGATACGCGGTACTACCGAGCCGGTTTGGGCGCGTGGGGATAAGGACGGGTAGGGGGAGTTCTAACTCCCCATACCCATTCGCAGTTCTTCCCCCACGTCGCATCCTTCTCTCCCTCGCTCAAGAATGGAGCCGGCGTTCGTCGCCGGATCTCCTCCACCGGCTGCCCTCCCGTGATTCCATCCGGTGGGATCGTTCCCCACCACATGCTCTTGCTATGGACCAAGGTCTTTCCCCAACTCCCTCTCCTTGTTGATTGTGTTTGGTGTTTCTAGGTTTTGGGGGAGACTTGTGTGTTCTTGAGATTCATAGGCTTAATCTATGCAGAGTAGGATGAAGGAGCGTAGTATTGCGTAGGATTTATACTTGTATTTTTGTCTTGCGCTAGATTTGATCACCGTAGCACCACCGTTGTTTCGCGGTTCTTTTCAGATTCGAACCACCATTTGGATCTGACGCGACGCGGTACTACCGCCCGTCTGCGCGGTACTACTGCTTGTACGGTACTACCGCCCGTCAGGAGCAGTACTACTGCGCTCACTGCGGCACTAAAATTTTACTTCCGCTCCAACCACGGTACTACCGTGACCTCGCACGGTACTACCGCATTTTGGAGCGGTACTAATATTTTAGTACCGCAGGCATTGGCAGTTCTACCGTGGCTCACATCTATCGCATGACAACTTTCTCGTATGCCTTCTATGTGTTTCTTGTGCTTTACCGTGGCCTTTGCATTGATCTTCTTCGCATCGTTGGTGTTTTGCGTGTGTGTCTCAGGTGGTGGCTCTCGCCGGTCCAATCCCAGTCGTGACACTGGCTCCAAGCATCTGCGCAACCCAGGTGAAGTACCAGAGGGCTCTTCTGCCTCCAAGCGCAATGTCAAGACCTCAGCTAGCAAGCACAAGGAGCCCGCTAAGGGCATGGATGAGATAACCCCATCTGAGTACGTCCGTCTCAGGCAGCTTCACCCATATGTGAACCCTCGTTCCACTGTCAGAGGCTGTGAGCTGTTCTGGAACAAGCAACAGACCAACATCTATCTGGATGTCATCAAGAACAAGCAGAATACCTACATGGATGTGAAATGGATTGATATGCATCACATGAGGAAGGACAAGTTCCGTGACTACTTTGGAGAGGCTCTGGACTTGGTGGAGCAGTTTGGCATTGAGCATGTGATATCCTTTCACCTTGACTATGACCCTGAGCTTATCTGTCAGTTCTTTGCCTCAGTTTACTTTCACTCTAATGAGGAGCGGAGGATGACCTGAATGACCAATGGCCGTCAACTGCCTGCTACCTGGAAGGAGTTCATGGATCTACTCCAGGTTCCTGATGATGGGCTCAACATTCCAGTGGGTGTTCGCCCCCATGCCAATGTTGAGTCTGCCAACAAGGACAAGCTTGCACCATTCATGGTTGAGAAGGCGCTCGTCAATGGCAAGACAGCGTTGGTGCTCAACTCTTTTTTGGATATCATGTATCGCATCTTCCGCAACTCCTTGTTCCCTCGCATCGGTGACAAAGACAAGGTTCATGCCTATATGGTGGATATGATGCTCATTTGCGAGGAGGCTCGTTCGTCTCAGTCTCAGCCACTTGATATCTCACACATCATGTGGTGTGAGCTTCGGTTTGCAGTGTTCAACCGCAAGGTGCCTATCTATGGGCCCTATCTGTTTCGGCTGATCTCGAAGACTTGGGAGAAGATGTTCCCTGGTGAGGAGTTCCTTGCTCCAGACTGGATTCGCCATGAGCCCATCTGTCTGCGTATCAAACCCAACTGGGCCAACACCACTACTCGTGCCGAGGCGACTGCTGCTAGGGCTGCTGTTGATGAGGAGGATGCTGGCGCCGAGGATGTTACTGAGGGCCGTGCCGCTAGGCCTTCCCAGAGTGCCACTATGCCATCATGGGCCAAGAAGCTGAAGGACAAGATGAAGACTCTTTTCTGCATGCAAGCCAAGGGGCAGTACAGGACTCACATGGCGTCCAAGGAGAGTCGTCGCAGGGACAAGAAGATCTTGCAGCTCTATGGTGAGGACGTGTCTGGCGGGTCTGAGGAGCGCATCACTCCAGAGGCTGAGTGGATGGAGAAGCAAGGCTTCAGGTGGACTGATTCTGAGGAGGACATCGAGGAGACCATCCCTGCTGCCGAGGAGACCGATGGAGAGGGTTGGGATGAGTTCCCTGCTTGAGCCACCTCTTGTGTGTAGGTGTCCTCTCTGCCTTTTGGCGTCTCGATGCCAAAGGGGGAGAGAGTGTAGGGATTTGCGAGTCGTGTGTGTCGGTGTGTTTGCTGCTTTCTCGGTTGAACTATTTGATGCTTTCTCGTTTGAACCTCGTTTGCTTTACTTCTTATGGTGTAAGACATATGCACTCTATCTATCCTAGCGAGCTTGTGTTATATTGTGCTATCTTTATGCTATGCTCTCTTTGATGTTAATTATCGTGCCTTGGTCTCTAAAATATAGGGTGAGTGTTGATCCTAGTTTGTGTGCTATGCAGTCCAAAGCATTCATCTAGATTGCACACATCTAGGGGGAGCCCATCTATATTTTTGAGAGGTGGGGTTTGCCCTTGCTCAAAATTATCTTATCTATGTGCAAATCTCGTGTTGTCATCAATTCACCAAAAAGGGGGAGATTGTAAGGGCATATTTATCCCTTAGGTGTTTTGGTGATTGATAACAATGCTTTTGTGGACTAATCGTGTGCCTTGAGTTTCTCAGATACTTCATCACTAGGCACGAGACGATTCGGTGCCCCTCGGAGACTATTGAAGTCGGCGTTGTTCTACGTTTCTCTTTGGTGGATTTGAGTCATAGGAGAGCCGTACTATTAAGAGGGGGTCTGCGTCGGAATTGGGTGGAATCAACACGTACACTTGTCCTACCTTTCCTTGCCTTTGGAGCATCTCTTCGTTATCCTTGTTGTGTCGAAATCTGATGGCTACTGCTGTACTTGCGGTAGTACCGCAAGTACCAGCGGTAGTACCGCTGTGGGTCACGGTAGTACCGCTCCTCTGGAGCGTTAGTACCGTGGCTCCCAGGCCTAGTGCCACTCCGGTACGGTAGTAGGGGCGGATGTAATTTTTTACATCCGCGCCCCCCACGGTAGTACCGCTCATCCAGCGCGGTAGTACTGCGGGAGCCCACGGTAGTACCGCTCCCCAGGAGTCGTAGTACCGTGGCCCTCCTACCTAGTACCGCAGCGTCACGGTAGTAGGAGCGGATGTAATTTTTTACATCCGCGCCGCAACGGTAGTACCACGCCTCGCGAGCGGTAGTACCGCGTCGGATTTTTGCACCACCTCATTTTCAGCGGAAGTAGGCACGGATGTAATTTATTTCATCCGTGCCCTTCCTAGGCAATGACTTTCCTGCCTTGCGGTAGTACCGCAAGGGGGAGAGGTAGTACCGCGCAAGCGGTAGTACTGCACCCTAGTCAGGCAAGTCCCGGCCTCTGCTGCTGTCATGGAAGTACCGTGGTCCGCCACGGTAGTACCGCGCTGCCTTGCGGTAGTACCGCACCCCTGGAGCGGTAGTACCGCGTGTCGCGGGCTGAACATGTGGATAACGGTTGGATATTTCCCATGACTATATAAGGGGCGTCTTCTACCTCTAGTTGACCAACCCTCTTCCACCTCCAAGCTCCATTGTTGCTCCAAGCTCCATTTTCGTCCGATCTCTCTCCCTAGCTAATCAAACTTGTTGATTTGCTCGGGATTGGGTGACAAGGGCCCGATATACACTTCCACCACAAGATATTTGATTCCCCCCACTTATCCCTAGTGGATCTTGTTACTCTTGGGTGTTTGAGCACCCTAGACGGTTGAGGTCACCTCGAAGCCATACTCCATTGTGGTGAAGCTTCGTGGTGGTGTTGGGAGCCTCCAATTGTTGTGGAGATTGCCCCAACCTTGTTTGTAAAGGTTCGGTCGCCGCCTTCAAGGGCACCAATAGTGGAATCACGGCATCTCGCATTGTGTGAGGGCGTGAGGAGAATACGGTGGCCCTAGTGGCTTCTTGGGGAGCATTGTGCCTCCACACCGCTCTAACGGAGACGTACTTCCCTTTAAAAGGAAGGAACTTCGGTAACACATCCTCGTCTCCACCGGCTCCACTCTTGGTTATTTTGTGCCTTTACTTTTGCAAGCCTACTTGTGTTGCATCCCTTGCTTGCTTGTGTGCTAGTTGTTATTGCATCATATAGGTTGCTCACTTAGTTGCACATCTAGACAACCTATTTTTTTGCAAAGTTTAATTTGGTAAAGAAAAGCTTAAAAATTGTTAGTTGCCTATTCACCCCCCTCTAGTCAACCATATCGATCCTTTCAGGGGGGATATCACATCTAGGGGGAGCTTTACTCTAAGAATTGAGCTAAAGCAACTCTAATGGTGTGAACACAACAATGCTTTATGTAAAAGTGGTAACCCCGCTTGTGCTTAAACGATGAGTATGACATATGATCAAATGTTCTCATTTGACTCCTAAGTCAATATACTCATATATAGATGACCTAGTCATCGCAAATTGCTTGATAGATGCTAGAATGATTGTGCATGCTTTGCCACATATTTAATTTGCCATTTTATTGTGTGGGCATGTTGGTTGCATATTTTACTCATTCGAGGACATCCACTTGTTGTTTTGATTGTATGGTTTTTTCTCTTTTGCCAAGTGGATGGACAAGAACGCCTAAGAACCTTCTCTAGCTATCTATGCTTTTCTCATCTCAAACTCTATTCATGCTACATCACAAAGTTTGATCAAGTCAGATTCGAACCACTCTGTGTGAGGAGCACTCGGAGTCCCCGATTTGTCATAGACTTAAACTTCCAAAAACTCTTTGTGCATTTTGGTCTGACCGAGACATCCATTTCGGTCAAATCGAGTTCACTAAGTTGATCTAGGTTTTCATCTCGGTGCAACCGATTGAAACACTTTGGTCACACCGAGTTGCAGCAACCGCTTGCGATTCTGCAATCTCTGTGCCACCGAGTTGTTCCACTCGGTCACACCCATAGGGTCGGGATATAAATACCCACGGGTGAGATTTTGGAAAATACTTCAAAACCCCCAGCCTGCGCGTGTCTTGCTCTGCCTCCTCGGGTCTCCGGATCGCCTCCTCGCCGCTAGCAACCTCCCGCCGCTGGTTTCTACCGCTGTCGACGGAATCTGCTCGGCCGTCGCCACCATAGCGAACACCCGCCAAACTAGGGTACGTGTTCGACCCCTTGTGCTGTCTTTTTAACTCCGATTCCAAGCACGAGGATAATGCCATGATTCTTGCCACGAATGAAATCGATCTATCCAGCTAAATCTTCCTTAGGCCTAGTTTGATTCGAAAACTTTAGGGTTAGCTCTCCGCAGAACTCATCTCGGACTGACCGAATTGTAGAAATCGGTCTCACTGATTTGGCTTAGGCCATTGCACATGCGCTTTTCGGTCTGACCAAAAACTGCAGATCGGTGTGATCGAGTTCAATATTCTGTGAAACTCTAGCAATCTCCGTGCCACTGAACTGTGACTCAGTCTTACCAAGTTCACTAGTTTAGGTTCAAAGTGTTGCTTCGGTATCACCGAGTTTGTCAATTCGGTAGCTCCGAGATCATTTCTGTAGAGAACTAAAACTAATTTTTTTGACTCATTTGTTTTGCAAAACCTCTGTACTTTGTGATGCTCATCTACTCTACCTCATCTATAATCTATTCACAGGAGTTGCTATCAGTTGCCTGCCAAGATGTCTGACCAAAGTGACAGCCAGAACAGATTTGAACAGCAAGAGCATTTGAGTGAGGGCACTGGTCCCTCAAGCAGCTATGATGAGGGCAGTAGGAGCACACCTAGTAACTTCCCAAGGCAGCCACTAGAACAAGGAAGAAGAGAACTTCAGATTCTGAAGATGAAGACTATGTTGCAGCTGAGGATGAGACCATCTCAAAGAGGAAAGTGGTGAAGAAGGAGTTTGGCAATGCTACATCTACAAAGCCAGGCATGAACAAGAAGGCACCAGCTAGGAGAATCCCAACATCTAGGCCAAGAAAGGTTGCCACAGGACAAACTACGAAATTCACTATAGAATCTGATGAAGGAGAGGCAGCTGGTGATGACAAGAAGACGAAGAGGGCAAGAACCACTACAGCTAAAGTTCTTGGAAAGTCAACTATGGTGAGAGATCCATCTGATGATGAAGAGGAAGAGGAAGAGGATGCTGCTCCAGCACCTAAGGCACAAAAGCTCATGGGAGATGCAATCAAGTCACGGGTTGCTCCTAAGCCCAAACCTGCTCCCAAAGCTGCTGCTCCAGCCACCAAGTCTACACCCAAGAGGAACAAAAGAAACATCCCTGCTGAGGAGAAGAACAAGGCCCCGGTGCCTGAAGCTGAAGAAGAAGAAGCTGAAGCCCAAGTGCTAAGAAAGCTCAAACCAAAGATTCCAGATCACAATGACACACATCCAGTGGCAGAGGACATGAGCATCAGGAAGGATGCAGGTCTGAGACTTTGGAGGAAAAGTGACCCTTATGCTGAGAGAAGGAGAACTGATGTGGATTACAGGTTCCACACTAAGGATAGCAAGACTTCTATGAGACCATTTTGCTTGACAATAAGCCAATAGTCTATGATATGAGATGGGTTGACTGGACATACATCAGAGAGCATGAAGATCACTTCCCAGGTGACTATGATAGCTTTAAGGCTTGTGGAGTGGACAAGTTTGTTGGCCAGAAGCTCACTAAGTGGAATGATGAGCTGATCATGCAATTCTACTCCACTGCTCACTTCTATCTAGATGGAAGGAGTGTCTGGATGTCAGAAGGTACTAGGTACCAATCCACTGTTGATGAATGGGCCAGGTTGATAAATGCCCCAGCAGCTCATGAGGATGACTTGGATGTGTATGCTAAGAAGAAGAAAGACCACAACTCAATGGCAAGTATGTACAAGGAAATTCCTGATGATGCCCTGGAAACTCATAAGTTGGGCTCAGTGAAGTTTCTGCTATCTGGACCGCCTACAATCAATACCATCCTGAGGCATACTCTTTTGCCCAAGTCTGGAGATCACAGAATGATAAGAGGACACTCCATCAACCTGGTGCACATTTTTGATGTCCCTCGGAAGTTCAAGGTGATGAGTCTGATTATGGAAACAATCAAGAGGACAGCTGCAGATCAGAAGAGGACTTGTGGGTATTCTCCACAAATTCAGGTGCTCATCAACTCAAAGATGGGTACATGCACTTATTTGTTGGACAAGGAGCACTTACCTCTCAAGCCAGATTTTGAGGATGACATTGTGGTCATGGATGAGAAAGATCCTTCCTCAGTGCAAGCACATGAGAAGAGAGAAAAGGCAAGGGCAGAGGAAGCTGCAAAGATGCCAAGTGCTGAAGAGGCATCTCAAGTGTTCCGAAAAAGCAAACAAGATCAACTTGGATATCTAATCCAATCCACCTTGAGGATTGAGAAGGGCTTGGCCACCCTGACTCAAAATCAGGAGAGTCTCGAGAGAATCACTGAGCAGAAATTCTATGATCTTGATGTCAAAGTAACTGAGATTCAGTTAGCAGTAGAGCAGCTCCAGGAGGAAGCAGAGGAGAAGAAGGGAAAGACCACAACAGATGTTTTTCAGTGAGTGCATGTGCCAAGAGGTCAGAGGTCTGATGTAGTGCCTGTTCCTGATACTAGAGCAACCACTTCTGCACCAGCAGCCACAACTTCAGTGCCACCTCCAGCAGCCACTCCACCAGCTCCAGCTACATCAACAGAAGCCTTCGTCCTGGGAGTCATCACTACACCACCTCATGGAGACCAAGCCTGAGAGACGCATAGCACTATGCATATTTGAACTTTTTGGTAACTTGTTGCCAAAGGGGGAGAAATATGTATAGATCATAGTCTTCGAGAGAGAGAGTGTTGTTTTTTGTCTCTCTTTGCACTTTAATGTGTGTGCTTGATACTTTATGTCCTTTTGTGAGATACTTGGATGATCATGTGGTTGATCATATGCTACTTTAATGTGTGCTTGAATGATATTATCCCTTATATCCATTTATGATCATTCACTTTGCTTGGTGATGACTGCATGTTTTCAATCATTATCATTTTGAGCGCTCCACCAAGATGTATGTGACATGGAAGAGTGACCCATGATCCTAACAAATTGTGCATTTGCAGTCCAAAGCAAATTTTAAATAATACACAAATTTAGGGGGAGCTGTTGCTTATCACATACTTCTCAAATCGACGATGTATTTAAATCTTATTATCATTTGTCGAAGCTTTGATCTACATGTTGTCATCAATTACCAAAAAGGGGGAGATTGAAAGTGCAACTATCTCTGGGTGGTTTTGGTAATGATTAACACCATATAGCTCATTGAACTAATGCTATTTCAAGATAAATATTTCAGGAAAGTTCAATGATTGGCATGGCATGGATTAGGAATGTGGACCCCTCAAAATGCTAAGGACAAAGGATTGGCTCAAGCTCTAAAGTTCAAGACTCTACATTTTCTATTTCAGTGATCCAAGATCACATTGAGTCTATAGGAAAGCCAATACTATTAAAAGGGGATGAGGTGTTGCTTAATGGCTTGCTTGCTCAAAATGCTTAGTGATAATGCTCCAAAAGCCCTCAACCACGTTCTCATATCCACATATGACCCAAACCAAAATTCAAACTCGGCCCCACCGATTTGATCTATTCGGCGCCACCGAGTTCATTTGACATAGCCACTGCCAGAAACCCTAGTCACTTCGGTCTCACCGAGATGGGATTGCAAACTCTCTGTTTCCCTTTCGTAACGTTTCGGTCTAACCGAGATGAGCGATCGGTCCCACCAAGTCTGCAATGCAAACTCCATGTTTCCCTTTCATAACATTTCGGTCCCACCGAGACGAACGAATCGATCCCACCGAGTTTGCCTGACCAACTCCCAGGTTTGCTTATTATCAAAGTCGGTCCAACCGAGTTTGTGTAATCAGTTAAACCGAGATTACGTTATGCCCTAACCCTAATGATATCGGTCCCACCGAGTTGACGTGTCAGTCCCACTGAAATGCCTAACGGTCACATTATGAACTAAATCGGTCCGACCGAGTTTTCTGATCCGGTCCCACCGAGTTTGTTGAATTGTGTGTAATGGTTAGATTTTGTGTGGAGGCTATATATACCCCTCCACCCTCTTCTCATTCATGAGGGAAGCCATCAGAATGTGCCTACACTTCCAGCATTCATTTTCTAAGAGAGAACCACCTACTCATGCGTTGAGGCCAAGATATTCCAATCCAACCATATGAATCTTGATCTCTAGCCTTCCCCAAGTTGCTTTCAACTAAAATCTTCTTTCCACCAAATCCAATCCTATGAGAGAGAGTTGAGTGTTGGGGAGACTATCATTTGAAGCACAAGAGCAAGGAGTTCATCAACAACACACCATCTATTACCTTTTGGAGAGTGGTGTCTCCTAGATTGGTTAGGTGTCATTTGGGAGCCTCCGACAAGATTGTGGAGTTTAACCAAGGAGTTTGTAAAGGAGGAGATCGCCTACTTCGTGAAGATCTACCCTAGTGAGGCAAGTCCTTCGTGGGCAATGGCCATGGTGGGATAGACAAGGTTGCTTCTTCGTGGACCCTTCGTGGGTGGAGCCCTCCGTGGACTCACGCAACTGTTACCCTTCGTGGGTTGAAGTCTCCATCAACGTGGATGTACGATAGCACCACCTATAGGAACCACGCCAAAACATCCGTGTCTCCAATTGCGTTTGCACACTCCAATCCCATCCCTTTACTTTCTTGCAAGTTGCATGCTTTACTTTCCGCTGCTCATATACTCTTTGCATGCTTGCTTGAAGTGTATTAAGATTGCTTGACTTGTGCTAAGTTGCTAAAATCTGCCTAGAACTAAAATTGGGAAAATGTTAAGTTTTTATTTGGTCAAGTAGTCTAATCACCCCCCCCCCTCTAGACATACTTTTGATCCTACACACGTTTTCCTGATCATGGGCATTACTATGCCGACAACTTTGAGGACACAATGTTAGAAGAACGCTTGTATTGAACTCGCCCATGATGATGTTATACTACAAGATAAATTCATCATGAGTTAATAGTTTTATAACCCGGAGAAAGTTAACGTTTGCATAGTTTCTTAGATCATTAGAGTATCGTGTTCCTTCATGTTTGCTTCATGAACTTTGGGGTTTATTAAACGTCATCCGTAACAAGGTGGCTATTACGGTAGCTTACGGGTTCATGAAAAAGTATGGCAATGAAATTGATAGCTCAAGATTGCGATTTGCTCCTCTGTCAATGGAGAGATATTCTTAGGGCTCTCTCGGTGTTACGGTATCCATCTTTGTCTGGCCATACACAATGTGATTTGATCACAAGGATACCGAAACGCGGGAACAAGAAAATCGAATAAAACTGGTAATGAGGAAACTGGCATACTGAACAAGTTGTTGATTCACGAGCATGCCAATAAGTTAATTACAGGTTCGCTTGAATATTCATTCATGTGGGTATAGAGATCAATATGGTTGTTCATGGTTCCGCTACTGATCATTGATTAGAAAGACTTCCGGTCATGACTATACTTCACCGAACCTACAGGGTCACACACTTAAGGGTCACCTATCCGCTAAGAAATAGATAGGGAGTCCGAGAGATTGTTGATGGAAAAGTTCTGGAGACGACAGAAAAGTTTCAGAGAGAAAACCGAAAATGTTTCAGAGACAAACTTCGTACCGGAAATATTCCCGAGCGTGTCTAGAATTTTTTTAGAGGGTGCCGGAAATTTTCTGGACCTTTCAGATTTTTTTCAGATTAAACGATGCTGAAATATATTTCATAAAAGGTTGTCATGAATAGTGGAGTGAATAGTAAAAACACTATTAGGGTATAACCCTTTTTTGGAAAGCCACCTTTCGGAGCTTTCATCCAAAGTCAACGGGAATGACATGGGGTGGTGGGATGCTCCTATGGGGGGGCACACATGTGTGGCCGGGGCAAGCGGAGCTACATTGAGCTCCCACTTGCCCCCCTTTTGTGGTTTTATGGTGAAAATATCCAACGACCTTTTGATATTTTTCTCATGCCTCTACCCCTTGCTTCCCACTATAAATAGACGTGGGGAGAGCTCTCCATTTCATCCAAGTTCTCTCCTAACACATGCCATGCAATGATCTTAGCTCTCTCTCTCTCCACGAAATAGTTTCATACGCCGAAGTCCTGCTAGATATTTGACACCGGATGTGTGCAATCCGGTAGAGAGACCATAGTTTCAATCTTAGTTCAATAGACACACCAAGCTTCTGTCTGAGGATCTGCCAGAGAGCCTCCCGAAGGGCTATCCAAGGGAGAACATCCTCGTGGTTGGGAGGTTGTAAAATCCAAGCTGCGGGGATCTGCACTGACAATCTCCACTGACTCTCCTTCTGCTGCGCTACAAGTCGGTAATGATCAGATCAAACCTTGTATGCATCTTCTTAGTGGCACTGGGTGTGTTCGTAGTAAGAAAAAATTTCATTGTGTGTTGCGTTACTCTACCGCAAAGCTTGCAACAGGGTGGACAAATATGTCATGAACGACGTTTCTCCTCGTCATGATGGTGCCATATTGGGCGTGTGGACAATGAGGCTTCAAGAAACTGCGACGAGACTTCTGATTCAACGATGGTTCGGTGTTCCTAGTAGCATGATGCCAAGGCACTAGCATCGTGTAGAGGTGGTGTGGACCTGAGCTTCTATGACCATATATTTTTCCAGTGTGTCATCGGGGTGGTAGTAGACACTGATGAGGTCCATCGCGTCAGATCACACCCATCCCTGAGTGAAGGGGGGCATCACATGGCGATCCACGACTAATTTCCTTCAGCTCGACGAGGGAGAGACTGACAACCTTGGTGTTGCCCTCGCTACAGTGTGCAAACACTAAAGTGGCAACTTGTTTTAATTGAAAGTGGGGAAATAAAATCTTGGTGGAAACCTTGGACCATGATAAGTGTTGGTCGATGAAGAATGCTAATAAACCCTAGCACCGACCAAACCCGATGATAAGACACTGGAGATCCCATTAACAGTAAGAGATTTGAAAAGCAAAAAAGGTATCCTTCTATGGCAAGTGTGGTTCACACCAAGAATGCATGGGGTGTTAAGCACTGGAGCATATCTCATTTTATTGGAACTTGGTGCTCACTATTTCGTATTTGGGATAATTGGTCTTATGCCCCTAGTTGGGTCACACTCGGCAGGTTTACCTGTAGTTCCCGAAAACATGCATTCCTGCCCAAACTACTTTGCTCGTCTTATGCTTTTGCCATTTGACCGTCTGACCGTCACTTTGAAAATTTCATAACAAATTCATACTAACTCAGAAAAATGCAAATGAGATATCAAAATATTCAGAAATATATCACTTGTATATGCATGTCAGTTGCATTCATGAAAAAAGTGTTGGATGCTCCCCATATCAGTTTGAGCTCATATGATCTCAGCATGAATCGTACAATCTGAAAAACAATAAAAACATTCTAAAAAAATTGTGGCAAACATTGACAACTTTCCAGTGCTTGTAAAGTTTCATCGGGGAATGATATTCATGGAAGTCGTGGCAAAAAACAAAATTAGCACTCCAAAATGCTTTTGTTTTGGAGCATCAATTTTGTTTCTTTTTTTGCACTCAGGTAAACAGATGTTGTAACCCACTGTCAATGCAAGATTGATTACTGCCAGAGTCCACCAGAAAGATCGGATCTCAGCCTTGTGCTTGCAGAAGAAACTGTAAGGTAGGTGCATCCAAAGAACGTCCCACAACCGCTGCTGAAAGTGTCATGTGATGGACTGACATACTGTCTGTCTCTGGATTTGCTGAATCCGTCGGTGCTCTAGTCTGGATGTGGTCAATTAACTCCTGGACTTCATGCAACTGAACAAAGGACTTGCACACATGATCTTAGACCAACGCTCCCAACAAACAAAACACAAGCCCTTGGCCTTGTGAAATGTGTGCAGAGTGGACCAACCATTTATCTTCGGTTGGTACTAGTTTCAGAGTGTCAGACAACATCTTATCATCTGACTGACAACTCTTAGGAGGAGGAGGTGGTAATGGAAATGCACCAGCCCAGAGAGGAATTCATTGGTCTAACGCCCTCCCCCACTTCATCATGCAACAGAGCAAGGTCATACGCAGCATCCAATTCACGGGGTTTCTGAAGTGCAAATGCAACTCCGACGCCCGGTTTTAGGCCATCAAGGAAACAAGTGGTGTAATGTAATGAATTGGGAGCATCTTCATAGGCCGTCAACTGATCATCCAAATCTGCAAAAACGGTCCACATAATCAACCACCGTCGTTGTTTGAGCAAATCTGAACAACTGCTGCAACAAGGTCGGATGTTGATTCTGACCAAAGCGAGTTTGCAAACACTACCAAAATTCAGCACAACTCACTTGTGACCGTCGCCTCTGAATGGATTCCAACCACCTGGCTGCAGTGCCCTCGAATTGGGATGTTACCAGCGAGAGCCATCGATGTGGAGGCGTGCACCAAAGCCGAAACTGGTCCTCACACCTGTTCTGCCATAATATAGGGTTCGCTCCATCAAATCGCGACAAGTCTAAACGAACACCAAAAGAATAGCAATCAGTAGGATCGAGAGAAACCAGATCACGAGTAGGAAGAGTACGAGTAGGGAAATTGGAATCACGCACACCTTTGACCAGAGGAGGGTCATAAAATCATGGTGATCTATGTCCATGCCAAGGGACTCGGAGAGGGCGGAGCCGCGACAAGGGGGCAAATTATCTAATGGAGAAGTAAAGTGGGGAAAAAGATCTAATTTTCCGACCAGTCCTAGCGTTGTGCGTCGCGTACGAGGTAGAAGCATCTCCCGCGGGCGGTACTTCCTTAGTGATCTTCCACGAATTTGGTCGAACTTGATCAGCATCTCCTCCTGAGCACCATCCAAGCAGGCCGAGAGTAACCCATCGAGAGTCAGCAAGTTTGTTGCGACGAGCTTCTCAACGGCTTGGAGAAGAGGCTCACCTTGTTCCTTGAAACACTTGTACAAATCCGCCGAGAGATCAGCGCAGATGAGGTCATAGACCCCGCGCCCATCCGCCAACAACTACTCCATCACCCCTGCTCGTTGTCAATCATGTCAACACGTCCCATTTTGATGTCACAGAATCTCTAGGACTGCTAAATCTGATACCAGATGTAAGCTACACTCTCGATCCAACTGTCAGAATAAAAATCCGAGGCTACCGTCGATCATCCGAGGACCAAGCAATCACACGAGGCACGACACCGAGATTTTTTAACAAGGCTCACCGATATGGCTACATGCCTACATCCCCGGGGCCTGACTATGGGCGCTCCTCCCCATGACACCGCTACAATACCGCACCCGGTCGCCCTGGACGCTGGCACATGCCGCCGACTCCCCATGTGTTCCTGTGCTATTATGTTGGGGTTACATCGTGTGTCTACCCTCGCTATATATGAGAAGCCTAAGATACAAGTGTCCTACTAGGACACGACTCCATATCCTATCTAAATACAATACTACTCAGAGTCCAACTATAACCTACCTTGTACACAATATTCGACACAACTCTAACACTAACAACAGAACTAGGTCATGGATTGAAAGAGAAATTGGAATACACTGTATCTGTCCTCCCAACCACCCACACAACTACACAATCGCTACATGCATTCGACCAAAGTCGCCTTTCCGTCCAAGCCTGTGTTTGAACTAGCTAACACCCATTTAAGTAGTACATGACTGTGCCGTCTATTAGGCCCAGATGGTTTGGTCTTGACGTGAATGGTCCTCGGCTTCGGCCCATGAGCAGTCTTGAATCTTCCTTCCCTTGAATTCATTGCCGGATCATCAACAGTGCATCTTCCTGTTGCCGCTTCAGTGCCCTTGCTTGTGATGTTAGCTCGATCAACTACAGGGGATGGCTTGGCGATGCTGATAGTTGGACCCACATCAGAGTCCGCAACAACCCACGATTCGACGTCTTAGATTTGTGGTGCGTCCGTTGACTCATGATTAATGCAACCTCGTTGAGATGAGCGCTTGATGCTTACTGTGCTAATTCAGGCCAACTTATTAGTGAAGCCAAATGCAGTATTTTTTTCAGCCCAAATGTTGATGAGGAAATAAAAGCCCACATGTGTACTCAACTTAATATCCACACTGAAGCAATTTCTGAAAAGTATCTGGGACTCCCCTCTATGGTGGGGCTGGACAAAAGTGGTAGCTTTACTTGCTTGAACAGATCATTGAAAAACTTAAGTGATGGAAGGAGAAGTTACTTTCCACAGGTGCAAAGGAAATTCTTTTGAAGGCAGTAATCTAGTCAATCCCAGTATTTTCCATGGCTGTTTTTAAGATCCCAAAAAAATTATGCAAAGAGATGAATGATGCTATGTCAGCCTTTTGGTGGGGAGATTCCGAGGATGACAAGAGGATGCATTGGTTTTCTTGGTGGAGATTGTGTATTCCAAAAAAGCTGGGTGGAATGGGATTTCGAGATCTATGTTCTTTTAACATGGCTATGCTCTCAAAGCTGACATGGAGATTATTAAATAACCCTGATTCACTTTGTGCCTAAGTCTTGAGAGCAAAATATTATCTTCATGGAAAGGTTCTTCCTACACTTGGCAGAGCATTTTTGCAGGACTGCAAACTTTTAGGCGTGGACACATTTGGAGAGTGGGCTCAGGAGAAAGAATTAACATTTGGGAGGACCATTGGATCCCAAATAGTAACTCCAGGAAAGTGTTTACCAGGAGGGGCAATTGTATTCTTCGTACTGTGGATGAGCTGATAGATCAGCACAATGGTAGCTGGGACGAACAACTTATTAGAGATAGTTTCTTACCCATTGATGCAAGCAATATTCTAGCGATCCCTTTGAGCCCACATCTGCAGGAAGATTTTGTGGCGTGGCACAGGAGTAAAAACTTTTTATTCTCTATCCGCTCTACTTACAATATTGAATGGGATTACCAGTTCAGCGCACGGACGAGACGAAAGGATGGGCAAGGCTCTGCTGAACCAAACCCGGTGTGGGACATTTTATGGAGTCTAAAAATCCCAAGCAAGATGAAGGTGTTCCTATGGAAAGCTCTACATGGTACAATCCTGGGAAAGGCGATTCTTGCATCGCCACACATACCTGTATCGCCACAATGTCCTATTTGTCAATTGATACGTCTCCGGCGTATATCTATAATTTTTGATTATTCCATGCTATTATATTACCCGTTTGGATGTTTATGGGCTTTACTTTACACTTTTATATCATTTTTGGGACTAACCTACTAACCGGAGGCCCAGCCCGAATTGCTTTTTTTTGCCTATTTTAGTGTTTCAAAGAAAGGGAATATCAAACGGAGTCCAAACGGAATGAAACCTTTGGGAGCGATCTTTTTGGAACAAACGCAATCCAGGAGACTTGGAGTGAACGTGAAGCAGCAAACGAGGCGGCCACAAGGGTGCCCGGCGTGCCCTAGGGGGGTGGGCGTGCCCCCCACCCTCATGGGCCCCTCGTGGCTCAACCGACCTACTTCTTCCTCCTATATATATCCACGTACCCTGAAAACATCCAGGAGCACCATGAAAAACTATTTCCACCACCACAACCTTTTGTATCCGCGAGATCCCATCTTGGAGCCTTTGCTAGCGCTCCATGGGAGGGGTACTCGACCACGGAGGGCCTCTACATCATCTCCAAGGCCTCTCCAATGAGATGTGAGTAGTTTGCCACAGACCTTCGGGTCCATAGTTATTAGCTAGATGGCTTCTTCTCTCTCTTTGAATCTCAATACAAAGTTCTCCTTGATCTTCTTGGAGATCTATGCAATGTAACTCTTTTTCAGTGTGTTTGTCAAGATCCGATGAATTGTGGGTTTATGATCAAGTTTATCTATGAGAAATATTTGAATCTCCTCTGAATTCTTTTATGTATGATTGGTTACCTTTGCAAGTCTCTTCGAATTATCAGTTTGGTTTGGCCTACTAGATTAATCTTTCTTGCAATAGGAGAAGTGCTTAGCTTTGGGTTCAATCTTGCGGTGTCCTTTCCCAGTGACAGCAGGGGCAGCAAGGCACGTATTGTATTGTTGCCATCGAGGATAAAAAGATGGGGTTTATGTCATATTGCATGAGTTTATCCCTCTACATTATGTCATCTTTCTTAATGCGTTACTCTGTTCTTCATGAACTTAATACTCTAGATGCAGGCAGGAGTCGGTTGATGTGTGGAGTAATAGTAGTAGATGCAGAATCGTTTCGATCTACTTGTTGCGGACATGATGCCTATATACATGATCATGCCTAGATATTCTCATAACTATGCACTTTTCTATCAATTTCTCGACAGTAATTTGTTCACCCACCGTAATACTTATGCTATCTTGAGAGAATCCACTAGTGAAACATATGGCCCCCGGGTCTATCTTTTATCATACAAGTTTTCCATCTACTTTTATTTGCATCTTTACTTTCCAATCTATATCATAAAAATACCAAAAATATTTATCTTATCTTATTATCTGTATCAGATCTCACTTTTGCAAGTCTCCGTGAAGGGATTGACAACCCCTTTATCGCGTTGGTTGCGAGGTTCTTGTTTGTTTGTGTACGTACGAGGGACTTTTGAGGAGCGTCCTACTGGATCGATACCTTGGTTCTCAAAAACTGAGGGAAATACTTAGGCTACTTTGCTGCATCACCCTTTCCTCTTCAAGGGAAAATCAACGCAGTGCTCAAGAGGTAGCAAGAAGGATTTTTGGTGCTGTTGCCGGGGAGGTCTTCGCTCAAGTCAAGACTTACCAAGTACCCATCACAAACTCATCTCCCTCGCATTACATTATTTTCCATTTGCCTCTCGTTTTCCTCTCCCCCACTTCACCCTTGCCATTTTATTCACCCTCTCTTTCCCGTTTGCCTCTCTTTTTCGCTTGCCTTTTGTGTGCTTGTGTGTTGGATTGCTTGTCACGATGGCGCCAGATAATACCAAATTGTGTGACTTTTCCAATACCAACAATAATGATTTCCTTAGCACTCCGATTGCTCCTCTTAATGATGCTGAATCTTGTGAAATCAATGCTGCTTTGTTGAATCTTGTTATGAAAGATCAATTCTCCGGCCTTCCTAGTGAAGATGCCGCTACTCATCTAAACAACTTTGTTGATTTGTGTGATATGCAAAAGAAGAAAGATACGGATAACGATATTGTTAAATTGAAGTTATTTCCGTTTTCACTTAGAGATCATGCTAAAACTAGGTTTTCGTCTTTGCCTAAAAGTAGTATTGATTCATGGAATAAGTGCAAAGATGCTTTTATCTCTAAGTATTTTCCTCCCGCTAAGATCATCTCTCTTAGAAACGATATTATGAATTTTAAACAACATGATCATGAGCATGTTGCCCAATCTTGGGAAATAATGAAATTAATGATTCACAATTGCCCTACACATGGTTTGAATTTATGGATGATCATACAAAAAATTTATGCCAGATTGAATTTTGCTTCTAGAAATCTTTTAGATTCGGCCGCGGGAGGCACTTTTATGGAAAGCACTTTAGGAGAAGCTACTAAACTCCTAGATAATATTATGGTTAATTATTCTCAATGGCACACCGAAAGGTCTACTAGTAAAAAAGTTCATGCGATAGAAGAAATTAATGTTTTGAGTGGAAAGATGGATGAACTTATGAAATTGTTTGCTACTAAGAGTGCTCCTATTGATACTAATGATATGCCTTTGTCTACTTTGATTGAGAATAATAATGAATCTATGGATGTGAATTTTGTTGGTAGGAATAATTTTGGTTACAATGCTTATACAGGAAACTTTAATCCTAGGCCGTTTCCTAGTAATTCCTCTAATAATTATGGTAATTCCTACAACAATTCTTCTATAAATTTTAATAAGATGCCCTCTGATTTTGAGAATAGTGTTAAAGAATTTATGATCTCTCAAAAGAATTTCAATGCTTTGCCTGAAGAAAAATTGCTTAAAGTTGATGAATTGGCTAGGAACGTTGATAGACTTTCGCTTGATGTTGATTCTTTGAAACTTAGATCTATTCCACCTAAGCATGATATCAATGAGTCTCTCAAAGTCATGATAATTTCCATTGATGAGTGCAAAGAAAGAACCGCTAGGATGCATGCCAAGAAAGATTGCTTTGTAAGAGCGTGTTCTTCTAGTTTTCACGAAAATAATGATGAAGATCTAAAAGTTATTGATGTGTCTCCTATTAAATATTTGTTTTGCAATATGAATCTTGATAATGATGGGACTAGAGATGAGTCAACTTTAGTTAAAAGTCGTCCCAATGATTCAGAGTTTTTAGACCTTGATGCTAAATTTGGTAAAAGTGGGATTGGAGAGGAAAAACTGTACATAGCATTGAACCCACTATTATGGATTTCAAGGAATTTAATTATGATAATTGTTCTTTAATAGATTCTATTTCCTTGTTGCAATCCGTGTTGAATTCTCCTCATGCTTATAGTCAAAATAAAGCTTTTACCAAACATATTGTTGATGCCTTGATGCAATCTTATGAAGAAAAACTTGAATTGGAAGTCTATATACCTAGAAAACTTTATGATGAGTGGGAACCTACTATAAAAATTAAAATTAAAGATCATGAATGCTATGCTTTGTGTGATTTGGGTGCTAGTGTTTCCACGATTCCGAAAACTTTATGTGATGTGCTAGGTTTCCATGAACTTGATGATTGCTCTTTAAACTTGCACCTTGCGGATTCCACCATTAAGAAACCTATGGGAAGGATTAATGATGTTCTTATTATTGCAAATAGGAATTATGTGCCCGTAGATTTCATTGTTCTTGATATAGATTGCAATCTTTCATGTCCTGTTATTCTTGGTAGACCTTTTCTTAGAAAGATTGGTGCAATTATTGATATGAAGGAAGGGAATATTAGATTCCAATTTCCATTAAGGAAAGGAATGGAACACTTTCCTAGAAAGAAAGTCAAATTACCTTATGAATATATTATGCGAGCTACTTATGATTTGAATACCAAAGATGGCAATACTTAGATCTATTCTCGCTTTTATGCCTAGCTAGGGGCGTTGAACGATAGCGCTTGTTGGGAGGCAACCCAATTTTATTTTAGTTCCTTGCTTTTTGCTTCTGTTTAGTAATAAATATTTCATCTAGACTCTGTTTAGATGTGGTTTTATGTTTTAATTAGTGTTTGTGCCAAGTAGAACCTATAGGATCATCTAAGGTGATAGTTAATTTGTTTCTGCTGAAAAACAAAAACTTTTGCACGCACGAGAATAATTTTAGTAAATCACAGAAACATGATTTTGCGTTGATTCATTTTGAAGTAGATCAATAGACAAATTTCCCAGGACTTCCTATTTTGGTAGGAGTTTTAGACTTCCAGAAGTATTCGAAAGTTACAGATTGCTACAGGCTGTTCTGTTTTTGACAGATTCTGTTTTTGTGTGTTGTTTGCTTATTTTGATGCATCTATGGCTAGTATCGGGGGGTATGAACCATAGAGAAGTTGGAATACAGTAGGTTTAACACCAATATAAATAAAGAATGAGTTCATTACAGTACCTTATGTGGTGGTTTTTCTTTCTTGCACTAACGGAGCTCATGAGATTTCCTGTTGAGTTTTGTGTTGTGAAGTTTTCAAGTTTTGGGTAAAGATTTGATGGACTATGGAATAAGGAGTGGCAAGAGCCTAATCTTGGGGATGCCCATGGCACGCCAAGATAATCCAAGTACAACCAAAAGCCTAAGCTTGGGGATGCCCCGGAAGGCATCCCCTCTTTCGTCTTCATCTATCGGTAACTTTACTTGGAGCTATATTTTTATTCGCCACATGATATGTGTTTTGCTTGGAGCGTCTTGTATGATATGAGTCTTTACTTTTTAGTTTACCACAATCATCCTTGCTGTACACACCTTTTGGGATAGACACACTTGATTTGGAATTTATTAGAATACTCTTTATGCTTCACTTATATCTTTTGAGCTAGATAGTTTTTGCTCTAGTACTTCACTTTTACTTTTTAGAGCATGGCGGTGGCTTGATTTTGTAGAAATTGTTGATCTCTCATACTTCACTTATATCATTTTGAGAGTATTTTAGAACAGCATGGTATTTGCTATGGTTATAAAATTGGTCCTAGAATGATGGGCATCCAAGTTGGGTATAATAAAAACTATCATAGGAAGTGAATTGGATGCTATGATCAATTTGATACTTGATAATTGTTTTGAGATATAGAGGTGGTGATATTAGAGTCATGCTAGTTGGTTAATTGTGAGTTTAAAGAATACTTGTGTTGAAGTTGTCAAGTCCCGTAGCATGAACGTATGGTAAAAGTTGTGTAACAAATTTATTGCATGGAGTGCTCTTTTGATTGCCTTCCCTTGTGTGGAGGTCGGGGGCGCGCGATGGTTAACTCCTACCCCCCCCCCCCTAGTTGCATGCGTAGTAGTACTTTGCTTCGAGGGCTAATAAAACTTTTGCAATAAGTATATGGGTTCTTTATGACTAATGTGAGTCCATGGATTATACGCACTTTTACCTTTCCATCATTGCTAGTCTCTTCGGTACTGTGCATTGCCCTTTCTCACCTTGAGAGTTGGTGCAAACTTCGCCGGTGCATCCAAACCCCGTGATACGATACGCTCTATCACACATAAACCTCCTTATATCTTCCTCAAAACAGCCAGCATACCTACCTATTATGGCATTTCCATAGCCATTCCGAGATATATTGCCATGCAACTTTCCATCGTTCCGTTTATCATGCCACGCGTCATCATTGTCATATTGCCTTGCATGATCATGTAGTTGACATCGTATTTGTGGCAAAGCCACCATGCATAATTTTCATACATGTCACTCTTGATTCATTGCCCATCCAGGTACACCGCCGGAGGCATTCATATAGAGTCATATCTTGTTCTAGTTTTGAGTTGTAATTCATGAGTTGTAAATAAATAGAAGTGTGATGATCATCCTTATTAGAGCACTGTCCCTTATAAAAAAAGGAAAGGCCAAAAAGAAAAAAAGAAAGGCCAAAAAAAAGGCCCAAAAAAAGAAATAAAAAAGGGGGACAATGTTACTATCCTTTTCCACACTTGTGCTTCAAAGTAGCACCATGTTCTTCATATAGAGAATCTCTTATGTTGTCACTTTCATTTACTAGTGGGAATTTTTCATTATAGAACTTGGCTTGTATATTCCAACGATGGGCTTCCTCAAAATGCCCTAGGTCTTCGTGAGCAAGCAAGTTGGATGCACACACACACTTAGTTTCTTTTGTTGAGATTTCATACATTTATAGCTCTAGTGCATCCGTTGCATGGCAATCCCTACTCCTCATGTTGACATCAATTGATGGGCATCTCCATAGCCTGTTGATTAGCCTCGTCAATGTGAGACTTTCTCCTTTTTTGTCTTCTCCACACAACCTCCATCATCATATTCTATTCCACCCATAGTGCTATATCCATGGCTCACGCTCATGTATTGCATGAGAGTTGAAAAAAGCTGGAGCGCGTTAAAAAGAATGAACCAATTGCTTGGCTGAAGCCGGGGTTGTTCTTGATGGGAGTATTTTGTGTGATGAAATTGAAACATAGCCTAACTATATGATTTTGTAGGGATGAACCTTCTTTAGCCATGTTATTTTGAGAAGACATGATTGCTTTGTTAGTATGCTTTAAGTATTACTATTTCTTATGTCAATATGAACTTTTATTTTGAATCATTTGGATCTGAACATTCATGCCACAATAAAGAGAATTACATTGAGAAATATGCTAGGTAGCATTCCACATCAAAAATTCTGTTTTTATCAGTAACCTACTCGAGGACGAGCAGGAATTAAGCTTGGGGATGCTTGATACGTCTCCAACGTATCTATAATTTTTTATTGTTCCATGCTATTATATTACCCGTTTTGGATGTTTATGGGCTTTACTTTACACTTTTATATCATTTTTGGGACTAACCTACTAACCGGAGGCCCAGCCCGAATTGCTGTTTTTTGCCTATTTCAGTGTTTCGAAGAAAAGGAATATCAAACAGAGTCCAAACGGAATAAAACCTTCGGGAGCGATCTTTTTGGAACAAACGCAATCCAGTAGACTTGGAGTGGACATCAAGCAGCAAATGAGGCGGCCACGAGGGTGCCCGGCGCGCCTTGGGGGGTGGGCGCGCCCCCACCCTCGTGGGCCCCTCGTGGCTCAACCGACCTACTTCTTCCTCCTATATATATCCACGTACCTTGAAAACATCCAGGAGCACCACGAAAAACTATTTCCACCGCCGCAACCTTCTGTATCCGTGAGATCCCATCTTGGAGCCTTCGCCGGCGCTCCGCCGAGGGGGAATCGACCATGGAGGGCCTCTATATCATCTCCAAGGCCTCTCCGAAGAGTTGTGAGTAGTTTGCCACAGACCATCGGGTCCATAGTTATTAGCTAGATGGCTTCTTCTCTCTCTTTGAATCTCAATACAAAGTTCTCCTCGATCTTCTTGGAGATCTATTCAATGTAACTCTTTTTTCGGTGTGTTTGTCGAGATCCGATGAATTGTGGGTTTATGATCAAGTTTATCTATGAGAAATATTTGAATCTCCTCTGAATTCTTTTATGTATGATTGGTTATCTTTGCAAGTCTCTTTGAATTATCAGTTTGGTTTGTCCTACTAGATTGATCTTTCTTGCAATAGGAGAAGTGCTTAGCTTTGGGTTCAATCTTGCGGTGTTCTTTCCCAGTGACAGCAGGGGCAGCAAGGCACATATTGTATTGTTGCCATCGAGGATAAAAATATGGGGTTTATGTCATATTGCATGAGTTTATCCCTCTACATCATGTCATCTTTCTTAATGTGTTGCTCTGTTCTTCATGAACTTAATACTCTAGATGCAGGCAGGAGTCGGTCGATGTGTGGAGTAATAGTAGTAGATGCAGAATTGTTTCGATCTACTTGTTGCGGACATGATGCCTATATACATGATCATGCCTAGATATTCTCATAACTATGCACTTTTCTATCAATTGCTCGACAGTAATTTGTTCACCCACCGTAATACTTATGCTATCTTGAGAGAAGCCACTAGTGAAACCTATGGACCCCGGGTCTATCTTTTATCATATAAGTTTTCCATCTACTTTTATTTGCATCATTAATTTCCAATCTATATCATAAAAATACCAAAAATATCTATCTTATCTTATTATCTCTATCAGATCTCACTTTCACAAGTTTCCGTGAAGGGATTGACAACCCCTTTATCGCGTTGGTTGCGAGGTTCTTGTTTGTTTGTGTAGGTACGAAGGACTTTTGAGGAGCCTCCTACTGGATTGATACCTTGGTTCTCAAAAATTGAGGGAAATACTTACGCTACTTTGCTGCATCACCCTTTCCCCTTCAAGGTAAAACTAACGCAGTGCTCAAGAGGTAGCATCAATCGGGTCCGGAAAATATTTGTCATCTATTATTTACTTGCAAGCGTGCACGGAGTGTTTGGTCTGCTCTAGGACTCCTGGTTGTCATCGAGGATGCACTGATTTCAGACTTATCGGGGTCAGTAGTACTTGAGCATATTATCTGTAACCCAAACAGGAAGTCACCAGTGTTGGTATGTTAGGAATACAGGAGTCAGTTGCTGTTGCATGCTGGTATATATGGTGGCAAAGGAGGGAGGCAGTGAAGGGCGAGTCTGTGGCGGATCCTCCCCGGATGGCATTTGCGATTCAGGCACTTATTTCAAATTTTCGAGCTGTTTCCTATTCCACCAAACCACGTGAAATATTGTGGGAAAAGCCAAGCCGAGGATGCTATAAACTAAATGTTGATGCTACTTTCCACCAAGACGGTACGGGTGTTGTTGGCGCCGTTATACGTAACAACGCAGGTGAGGCTGTTGCAGGAGCAGCCAGCCCTATTTAGATGATCTTAGATGCTGCCTCGGTGGAGGCCCTCGCCCTGCTAAAAGGTCTAGAGCTAGTTGAGAAGTTGGGCTGCACCCATATCACATGTGAGTCTGATTGTTTGGAGTTAATCAACGCATGTAATGGGGAGCTGGAGATCTTTGGTCCTTATACTGCAACCTTAGCTGACTGTTTTGTAAGAGCTAAGATGATCAATGAAGTTACTTTCAAACACTGCCTGAGGGAAGCCAATCAAGTTGCTCACCATCTAGCTAAGAACTCTTATGATACTCAATCTTCTTTTGAATGGGATGGAGATCCACCCAGTTTCATTCTTCCTTATGTGATAAATGATGTAACTCTTTTGGCTGAGAAATAAAATACCGAGAGGCTTTCCCTTCAAAAGCATTTGTTGACCGGCAAAAATTCAGCTTATGTTTGCAACAACGTATTAGGCCTTGTACAATGGTAGGTGCTTAGGGAGGTTCTTAGAAAAATAAACTGGATTTTTCTGAAGCATCAGTGCCTATTTCTATGGGAGAGACGCCATAGGCACTGATGCTTAAGGAAAGCCTAGTCTATTTCTTTAAGCACCTCTTCTAAGCACCTTGCATTATACAAGGCCTTAGCAGCCCGCACGGGGAGCGGTCTGGCTCCCCTGCTTGACGGACGACGTGCACGGTGGATGACGTCCCGGGGATGCGACGAACGGAGGTGTTGCCGTGGAGGTGGCGGCGTTGAGGCAGCACCCAGCGGAGGTCACCCCCGGTCCGCCTGACGCGGCGCTAGCAGGGCCTGAACTCCCTTCAGTGCGTGGCCGTGGACCCACTTCGCCACGCCCGGCATGTCCGTCTCTGTCAGCCCCAGTTGAAACTCACGCGACATAGATAGAAGAAGATAACGAACAAAAGACTATGATTTTTGGTGTTGTGTCCAAGTGTCGGCTACTTAGCTACGCCCGAGACCAGCACTCTTCGCCTGAGATTTTTCACCGTCTCGAGGTTTTCGACAGGGGGACCCGATCTCACCGTATCTCTTTTTGCTGTGTGGAGAGGGTCTCTTGTGTATGCTGCAAAGCTATGATGGAGGTTGGATAGATAGGGGGATCCGAGCTAGCAATTCTGCTCCTTGGATATTCCATCTTTTATTTGCTGAGGATTGCTTAGTTTCTATGAAAGCTGATTCTAGGAGCGCCATAAGATTGAATGAGATTTTGTATCAGTATAGCATCGGCTCCGGACAGTGTGCAAACAAGCAGAAAAGTTCGGTCTTTTTTAGCCCTAACAGTGGCGCCTCAATTAAGATGGGAGTCAAAGCGGCAGTGCAAATACAGAGAGAAGCAATGTCAAAGAAGTATATTGGCCTTCCGAAAGCTGCGGGTAGAATAACAGAGCAGAGTTTTGAGCACATTAATGAAAGAGCAAGGTCAAGAATGCAGGGATGGTGTGAAAGGAAGATGTCATGTGCAGCTAGAGAAGTTCTTTTGAAGTCAGTGGTTCAAGCTTTACCGGCCTACTCTATGAGTTGTTTCAAACTCACAAAAGGTTTATGCAAGAAAGTGACGACAAACATGTCAAAATTTTGGTGGGCTGGATCACTAGACAGAAAAGGAATGCATTGGCAATCTTGGGATAAGATGTGCATTGCAAAGTCACAAGGCGGTTTGGGGTTTCGAGACTTGGAAATTTTTAATGATGCATTGTTAGCTAAGCAAGCTTGGAGGCTGCTTGATAACCCAAATAGTCTCTGTGCAAGAGTGCTGAAAGCACGGTACTTCCCTAATGAGGGTTTTTTGACGGCGGGCTGCCCAGCGAGTGCTTCTAAGACTTGGAAAGAAATAATCCAAGGAAGAGATATGTTGAAGATAGGACTCATATGGCGAGTTGGCAATGGAGAGACAACGGAGATATGGCACGATCAGTGGATAGAAGGCAGCAGATCAATGAAACCGATGGGTTCTCCAAAGCCGAACTCAATCCAGTTTGTTTTAGATTTGCTTGTCCCAGGTACGAACCAGTGGGATACGGATCTTGTGCGTAGCATATTTTTTTCCCTGACGCCGAAGCTATCTTAGCCATGGTGAGACCGCGAGTTGGAGGCGCGGACGTATGGGCATGGGCAAGAGAGAAATCTGGCCTCTTCACGGTCAGATCTGCATATAGACATGCAATGCAAATAAATTTACAGACACAGCTGAATGTTGGCTCATCCACGGGTGACTCAACCATCTGGAAGGCGCTGTGGAAGATTAACGTGCTTCCAAAGATACGGGTGTTTTGGTGGCGTGTGCTGAAAAACTTTTTGCCCTCGTATGGCGAGCTTCAAAGAAGGCATATTAAGCAACTACCAAACTGTCCGATGTGTGGCAATGACAATGAGAACCTGTTTCACTCGCTGATGGAATGTGAGCATGCCATGCGGTTTTGGGAGGCAGCACAGCGTTTCTTTGGTATTGATAGACCACACCTGCACCCAATGTCATGGTCTCGAGATCTCCTAGATCAGCGATTATATAAGAAGGAGGAGGCGGCCATCATGATTTTTGTAATGTGGGCAGTATGGCACTCAAGAAACAATTACACACATGGTGATTTGGTTTACCAACCTCTGAAATCTATGGTGATTATTGAGGAGATTGTTCGGGCACTTGAGATCCCGGAGGGGAAGAAGACCCCAACCACGAACAGACCGAGGTGGATGCCACCAGAGGAGGGGTGGACTAAGATCAATACGTATGGAGCAACGGATATGGGTCTCGTGCGAGGAGGAGCGGGCTATATTGCTCGAGATCATCATGGTACTTTCATTAGAGGCGGAGGCTCAAGGTATGACGGGGTTACGGACCCGTTATCCATTGAGTTGCTTGCATGCAGGGACGCAATCATCATGGCACAAGACATGGGTGTCCAGCATGTATTGATGGAGACGGACTGTCAGGAGATTCAACGGCTCTGGGATGCACCTCAGAGATCGACATGTTATCATCTCATTATGGAGATGAAGGAGATGGCTACTTGGTTTCAAGGATTCAGGCTACGGTTCTCGGGTCGTCAGACTAATATGGCGGCTCACCGTGTAGCTAGGCATTCGTTAAATTTGAGTGTTTTTATGCATGTGTATGATACAATCCCTGGGTGGCTGACTGTGTGTTTGCAGTCAGACATGCTAGTGCCTAATGAATAAAGAGCCGGAGGGCGTTTTAGCTTAAAAAAAAATACATGCCTAAGTGAAACGAAAAATCAGGCTACGCCCCGAGACGTGTCCAGTACTCCTCGCACGCCACCCTACATTGTCGCCATGACCGTTTTGGTGTCGTGCCATCCCACGTTCCGGTCTAGACGTCGATCTATCTTAACATCCTAGGACCAAGTCGCAACTTGGACTGACGAAACTGAACTTTTAACAGCTACAACTACGCCTGACGAAACTCGATGTTCTGAAACTTTGACAGCAGCTGTTTATCTGGCAGTCTCCACGCTCGTCGAAAAGAAGCGCCGGCGTCAACGTCAGCGAGTTCTGGCTGGTACCCCAGTTCTTCCTGGTGGGCGCCGGCGAGGTGTTCGCCTACCTGGGGCAGCTGGAGTTCTTCACCCGGACTGGCCCCCGTGCGTGCTCTGCGCTTGCTGTGCTGAAACAGCTTCGGCGGTGCATGCACGGGAGCAACGGTGAGCGGCGGCAAGAGGCTATGGCGCACGGGGAGGACACGGTGGTTCACCCGTGGGGCCGCCGGGCGCCGCGACGAAGAGGAAGTGCGGCGGCGGTGACTCTGTTTACTCGGTCGGTTCGGTCAGAAACAGGACCGGACCGGAACTTTTTCGGGCCGAAAATTCGTAAGGATATCCGATTTGCACGGGATCCGATTCTATATATGCGCACGGGGTACCCACCACCAGCACTTATAACAAACCAATTTTCAAAAAAAAAAATTCAAAAAAAAAACAAACCAACGCCGCAACACAACACATCCTGGAATTAACTTTTTGAGAGAGAAACAGACATATATAGATCGTCGAGGAGATCAGATCGATGTCGGCCATTGATGTCGAGGCCGCGTCCGGCGGTGTCATCTGGCGCAGCATTGTCTCGTCGGAGACTCGGATCGTGAAGATGGACGGGCGACACAAGTACATCCAGTGGTTGCTGGCGGAGTGGGACAAACCGCCTCGACGCTCGTTGCTGAATTTCTCCGATGACCTTCTGGCAGCCATGCGCGAGGCCGCCCCGGATAGCGCGCTGAACGAGAACGACCACCACGTCCTCGGCTCCTCCTGCGGCTGGCTCGCCACCGCCAACGACCGCGGCCAGATCTACATCGTTAACTCGGGCACGGGAGAGCAGCACGCGCTCCCGCACATGGACACCATGGGAGTCTTCCTCCCCTGCACGCGTGGCTGCTTCTTCTGGATCCAGATCGGCCGCTTCTTGGCTGCCCGGTTCGGCTCCGGGCCGCCGTTCAAGGACAACTGCTGGGGGCCGGACGGGAGGGGGACGTACACGCTCCCCGCCAATCAGATGCGCGCCTGCTTCTACCGGAAGGTGGTCCTCTCAGCGTCCCCGCGGCCAAGCAGCTACACGGCCATGCTGATCCTGCATAGAAATTTCGGCGCCCCTGCCTTCGCCACATCGGAGGATCCTGCCTGGAGGCTGGCGCCATCGCATGACGGCGTCGAGGACGCGATCCATCACGACGGCTAGTTTTATTCCATCTCCTACTCGGGCGTCGTGGAGTCATGGGAACCTGACGCCAAGTCAGGTGTGTTTACTAGCACGGCCGTCGGGCCAAGACTAGCCGTCAAGGACAGCTTCTCCTCGTGCCGAAAGTATCTCGCCGCGGCGCCCGGAGGGCGGCTGATGGTGGTGCTCAAGTACCCAGAGACCTTCAAGGTGAATGTCCTGGGCGATGACGGGCAGTGGAAGGAGATTAGTGACAGCGTCCTAGTAGCCATGCACGACAAGTCGCTTGCCCAATACAAGCGCCGCAGTTACGCCTATGTAGAGGTCGACATTGGTTACGATGAGGGCGAACCCTACCTCATGGTAGACGAGGATGACGTGGAGTATGAAAACATACGCCTTCTCAAGGAGGAGAGGAATAAATGAGCCTTGAGATCAAGCCTGTGGTGGAGGAGGTGAAGAAGAAGAGGACGACCACGAGTAGATAAACACAATCTTCTCTTGAGATGATACATCTATCCTCCACCGTTTGCAAGGGTTAGGCTATGTTTGGTAGCGAAGTATTGTAAAAAGTAACGAAAAACCACAGTATTTTAGCATGTAGGTACACAATACTACAGTTTTGACATGCCAGTGTATTTTGGAGTATTGAGAATACAGTGACCTGTTTGGCAAGCGATTATATACAACAACGTAAATTAGTAGCTAGCTATATTGAGTAGTTGCAATGCGCCTGACCGGTGCTAGCTAGCTAGCCGCATGACTGAGGCAGTTGAACACGACAAGGGAGCTACCAGCGGCTCCGCGTGGACTCAGGCTTGTCCTCAACTAGATTGAAGAAGATGGCATTTGTCCTGTCCATAACCTGCTGCAAGCTTTCCCTGTTGTATTGGATTGGATCCCTTGTGCTAACCAAGGGCAGCGTGCCGGCCAACTTCACGACAGGGTATACCTGGCCAAACCTCGGGCCGGGCCGGGCTTCGGGCCGGGCCTAGCCAAGCCCGACACAAAAAACTCAGGCCTGGGCCCGGCCCGGCCATCGGGCCTATGTTTCTGGGCCCGAGCACGTAAAAGCCCGTCGGGCTTTGGGCCGGGCCGACCCGACCTTCAGAAAACGGCAAAAATGACGGGCCCCGGCCCGGCCCGGCCATCGGGCCTATGTTTCTGGGCCCGAGCACGTAAAAGCCCGTCGGGCTTTGGGCCGGGCCGACCCGACCTTCAGAAAACGGCAAAAATGACGGGCCCCGGCCCGGCCCGGCCCGGCATTCGGGCTCAAAAACTAGGCCCGAGCCCGGTCCGGGGGCAGCGTTGGGCCGGGCTTTTTCGGGCCGGGCCGGGCTTCCCATGGCCAGGAGTACGACAGGGTAACAAGACACTTCCCTCTCCGTTTATCATGGCCTTCCTCTCGGCTGGCACTGGACAACAGGAACGGGAACGATGCGGCCAGCCTGCTCGCGTTGATCTCTCCTTTGCCGTCTCTTCATTTGTCTCTGATGGAGACGATCTCCATAGACGACATGCTGGCTATGGCTTAAAGTGTGACGCCCGGATAATTAAACTACAGTAATCCCAGGTTAGTGGTGACGTGTGCCACGTCACCACGGTTACTGTTGTTAACCTTGCGATGATTTGAAACCGTTTCAAAATTCAAATTCAAATTAATGCCAATAATAAAAGTTTTCAAACATTAAAAAATGTTCGGTTTGTACTAAATATTACATAGATAAGTATGGTGTAGAAGACACAGTTTTATAAAATGCATAAATATTTTAAATTGAATGAAAACAGAAGAGAAAATAAATAAAAGAAAGAAAATACAAAAGAGACAAACAAACAAACAAACAAAAAGGAAAAGGAAAACCCCCCCCCCCATCTGGGCCTCGGCCCAGCAGGCCGACGGACCGCCAGGCCGGCCCACCCCGGTCCCCTTTATCCCCCCACGCGACCTCACCCAAACCCTAACCTAACCACCCCCACTCGCACCACTCCACCCCCGCTGGATCTGGATCGGGAGGACTCCCGATCCCCTCGCCCCTGCACGTCGACGCCGACGCCGGCGCCCGAAGCTCCAACCCCCCGCCGGACTGCTTCCTCCACCCCACCGGCCTGCCTCCCGCTCCGCCGTGTCGTCCCCGTCGTCCTCCCCAACCTTCCCCGAGCCCACTGTCCCGGACCCCCACGAACCCCCTGTGAGGCCTCGCCCCTCTCCACTCCCCTCTGCTCCCTACGCTCGCTCCGTCGTCGCGCAACCCCCCCACACGTCCTGGCCGCCCAGTGCGCGCGCTCGGCCGCTCGGTCGCGCCCGTCGCTGCGCCGACCCGTTGCTCCTCGCTCCGTCCGCGCTCACCACACGCACCGCCCTGACGGCCGTTGCTCCCGCGCACCCCGTTTGCCGTGGCTGGCACGTCCCCGGCCGCCTCCACTCGCGACCACCGACGGCCCCCGCACCAGTTCGTCGCGCCCGCACGCGTTGCTCCTCCCCGCTCGCCCTGTGTCGCACCGAGGAGCCTCTGCCCCTCTCGTCGCGGCCTCGCGCTCACGTCATCCGCTTCTGGCCGCCCTGCTGCATGTCGGCAGCCGCGGCCCTCCCCATGCTCCGCCCGGACGCAGCTGCCGGAGCTCAACGCCGGCGTGCTGGCGCCCGCGCCCACCTGCCGCCCCTTGTTGCCCGGTCGGGTGCGCCCCCGCGGGCTAGCGCCCGTTCGAGCTGTGCCCATTAGCGCCCGTGCCCGCTATGGCCTCTGGGCCAATGACAAACGTGGCCCATGCCCCTGAGAGCAAAAAAAAAGATTTAAAGATTTAATATATATATATATATAATTAAAATATTAATTAGTTAATTAATTAAAGAATTAATTAACTTAATTAATCCTGATTAGATTAACCTAATCACCTAGTTTAGTTAATTAATTTGTTAGGGTAATTAGCAGTCAATGACATGCGGGGCCCACACGTCAGTTGACCAGTCAACACCTCTGTTGACTGCTGACGTCATGATGACGTCAGCAAACACTATTCTGGATAATGTTGTTTTAAAATAATTAAGTAAATCTTAAAAATGATTTAAATCTTTTAAAATTAATATAAAATAAACCGTAGCTCAGATGAAAATACTTTCTACATGAAAGTTGCTCAGAACGACGAGACGGATCCGGATGCGCAGCCCGTTCATCCGCCACGCGTCCCTAGCATAGTGAACCTGCAACATTTCACCTCCGGTTCATCTGTCCGAAAACACGGAACACCGGGGATACTTTCCCGGATGTTTCCCCCCTTCACCGGTATCACCTCATACCGCGATAGAACACGTCTAGCTCTGCTTGTTGTCCTGTTATGCACTTGCTTGCTATGTATTTACTGTTTCTCCCCCCTCTTCTCTCCGGTAGACCCCGTGACGATGCTGATGCCCCTGTGGTCGACTACGTCACCGACGACCCCTCCTTCTTGTCTGAGCAACCAGGCAAGCCCCCCCCCCCCCCTTGATCACCAGATATCGCCTATTCTCCTCTATACTGCTTGCATTAGAGTAGTGTAGCATGTTACTGCTTTCCGTTGATCCTATTCTGATGCATAGCCTGACATTGTTGCTACATCTGTTGATACCTTACCTACAATCCTAAATGCTTAGTATAGGATGCTAGTTTATCATCATTGGCCCTACATTCTTGTCAGTCTACCTTGCTATACTATCGGGCCGTGATCACTTGGGAGGTGATCACGGGTATATACTATACATACATACATACTATATAGATGGTGACTAAAGTCGGGTCAGCTCATTGAGTACCCGCAAGTGATTCTGATGAGGGGGCTGAAAGGACAGGTGGCTCCATCCCGGTAGAGGTGGGCCTGGGTTCCCGACGGCCCCCGACTATTACCTTGTGGCGGAGCGGCAGGGCAGGTTGAGACCACCTAGGAGACAGGTGGGCCTGGCCCTGTTCAGCGTTCGCGGATACTTAACACGCTTAACGAGATCTGGGTATTTGATCTGAGTCTGGCCATTTGGTCTATACGCACTAACCATCTACGCGGGAGTAGTTATGGGTATCCCGGCATCGTGGTATCAGCCGAAGCCTTCTTGATGTCAGCGACGGAGCGGCGCGCGCCGGATTGGACTGCGTTAACGCAACTTCCTTTGTAATGGAGGTTGCTAGGTCTGCTTCCGGCCGCCCACGCAACGCGCAGGTGTGCAATGGGCGATGGGCCCAGACCCCTACGCGCATAGGATTTAGACCGCCGGGCTGACCTCTCTGTTGTGCCTAGGTGGGGCTGCGACGTGTTGATCTTCCGAGGCCGGGCATGACCCAGAAAAGTGTGTCCGGCCAAATGGGATCGAGCGTGTTGGGTTATGTGGTGCACCCCTACAGGGAAGTTTATCTATTCGAATAGCCATGTCCCTCGGTAAAAGGATGACCCGGAGTTGTACCTTGACCTTATGACAACTAGAACCGGATACTTAATAAAACACACCCTTCCAAGTTCCACAGACAACCCGGTGGTCGCTTTTCCACAGGGCGACGAGGAGAGGATCGCCGGGTAGGATTATGCTATGCGATGCTACTGGAGATGCTACTTGGAGATGCTACTTGGAGATGCTACTTGGCGATGCTACTTGGAGGACTTTCAGTCTACTCTCTTCTACATGCTGCAAGATGGAGGCTGCCAGAAGCGTAGTCTTCGACAGGATTAGCTATCCCCCTCTTATTCTGGCATTCTGCAGTTCAGTCCACCGATATGGCCCTTTACACATATACCCATGCATATGTAGTGTAGATCCTTGCTTGCGAGTACTTTGGATGAGTACTCACGGTTGCTTTCTCCCCCCTTTTCCCCCTTTCCTTTCTTTCTGGTTGTCGCAACCAGATGCTGGAGCCCAGGAGCCAGACGCCACCGTCGATGACGACTACTACACTGGAGGTGCCTACTACTACGTGCAGCCCGCTGACGACGACCAGGAGTAGTTTAGGAGGATCCCAGGCAGGAGGCCTGCGCCTCTTTCGATCTGAATCCCAGTTTGTGCTAGCCATCTTATGGCAACTTGTTTAACTTATGTCTGTATTCAGATATTGTTGCTTCCGCTGACTCGTCTATGATCGAGCACTTGTATTCGAGCCCTCGAGGCCCCTGGCTTGTATTATGATGCTTGTATGACTTATTTATGTTTTTAGAGTTGTGTTGTGATATCTTCCCGTGAGTCTCTGATCTTGATCGTACACGTTTGCATGCATGATTAGTGTACGACTGAATCAGGGGCGTCACATAAAGGCAAGAAGAAGAGAAGCGATGCAGCATTTCTTTCGCGTGCTTAGAGCATCTCCAACAGCCGCGCTTTGCGCCGCGCGCTAAAAACTAGTATGGCGCGCGCGCTTCGGCTGGTTTAGCGAGGCCGCCAGCGCTGGCTCCAGCAGCCGCGCTATAATGCAGCGCGCACGCGCCGCTCCAGCAGTGCACAAAAATACAGCGCGCGCGACACGCACAAACCACATATACATTTCAAATAAAAGCAAAAATGATCAAACAAACAAAATAATCAACAATAAATAGTTCAATTTCGTTATCATTACAACCAAAACAAATAGTTTATCGTTCAGTACCACAAATACTGCAATAAACATAACAAATAGTTCATGAACAATACAATGTCGAATGCAGAAATCATGCTCTTTGTCGTCCATTCCATGCCCACCACTCTTCAATCAGATCCTTCTGAAGTTCATTGTGCGTTGCAGGACGCCGAATGGCATGATAGGAGGCAACAAAACGGGCTACCCTTTCAGCCCTCCGTCGCACTCGCACGGGATGTCCCAAGAGCTCATACTGTGAGTAGTCTAAATCTTGGCCACGCTCATTCTCGATGATCATGTTGTGCATGATCACACAAGCGTGCATGATGTACCAAAGCATTTTTTGATTTCAAAATCTAGCCGGTCCTCTCACAATAGCAAATTGGGCTTGCAAAATCCCAAATGCTCTCTCCACATCTTTTCTAGCCGTTGCCTGAGCATTGTGGAAATCAAGATTTTTCTTACCTTCCGGCTTTTTCAACGGCTTCACGAAGGTTTGCCACTTTGGATAGATGCCATCCACTAAATAATAGCCATAGTTGTACGTACGGCCATTTGCTACAAACTGCACCGGTGGCAACTCACCATTTGCAATCTTATTCATCAGTGGTGACCGGTTGACAACATTGATGTCATTCAAAGATCCAGGCATCCAAACAATGCATGCCAAATCCAAGTCTCCTGATCGGCCACCGCTTGAAGGATTATAGTGGACCCCTTTTTTTGGCCGTGGAATTGCCCATGCCATGCCTTTGGACAATTCTTCCAACTCCAATGCATGCAATCTATTGAGCCAAGCATGCCAGGAAAGTCGCGAGCTTTGTTCATCGCCAATAGCCTTGCGACGTCTTCAGCATTGGGAGATCTCAAATACTCCTCGCCAAAAACTTGCACAATTCCCACTTCAAAGCGCTTGACACACATGATGGCTTGGCTCTCACCCATAGCCAAGTGATCATCAACTAGATCAGCCGGGATACCGTATGCCAACATACGCAAAGCGGCTGTCACCTTCAGAAAGGTGCTATGCCCGAGCTCTCCGGCGGCATTCCTCCTTTGCTGAAAAAACCGGTCATGGCTCGCTAGTTTTTCTGCAATGCGCCTGAACAAGTCGGTGCTCACTGAGGGAGTCCTGGACTAGGGGGTGTCCGAACAGCCGGACTATCATTATCCGCCGGACTCCAAGACTACGAAGATACAAGATTGAAGACTCCGGCTCGTGTCCGGATGGTACTTTCCTTGGCGTGGAAGGCAAGCTTGGCAATACGGATATGTAGATCTCCTACCATTGTAACCGACTCTGTGTAACCCTAGCCCTCTCCGGTGTCTATATAAACCGGAGGGCTTTAGTCCGTACGACAACATACATTACAACAATCATACCATAGGCTAGCTTCTAGGGTTTAGCCTCCTTGATCTCGTGGTAGATCTACTCTTGTACTACCCATATCATCAATATTAATCAAGCAGGACGTAGGGTTTTACCTCCATCGAGAGGGCCCGAACCTGGGTAAAACATTGTGTCCCTTGTCTCCTGTTACCATCCGCCTAGATGCACAGTTCGGGACCCCCTACCCGAGATCCGCCGGTTTTGACACCGACATTGGTGCTTTCATTGAGAGTTCCTCTGTGTCATCACCGATAGGCTTGATGGCATCTTCAACCAGCAACGCTGTCCAGGGTGAGACTTTTCTCCCCGGACAGATCTTCGTATTCGGCAGCTTCGCCCTGCGGGCCAATTCACTTGGCCATCTGGAGCAGATCGAAAGCTACGCCCCTGGCCGTCAGGTCAGATTTGGAAGCTTAAACTTCACGGCCGACGTCCGCGGAGACTTGATCTTCGACGGACTCGAGCCACAGCCAAGCGCGCCGCACTGTGACGACGGGCATGATTTAGCTCTGCCACCGAACAGTGCCTTGGTGGCCGCACACGGGTCCGCTCCGGCCACTGGCCCGGAGCCGATCGCCCAGATCGAGGGCCGGTGGATAGACGCCGCCCTGGGGGCTCCAACATCCACAGCGATGGAGCCGAACACTAATCTTGTCCCCTGCGAAACTCGTGATTCCGAGGCGCCGGACTCCTCGCCGGACTCCGAACCTCCCGCGCCCCTACCAATCGGTCCGGATTGGGCGCCGGTTATGGAATTCACCGCCGCGGACATCTTCCAATGCTCGCCTTTCGGCGATATCTTGAATTCACTAAAGCATCTCTCGTTATCAGGAGAGTCCTGGCCGGATTATGGCCAGGATGGTTGGGATACGGACGACGAAGAAATTCAGAGCCCACCCACCACCCACTTTGTAGCCACTGTCGACGATCTAACCGACATGCTAGACTACGACTCCGAAGACATCGACGCTATGGACGACGATGCCGGAGACGAACAGGAACCAGCGCCCACAGGGCACAGGAAGGCCACCTCGTCATATGACGTATACATGGTGGATACCCCAAAAGATGGGGACGGCGAAGAAACAGCGGAGGCAGATCCCTTAAAGAAACAGCCCAAGCGCCGGCGTCAGCGGCGCCGCTCTAAATCTCGCCACAGCAAGAATGGAGATTCCGGCATAGGAGATAATAATACTCCAGAGAGTGCCGAAGACAATCCCCTCCAGCAAGACTCAGCGCAGGAGGATGCAGAAGCAAGCCCTCATGAGGGGGCGGCGGACGAAGAGGTTGAGGATCATAATTATATGCCTCCCTCCAAAGACGAAGCAAGCCTCAACGATGACGAATTCATCGTACCCGAGGATCCCGTCGAACAAGAGCGCTTCAAGCGTAGGCTTATCGCCACAGCAAACAGCCTAAAGAAAAAGCAGCAGCAGCTTCAAGCTGATCAGGACCTGCTGGCCGATCGATGGATCGAGGTCCTCACGGCCGAAGAGTATAAACTCGAACGTCCCTCCAAAAGTTACCCAAAACGCAAGCTGCTCCCCCGATTAGAGGAGGAAGCATACGTACCTCCATCACCAGCGCATGATATGGCTGACCGACCACCCCGTGGTCGTGACAGAGAGGCATCCAGGCCCCCAGCCAAGACCATACCCCGGCATCGCTCCAAAAGTACGAAGCCAAGAGGGAACGTGCCGGACTTGCGAGACATATTGGAGGACAAAGCAAGGCAATCCAGATCCATCTATGGATCATGTGGGCGCCCTACGACCCACGACGAATACCGTCGTGCCGGATACAATAACCCCGGCCGGGCCGAACACAGCAGACAGCGCTCTCTCGAGCTGCGTCGCGATATCGCTCAATACAGGGGCGCCGCACACCCGCTATGCTTCACTGACGAAGTAATGGACCATCAGATCCCCGAAGGGTTTAAACCCGTAAACATCAAATCTTACGATGGCACAACAGACCCCGCGGTCTGGATCGAAGACTATCTTCTCCATATTCATATGGCCCGCGGCGACGATCTCCATGCCATCAAGTACCTCCCACTCAAGCTTAAAGGACCAGCTCGGCATTGGCTTAACAACCTGCCCGCAGAGTCAATTGGGTGTTGGGAAGACCTGGAGGCCGCATTCCTTGATAACTTCCAAGGCACATATGTGCGACCACCAGACGCCGATGACCTAAGCCACATCATTCAGCAGCTAGACAAATCGGCCAGACAATTCTGGACACGGTTCTTGACGAAGAAAAATCAAATCGTCGATTGTCCGGACGCAGAGGCCCTTGCAGCCTTCAAACATAACATCCGGGACGAATGGCTAGCCCGGCACCTGGGGCAGGAAAAGCTGAAATCCATGGCAGCCCTCACATCGTTAATGACCCGCTTTTGTGCGGGAGAGGACAGCTGGCTAGCCCGCAGCAACAATCTCCGTAAAAATTCTGGCAGTCCGGATACTAAGGACAACAACGGCAGGTCACGTCGAAACAAAAACAAGCGCCGAATTAACAGCGACGATAAGGAGGATACGGCAGTCAATGCCGGATTCCGAGGCTCTAAACCCGGTCAGCGGAAGAAGCCATTTAAAAGAACCACTCCGGGTCCGTCCAATCTGGACCGAATACTAGACCGCTTATGCCAGATACACGGCACCTCTGAAAAGCCAGCTAACCACACTAATAGAGATTGTTGGGTGTTCAAGCAGGCCGGCAAGTTAATTGCCGAAAACAATGACAAGGGGCTAAATAGCGACGACGAGGAAGAGACCCGGCCGCCAAACAACAGAGGACAGAAGGGTTTTCCCCCACAAGTACGGACGGTGAATATGATATACGCGACCCACATACCCAAGAGGGAGAGGAAACGCGCACTAAGGGACGTCTATGCGATGGAGCCAGTCGCCCCAAAGTTCAACCCATGGTCCTCTTGTCCGATCACTTTCGATCGAAGTGACCATCCGACCAGCATACGCCATGGCGGATTCGCCGCATTGATCTTAGACCCAATCGTCGATGGGTTCCACCTCACGAGAGTCCTGATGGACGGCGGCAGTAGCCTAAACCTGCTTTATCAGGATACAGTGCGCAAAATGGGCATAGACCCATCAAGGATTAAACCTACAAAGACAAACCTTTAAAGGTGTCATACCAGGAGTGGAAGCCAATTGCACAGGCTCAGTCACACTGGAAGTGGTCTTCGGATCCCCGGATAATTTCCGGAGCGAAGAGTTAATCTTCGACATAGTCCCGTTTCGCAGCGGCTATCACGCTCTGCTCGGGCGAACCGCGTTTGCCAAATTCAACGCGGTGCCGCACTATGCATACCTAAAGCTCAAGATGCCAGGCCCTCATGGAGTCATCACGGTCAATGGGAATACGGAACGCTCCCTCCGAACGGAGGAACATACAGCGGCTCTCGCGGCAGAAGTACAGAGCAGCCTTCTAAGGCAATTCTCGAGTCTGGCCGTTAAACGGCCGGATACAGCAAAGCGCGCCTGGAGCAATGCCAACCAAGACCACCTGGCGCGATCAGAGCACGCGTAGCAATGCGGCCCCAACCCTCACCCGCGTATGATCGCAAGAATAACACTCCGCGTACATCATTACGCTTTGGAGATACCATGGGCACAGGGGAGGGGGCACGATCACAACGGACCCAGAGTGCGGTTCGACCACACCGGGGGCTCGCAAATGTGCCCCTCTTTTTTTATTATTTTTCTTCTTTTTTGTACACAGGACTCTGTTAACCAGAAGCCCTGTCCGGCGGTGAACCTGCCGAACTCATGATGCAACAGTCAGGGACTAAAGAAGGCCGCGCCGAACACTCAGGTGGTCTCAATTACGAGAATTAAATTCGATTATATACACCAAATCCGCAGCTCATCCCTGGAGGGGGACATGTTTATTTAGTCCAAATCCCTTGCTTACCGCACTATTTGTATCAGTCCGCTCTACTAGCAGACTTTTCTTTCATTAATAATGCAGCACCTTTATGATCGCAATTGCATCACATTTTATATATATATATGCTCATTATATGACATCTGGCACCCGTATATTTTGGTACGGCATAATACACCGGGGGCTTATGTTCCCCACTCTATGGTGTGATAAAGTCCGAACACTTTCACAAGTGCGGCACCCCGAACTTATAGCATTATATGAATCGGCTCCGAATCATGTCTTCGGTCAATAGTTGGGTTTGCCCGGCTCCCACGTTTTGGTGCCTTACGTTCCGTTCTGTCGGCTAAGGTGGCACTGGGAGAACCACTGCGATTGCGCCCCGGTTGAGCCGGGCTAACGCCTCAGTGGAGAAAGCTAAAACTAACTGGCATGATAAGGCGAGAGACTGGTTGCTGTTCGAGAGGTTTTTTCGGGTCCTTAAAGACTCACGCCGCTTCGAGCGAAGTTCCGGATAATGTCCGATGAAGGCGTGGATAGCGCCCCGGATTCGGTCTTCCGAATACCAGGGGCTTCGCCAAAATTTAAAATTATAGAATTCTATGGCTAAGTGAGAGTGTTCAAGCATTATAAGTCCAGTTGCCTTGTTCGTCGTGTTGAGCGTCTCCCTAGATAGACCCAAAAATGGGAACAAGAGTGCTCAAGTTTATCCCGAACACCCCAGCACTTGTGGCTTGGGGGCTGAAGCCAACGACTTGCCATCTCTCAGATTTTACAAACGGCCGCACAAAAGGTAATATTTTAAATTAAACAAGCGTTGCTCATGGCGCATATGAACGAAGTTTTCAGCGCACAGGATAAATAAACAGCGAGTTCACTCAAAGATTACATTTCGGGAGCACTCATCTGCAATATTGCAGGCTCCCTTCAGGACAATTTTATAATACTTCTCCGGCGTGCGATACTCCTTGCCCGGCGGCGGTGGGTCCGTGAGAAGCTTCTCCGCATCCAATTTGCCCCATTGCACCTTTATGCGGGCAAGGGCCCGACGAGCGCCTTCGATACAGGCGGAGCGCTTGACTACATCCAGCCTGGGGCATGCATCCACCAGCCGCCGCACGAGGCCAAAGTAGCTACCAGGCATGGCCTGTCCAGGCCACAGCCGGACTATGAGGCCCTTCATGGCCTCCTCAGCTACCTTGTGGAGTTCGACCAGCTGCTTCAGCTGGTCGCTTGGGGGCATCGGATGGCCGGCCTCAGTATACTGAGACCAGAAGACCTTCTCCGTCGAGCTCCCCTCCTCGCCACGATAGAATGCGGCGGCATCAGACGCACTACGCAGCAGATCTGCAAATGCCCCTGGAGAGCTCCGAATGCGGGTAAGTGTCAAGTAGTTCACATTAACATGCCTGCTTTGCATGAAAAACGCCTTACCCGCCGCTATCTTCTTTATGTCCTCAACCTCCTGAAGGGCCTTACGGGCCTCGGCCTTGGCGGACTTGGCACTTTCGAGAGCCGAGGCAAGCTCGGACTCTCGAGTCTTGGAGTCACGCTCCAAACTCTCATGTTTTTCCATGAGAGCCTGGAGCTCTTGCCGAACTTCCGCCACCCGTGCCTCTTGCTTTTCTCGCTCAGCCCGTTCCGCGGCCGCACTGCGTTCGGCCGCGGACACAGCATCCTTCAGGGCTGCCACCTCGTTAGTGGCCCCTGCAATACACATATTATCCTTGTTAATTTTATTTGCAACCAAAATCCTTTTCTGTAAGGTACTTATTCAAAGAGGTGTTACTCGCCTTCTTTTTCCTCGAGCTGCTTCTTTGCATGGCCGAGCTCTTGCTCGGACCGCTCGAGATCCTTCTTCAGCACGTCAACCTCCGCCGTTAGTGCGGAAGAAGTCAGCAGCGCAGCCTGCAAACCCATATTGACATATTTTAGGCAACCCTGCGTATATCTTGTTAAAGATCCTTAGTCCGGCTTTTCTTTCCAAACACCGAACTAAGCATCAGGGGCTACTGTCTATGCGGTATTACATTACATAATTTTAACTTCTTACCTCAAAGCCTGTTAAAAGGCTACTGCAGGCTTCGGTCAGCCCGCTCTTAGCGAGCTGAACCTTCTCAATCACCGCACTCATGATAGTGCGGTGTTCTTCCTCGATGGAAGCGCCTTTAAGCGCCTCCAGCAGGTTATCCGGCGCCTCCGGTTGGACGGAGGCCGCCGGTGTCACGGTCTTGCCCTTCTTTCGAAGGGGCCGCTTGCCGGACTCTGGAACCACTAGGGGTTCCGATGTAGAGTCCGGCACGAAGTCCGGGAGGCTGCCTGACGGCGCCTCCGGAGCCCCCTCCTGATGGGTCCCTCTCTGGGATCCCACCTCGACGTCCTCGTCGGCGCGTGGGGTGGAGGCAGTCGGGATGGAATTCACATCCGACGAGGCCAATGACCCGCTCGATGAGTCGGGGAGATCATCATTGGCCGGACTACGGGCAGAATGCGGTGTTAGAAGGATACTACGCTACATAAAAGAAATTACACATCAAGGATCCAGATACTTACGATCTTGCCGGACGCCTGGCCCTTGGAGGCCACTCATCCTCACCAACGCTGATGTTGGCGAAACTGTCCGGGGGGATAGTTCTCCCCCTCTTGGACCCTTCGGCCTCCCCGATGGGGGAAGCCTTCCTTTTCTTCTCTCCCTCCTCCGGGAGAGAGTACTCCTCCTCCTCGTCTTCGTGGGGGGGAGTCCTCGTCGTCATCAGACGCCTGATTGCGGGAACTCTTTCGAGTCCCCGCGGCCACCTTCTTGGCCTTCTTCTCTGGCGGGCGTCCACTGGGTCTTCTGGCATGGGAGCCGGGCTGATGAGCAGCTTGGCCTTCTCCATCCATTCCTGTCAAAGGAAGAGGCAGAATGAAACCTCACTAGAGTCAATGTAATTATCACAAGTGTCCCGTAATGGGGTTGAATCACTTACCTCGTCAGTTGGATACTGCGAGCTGAATCCGCGGTCTTCGGTCGCGGACGCGGGGGCTTCGGCGCCCTTGAACAGCACCCTCCAGGCGCCTTCGTATGTTGTATCGAAGAGCCCGCTTAGCGCCTGGTGCTGTTCCGGATTGAACTCCCACAAATTAAATGCCCGTTCTTGGCATGGGAGGATCCGCCGGATGAGCATGACTTGGACCACGTCGACGAGCCTGAGCCTATTGCTCACCATCTTCTTGATACATGCTCGGAGTCCCGTCACCTCCACCGGATTCCCCCACTGCAAGCCCTTCTCTTTCCAGGAGGTGAGCTGCGTGGGGATGCCAGATCTAAACTCGGGGGCCGCCGCCCATGTGGATTTGCGCGGCTCGGTGATGTAAAACCACCCCGATTGCCACCCCTTGACGGAGTCCACGAAGGTCCCTTCCAGCCAAGGGACGTTGGGCAATTTGCCCAACATGGCGCCTCCGCATTCCGCTTGCGTACCCTTCACAACCTTCGGCTTGACGTTGAAGGTCTTGAGCCACAGGCCGAAGTGGGGCCGGATGCAGAGGAAGGCCTCGCACACGACGATAAACGCTGAGATGTTGAGGATAAAGTTCGGCGCCAGATCGTGGAAATCCAGGCCGTAGTAAAACATGAGCCCCCGGACAAATGGATGGAGCGGAAAGCCCAGTCCGCGGAGGAAGTGGGGGAGGAAGACGACCCTCTCATGAGGCTCAGGGGTAGGCATGAGCTGCCCCTCGTCGGGCAGCCGATGCGCGATATCGCCGGAAAGGTATCCGGCGCTGCGCAGCTTGGTGATGTCCTCCTCCTTGACGGTGGAGGCTAACCATTTACCTCCCGCTCCGGACATATTCGGAGAAGGTCGAGGCGAGATGCGCGAGCTCGGGCGTTGGAGCTTGAGTTCGCGGGGATGGATAAGCAAAGGAGGAAGAAGGCGTAGGTGAGAAGGTGAATCCTTATCCGGCGGACAAAAGTATGCGTCCCCCACCAGCCTGGTAAAACTCGCTTATCTCCCAAGCGCCACCATCAATGGCGCGGTTGGGTTACCCACGCACGTATTGATGAGAATCCCGGAATAAGGGGAACACGATCTCTGCTTCAACAAGACGTGCCAAGGAAACCGCTTCGCTAAACATGCTGAGGTGGTATAGTAATTCAAACAAAGGCCTGGTGGCGGTGTGATGTCACGCCGCATAATACGTCAGCAGATTGAACTAAGTGTACATTTTATTCTCTCTACGGTGGAATGTGGAATTTATTTTGCAGAGCCGGACACTATCCTGGTGTTCATGATCTTCTCTGGATTATTCAAGAGAGGAACCCGCCTTGCAATGCCGAACATTATGCACGCCGGACTTATCGTCATTGAAGACTGGTTCAGGGGCTACTGAGGGAGTCCTGGACTAGGGGGTGTCCGGACAGCCGGACTATCATTATCCGCCGGACTCCAAGACTATGAAGATACAAGATTGAAGACTCCGGCTCGTGTCCGGATGGTACTTTCCTTGGCGTGGAAGGCAAGCTTGGCAATACGGATATGTAGATCTCCTACCATTGTAACCGACTCTGTGTAACCCTAGCCCTCTCCGGTGTCTATATAAACCGGAGGGCTTTAGTCCGTAGGACAACATACATTACAACAATCATACCATAGGCTAGCTTCTAGGGTTTAGCCTCCTTGATCTCGTGGTAGATCTACTCTTGTACTACCCATATCATCAATATTAATCAAGCAGGACGTAGGGTTTTACCTCCATCGAGAGGGCCCGAACCTGGGTAAAACATTGTGTCCCTTGTCTCCTGTTACCATCCGCCTAGACGCACAGTTCGGGACCCCCTACCCGAGATCCGCCGGTTTTGACACCGACACTCATACTAAACCGGTGACGAAAATACGACTCCGGGTATGTGGAATTCTCCACGAAATAGTTCCTCATCAATCTGTTATGGGCATCAATCCTATCTCTCCAAATTTTCTCCCGACCCATAACCGAACCACCGTGCTTCGGTTTTTTATTGATATGCATAGCTAGGATCATTGCAAGATCCTCCTCCTCTTCCATATCAAATTCTTCTTTGAAAGAATCATACGACGAACTCATCTACAATGTTCAATACTATACTATAAAAACTACAATTAAAAACATGCACCAAATTCATGAAGTTTGAGCAATACATACCTTGTAGGCGTTTTGCCGAACACCTTGCAGGCGCGGCATGGCAACGAATGCTCGGGCGCTGTTCCTCGGACGACGGGCGCGCGTGAGGGCCGGCAGGACTAGGAGGGGGGCGGAAGCGCGGCGGCGCGGGGATAGGCGGGGGAAGCGTCGGAACGGTCGCCGTGGGGCGCGGGCGGCGGCGGCGGCGCGGCCGGATGGGGGTGGAAGTGGGAGAGCAAGCGCGCGAGAGTCCAACACGCGGGAGCCGGCGCAGCAAATAAGCGGCACGCGATTGCGTTTCGGCCAGCGCGCTGAACTGCATATGCCGCGCACACTATTTTTGCGCGCCCGCTGGAGCAACTACACCGGTTGCGCGCGCACTAAAACGCCCACTTTTGCGGCGAGGCGCTAGTTTGGCGCGGCTGTTGGAGATGCTCTTAGTTTTGAAAAAAGAGGTCGAGGGTTCTTTTTTTTAGACGGAGAGAATACCGTGGTTTTGAATATACTGTAGTTTGTTTTCTCTGATAGCCAAACAACTCTTAGGAATTAAAACTGTGGTATTTTAAAAAACTGTAGTATTCTCTGAATACTTAGAAAAAACTTTGTTACCAAACGGGGTTTTTCTTTTGGGGTTGTTTGGTTTAATGTCTACTAGGTTTATGTTTGCGATGTATTCTGCAGCGGCTCATTGTTCTTACCTTTTTGGGACATAGGAAATTTTTTCTCATTTTTGCAGGTAGGCACTATTTTTCTCTGAATCATGTGTGAACTATGTTGTTTTTTTCAGCCGAAAAAAAGATGAGAGCTATGCATTTTTGTCATCAGCTAATTGTCCTTTTGCATTTCTTCCTCATTAATTACATATGTTCTGTTTTGTGTGTGTTGATTTCAGTATATATTTTTCTCAATGCTCAGTATATATTTGATTAGATATAATCGTGTTTCCAGTTTTTTAGTTAAATTCCCGAAGAAATGGTAGTATTTTTCACTGTTCAGTAAATAATCTGATCAGACATTCAAATGCCCCTAAGGATCAGTACCTTAGTGTTTATTGGCTATCATTTTTTCAGCATTTTCATTGTTGACTAGTTTTTTCAATCATTATAGTCTGAGTCATCAACGTTTATTCTTCATTTTTTTTAGCAAATGTTCACTACTCCCTTCGTCCGGAATTACTTGATGCTCAAACGGATGTCTCGGTCTTGATATATCCACTTGAGCGTGAAGTAATTTCGGACGGAGGAAGTAGTTGTTTAAGCGAAAACTCAAAACGGTGTTTCAATTAGTCATCTTCATTTAGTCAGTCAACCCATGATTCATGTCAGTCTAGTGTAGGTGTGTGCGTCGATTAGCCAAGAAATTCATCATCAGTCTAGTGTAGGTGTGTGCATTGATCAGCCAAGAAATTCATCATCAGTCTACTGTAGGTGTGTTTCATTTAGTCCTATTTAGTTCTTCATTAAGTTGTTAGTCATGCTATCAGTCTTTGTCCTTGGTCATCAGTTCTAAGGTAAGTCATTAGTTATTTGTTGGATTGGCTGTCCAGAGACTTTATAAGATCAGTAGTAACATTTTCTTTTGCCAAACACACATATCTTTTTTTTACAATCATAACCCCCTCTCTTATTTGTCATTCAATGAGCATCTACCCCCGCTGCATAACCCTGCTCACCCCCATGTTTTTGCCCTTGTCATTTACTTCATTCTTTCTCTTCTTCTTGTCGTTGCGGTCGTTTTCATTCTTCGGTCTTCTCTTCATTCTATTTCTCCAGTCCATGCCCTTCTCTTTGTCTCATGGTTATAGTTGTTTTCTTAGCAAACCTCAATTTCTTATTCATGTTTTCATTGTTCGCGCTCTCTTTCATCAGTACCAGTTTCTCTTTTTTCAATCTTCATTATTTTTCTCTCTTCACTGCTTGGTCATTTTCTGAAGTACATCGGTTCTTAGTTTCTCTTTTTGAGGTGTTCAATCTTCATCCTCTCTTTAATTTTCTTTCTTCAAACATTAGAAGTTTAGAACATTTCTACTTTATTAGTTATTCTGTCTCTCGGTTTTTAGTCTCTTTCTTCTTTAGTTAATAGTCTTCTCATTTTTCATCTTCTTCCTTTAGTCTCTTAGTTCCTCATTACCCCAGTTCACTAATTTACCTAATTTCATCATCAGTTAATCAGTTTATTATTTATTTGTATGCTTATTGCTTCATATGTTGGCATATGTCATGCTTATTAGTCTTATCTCACAATATATTTGTTCACAACACCTCTTGCATGTGATCTAGGCATCATTTAGTATTACTCTTGTTGATCACATGTCAAGCTTTTATGCAGTGAGTTTTCTTCTGTTGGATTGACATTCCTTTCATTGCTTAGGTATATGGATCTAGGGGGAGCCGCTTGTGTTTGTGCTTGATGCATATTCAAGCATATCTTTTATTGCTCGCACACACCTAGGGGAAGCACTCATGATCAATAGTTGTGGCATGACTAGACTTATTGTTTTATTATTTTACTATGTCCTAACCATAGTTTCATCAATGCACCAAAAAAAGGGAGATTGAAAGTGCAAGTGACACTTAATTATATTTTGGTGTGATGACGGTATGGTTAATGGCACTAATATTGGTTGCTAAAGCTTATCTCGGGATATAGGTTCCATGAAGATCATGTTGGAGTTGTGTGACCTCCCCCCCCCCCCCCCCCCCCCCTCAAAAAGATCAAAGGCGTGGTTTATACACAGAAGCTCTGTCAGAAGCTTTGTACATGCTTCGGATGAAGAGAGCGCCATTTGCAAGGCTTGTGCAGACGTTCAGGAGTAGGGGGCTGCTAGAAGATAGCATCCACACCTCTGTGGAAGAGCAAGTAGCCATGTTCCTCCATGTTGTTGGTCATAACTAGAGGTCCAGTGTTATACACAACACCTTCAAGAGATCAATGGAGACCATCTCCAGGTACATGAAGCAAGTGTTGTATGTTGTTGGGGAACTCAGAGGAGAGATGATCGTGTCATCAACCGGCCGGACTCCTACCAAGATTCGCACTAGCCCAAGATGGTATCCATACTTCAAGGTGAGCACTCATAGTATGTAGATCATGCCTTGATATGCTTTTATTGTTCTGTTGTAGTTACAACACCATGTTGGAATGCCATTTCAAGATTGCATCGGGGCAATAGATGGTACTCATGTCACTGCCAGAGTGCCGAGGTCACAATCTCCGACATTTAAAGGGAGGAAGCACTACACAAGTCAGAATGTGCTTGATGATGTTGACTTTAATCTGAAGTTCACATGTGTTGGCTGGCTGGGAAGGATCAGCACATGATGCTAACATTCTAAGTGATAGCATGTGTAGACAAGATGGCATCAACATACCAGATGGCAAGTTCTGCCAAGGATATGCTGGCTATGCATGCCGGCCAGGTGTTCTTCCACCCTTCAGGAAACCAGGTACCATCTGAATGAGCTCTCTGGTAGGAACTATCCTAGGACTCTTCGGGGACTGTTCAATTTCAGACACTCTAGACTTAGAGTAATGGTTGGAAGGGCACTTGGAGCTCTGAAGAATAGGTTTAAGATCCTGGATCAAAAGCCGTTCCACCCTTACTCTACCCAGGTTAAGCTTGTTCTTGCATGTTGCATCATTCACAACTGGATCCTACAAAGGGAAAATGATGAACTTGTGCTGGAGGAGGAAGATGTGACGCCTGATGATGTGACCAGTAACGGCCATGGTGTGGAGGCATTTGACAATGAAGCATGAAAGAACAAAAGATTGAAGTGGGCTCAGGCAATGTGGGATAACAGAGGCCAGACAAGGATCTAAAGAAGAAGCACCACAACAGTAGCAGTAGAAGAAGAAGAAGAGGAGGAAGAGGAATCAGAACCGGTGATGGACGTCCACCTAGTTAGCATCATTGAACTTTTCCCTATTCAGCCATATTTGCGCTTAATAACTTGTACTATCATTTGTTAGTAGCTTGGATAAACTGTCATTTGTTTCCTAGCTAGGATAGGACGATGTTTAGTCTGCGTGTGGTAAGGTCACCACTAGTGGAAAGTGGTAATCACACCTTATGTCGTTTGCAACCAAACAACGTGTTGTTTGCGTAACGACAGCGACGCAGACAACCAAATAGCGTGGTAGAAAATGTTTCCCTCATGCACGAAGTCTAATGCACGCAACCAAACTACATGCAGATGTTACTTTTTAACCTGCATTAGCTCAAACAGGCCCAACTCGGACAAGTATGCAAAATGCCCTAAAATGGAGATGTGAACCAAATGCATCCCAATTTGATATTTGTCACGTCTTTGATACGCCAAAACCAACATTTTCCCAAACCTACGGAGAAACTTACGGCCATAGTGTCACAATTTATTACCTCTTCCATCTCAAAATAAGTGTCAACAGTTTAATATAAAGTTGTACTAAATCAGCGACACTTATTTTAAAACGGATGGAGTATTATCATTTTAGTTTCCTGTTTTACATTTCCTTTTTATTTGGTTCCTTTCATTCTATTTAGTTTTTCTTTTTTATTCATATTTATGTTTTCATTCTAAAAAACATATTTTTATGAAATATTTTCTAAATAATATACAAAATACTTTTTAGAAAATACATTAATATAATTTAAAAATACGTAAAAACTTTTTTAAAGGCAAAACACTATTTTTTTTCCATGACCTTTTTAAAATGCATAGACACTTTCAGTTATACGTTCATTTTTTTAACACATGAACACTTTTCAAAATTACAGGAACATATTTTAAATACAAGAACAGTTTCTTTTAGTTATATGAAAAATAAATTATGAATATGTAAACAAGCTTGAAATTTATATGACCATTTAAAAAATAAACTCTCTTTTTCTAATCTATCAAGATATAGAAAACAATTCATGAACTTTTTTTAAAGTATTCAATATTTCTTATATGTCTGGATATTTTGTATAAACACATGATTATTTAATACTTTAAGAAATATTTGTTATTATATATTTTTACCAAAAAGTAATTTTACCTATTATTTAATGGGGTGCACCGGTAGTGATTGATTTAGCAGCAATGTGGGCGATACCACGCTTTTCCTATATGAGACTCATTGCCTCAGTTTGTTGACCAGAAAGCACAAGGAGGTTTTTTTTTTTTTTGAGGATTAGAACTCACAAGGAGTTGAGCAAGCGATGCCATCTGGGTTGGCCTATTTGTTTGTGGGAACTGTTTTATTCAGTTCGTGAGATTTTTTTAAAAAATACATGAACATTCTTTAAAAGTTCACAATTTTTCATATGCCTAAATAACTTTTTATAACACATAATTCTTTTTACTTAAGTACTAATACTTTGTTACTATACATTTTTAAAAATAATAATTTTATAATAATGTTACGTATATTTAACTGGATGCACCAATTATGGTCAGTTTAGCTGCAATGTGGGCTATGCATATAAATCGTTTTCTCGTATATAACGCTCGTTGCTCAGTCTGTCAACCAAAACGCACAAGGTAGCTAGCAAGCGATACCATTTGGGTCGGCCCATTTGGTTGTAGGAACCGTTCTGTTTGTTTTTTTAACCCTTTTCTACAACTTTCTAGAAGGTTATTATTTATTTCAACTTTTTTCCTTTTAAAAATGTTTATAGTGTCCAAAAAGTGTTTACTAAAATTTTAAATTGTTCCCTTTTTTAAATGTTGACAAATTTAAAAATAGTCATATTTCAAAAATAATGTACAGATATTAAAGAGCGAGGGTTTTATTAAATAAATGTGGACTCAGGGGGATTTCTTTTCTCTTTTCTTCTCCTCTTTTTATTTTGTGTGCATAACAGAAGCGGACCAAGAGCTCCATGCCATGCCTCGCACGAACAAATCGTGTCATCCCATGATCGCGAGGTGAACAGCAGACACCGCGTTGTCCCCTATACCTATGGACATACACGGCTCCTGCCCGTCATTATTTCAAACATACCGAAGAAACTGTCAAGCGCATTTGGAAAGACAGCAACTTCATAATGTTCCTCCTCTGGCACATTTGGAAAGCATAGAAGGGCCACAGATTCAAGAGCAAAGATACACCCATTCACATCTCCCTCTCCAGGACTGCTCTTCATGCCACAGCTAACATGTCATTCGATGCCTCCCAACCTCGGATAATGCCGAACAAAACACTGGTACGTATTCGAGAAGAAAAAATGCTGAGCAAAACATGTTGTTATATAGTATCCACCAACTTCTGCTTTACTGTTGCGTCTTATAGGGGTAATGCAATCACAGCATGGCACGCAATACATTTGTGGCAGTTATCTGAATGCCTCGGCTCTTACTGAATGTCTTATAGGGGTAATATACAGGCCAGGCCGCCATGTCTGAATGCTTCTTCTGCTGCCCATGCTGAATCAATTTGCCTCCTCTTTTGCAGCTACAGCATTGTTGCCTCTTGATCTGCAACAACCAAGAATGGATTGGAGACTTCGTCCATCAATTGCTTATTAGAGAGAGATTTAAACGCAAATGCTAGTAGTTACTTATATTCACAGGAATCAAAACAGAATAGCTCACGGTTTGGCTACTACGCATATCCGCCGTCAGATATTTCAGAACTTTGCCAGCGGTAGCCTCACAGTCACAGGCAGCACAACAAGTTTATTCAGAGACAGTGACAAATTATGCAATCTTTCAGTTAACAGCTGAAAAGAATGATACAGAAATAATAGCCTTGAAGCAAGGATCATGTTGTAGTATTACTTGTTTCCCTACGTACCACCAGTTGTAAAATTGTTACTAGATTAAATTGACGGTAGCGAACGGATCACACCAACAAGAGCAAGGAAATGTAATCCCTACGGTAATTGTCAATTGCAAGAGAATTTCTGATACACAAACCAGAAAAACTGAGCACGAGAATCATTAGTATCATACACCAAAGAAAGCATCCAAGCACAGAATTCAATTCATAAGATCTCAGAAATGGGGATAAAATAGACAGCTTCCATTGCAATTTTTGAACGGGTAATCAACAGCAAGCGACCATTACATCAACTAGAACCTAGTGGTAACAACTCGAAGCACGGGTGGAGTAGAATAACAGGACGGATCGGATCCAATCAGGAACAACGAGGATGGAACCGCGGCGGCTGGACGAACAGCCTAGGCGCGCTCGCCGCGGATGCGGCGGGCGAGCTGGATGTCCTTGGGCATGATGGTGACGCGCTTGGCGTGGATGGCGCAGAGGTTGGTGTCCTCGAAGAGGCCGACGAGGTACGCCTCGGCGGCCTCCTGCAGGGCGGAGACGGCGGAGCTCTGGAAGCGGAGGTCGGTCTTGAAGTCCTGAGCGATCTCCCGGACGAGGCGCTGGAAGGGGAGCTTGCGGATGAGCAGCTCCGTGCTCTTCTGGTACTTGCGGATCTCCCGGAGGGCGACGGTGCCGGGGCGGAAACGGTGGGGCTTCTTGACGCCGCCGGTGGCCGGGGCGGACTTGCGCGCCGCCTTGGTGGCCAGCTGCTTCCTCGGGGCCTTGCCGCCGGTGGACTTGCGGGCAGTCTGCTTCGTGCGGGCCATCGGAGCTGGGGTGGCTGGGATCTGGCTGCTGCGACGCTCTGGTTGGTGTTTGGAGAATGAGATTTTCACTTGGCGGTGGTGATTTGGTGGAGGAATGGAGGTGGATTTTAAAGGGGATCGAGGATGGATGTTTGGTCAGGTGCTTCGCGCGCGATAATTTGGGGGGTCGGGTTTCCGCCAGGCGGGCTGGGGGCGGCGGAGGGAGGGATGGGCGCCGTTGGATCGCGGCCGAATGGAGGGTTGGGATTTCGGTTCGCGACCGTCACGCGGATCGTGATCCGTGTGCTCAATGAGCGGTGCTGCAGGCTGGTGAACGAATTCTTTTTTGGCAGGCTGGTGAACGAGTTTTCATTTCTTCATTAATGCTAATCCCAATGCACAAATTCTGCTGGTTGTTGTTTTTTGAGATAGCTTACCAGGCTTGCTGCCTGGTCCCAATGCACAAATTCGTTCCTTCTTATTTCTTCTTTGTGAAAATTCAACTATCGTATGTTTATGCTTGCACATTATAGAAAAGTGCAATTAGTTTCTATATTGTGTGGGAAAAAAATCATTGTTTGATTTAATTTTTATAAGTTATTTCTTCTTAAAAGGTAATAGCAATTTTACTAATTCATTCTTTTTTGTAGAAAAAATGTATTATTTTGAAAAAAAAAGTCTTCTTAAAGGGTAATATCAATGCCACTAATTCATTCATCCTTAGAAAACTTCATTATTTTGATTATTTTGCTTTTATTTCATTGTCTTTCTTCTTTAAAGGTGATACAAATGTGAATAATGCATTCCTTCTTTATAAAACTTTTTTTTTTGAGAAAATGCATCATTGTATGCTTATTCTTGCATATTACAAAATAGCACATTTTTAAAATATTTGTGCAAATTTTTTGTCATTGTTTCTTTTTTTTTGTTTTCTTTCTTCTTAAAGGGTAATATCAATGCCAATAATTCATTCTTTACTAGAAAACTTCATTCTTTTTGTTTTCTTTTTGATTTTTTTAGAATTAGTATAGGGGAAAGAAGAAGGTGGTTGGGCCTTTGGATCTTGATCAAGTGATGGGGATTGGTGGAGACGATTTGACTAAACGCCCCCAAAATAATTAGGCACCTCAAATAATAGCCCCCATAACATGGATATATACTCAATTTTTATGCAACGTGTGTGCGATTCATGCCGTTGTCTAAAAATTTCACTGATATATACTTATTTTTGCATATTATGAAACGGTGCAATTTCTATGCCAATCGTGTGCAATTTTGTAGCATTTTTTTTGTTTTATGTGTTTTTACATTCTTCTTTCTTCTTTCTTCTTTTAGGTAATACCAATGCCCTTAATTAATTCTTTCTTAGAAATTCTCTATTTTGGCTTTAGTTCGGTATTAGCCTAGGAATTAGTTTTTGTTTAGTGAGTGTTTCATGCATGTCCTACTATCCATTTATCCAGAAAAGTTTAGCCTTGAATGGCATGTAGGTGTAGCCCACTCATGCATGACATTCCCAAGGAATAGCATGCACGTGTAATCCATTCATGTATGACATCCGCCTAAATTCATGAATGATACATGATGAAGAGAAGAAACAACCATGCATGCATTATTTGAAAACATTTTTTTGGCAAAAGTCCACTATTTTTATGTTTATTTTTGTATAGCGTAATTTCTATGTAAATTGTTTGCAAATTTGATCATTATTTACTAATAGCTTGACACGGGATTTAGTAAAGAGCTAGTTCTTGAAGGAGCATGAGGCTTCTACTAATAAACATGCACTACCTAACTAATCAGAATTCTTGAAGGAGCATGAGGCTCCTTTCGTATTACCATAACTCTGATTGCTCAAATGAACCTGAAGACTATCATTGTTACTCTTAATTCCTTTTTTTGCGAGAGAAATTTCTAATATATTCATCAAGCATAGCAGTACAAAGAACATTAAAGGTAATAAAAATTACAACCATGTCCATGGACCACCTAGCGATGACTACAAGCACTGGAGCGAGCCAAAGGAGCGTCGCCGTCATCGCCCCTCCCTCACCGGAGCCGGGAAAACCTTGTTATAGTAGATAGATGGGAAGTCGTCGTACTAAGACCCCAAATAGCTAGCGCACCAGAGCAGGAACCATCTTCGATGAAGATACTTGTAGATCAGAAGATCAAACCTGTAACCACACGAACGAAGACGAACAAAAACTGGATCAACCAAAGACCAGCACCGACTGAATCTCACGAGATCCGACAAAGACACACCTCCACACATCCTCCGACGACGCTATTCATACCATCAGGACGGAGATAGGACATGAGAGATGTTATTCCTAATGAGGGACATCGCCACTGCCACATAGCCCCAACCAAAACATTGAACCTAACAAAAACAAGAACGGGGTCCCTTCCACCGACGGGGGGCCGAGATCCTCCACACCTCCACGGCCCAAAGGCCATCGAAGGCAGGGCAGATCGGCAGCGGAGCCAATGGGATGAGGAAGGAAACTTTTCTTTAGGAGGAGTAATGGTGTCCTAGACTAGGGGGTATTAACCTAGTCAGCCCATGGTCCTCGGGCCGGCACCGTAGACCCACATTCTTTTGGGGGGGGGGGTGATTTCAGAAGCTATACGTGATCCTGTCAAAAACTTGGTGTATACTCCAAGATATTTCCTGCCGCCTCTCCTGGATAGCAACTATGTAACCCCATAACCCCTGCATGGCGTGCATATAAGCCGGAGGGTTTATCCCGTAGAGGGGACTCGATCACTATTGCATTCACCTACCTTAGGGTTAGAAACACAACTCACGATCTTGAGGTAGATGAAGCTTGTACTCGATACATCATCATGAACATAAACAAGAGCAGGGCATAGCCCAAGGTAGCATCTTGGAGAATGGTATTAAATACGATCAAAGGTGTGGGAAACAACGATGCGTTTGGTTACTTGCATCATTTTTAGAGACTTTGCATACTTGTCCTGATTGGGCCTGGCTGAGCATATGCAGGCAAAAAATAACATCTGCATGTTGATTGGTTGCCTGCATCCCCTCTAGCCTGCATGTGCCGAAACGGAAGGCATGTTGTTTGGTTGCGGACTTGTTTAAGGGGAAACACAAGTCCGGTTGTTTGGTTACATCCAGGGAAGCTGTGTGGTAACCTCCTCCTCGATGTGGTGAGGTTACCAAAGGCACACATGAAGAACTATGAACTAAACTAGAGCAACATAACAAACTTAGGCAGAAAGACAAGTCTTAACCACGCATCACAAGTTTTAAACCAACATAGTACGATAAGTTGTAAACGAAACCCAAGTCTTAAACCAACAACCAATAAGGAACGTACAACAGGAGCTCATGCGTTGTCGTGCTCCTTGCACGTGGTGACCACCTCCACGCCCTCGTCGTTGAAGATGATCACCTTCATGGTGTCGGGGGTCGGCACCTTGAATGTCAGCATATACCCAATCATGATCTGGTGAACGGCGGCGAAGGTGGCCCAACCCTGATCAAGGGTGACTCTGTTGTTGATCACCCTCACCGTCACCCTCCATGCGCAGCCGGTGTTCGTCTTGAGCTTGAACTCTATAGGGACGACAGGGAAGTGCTTGGTGAACTCCAAGGGCATTGGCAGACTCTCCAGCTTTGGACCAAGGATAACCTTGCAGAAGTGGTTGGTCCCGACTCCTCATGGTAGTGCCCATAGTTCCTCCGCTTGGCGCTTGGGTGTTCTTGCACTGGCACTTCCACCAATGGTGGCACCCCTTGCCCTTCTCAAATGGAGGCACGGCCTCCTTGCCCTTGTTCACCTGCATTATTAACATGATGTTGTTCAATGGTCAACATTCATTCATATCGGCCTAGCTCTCCTAGATTAACCCACCCTACTAACCCAGCACCACAATGAAAAACCCTCCGTTCTCTTCTTCCACCTCTCTGTTTCACCACTTCTCCCTCACCATGAGCTCGAACTCCAACAACAACCCTTTCCCCTGGGGCATTGGATGGAGGGCCTTCTTTCTTACTCGATATCAAAAAAGTATATTAAATAATCTTCATGCCTATTACAAAGAATTAGGATCATCCATTGCCATATATGTTATTATTGGGGAACGTAGCATGCAATTTCAAATTTTTCCTACGCTCACACAAGATCTATCTAGGAGATGCATAGCAAAGAGGGGGAGAGAGTGTGTTTATGTACCCTCATAGACCGTAAGCGGAAGCATCTGACAATGTGGTTGATGTAGTCGAACTTCTTCTAGCTCCGACCGATCAAGTACCGAACGTACGACACCTCCGAGTTCTGCACACGTTCAGCTCAGTGACGTCCCTCGCCTTCTTGATCCAGCAAGGTGCCGAGGTAGTAGATGAGTTCCGTCAGCACGACGGTGTGGTGACGGTGATGGTGAAGTGACCCGTGCAGGGCTTCGCCGAAGCACAACGAGAATATGACCGGGGATGTAAACTGTGGAGGGGGGCGCCGCACACGGCTAACAATTGATGTTGTGTCTTCTAGGTGCCCCCTTCCCACATATATATAGGTGGTGAAAGAACATGCGGTGCCCCCATGTTTGGTTTTGGTAATTGATGACAATCTCTATGGACTAATGGTTTTCTTGAGTTATATTTTAAGGATTTGTCCATAGGCTTTTCTTGAAGTCCATGTGTTGGTTTCAAGGAGTTTATGAGTTGACCAAGGTGCTATTAAGGAATTATCCAAAGATTGGTCATGTGAGTGTTGAGCTTATTGCAAGCATGTCTTGAAGAAGAAGATTGTGTGATCATTCATGTTTACCTTCAAGACATCATCCAAATGAAGAGAGTTGGAAAGATTCAAGGTTGATCAAGACTAAGTCAAGAGTGAATCAAGTTGATCAACTCACAAAGCGTAGAAGATGTACCGAGAGGGATCAAGTGATCCCATGGTATGGTAAGCATTGTCCATTGCACTTTGTGTACTAACCCATGGTCTATGTTAGAGTTCTTTGTGGGGTTAGGCACGTGTCCATGGGCTTGCGTCAAGAGGAAGATATCATACAACCCATGGAAAGGATGGCATCAAGTGGTGATCGTCATCAAGATTGCCATGTGCAAGTTCAAGTGGAGCATCATGAAGAGATCAAGTGCTTGAATCTTGCCATCCATTGTGGTGTCAATGGACTTGTGAAGATGTGCCGAAGAGTGGCTCACCCATAGTGGACTATGGGGGAGCAATCATCTAGTCTTCATCGAGCCAACGCAATCAAGAAAGGTGGTCCAACTTGAGGGAGTCAAGATCGTCATCATCTAGCTCAAGTGGACCATGTGCAAGGCAAAGGTTTTCCCTTGGTAGGTTTTCTATTTTACCGGTCTCATGGTGGTAGTTGGGAGACCGGGTTATAGGATCGTTTGCCGTACTATCAAGGGGGGCTCTCAAGTTGGTAGCTTGATCGTATCGTTAGTAGAGAGCTCAAACCATTGCATCCTTGCATCATGTTTCTTGGTTCTTGTTTGGTTCTCTTTGTGAGTCTTAGAGCTTATGGTCATCTTGATGACAAGCTTGAGTTCATCGAAAACGGAGTTCGCATGCATCTACTATGATGTTTTCGGTGTTGGAGGTTTTACCGGTCTTATCCGAGGAAGGGTTCTCACCATTTCGTATGGGCCTTTTCTAATTCTCTTCTTATTGATTTTTCTTTCAGGATTGTGTTAGCCCTTGTCGCTAGCTTTCCAACAAAATTGGTTTCATCGAATTCGAAGTCCGTTTGCAAAAGTTGTGGCAGTTTTAGTGTTCTGAAAAGGCTGCAGCGGTACTACCACGAATTGGAGCGGATGTAATTTTTTACTACCGCTCCAGAGCGGTACTACCGCGGCTCCTAAAGCGGTAGTACCGCTCCGGACCAAAAAAACTCGTCCCAAGTCCTGCGGAGGTAGGTACGGAAGTATTTTTTTGTACCGCAAGCAGTAGTACCGCGATCCCTAGCAGTAGTACCGTGAGGACGAGCGGTAGTACCGCTCTGTGCGGGTTGTGAGCATAACGGTTGGATTTTCCCCCACCTATAAAAGGGGGTCTTCTTCCCCATTGAACCTTATCTCTTTGGCTCGTGTTCTTCCCCCATTGTTGACCTTCTTCGAGCTTGCTAACTCTCAATCCCTCCTATGATTCTTGCTAGTTCTTGAGGGAAAAGAGAGAGGAGATCTAGATCCACATTTCCACCAATCACTTTCTCCTCTATGTGAGCGGAACCCCTTAGATCTTGATCTTGGAGTTCTTGGTGTTCTCCTTCTTGTTCTTCCTCTCATTTTCCTCCCTAGCATTAGTTGCTTCGGTGGGATTTGAGAGAGAAGGACTTGGGCACTCCGTGTGCCCTTGCCATTGCATTTGGTGCATCGGTTTGAGTTCTCCACGGTGATACGTGGAAGTGAAGTTTGAGAAGCTTATTACTCTTGGGTGCTTTGTGCCCTTGAGCTTGTTCCTATTGGGTGCTTGGGCGCCCTAGACGGTTGGTGGTGTTCAGAGCTCAATCATTGTGGTGTAAAGCTTCGGGCAAGCGTCGGGGTCTCCAATTAGGTTGTGGAGATCGCCCCGAGCATCTTGACGGGTTCCGGTGACCGCCCCCAAGGGTTGCCAAAGTGTACGGGTTCGGTGACCGCCCCCAAGGGTTGCCATTTGTACGGGTTCGGTGACCGCCCTCAAGGGTCCCTTAGTGGAATCACGGCATCTTGCTTTGTGCGAGGGCGTGAGGAGATTATGGTGGCCCTAGTGGCTTCTTGGGGAGCATTGTGCCTCCACACCGCTCCAAACGGAGATTAGCATCCGCAAGGGTGTGAACTTCGGGATACATCGTCGTCTCCGCGTGCCTCGGTTATCTCTTACTCGACCCCTTTACTTATGCACTTTACTTTGTGATAGCCATATTGTTCTTTGTCATATATCTTGCTATCACATAGTTGCTTATCTTGCTTAGCATAAGTTGTTGGTGCACATAGGTGAGCCTAGTTGTTTTAGGTTTTGTGCTTGACAAATTAACCGTTAGGTTTATTCCGCATTTGTTCAAGCCTAAACCGTAATTATTTTAAAGCGCCTATTCACCCCCCCCCTCTAGGCGACATCCTCGATCTTTCAATTGGTATCAGAGCCTCGTCTCTCTTTATTGGGTTTAACCGTCTAGAGAGTAAAGATGTCGACTAGGGGATTAGGATTCTCTGACACTCTTAGTTTTGATTGCACAAATTTTGATGTTTGGGTAATTCGCATGCTTAATCTCTTTAGGGTCATGGACCCAAATTTAGAGCGAATTGTAGATATGGGTTTTTCTCCTCCAAAGGATCCCCAAAGATTATCTTTAGAGGATGAGAAAAGCTCTTATCTCAATGCTCAAGCCTCTAATGTGTTTTTCGTTGCTTTGAGCAATGTAGTTATATTTCAACTCATGCCGTTCCGGGATGCTCATGAGTTATGGACAAAGCTTCAAGATAAATATGGTGTGTCCAAGATTTGTGGGGATGGTTGTTCTCCCTCCACCTCCGGTCATATAGTCTTCTCAACTTCTTCTACTTCACCTACATGTGGTTTGCCACAAGGTAATGATATGGTGAGTAGTGTTGGTCATTGCAATGATGATAGTATGCTTATTGTGGATGATCCTTCATCACTATATTATTGCAATGCTCCCTCTTTGGGCTTTAACACTTCAAGCACTCCAAATGTTTCACGTGCTTGTGTTGATAGTCCTTGCATATCATGTAGAAATTGCTTGACTAAATATCATGATGATATGCTTGCTATGTCTTGTTGCCATGATAAAAATGCATCTATTTCCTCGAATTGTTGTGCTAACAATGTAGAGGAAACCGAGCACTCCATGGAACGAGATGTGGTGTTTAATGGTGCCTCAAGGGATCCTACATCATCATCTATTGCGTTTTGCCTTATGGCTAAGGCGTCAAAGGTATCTCCTACTTTATACCCCAATATGTCTCTTGATGATGATGTTGATGCTAATGATGATGAGGATAATGATGAAGAGAATCATAATGTTGCCTCCTTAAAAATTAAGGGGGAAATGGTTTTTAAAGCTCTTCATAAAAATAAAATTGCTCGTTCCAACTTCATGGAAATTATGTCCATTGCTATTGAGAGCAAGAAATATATTGATGAGTTGGAATCTTGTCTTGAGGAGCATGAGGTCACCATTGATAAAATGGAAGGTCATGGGCGTGATTACGCTAATGAGATTGCGGACCTCTCTCAAGCTCTTGAACTTGAACAAACCACCAAGGAATCTCTTGAGGAGACTTTTGCTCTAGAATTGTCTAGAGTGAAGGAATCTACTGATAGAGCTCTTGAGGTGGCCAATGTTTTTGAAACTAAAAAAGCTAAGCTTGAAGTTGCTCATGCTAAACTCCTTGAGGATTTTGAGCACCTCGAAAATGGCTCAAGGGTCATCAAGGGTGAGCTCATCAAACTCACCGAGTCTCATGCTCAACTTGAAGCCGCTTATTTAAAAGAGCTTGCCAAGTTGCCTTCTCCTCTTGTTGTTAATGATGATGCTTGTGCTACTAATTCTATTACTTGTGAAGCATCCATTTTGAAGGAGAATGTTGAGCTACGGGCTCAACTTGAGGTGCTATCTTGCAATTATGGGAAATTGGAAGAAAGTCATGAAAAGCTCTCAAGCTCTCATGATGATCTTCTAGTATCCCATAGTGTGCTAAAGATAGCTCATGAGGCCATGATTGCTAAGGTAACATCTAGTGAGCCTCATGTGGATACTAGCACTACTTCTAGTCAAAATATTATATTGCCATGTGCTAGTCCTTGTAATTCATCTACTCACAATGTTGGTACATCTTGTGATGAATTGCTTTCCTTGCCTTGTTGCTCTAACGATGAAGCTTATACTTCCTCTAGTACTTGTGTTGAGACTAACCATGTAGAGGAAATCAAAGAGCTCAAGGCCCAAGTCACTTCTTTGAAGAAAGACTTGGAAAAGTGTCATGAAGGGAAGGCCACACTCAACAATATCTTGAGTGTGCAAAAATCCCCCAATGACAAAGGTGGACTTGTATTCAACTCCAACAAGAAGAATAAGTCCAAGTTGAACAATAAGAAGGGCCAAGAACAAGTCAAGAATTCGGCCAAGATTGTTTGCTTCAAGTGCAAAGTCGAAGGGCATCATGTTAGATCTTACCCATTGAAGAAGAAGGCCATTAGTGTCAAGCAACAAGGGAAGAGGGCACAAGTTCAATCTCATGCTCAACATCAAGTTGAAGAAAGGCCTCTTCCCAAGAAGACTCAAGTTAATGCTTCTCAAATTGAGAAATCAAGTGAGAAGAAAGTGAAGAGTAGACGTTGCTACTTATGTCATGAGAAAGGTCACGTCGCTTCTTCATGCACTAGTGATAACTTATCCAACCCAATTATTATTGATGATATCTATTCTCTTGGTAAGGATAAGGTTGGCAATGTGTTTGCCAAGTTTGTTGGTACTCAAAGTGGTGTCAAGCAAAGAACCATTTGGGTAGCCAAACCTATTGTGACTAACCTCTTAGGACCCAACTTGGTTGGGGACCAACAAGCTCAAACTTGATCAATAGGTGTTGTTGGAGGGCATTGGAGGAATTAAGGGGACTTCATCATTCTCTTTGTCTCAAGCCAAGTCAATTGGATTATCAAGTTTCTATCTTATATCCAATGTGCCTCCTTGCGGTAACTTGTACTTAAATTGTTTACCTTGAAAGTTACTTGCCCCCTTGCATGTTTTGGTTTTGTTCCTTGCATGTGTTTGTATATGATGTGTCTCCAAATTGCCTTTGTGTATGTTGGTTTGCACACCATGTACTTGTGTGTCGTTCGTTGAGCCTTAGTGCATCTTGTTTATTTCTTAGTTGGCTCTTGTGAGAGATTAACGGAATATCCATTACGGGGGAGTGGTGTGCTTTGTGCACCTCACAATCCTATAAATATGTGCACATGAGTAATACCATCTAGTATTGATATTTCAAGATTATCTAGTCGCTAGGTGGTATATCTCCCATGAGAAATTCAAATTCTAAAAATTCCATTGATTATCTCGTGTTGGATCCTCTTATTGCCTCTTGTTAAGTTTTCTTCATTGGTATCACATTATGGGGGAGTAATATGCTATGTATATTACTAGCCTAGAAAATGTGTACATTTGAGATGTTGTCACCTAGTGTTGTTATTGCAGATTATCTTGTTCCTAGGTGGCATGTTAGCTCTACAAGTTGCAATTTGCTTGTGTGTGGTGTGAAGATGATGTTGGATATCCTTGCTATCTACCACCGGGAATTCTTTCCATCTACTTCTTGTCTTTTGACAATTGGTAATCATTTATGTGTGGTAGAATTTATTGATCATCTTTACATTGGCTTTTGTTTTACTTGCCTTTTCTCTTGCCAAGGTTTGTGTCAACTCCCGTTGTCTTCCATACCACTTGTGGATCTTGTTTATTTCTTGTTCTTGTCTAGTGTTTTCTAGATATAGTGAAAGCGGTGATCCCACCCTGTGCCTTTTGTATTCAAATACAAATCCTATATAATGCACAACTCGTGGGGGAGCTATTCTATTTTCTTCAGAACACTCTTCTTGTGATCCTTATCAAGTGTGTTTTGGTGGAAGGCAAGCCATTTCTTTTTGGTACTTTGTGCCATCATGAAACTTTGTTGAGAGCTTGGTTTGTTTAGAACCATCCTCTCTTTGGGAGTTTTACATCTTTAGTTTAGTGTGTATCAATGGATATCTTATTCCTTGATGTATCTTTAATGATATCTTCCAAGTGATGATTTCTCCATTTGGTATCCTTTTCACTTGGCATTTCTTTGTCTTTTGGTTTCGGGTTTTGAAAGTCTTGAGCATGCATGTTTACTTCATGTATTTTATTTGGCATGCTTTCTTTCTTTGACCCAATATATAGGGGAAACTCCACCAAGTCTCAAATTGGATGAGATGTGCATGATGTTTATTTTCATATCTATATGCACATATTTATGTGGAGTTTGTCCTATGTATTGGTGTTTCTAACTATGTGGTCCCAATGAGTTTGGGTACCGTTTAGTTTTTGTTGTTCTTCTAGGAACATTTGGAGATACATTGGATGCTCGGCTCACTCACAAGGAAGGTGTTGTCACCATGTGCATATTGGAGTCAAGCTAGGATGATCAATGAACTACTATCTACCTTCAATTGGTATCTACTACATCCTTCCAATGATATCTCGGTAACAAGTATCTATTCATGCTTTCCTCTCTTGCATTCAACCTTGTGTAGGTTGCATCTTGGCATGATATTCATTTCATATCTTGTGATACTTGTTTCCTTTCTCAAAGCATCCCAACGATGATCTCTTGTTGCTAGTTGTGATGTCTTTGATGGATGTGTGATTGGAATTCATTTATATACAATAAGACCATATCTTGCCAAGTGCTATGCTTGCAAGCAAATATCTTATTGGTATATTTATGACTTCCTTGTGGATATCTGGTTCCTTCGTGTTGTAACTATTTCAGGTGTACATCCTTCTTTGTAGATATATGTCATCATGATTTCGTCTACCTAGAACCTTATACACTTGAGAGAAATTACATCTCTAGTTTATTTCCTTTCCTTCACGTCCACCTTGTCTTTCTTATGTTATTTCTTTGGTAGCTCCGTGAAAGCATTTGCCTTGAGTGCGTGTCTTACTTCGTTGCATCTTGATGCACTCTTTTGTGGTGAAGATCTTTTTCCTTTTGCTTGTCCCGATGAGGCCTTTGCCATCTAATTGGTATCCCTCGTCTTGATGAGGCTTTCATCGTCTATCTTCACCATGGGTTGTCACAAGCATTGGTTCTTTATATGCTTATTAGTGAGCTTGTGAACCCATTTGCAAGTTGTGTGTGGGAATGACATAACTTGCACCGTGTATCTCTTTGTTTCAGGACTATATTGATGCTTAATGCTCATCCGTACATTAGTCTTCTCAAGTGCATTGCCTTGACTCACACACATCAGTTTTGGTTGAGCCTATTCTTAAGTTGCCTCCCTTACGTGTTGCTCAACCATGTGCTTGTTGCAAGCGCTAGGCTCTGTTTCCTATATGCTCACTTGCACTGGATGTGAGTTTCTATTGATTTTGCGGGAGCTATGATCCTATTTTGAGCACTTTGTATTCAAATACAAAAATTCTTATATGTGCACAAATCATGGGGAGCGTCTCTAGTTTCTTTAGAACAATCCTTTGCTCATATCATAATATCTTTATTCTTGTGGCACGTAGGATCATTGTTCAAGTTGGTTCAATTGATATCCGTTGATTGCTTGCTTCTTTTGGAATCTTCTGATTGCTTGTCTCTCTCTTTGTTATGTCTTTGTGGCATATCTCTCTGTTGCAATCTTTGGGCCTCAATATAATTTGTCTTCCTCCAAGTATTGACAGTTGGATATGTGTATTGCATTCCACTCTCTTGTTGAGAAATACACAATTTATGGAGGACCACAATTTATTTTGGCCTTCTAAGCTTTTCACCCATTTTGGCAATTGATGCCAATGGGGGAGAAGTTTCAGAGAGTTTTGTGGAGAAGGTTTCAAAGTTTTCTCCTTGCTTTGGTTTTGTTCCTAAGCATTTGCATCTCATTCTCCTGCATCATTGGTTGTTGCATTGCATTGTGATGCATAATTCCTTATATAAACTCTCTTGAAAGTGATTGTCATCAATTACCAAAATGGGGGAGATTGAAAGAACATGCGGTGCCCCCATGTTTGGTTTTGGTAATTGATGACAATCTCTATGGACTAATGGTTGTCTTGAGTTATATTTTAAGGATTTGTCCATAGGCTTTTCTTAAAGTCCATGTGTTGGTTTCAAGGAGTTTATGAGTTGACCAAGGTGCTATTAAGGAATTATCCAAAGATTGGTCATGTGAGTGTTGAGCTTATTGCAAGCATGTCTTGAAGAAGAAGATTGTGTGATCATTCATGTTTACCTTCAAGACATCATCCAAATGAAGAGAGTTGGAAAGATTCAAGGTTGATCAAGACTAAGTCAAGAGTGAATCAAGTTGATCAACTCACAAAGCGTAGAAGATGTACCGAGAGGGATCAAGTGATCCCATGGTATGGTAAGAATTGTCCATTGCACTTTGTGTACTAACCCATGGTCTATGTTAGAGTTCTTTGTGGGGTTAGGTACGTGTCCATGGGCTTGCGTCAAGAGGAAGATATCATACAACCCATGGAAAGGATGGCATCAAGTGGTGATCGTCATCAAGATTGCCATGTGCAAGTTCAAGTGGAGCATCATGAAGAGATCAAGTGCTTGAATCTTGCCATCCATTGTGGTGTCAATGGACTTGTGAAGATGTGCCTAAGAGTGGCTCACCCATAGTGGACTATGGGGGAGCAATCATCTAGTCTTCATCGAGCCAACGCAATCAAGAAAGGTGGTCCAACTTGAGGGAGTCAAGATCGTCATCATCTAGCTCAAGTGGACCATGTGCAAGGCAAAGGTTTTCCCCTTGGTAGGTTTTCTATTTTACCGGTCTCATGGTGGTAGTTGGGAGACCGGGTTATAGGATCGTTTGCCGTACTATCAAGGGGGGCTCTCAAGTTGGTAGCTTGATCGTATCGTTGGTAGAGAGCTCAAACCATTGCATCCTTGCATCATGTTTCTTGGTTATTGTTTGGTTCTCTTTGTGAGTCTTAGAGCTTATGGTCATCTTGATGACAAGCTTGAGTTCATCGAAAACGGAGTTCGCATGCGTCTACTATGATGTTTTCGGTGTTGGAGGTTTTACCGGTCTTATCCGAGGAAGGGTTCTCACCATTTCGTATGGGCCTTTTCTATTTCTCTTCTTATTGATATTTCTTTCAGGATTGTGTTAGCCCTTGTCGCTAGCTTTCCAACAAACTTGGTTTCATCGAATTCGAAGTCCGTTTGCAAAAGTTGTGGCAGTTTTAGTGTTCTGAAAAGGCTGCAGCGGTACTACCGCGAATTGGAGCGGATGTAATTTTTTACTACCGCTCCAGAGCGCTACTACCGCGGCTCCTACAGTGGTAGTACCGCTCCGGACCAAAAAAACTCGTCCCAAGTCCTACGGAGGTAGGTACGGAAGTATTTTTTTGTACCGCAAGCAGTAGTACCGCGATCCCTAGCGGTAGTACCGTGAGGACGAGCGGTAGTACCGCTCTGTGCGGGTTGTGAGCATAACGGTTGGATTTCCCCCCACCTATAAAAGGGGGTCTTCTTCCCCATTGAACCTTATCTCTTTGGCTCGTGTTCTTCCCCCATTGTTGACCTTCTTCGAGCTTGCTAACTCTCAATCCCTCCTATGATTCTTGCTAGTTCTTGAGGGAAAAGAGAGAGGAGATCTAGATCCACATTTCCACCAATCACTTTCTCCTCTATGTGAGCGGAACCCCTTGGATCTTGATCTTGGAGTTCTTGGTGTTCTCCTTCTTGTTCTTCCTCTCATTTTCCTCCCTAGCATTAGTTGCTTCGGTGGGATTTGAGAGAGAAGGACTTGGGCACTCCGTGTGCCCTTGCCATTGCATTTGGTGCATCGGTTTGAGTTCTCCACGGTGATACGTGGAAGTGAAGTTTGAGAAGCTTATTACTCTTGGATGCTTGGTGCCCTTGAGCTTGTTCCTCTTGGGTGCTTGGGCGCCCTAGACGGTTGGTGGTGTTCGGAGCTCAATCATTGTGGTGCAAAGCTCCGGGCAAGCGTCGGGGTCTCCAATTAGGTTGTGGAGATCGCCCCGAGCATCTTGACGGGTTCCGGTGACCGCCCCCAAGGGTTGCCAAAGTGTACGGGTTCGGTGACCGCCCCCAAGGGTTGCCATTTGTACGGGTTCGGTGGCCGCCCTCAATGGTCCCTTAGTGGAATCACGGCATCTTGCATTGTGCGAGGGCGTGAGGAGATTACGGTGGCCCTAGTGGCTTCTTGGGGAGCATTGTGCCTCCACACTGCTCCAAACGGAGATTAGCATCCGCAAGGGTGTGAACTTCGGGATACATCATCGTCTCCGCGTGCCTCGGTTATCTCTTACCCGACCCCTTTACTTATGCACTTTACTTTGTGATAGCCATATTGTTCTTTGTCATATATCTTGCTATCACATAGTTGCTTATCTTGCTTAGCATAAGTTGTTGGTGCACATAGGTGAGCCTAGTTGTTTTAGGTTTTGTGCTTGACTAATTAACCGTTAGGTTTATTCCGCATTTGTTCAAGCCTAAACCATAATTATTTTAAAGCGCCTATTCACCCCCCTCTAGGCGACATCCTCGATCTTTCAGGTGGGAGGGGAGGAGAGGCAGCCAGGGGCACTCCAATTAGGATCTGAATCCTACTTGGGGTTTCCCCAAGTGGCGTCCCCCTTTGTTTTTTTCACCGGAGAAGAAAGGAAAGGGGGAAGAGAGAAATGAAGGGGGCGAACCCTCCTTTTTCCTTCTTCAATTCGGCCACATGACTAGGGGGGGCACCACCTGATGAGGATACAGACCCAGGGTAGGGTCATAGGCCTGACCTATACGTCCTACCCAAGGTCACTACCCTAGAAGACAAGAAGCTCAAGAGGCAGCATGAGACCCCCAGTTGAAGATGTCGTGTGCAATCCACTCGACATCATGTCACTCGGGAGTCTTCCTACCTACTGTCACTCGACCATCAGAGAATCACTCGACCTCCTGAAGACTAGGAGTCACTCAGCGTTACAACGGACAGACGTTCACTCCGTAGTCTTTACTGCTTTCCACCCTGCCGGTGCTCGCTGCGCCAATCAGCAAAGAGCCTTTACTGCTTTATATTGCAGCCACTGGACAAGTTGTCACTACGGTACTCACGGTCTCGCGAGTAGAGGAAGGAAAAGCTTACAAGGTTCAGTGCCCAGTTTATTATCTCTCTGAAGTTTTGACTCCATCCAAGCAACAATATCCACATTATCAGAAGCTTGTCTATGAAATATATATGACAATGAAGAAGGTTGCACACTATTTCTCTGATCACTCCATTATAGTCGTCAGTGACGCACCACTATCTGAAATTCTGAATAACAGAGATGCAACTGGTCGAGTGGCAAAATGGGCGATTGAACTCCTTCCATTGGATGTCAAGTTTGAGGCGAAGAAAGCTATCAAGTCCCAAGCAACCGCAGATTTCCTTGCCGAGTGGATCGAGCAGCAACTATCGACTCAAGTTCACTCGGAGCATTGGACTATCACTACAAAAAAAAGACACATCCGTGACATTTTGGGCCGAACAATTTTTTTTCTATCATACATATGACACTTCTATGATGATAATTGTGACAAAACCCGGTATCATCATAGATGTGGTGGGCTGCTACTTCTATGACAAAAAATCATGACAGAAAATGGCTTTTCATCCTGGGCGGGCCGGAGAGCAGCTGCATGACGTTCTTTGGGCCGTCCATGACGGAAAAAACCATGGTAGAAGCGAGGGGGAGGAAAATTTTGGGGAATTGCCGATTACGGTGGGAGGTCGGAGGCTGAGCAATACATGTTTCTCTCGTACACGTGCGAGGCATTGGCTCTAACTGAACCGGAGCGAGGCGTTGGGCTCTAACTGAACCCGAGCGATTGCACTGCAGACTACGCGTTACTGAACCCGAGCGATCGATCGATGGCTATTAACTGAACCCGATGGAGCGATTCCTTCGCTACTGCTGCTAACTGAAGCCGATCGATTGGATGAACATTGAGCGATGCGGGGGGGGGGGGGGGGGAGGGTTGGATGAACAGTGAGCGGTGGCGTTGCCTCTGGATGAACAGGATCCCGTGGTGTGGAGGGCTGGATGAACAGTAGACGGTGGACGGGTGGTTGAACAGGACCCCGTGGTGTGGAGGGCTGGATGGACAATAGACGGTGGAGGGCTGGATGAACAGTAGACGGTGGAGAGGTGGTTGAACAGTAGCGGTGGAGTAGCGCGCGGTGGAGGCTGGATGAACAGGAGCCCGTGGAGGCTGGAGGAGGTCGACAGTAGCCCGTGGAGGCTGGAGGAGGTCGACAGTGGAGATGAACAGTATCCCGTGGAGTCCCGTTTTGCGGTATGCCACACCCTTCCCGATGAACAGGACCCCCGTTTCGACCGTACCGCTCCAACACAAGTCCGTTTCGTCCGTTTTGCGGTACGCCACACCCCTCCTGATCAACAAGACCCCCGTTTCGACCGTAGGAGGTCCGTTTCGTCCGTTTTGCGGTACGCCACACCCCTCCCGATCAACAGGACCCCCGTTTCGACCATAGGAGGTCCGTTTCCTCCGTTTTGCGGTACACCACACCCCTCCCGATCAATAGGACCCCATTTCGAACGTAGGAGGTCCATTTCCTCCGTTGTGCGGTACGCCAAGCCTCGTTTCCATCGCCTGTTCTGTCCAAGCCCTCCCGATAAACACGACCACGCATTCTATTCCGACCCAGCCGGTTGGCTCCCACGCGTTTCGTTGCCTCCCGATGAACACGACGCATTCCGTTGCCTCCCCATGAACACGACGCATTCTGTTGCCTCCCCATGAACACGACGACGACGTTGTTTCTCCGTTCCGACCCAGCCATGTACACGAGCCCTCGCCGTACGTATGCGTGAGTAGGCGTTCGAGACCCCGCCCGTATGTACACATACGTGGCCGTATTTTCTTTCTTGCACCCTGGCCGCTGTACGTACGTGTACATGCTACGTGCACGCCTCTACTACGACACGTGCGCCCCTCTACATCCCCCAGTATATATGTATGTACACGTTCGCGACCAAAATGACAACGCTACGTACGCTTCGACTAGGTGGGTCCCGATTGTCAGGCACTTCCTTGCCTGCGAAGATGTAGCTGGTGGGTCCCAGCAGTCAGGGGGGCTAATCTTTTTTTGCCCGGACGCACTTCCTTGCATGCGAAGATGTAGCTGGTGGGTCCCAGTAGTCAGGGGGGCGAATCGTTTTTTTTTGCCCGGACGCACTTCCTTGCGTGCGAAGATGTAGCTGGTGGGTCCCAGCAGTCAGTGGGGCGAATCTTTTTTTTGGACGCATTTCCTTGCGTGCGAAGATGTAGCTGGTGGGTCCCAGTAGACAGGGGGAATGTTTTTTCGCAAAATACGGTGGCCCGTCCGGTGGGTCCCCGCTGTCAGGTGGAGGAATAATTATTTTGCGCGTAATAAGGAGGCACTTCCTTGCTGCGGCCGTGGACCCAGCTGTCAGCCTCTCCACGTACAGTCCACGTCTGATGGAAGCCATTCCTTGACCACATTGATCACACCGCGCCGAGAGCACCAGGGCGGTGGACGACGGCGAGGCCTAGGAAGGGGACGACGCGGAGTCGGGGAAGACGCGGCAGTGGATGCCCACGCGTAGAGGAGTATGAGGGTTCACTCGTTCGGCTGCGGTGTGAGGTTGCCGTCGCCGCAAAATAACAGGGGGTGTGGGTGCGTAGAGGGATGGCCTGGCCAGCGGTGGGAGTAGTAGGGGCGGTGAGGCCTTCGCAGCATCACAGCCGGCCATGGGCGGCAGGAGCAGGTTGCACGACCAGTGCTGCTTTGGGCGGCTGGAGCAAGAAGACCAGAGGTTGAAGAAGCACTACGGCCGTTGGATGGACATCATATGGTCACTGGAGCTAGAATCGTTCATATATTGACTAAAGTTGACAAAGGCCTCTGTCCCAGTCAACTTAGTAGGCCCACAAGTTAGCCTCCCACCAAGGTTGGTCCCAGCTAGCAGGGGGGTATTCATTTTTTTGTGCATAATAAGGAGGCACTTCTGGTGGGTCCGAGCTGACAGCGGGGGGAACGTTTTTTTCGCGAAATACGGTGGCCCATCCTGTGGGTCCCAGCAGTCAGAGGGAAATGTTTTTTTTGCGAAATACTGGTGGCCCGTCCGGTGGGTCCCTGCTGTCAGGTGGAGGAATAATTATTTTCTGCGTAATAAGGAGGCACTTCCTTGCGGCTGCCGTGGACCCAGCTGTCAGCCTCTCCACGTACAGTACTCTTCCGATGGAAGTCGGTCGTTGACCACATTGACCACGCCGCACCGAGAGCACCACGGCGGTGGACGACGGCGAGGCCTAGGAAGGGGACGACGTGGAGCCAGGGAAGACGCGGTAGTGGAAGCCCGCGCGGAGAGGAGTACGAGGGTTCACCGGTTCGGCTGCGGTGTGAGGCTGCCGCCGCCGCAGAATAACAGGGGGTGTGGGTGAGTAGAGGGATGCCCTGGCCAGCAGTGGGAGTAGTAGGGGGCGCTGAGGCCTGCGCGGCAGCACAGCCGGCCACGGGAGGCGGGAGGCGGTCCTGCCGGCGCTGCTTTGGCGGCTGGAGCAAGAATATCAGAGATTGAAGAAACACGACGGCCGTTGGATTGACATCCAATGGTTACGTCTGCTAGAATCGTTTGTTGACGTAGTATATAATAACTAAAAAAATCTTGCATACACGTCAACTAAACAGGCCCACAAGTCAGACCACTCCCTCTTTTTCTTAATAATTTATATATAGCTCATGGCAACTTCTTATGCAATTTATTGCAGTCGTTTTTTTGGGTTGGCCAGGGCCAATTTTGCATATTTCTGTGGGTTCCAAACTATTTTTAATACCGAAATGTCGAGCCAGATTTAAAGTACTTTGAAGATATATTTAAATTAGGTTAATGCCCAGTGAAATAGGAATCTGGAAATGTGAAAAAAATCAGAAATTATAAAGTAATTGCCAATTTGTCATCTGTTTTTATATTTACAACCCATTTCATATTACTTTCAAGATTTGCAGGCATCTTGAAAGAGTTGTAGCCCATCAGGGCATAGAAAAATAAGTAGGTCTGGATTGGGTATTCTTCAGAAAAAATAAACTGGGCTCATTTTCACAAAGAAAAAATAGCTGGGCTGGTCACATGGTGCACATAAAATATAAGCCTGGGCTAGACGGGCCACAGCCCAGTTCAACCCCTGCTCCGTCTCAACAATACCAAACAAAAAAAATACTGCTCGAGTAGCTATGTCCTAGGTGTTGGGGAACGTTGCATAAAATAAAAAATTTCCTACGTTCACCAAGATCAATCTATGAGTTCATCCAGCAACGAGAGAGAGGAGTGCATCTACATACCCTTGTAGATCGCGAGTGGAAGCGTTCAAGAGAACGGGGTTGAGGGAGTCGTACACGTCGTGATCCAAATCACCGGAGATCCTAGCGCCGAACGGACGGCACCTCCGCGTTCAACACACGTACGGTCAGCGTGACGTCTCCTCCTTCTTGATCCAGCAAGGGGGAGGGAGAGGTTGATGAAGATACAGCAGCACGACGGCGTGGTGGTGGATGCAGCAGGGATCCGGCAGGGCTTCGCCAAGCGTCTGCGGGAGGGAGAGGTGTAACAAGGGGGAAGGGAGGCGCCAGGGGAAAGGGTGAGGCTGCCCTCCCTCCCCCCTCTTTATATATATAGGGTCCCCAGGGGGGGCGCCGGCCCTGGAGATGGGATCTCCAGGGGGCGGCGGCCAAGGGGGGAGACTTGCCCCCCAAGGCAAGTGGAGGCGCCCCCTCCCCTAGGGTTCCCAACCCTAGGCGCAGGGGGGGCCAAGGGGGGGGGGGCACACTTCAGCCCGTGGGGCCCTCCGGGATAGGCGGCCCCACCCGATGGACCCCCGGGACCCTTCCAGTGGTCCCGGTACAATACCGGTGACCCCCGAAACTTTCGCGATGGCCGAAACAGCACTTCCTATATATAATTCTTCACCTCCGGACCATTCCGGAACTCCTCGTGATGTCCGGGATCTCATCCGGGACTCCGAACAACTTTCGGTTTGCTGCATACTAATATCTCTACAACCCTAGCATCACCGAACCTTAAGTGTGTAGATCCTACGGGTTCGGGAGACATGCAGACATGACCGAGACGCCTCTCCGGTCAATAACCAACAACGGGATCTGGATACCCATGTTGGCTCCCACATACTCCTCGATGATCTCATTAGATGAACTACGATGTCGAGGACTCAATTAACCCCGTATACAATTCCCTTTGTCAATCGGTACGTTACTTGCCCGAGACTCGATCGTCGGTATCCCAATACCTCGTTTAGTCTCGTTCCCGGCAAGTCACTTTACTCGTACCGTAATGCATGATCCCGTGACCAGACACTTGGTCACATTGATCTCATTATGATGATGCATTACCGAGTGGGCCCAGAGATATCTCTCCGTCATACGAAGTGACAAATCCCAGTCTCGATTCGTGCCAACCCAACAGACACTTTCGGAGATACCCGTAGTGCACCTTTATAGCCACCCAGTTATGTTGTGACGTTTGGCACACCCAAAGCACTCCTACGGTATCCAGGAGTTGCACAATCTCATGGTCTAAGGAAATGATACTTGACATTTGGAAAAGCTCTAGCGAAACGAACTACACGATCTTTGTGCTATGCTTAGGATTGGGTCTTGTCCATCACATCATTCTCCTAATGATGTGATCCCATTATCAATGACATCCAATGTCGATAGTCAGGAAACCATGACTATCTGTTGATCAACGAGCTAGTCATCTAGAGGCTTACTAGGGACTTGTTATGGTCTATGTATTCACACGTGTATTACAATTTCTGGATAACACAGTTATAGCATGAATAATAGACAATTATCATGAACAAAGAAATATAATAATAACCATTTTATTATTGCCTCTAGGGCATATTTCCAACAGTCTCCCACTTGCACTAGAGTCAATATTCTAGTTACATTGTGATGAATCGAACACCCATTGCATTCTGGTGTTGATCATGTTTTGCCCTAGGGAGAGGTTTAGTCAACGGATCTACTACATTCAGGTCCGTATGTACTTTACAAATATCTATGTCTCCATCTTGAACATTTTCACGTATGGAGTTGAAGCGACACTTGATGTGCCTGGTCTTCTTGTGAAACCTGGGCTCCTTGGCAAGTGCAATAGCTCCAGTGTTGTCACAGAAGAGTGCGATTGGCCCCGACACATTGGGTATGAGTCCTAGGTTGGTGATGAACTCCTTCACCCAGATAGCTTCATGCGCTGCCTCCGAGGCTGCCATGTACTCCGCTTCACATGTAGATCCCGCCACGACGCTCTGCTTGCAACTGCACCAGCTTACTGCCCCACCATTCAAAATATACACGTATCCGGTTTGTGACTTAGAGTCATCCAGATCTGTGTTGAAGCTAGCGTCGACGTAACCCTTTACGACGAGCTCTTCGTCACCTCCATATACGAGAAACATGTCCTTAGTCCTTTTCAGGTACTTAAGGATGTTCTTGACCGCTGTCCAGTGTTCCTTGCCGGGATTACTTTGGTACCTTCCTACCAAACTTACGGCAAGGTTTATATCAGGTCTGGTACAGGTTATGGCATACATGATAGACCCTATGGCTGAGGCATAGGGGATGACACTCATCTCTTCTTTATCTTCTACCGTGGTCGGGCATTGAGCCGAGCTCAATCTCACACCTTGCAATACAGGAAAGAACCCTTTCTTGGACTGATCCATATTGAACTTCTTCAATATCTTATCAAGTTATGTGCTTTGTGAAAGACCTATGAGGCGTCTTGATCTATCTCTATAGATTTTGATGCCTAATATGTAAGCAGCTTCTCCAAGGTCCTTCATTGAAAAACACTTATTCAAGTAGGCCTTTATGCTGTCCAAAAGTTCTATATCATTTCCCATCAAAAGTATGTCATCCACATATAATATGAGAAATGCTACAGAGCTCACACTCACTTTCTTGTAAACGCAGGCTTCTCCATAAGTCTGCATAAACCCAAACGCTTTAATCATCTCATTAAAACGAATGTTCCAACTCCGAGATGCTTGCACCAGCCTATAAATGGATCGCTGGAGCTTGCATACCTTGTTAGCATTCTCAGGGTCGACAAAACCTTCCGGCTGCATCATATACGGTTCTTCCTTAAGGTGACCGTTAAGGAATGCCGTTTTGACGTCCATTTGCCATATCTCATAATCATAGTATGCCGCAATTGCTAACATGATTTGGACGGACTTCAGCTTCGCTACGGGAGAGAATGTCTCATCGTAGTCAATCCCTTGAACTTGTCAATAACCCTTAGCGACAAGTCGAGCTTTATATATGGTAACATTACCATCCGCGTCCGTCTTCTTCTTAAAGATCCATTTGTTTTCTATCGCTCGCCGATCATCGGGCAAGTCTGTCAAAGTCCACACTTTGTTTTCATACATGGATCCTATCTCAGATTGCATGGCTTCAAGCCATTTGTTGGAATCTGGGCCCGCCATCGCTTCTTCATAGTTCGAAGGTTCACCGTTGTCCAACAACATGATTTCCAAGACAGGATTGCCGTACCACTCTGGTGCGGAACATGTCCTTGTGGACCTTCGAAGTTCAGTAGGAGCTTGATCCGAAGTATCTTGATCATCATCATTAACTTCCTCTCTTATCGGTGCTGGCACCACAGGAACATTTTCCTGAGTTGCGCTACTCACCGTTTCAAGAGGTAGTACTTCACCAAGCTCTACTTTCCTCCCACTTAATTCTTTCGAGAGAAACTCTTTCTCCAGAAAGGACCCGTTCTTGGCAACAAAGATCTTGCCTTCGGATCTTAAGTAGAAAGTATACCCTATGGTTTCCTTAGGGTATCCTATGAATACGCATTTTTCCGACTTGGGTTCGAGCTTCTCAGGTTGAAGTTTCTTGACATAAGCATCGCATCCCCAAACTTTTAGAAACAACAGCTTAAGTTTCTTCCCAAACCACAATTCATACGGTGTCGTCTCAAAGGATTTAGACGGTGGCCTATTTAAAGTGAATGTAGCTGTCTCTAGAGCGTATCCCCAAAATGATAGCGGTAAATCAGTAAGTGACATCATAGATCGCACCATATCCAATAGAGTGTGATTACGATGTTCGGACACACCATTTCGCTGAGGTGTTCCAGGCGGCGTGAGTTGTGAAACGATTCCACATTTTCTTAAGTGCGTACCAAATTCGTGACTTAAATATTCTCCCCCACGATCTGATCGTAGGAACTTTATCTTTTGGTCATGTTGATTCTCTACCTCATTCTGAAATTCCTTGAACTTTTCAAAGGTCTCAGACTTGTGTTTCATCAAATAGACATACCCATATCTACTCAAGTCATCAGTGAGAGTGAGAACATAATGATATCCTCCACGAGCCTCAACGCTCATTGGACCGCACACATCAGTATGTATGATTTCCAATAAGTTGGTTGCTCGCTCCATTGTTCCGGAGAACGGAGTCTTGGTCATCTTGCCCATGAGGCATGGCTCGCATGTGTCAAACGATTCATAATCTAGAGACTCTAAAAGTCCATCAGCATGGAGCTTCTTCACGCGCTTGACACCAATGTGACCAAGGCAGCCAGTGCTACAAGTATGTGGGACTATCGTTATCAACTTTACATCTTTTGGTATTCACACTATGAATATGTGTAACATTACGCTCGAGATTCATTAAGAATAAACCATTCACCAGCGGGGCATGACCATAAAACATATCACTCATATAAATAGAACAACATTATTCTCAGATTTAAATGAGTAGCCATCTAGAATTAAACGAGATCCTGATACAATGTTCATGCTCAAAGCTGGTACTAAATAACAATTATTGAGGTTTAAAACTAATCCCATAGGTAAATGTAGAGGTAGCGTGCCGACGGCGATCACATCGACCTTGGAACAATTCCCGACGCGCATCGTCACCTCGTCCTTCGCCAGTCTCCGCTTATTCCGCAGCTCCTGCTTTGAGTTACAAATATGAGCAACCGCACCGGTATCAAATACCCAGGAGCTACTACGAGTACTGGTAAGGTACACATCAATTACATGTATATCACATATACCTTTGGTTTTGCCGGCCTTCTTGTCCACTAAGTGCTTGGGGCAGTTCCGCTTCCAGTGACCACTTCCCTTGCAATAAAAGCACTCAGTCTCAGGCTTGGGTCCATTGCTTGACTTCTTCCTGGCAACTGGCTTACCAGGCGCGGCAACTTCCTTGCTGTCCTTCTTGAAGTTATTCTTACCCTTGCCCTTCTTGAACTTAGTGGTTTTATTCACCATCAACACTTGATGTTCCTTTTTGATCTCCACCTCCGTTGATTTCAGCATTGAATATACCTCAGGAATGGTCTTTTCCATCCCCTGCATATTGAAGTTCATCACAAAGCTCTTGTAGCTCGGTGGGAGCGACTGGAGGATTCTATCAATGACCGCGTCATCCAGTAGATTAACTCCCAGCTGAGTCAGGCGGTTGTGCAACCCAGACATCTTGAGTATGTGCTCACTAACAGAACTATGTTCCTCCATCTTACAACTGAAGAACTTGTCGGAGACTTCATATCTCTCGACCCGGGCATGAGCTTGGAAAACCATTTTCAGCTCTTCGAACATCTCGTATGCTCCGTGTTGCTCAAAACGCTTTTGGAGCCCCGGTTCTAAGCCGTAAAGCATGCCGCACTGAACGAGGGAGTAATCATCAGCACGAGACTGCCAAGCGTTCATAACGTCTTGGTTCTCTGGGATTGGTGCTTCACCTAGCAGCGCTTCTAGGACATAATCTTTCTTGGCTGCTATGAGGATGATCCTCAGGTTCCGGACCCAGTCCGTATAGTTGCTGCCATCGTCTTTCAACTCGGTTTTCTCTAGGAACGCGTTGAAGTTCAGGTGGACATGAGCGTTGGCCATTTGATCTACAAGACATATTGTAAAGATTTTAGACTAAGTTCATGATAATTAAGTTCATCTTAATCAAATTATTTAATGAACTCCCACTTCGACAGACATCCCTCTAGCCATCTAAGTGAAACATGATCCGAGTCAACTAGGCCGTGTCCGATCATCATGTGAGACGGACTAGTTAACATTGGTGAACATCTTCATGTTGATCATATCTTCTATACGACTCATGCTCGACCTTTCGGTCTTTCGTGTTTCGAGGCCATGTTTGTACATGCTAGGCTCGTCAAGTCAACCTAAGTGTATTGCGTGTGTAAATCTGGCTTACACCCGCTATATTCGAACGTTAGGATCTATCACACCCGATCATCACGTGGTGCTTTGAAACAACGAACCTTCGCAACGGTGCACAGTTAGAGGGAACACTTTTCTTGAAATTATTATGAGGGATCATCTTACTTACTACCGTCGTTCTAAGTAAACAAGATGAAAAACATGATAAACATCACATGCAATCATAATAGTGACATGATATGGCCAATATCATATAGCTCCTTTGATCTCCATCTTTGGGGCTCCATGATCATCTTCATCACCGGCATGACACCATGATCTCCATCATCATGATCTCCATCATTGTGTCTCCATGAAGTTGCTCACCAACTATTACTTCTACTACTATGGCTAACACGTTTAGCAATAAAGTAAAGTAATTTACATGGCATTTCTCAATGAAACGCAGGTCATACAAAAATAAACACAACTCCTATGGCTCCTGCCGGTTGTCATACTCATCGACATGCAAGTCGTGATTCCTATTACAAGAACATGATCTCATACATCACATATATATCATTCATCATTCATCACAACTTTGGCCATATCACATCACAAAACACTTGCTGCAAAAACAAGTTAGACGTCCTCTAATTGTTGTTGCAAGTTTTTACGTGGCTTCTTTAGGTGATCTAGCAAGAACGTTTTCTTACCTACGTTAAAGCCACAACGTGATTTGCCAACTTCTATTTACCCTTCATAAGGACCCTTTTCATCGAATCCGCTCCAACTAAAGTGTGAGAGACAGACACCCGCTAGCAACCTTATGCAACTAGTGCATGTCAGTCGGTGGAACCTGTCTCACGTAAGCGTACGTGTAAGGTCGGTCCGGGCCACTTCATCCCACAATACCGCTGAAGCAAAATAAGACTAGTAGTGGAAAGAAAGTTGACAACATCTACGCCCACAACAAATTGTGTTCTACTCGTGCAAAGAGAACTACGCATAGACCTAGCTCATGATGCCACTGTTGGGAAACGTTGCATAAAATAAAAAATTTCCTACGTTCACCAAGATCAATCTATGAGTTCATCCAGCAATGAGAGAGAGGATTGCATCTACATACCCTTGTAGATCGCGAGTGGAAGCGTTCAAGAGAACGGGGTTGAGGGAGTCGTACAAGTCGTGATCCAAATCACCGGAGATCCTAGCGCCGAACGGACGGCACCTCCGCGTTCAACACACGTACGGTCAGCGTTACGTCTCCTCCTTCTTGATCCAGCAAGGGGGAAGGAGAGGTTGATGAAGATCCAGCAGCACGACGACGTGGTGGTGGATGCAGCAGGGATCCGGCAGGGCTTCGCCAAGCGTCTGCGAGAGGGAGAGGTGTAGCATGGGGGAAGGGAGGCGCCAGGGGCAAGGGTGCAGCTGCCCTTCCTCCCCCATCTTTATATAGGGTCCCCAGGGGGGCGCCGGCCCTGGAGATGGGATCTCCAGGGGGGCGGCGGCCAAGGGGGGAGACTTGCCCCCCAAGGCAAGTGGAGGCGCCCTCTCCCCTAGGGTTCCCAACCCTAGGCGCAGGGGGGCCCAAGGGGGGGGGGCGCACCAGCCCACCAGGGGCTGGTCCCCTCCCCATTTCAGCCCATGGGGCCCTCCGGGATAGGTGGCCCCACCCGATGGACCCCCGGGACCCTTCCGGTGGTCCCGGTACAATACCGGTGACCCCCAAAACTTTCCCGATGGCCGAAACAACACTTCCTATATATAATTCTTCACCTCCGGACCATTCCGGAACTCCTCGTGACGTCCGGAATCTCATCCAGGACTCCGAACAACTTTCGGTTTGCTGCATACTAATATCTCTACAACCCTAGCGTCACCGAACCTTAAGTGTGTAGACCCTACGGGTTCGGGAGACATGCAGACATGACCGAGACGCCTCTCCGGTCAATAACCAACAGCGGGATCTGGATACCCATGTTGGCTCCCACATACTCCTCGATGATCTCATCGGATGAACCACGATGTCGAGGATTCAATTAACCCCGTATACAATTCCCTTTGTCAATCGGTACGTTACTTGCCCGAGACTCGATCGTCGGTATCCCAATACCTCGTTTAGTCTCGTTACCGGCAAGTCACTTTACTCGTACCGTAATGCATGATCCCGTGACCAGACACTTGGTCACATTGAGCTCATTATATGATGCATTACCAAGTGGGCCCAGAGATACCTCTCCGTCATACGGAGTGACAAATCCCAGTCTCGATTTGTGCCAACCCAACAGACACTTTCGGAGATACCCGTAGTGCACCTTTATAGCCACCCAGTTACGTTGTGACGTTTGGCACACCCAAAGCACTCCTACGGTATCCAGGAGTTGCACAATCTCATGGTCTAAGGAAATGATACTTGACATTTCGAAAAGCTCTAGCGAAACGAACTACACGATCTTTGTGCTATGCTTAGGATTGGGTCTTGTCCATCACATCATTCTCCTAATGATGTGATCCCGTTATCAATGACATCCAATGTCCATAGTCAGGAAACCATGACTATCTGTTGATCAACGAGCTAGTCATCTAGAGGCTTACTAGGGACTTGTTATGGTCTATGTATTCACACGTGTATTACGATTTCCGGATAACACAGTTATAGCATGAATAATAGACAATTATCATGAACAAAGAAATATAATAATAACCATTTTATTATTGCCTCTAGGGCTTATTTCCAACACTAGGTGTCAGCCGATCTTGTGCTGTTCTCTCGTCTATTGACTATATACGCTCACAATGTCGTGGGTCCCAGATGTCAGGAAAACACTAGGAGGAAGCATTTATTTTTCCATACGCTGACGTGGTGGGCCCCTACTGTCATCCTCTCCACGTACTTCTGCCGATTCCTGTTGTTTGTTGACCATGTTGACAACAAGAGAGGGCGGCACCGCGGCGAGCGCACCAAAGCACGCAGAGGACGTCAGCGTTAACGATTTAGGAGATGGTGGGGCGGCGATGCGTGCGCTGAGGCGCAGCCAGCCGTGGGAGGCAGAAGCAGGCGGCCCCGCTGGCACTGTTTTGGTTTTGGCGGCTGGAGGAAGACAGGACTGAAGAAACACGACAGACTGTAAAAGCAGCAGGAGTACTTAACAACCTTAACTGAAACCAGCAGGGGCACTTAACAACCAAAGCTGAAAGCAGTATGAGTACTTATACAGGTTCAACCGTACAAAGCACGCCTCAAACAGTGCTACTTTGCCTACAGTTAACCAAGGGTGAGGCCGCCAAGCCCCAGGACAAGGCCCAGGCGCCACCCCGTGCATCCACTACCTTCTGAAAGCGGCTTCATCTCGCAACGTGGTCAATAAACAGGATATTCGCTTTAGAGCCATGGAAAAGCATGAACATAATCTTTTGTCCTATTCTCCAAGATGGACAGGCCTTCATTATTTGAGACCACCCACGAATAAGTATATTTTCACCTCCAAGGGGAATTGAGTAGGTCGACATAAACATCATGTTGTGACCAAGCGCAAGTCTGACCCGACCATGGTCAGGCATCTGTATAGGAACAATAGAACTCGACAGTTGCTGTTTCAAGAAGATCACAGCTGTAAAACTATGTATAAGCAATAGTTTATGAACAACATTCGTGCGCCAACTGTCAGTCTGTAACACTTGAGAAAGTTTATCCAAGTTCGGCCATAAAAAAGCAGCGATCTTCTTGGTTCATGAACCCAACTCGGAAGTAATATCCATGGATTGTCTTCACTGTGACCATTAAACTAGTGTATTCAGTTATGGCAAGGCCGAGCATCTTGAGTACATGTGTTCTGGAAGAGCAAATAATATACTACGGGAAAAATAATATGAGAACACAGCATGTTCAAAAAAAACCCACCCTCCCAGATAGAGAAGAGGATTCTAGGAACATACTGTGCGTGTTTCAAAATGATGTGGTAGGATGAGAAGGAACAAGTGTGGCATCTAGCTGAGGGCGCAGAAATCTGTAGGGTACTCACACTTTGGGCACTGCAACTGAAACACATTAGATTCAGTACGAAGAAAAATGCATCAACGGCGGCGGCTGCCATCCTAGGATTACCTGCGACCAAGGGACTTGGATTTATCGGGGATGGATGAAGAATTCATACCTGGTTCTCCATGAGAAAACCCTATGCAATCGCTGAGCGGGGGTTTTCTCTGAAAAAGAAGACGAGGGAGAAGGGGATTCAGGCCCAGTGAAATATTGCCACTTCGTCCGTCCAGCTTACTGCTAAAGCTGTAAAGGGGGGTTGTGATTTGACAGCTCATTGGGCATTACTGTGGTGCTACGATCGGGGTGTGTCTACCGTGAAGTTGTGCACTCTAATTTGTGCATATGGCACGTGGACCCCATTGCCGGTTGCCCCACATATCAGCGAAAGGAAGTAGAAAGACAGGAGTAACTAGTTACACATAAATATATTTTTTGACAGAGAGATACTCCCTCTGTAAAGAAATATACAAATCTTTTATATCACAGGCTCACCTTGCCGAGAAATATACTCCCTCTGCAACGCATGGGCATTATGGGGGTTCAGCTTTTTTTATGGGGGTTCAGCTGAGAATATAATACTCAGATAGGCTCACGGTTCTGGACTTTGGGCCGCAGGCCGACCCTGCATGTTTGGGGGCCCAAGTGTTCTACCTCAGTGCTTTTGATATTGCAAGCGATCGGTACTGCGCTGGTTTTAGATGCTGTTGCAAGGCGAATACACAAAATTGAATAAAGCATGGCAGCTGTTGGAATGAAATCGAACGATAGTTCCTAACCAACAATCAGAGTTGCAATTCTATCAACGATATACCATGTGATAAATAATACTGTCGTACTACTTATACACACAGGACACTTGTTTCACCATGCCAGATTATTACATCAAAATCTCTCGGAGGATAGATCAGTTTGGCAGTTGCGTGCTGCTACTGAAGAATTTCAAAGTTGATTTGGACCAGCTCTCCTTGCCGAGAAAGTTCGATTTTGACATCATCCCCTACCGCAAGATATGATTTAGACTTGAACCTTGACCATCCTTTAGCATCAATCATCATGCGACCATCCTTTGTACTTACGGTATATTGAGCAGGTTCATTCACACCAAGGCTGCGCATGGTAAGAGAAACTTGGCCGCGGTCGCCCGGATTGTTGAACGACTCCCTCGTTGCTCTAGGAATTCTCTGTTTGCAAACAAGAAGACATACCCAAATAGTTAGATCAACACAGTGAATCATGTGAAACAACATGGAAAGAAAAAAGAATGAAGCACTTGGGCGGCCAATGCTTACCAAGAAGGTGGACATGTCGGTTTTTGTAAGGACTTTGGTATATGAAGTGCGAACTGCAGCCCAGTCTGTTGCCGGTGCAATTGCACGGGCCAGACCAAATGCAAGTGCAAGTGTTGGTGCAGGGGCCGAAGCCGCTGCTGCTGCCGGAGATGGTGCTCCTTGTAGAGCTGGTGTCGGTGTCGATGCCCAATCCTCCAGTAGATTAGACTGATCCGCTGACGTGGTCGGTGCCCAATCCTCAGCTGGATCAGACTGAGTTGCTGCCGCTGTCAGTGCTAGAGCAACTGCCGGTGCTCGATCTATGCGAGACAGCGGCGATCGTGTCTGGTCTGCTATGATCAGCTTTCTAACTTGACTAGGATCCGTGACCGTGATCCAGTTTTTTTCTTCATTTCTTTTAAACGCGAGAAGGACTAATTGTGGCGTTTTTGTTAAACCAAACTGCAGTTCATCATAGGGATTAAGCTTGTACTCAGACAATAGACTGATCCAATTTTTTCCAGTAATATAAGTGATGGACAGTGCCTTCGTTACTGACACGACATAAGAAGTGAAACCTGCAAAAATAGCCATCGTAGAGCAAACCAAACGGTTTATTCTGTGATGAATGTCACATGGCAAAACCTGCATCGTAAAATTGCAGGAAAAGAAAGAAAACATGACATTAAATCAATAAGATTTAGACACTAAATCAATAAGATTTACTTGATGTGACACGAGTGAATCCTTACCAGGAAATCACTATGTTGAAGTACTAAACAGAAGATTGATCGTCCAACTACGCGTGGCATGCAGGGGCCCTGCCTACTCCCACAAGCAGGACAGTCCAAAGGCCGTGACAAATCGTATGGACCGAACATCCATGGGACTGAAAATCCTAGTGGGTGCGCTAAACCCTGCAATGCATACAGATATTGGAGTGTAACCATAATTGATAAACCGTCCTCACAAAAAATATGATCTGGATACTTCAAAATGTACAGACTGAATTGAGTGGACAGACATTAACATAGACCGTTCTCAGGACTGACCACACACCAAAAGCGGTAGTACTAATAAACAATACAGGGTTCACAAACACAAATCAAGTACTGAACAATAGTACTTACTACAGACAAGCAAAGTTGCACTAACTAAACTCTGCAGACTATTTCTTGCCACCGACCTACGGGAAGAACCCCGCATAACTGACTAGGCGATGGACTTCGTGTGATATGTCTACATGCACCATCACCATCTTGTCAACCTTGGAGAACCTAACAGAGTGGTCTTTCCACTCATAAAAATGGTGATGAAGACAGGCCGCATCAGGTTTGTTGGGAAGCTTTACAAGAACCACACCCTTCGTAATCGAAGGCACAGCCAGGAAATTGTTGTGGTCAAGTACAGCCTCGAGAACACGCCTGACAACAATGCTATAGGAAAACACTAGTTCAGGACACGTGGTGACAAGGACACAACAGCTGGATAGTTCAGCAGTAGAACTCATCATCAGGTCTTCCAGTTCACACGGCATGACTTTGAGAACTTCATCTCCACCGCGGACCTGGTTCTAATTCAAACAGAAACCATATTTTATTACTACCCCCGTTCAGAAATATAAGATGATTTTTGATATTATACTCCATATATGACTACATATACGCACATAAATGAGTGAACAAAGACACTAGTACATGTCTTCAAAGGCTCGAGAGCAGAGGGATTACATGCAATATCCATAACACAAGTTATTGAGGCAAATATACCCTCTTAAAAGGTAGCATTGATGTTCATAAAGTACTCCCTCCGTCCCAAAATTCTTGTCTTAGATTTTTCTAGATACGGATGTATCAAGTCACATTTTAGTATTAGATACATCCTTATCTAGACAAATCTAAGACAAGAAATTTGGGACAGAGGGAGTAGTTGAGAGTAATCTATAAGAAATCAGTGTCAACCTCTCGCATGTTTTGGTCAAAAGAGGAATTTAGAACTGTCATTTGGCACACTAAAATCACATGCAAGATCACCCAGAAAGTTGTACTACCAGTACTAGTACTGCGTGTTAGATGAAAAACACGATCAAGATCGAGAAAAAGATCGTCAACAAGAGACATTACCTGGACTTGCTTAATGAGGGATCCCGGAGAGGGGGGCTTGGACAGGGCGATGGCTTTGAGCTTGTCTGCGGTAGTCTCGGCGGGGTGCTTGCGCTTCTTCGTACCATGAGCCTCGACGGTTTTGGCCAGAACCATAGACATCACGTCGGCCGGTGCTCCGGCGTCCATCCAAGAGAGGAAGCTGAGAGAGAAGAGTGAAAGGAGGAACGAGATGAGGGAGAAAAAGTGAAGCAAGTGGGGGTTTTCTTCAAGAGAGGAAGCTGAGAGAGAAGAGTGAAATGATGGTTGCTTCGTCCGTCCAACTTACTGCTGGAAAGGAGGGGGTTTTGTGATTTGACAGCTCATTGGGCATTACTGCGGTGGTTCGATCGGGGTAGTCTACCATCACTCTACTACGGAGTAATTTAGTGCATGGTTGGTGGACCCAGGTGCTGGCTGTCCCACACGTCGGCGAAAGTGAGTAATTTAGTGCATGGCTGGAGGAGGATCCGCACGGTAGAGCGTGTCCACTGTTTTTCATTCTGAAGAAAAAAATGATTACAACAAGCGTTTCCACTCTTACGACGGAGGAGTGCGAAACACGGCAGCCACTTGAACATACACAGTGCTCCTACTACTAGGCATGTGCAGTGGTTCATACATCAGTACTACACAATCTTGTTGCTAGTGTAGTAAGATATGATGATAACAAATGATGTTGTGCGCATGTCAACTACTCCTATATGTAACATAGTACCGCTTTTTTGACTGTCCGGTCGAGAATGAACGGTGAGATCAATGTTAACAGAACTAGGTCCACAGCGCACGGAGAGTACGGTGCTACAGTACTTCATGAAACATGAACCATATGAAGCACATCCTATAGTGTTAGACAGGGTGTATGAAGGATGCACGGGATGGGAGCAAAAGTTCCCTTCTCGACCCACTTTTGGGTGTTTGGCAGAGTGCATGAACCATGAAGGGTGCATGAGTCCACACTAGTAGGTTGACAAAAAATACACGAAGAGGAAACAACTATATTGAGATGAGAATGCAACCAAACACAACCACACGCTTTGTGCTACAGTGACTGATCTGCATCGTCTGAGTTTGATCCAACGGTCATGTTGCGCCGAGACATGGACATGCCCATGCAGAGGGCGCCTAAACACCACCGAAGTCCCTCTGCTTCTCGAGGCGCACGACGTTGGTGATGCAGGGTGCAACCGCACGCAGAGCCCGCTCCCGGTCGACGGGAGCCAGCTCGTCAAAGACGGCGTCCAATGGCACGAATGGATTCCGATCACGTGACATGGCACAAATATTACTTCGTAAGTTTTTTCTTCAATTTGAGACAAGCTGCCTATGACAAGTTGCACAAATGAAGAGCCATGGTATTTTGGAACAAAGACCTGTCACATTAAGGCGAACACTTTCACTATTGAAACCGTGGGCGTTTACGTGCCGCCACGAGTCCCCGCTTCTCATCGGCAGGTGCCGTCCCAGCAAGCGTGTGAGTCGACGGGAGGCGTGCGAGCAGACCGCCGCACCGGCTGTCAGGGAGGCGTGCGAGCAGACTGCTGTGCAGACTCACCCGGAGGCGAGCCCTTTGACCAGGCTCCGCCGCCCACCGTCATCCCAACTGCTCCCACTTTTAATGTCGTCGGCGCCGCAGTTTAAAATCAACCCCGCACTACCCGGTATTGCTACAATCCTCTCTCTTCCTCTCCGATTCTCCTGTCGTCTACCTCCAACTAGCCTGACCTAAACGTACACCATGCCGCATCACGATGGGCTGCCCTTAGTGTTCCAGTTTCATGAGGAAGACACCCAGTCAGAGTCTCAAGAACACAAGGCGCTTTGGGACGAGCTTGAACTGGCCTTGCAGGAAGACGCCACGCCTGTCCCCGCTCCCGTTCCGGCTCCCGTCGCCCCGACTGCGCCAGCGCCCATCCTTGTGGCATTAATGGGCTGGGAGCCGCACATTGTCGTCGAGCTTGATGCCACGGGGTTCCACGAGGTCCCCGCCGACTTTCACGCGCTCGTGCACCTGCCAGAGCATGCGCCTACGCATGCACTGACGCGCACACCCGTGCCGGTGCCCGTGCACCTGCCAGCGCATGTGCCTGCGTGTGTACTGACATGCGCGCCCGTGCCGGTGCCCGTGCACACGAATGTCTCCGCCGCGCTGTTGACAACGCCTATCCCCGCGCGGGTGCCAGTACCCCCTCAGCGGCATGGATAGCCGCCATCGACCGCTTCCTTGCACCAACGCCAGTCGCCTCCTCCCGCCAGTTGACTCGCTCCGAAGTCCAGAACATTTTGGCCTTCCTTGAAGCTAGGCCAACATCCAGGAGTACGCCAACAACGGTGCAAGACGCCGCCGTCGCCGCCGATCAGTGGCCCGATGACACACGGAGCATGGTAGAGGAGCCGCTTCCCACAGCGAGACGCCCCCGCCGCCACCGCGTAATCTAAATTTGCCATGAAAAACGTTCGGATTGCCATGCTTAAAATCCGAACGTTTATCATTTTCATTTATTTTATATCGATCGTCGTATAATTTAAAGTCGGAGTCAGACTGAACGAAATGTATGGTTTGATCGATTGAATGTTCTGCTAGAGCCGTATCAAATTAAATATAAAACGTCATCAAGCCACATGTATTCCTTGTCATCCAACGACCTAGACTGCTTCAATGTCGAGTGCTCAACACGTTTAGCGTGCATTTAATTTCATGCCAAAAATAGTGCTAATCACATGACAACACACAAATAATATCCAAGTAGTTAATATCCGCATGCACTTAATATACTTCCAAATTAATGTGCATTGCACGTACACACTGAATAGTGCTGCTAGTACGTGAAACTGGTGCCGTGACTTGTGAACGCATCCAAATATGGTCAACGGCAACATCGCCCGCGAGTTCTTCCTGTTTGCTCGTGCGTCTGAATGCAGAAGGGGAGGAGAGAGAGAGAGAGCACACATGGAACCCACCAGTAAGTGAAGGCGAATAGTACTAAAAATAATATTACATGTTATCCATTAATTAGGCTGTGGTAATATAAAAACATTATGTGAACAAAGGGGGTACAACAAACATTGCTATTCTACGTATGTTGCCTATTGACGTGCGGCTTGAAGGCCGGGTCGCATGTTCGATCCTCGTCCTTCATTTTTTAATTTGTATATGGGTCCAAATTTGTTTCATGACATGTGGGCCTCTCGGTGTGTAGTTTGTAGCACTTTAATTTGTGGGTTGAAATTTGTTCCATTCCAAGTGGACTATCGGTGTGTAGTTTTGTAGCTTATTTATAATAATTAAAGAGAACAACATAGTTTTTTCAATAAGACCATGGTGCAACGTTGAAGGCGAGAAAGGACGTGCGAGAGAGCGATGACCGAGCCAGAGGGAAATCAACTAGGGGAGTTGCGTGGGTTGCAACGGTGTTTGGAGTAGTTGTGGGCCGAATGCTACGAAAATATAATCTAAACCGACCGGAATAAATGCCTACACAAATTAATCCAAGGTTGGAGTGCCCCTCGCAATGTAAATAGCTCCGGCTTTGCGAGGGATGGAGAGGTAGTAGCTTCAACGCGTGGAAGATACGGTGTGAGAAAGCGAGGTCAATCGAGAGACATATAGATAGAGAGACAAAGTGAGTGTGGTCCGACATTCATTGAACAAATATATATGCTTCGGAGAGATATTGTCCGATTGAGCTTTTGGTAAGGGTGAGGGCTGTAAGATAGAGCTTGAGAGATGATCCAGTCACAGACGTGTAGATATATTTTGTGCGTGGGAGGAAGCAAGGTCAACCGATCACATAGGGGACGTGCGATCGAAAGAGTGAGACGGGTTGGAGAGAGTGACCTAGATAGACGATGTGCGTGAGAGAGTATACAATGTGAATAGGTCGAATTGGGCTCAAACATGGTGATATATCGTTTTTGTCCGAGAAAGAGCGAGGTCAATTGAGACATACGGATATATATATATAGTGAGCGTGGCCCACCATGAGGTCGAAAGAGTGGCGGCGGCTTGGATGGACTGACCTAGATAGACAATCTGCGTGAGAGAGTATAGAGTGTGTCGATCGAGGCCCGAACAGGGAGATATATCATTTGTGTGTGAAATAAAACGAGGTTAAATGAGACTCAGATAAAGAGAGCGAGATTGAGCGAGTGTGGTCAGCCGTGCAGAAGAAAGAGTGAGACAGTCTCGAGGGAGTGACCTAGATATACAACGTGCGTGCGTGCGCACGAGAGGTTGGGGGGGCTAGATAGGCAATGCATGTATTTAGCGCGAGAGGGTGAGAGCGAGAGGGGGGGGGGGGGAGAGCTCGGCATGGGATGCAATGGCAGGTGTGTGAGGTAAATACATTTTGTAACAGGAGTGGAAAAAGGGGTTGTGTAGTTGAGAGACTTAGAGATCGAAACATGGAGAGAAAGAATGAACGTGTGTTGGAAACCGATAGCTTGCTAAGGTGGTTAGGAGAGGAAGATTGACCGATACAGGAAGTATGTAGCGTTTGTGCGCGGGGGGGGGGGGGGGCTAAAAACAACATTTGAATGTACATAGTACAAGACTTAATATTGATGTTTCAATTCGATGTACATTGTAAGATTTGAACCGAGGACCAGGCATACGGGTAATTATTTCGAATTCGTGCCATACTAAGTTTTGAAAAGTTGACATTGACTCAATTTGTTGTGCTATTTTGTAGGTCATATGTTTGAATCCATCCAAAAGTTTTCTCACTACCATGGTGTTCATCATATACATATGAATTTGTATTAAAAAAGTAGCGTGGATACAATGAAATGCGAAATCCACGTTAGAATTGGAGATCGCTACGTGACACACACTCTAATTCACATAACTAACTACGTGACACACACTCTAATTCAAATAACTAATTATGTGACACACTCTAATCCACGTTAGCGTGGGTACCGTTTCGATTTTTTTCAAATAATTCCTCATTAATTAATTTATAGTACTCCCTCTGCTCACTTTTATAAGACCTTGAAGACATTTCAGACAATGTGCAAAACAGTTCATTTTAAGTTGTCTGAAACGACTTACAAAAGTGAACGGATGGAGTATCTCGTTTTGAATGACTAATTATTGCAAGGAAAACACGGGCATGGTAATACATACAGATTCGTTTGCAAATGAAAGAAGATTCGTTTGCATTCTCAAATGTAGGCGCACCAGGCAGACCAGGGTCGTGTCAGGGTGGACGCTGCTTCGGTGCCTTAAAGGCAACTGCCCTTGGGTGACTGACATGTAGGCTAGCCACCTGTTGGGCCCACATGTCATGGACACAAAGGCAGGTGCCTTAAGGCACCAAAGCATAGTCCTGCCGGGGTGGTCGCGTGTGTCGGACGGACGCGTAGCACCCAGCCACCCACCCCCTCCCCCAAAAAAGGACGACATATAAGTTCGCGCTTCCATGTTTCGGATTGAAATATCTAGCGGCTCCAATTCCAGCCCTGCAAAATCTCTCTTCTCCACCGTCCCCTTCCGCGCCCAGATTGCTCAAATCCCTAATTCGCCGCCATCCCTCCAATCGCCCCTCGTCTCGTCTCTTTCCCCACCATTCCCCACCTCTGTGCCGGACGACGACGATGAAGACGACGGTCGCTGTCGGTGTCAAAACTGGCGGATCTCGGGTAGGGGGTCCCGAACTATGCGTCTAGGCAGATGGTAACAGGAGACAGGGGACACAATGTTTATACCCAGGTTCGGGCCCTCTCAATGGAGGTAAAACCCTACTCCTGCTTGATTGATATTGATGATATGGGTAGTACAAGAGTAGATCTACCACGAGATCAGAGAGGCTAAACCCTAGAAGCTAGCCTATGGTATGATTGTTGTTCGTCCTATGGACTAAAACCCTCCGGTTTATATAGGCACTGAAGAGGGTTAGGGTTACACAGAGTCGGTTACAATGGTAGGAGATCTACATATCCATATCGCCAAGCTTGCCTTCCACTCCAAGGAAAGTCCCATCCGGACACGAGACGAAGTCTTCAATCTTGTACCTTCATAGTCCAGGAGTCCGGCCAAAGGTGATACTTCGGCTATCCAGACACCCCCTAATCCGGGACTCCCTCAGTAGCCCCCGAACCAGGCTTCAATGGCAATGAGTCCGGCGCGTAGATTGTCTTCGGCATTGCAAAGCGGGTTCTTCTACAAATCATGTGTACCTGTTGAATAGCGTCCGGCTTCCTGTGAATATTGCACTCCTCGGCTTCCACGCCCAATAATGGCCATCTTCCACGTGTTGAACGAATGCGAAAAGTCAGGGTATTTTTACGTTTACCCCCCTAGCTGCGCAAATGAGCTGCCTATAAAAGAGACGAGGATCTAGATCCGAATCACACCATCCTCGCTTCGCGAGCATTCATCAGAGCGCATCTGACAGAAATCCACTCCATCATGGACAGTCGACGCGGCTCCTCCTCTCGCCCTCCCATCCCTCAGCCTGGAGATTGGGAGAGATGCTCCGTCCCGTACAGCGAGTTAGTGACGCTCCAAACCAAGGGATTTCTTCCCCCAGCCTTCATGGTTCCGGTTCGAGTCGGACTCGCCACCTATAAGGGGGAAAACAAGCGGAGAGCGTCCCCAGCCCCTCCAAAGGAGAGCGGGTATGCCTTGTCTCTTATTTGATAAGAGGGCTCGGATTTCCAATTCATCCGTTTCTCCGGGGGCTCCTGGAGTTCTACGGCCTCCAGTTGCACAACCTTACGCCTGCCTCCATTTTGCATATTGCGGGCTTCGTGGCCCTTTGCGAGCTGTTTTTGGGCATCGAACCTCATTTTGCGCTGTGGAAGAAGCTGTTCTGCCTTGTGCCCCGTTCTCAAGAGGGGTCAATATATCAAGTGGGCGGAGCCGAACTATGGTGCGTCACCGGGACCGGATATCTATCCGGAACCCCGAAGAAGGCGTCCGAAGACTGGCCTTTGGAATGGTTTTATATAGAAGATGTCCCCCTGCCGGACCCTATTCGGATTGGCCTCCCTGAGTTCAATAACGCTCCTTTGAAGAAACGCCTAAGCTGGCATCCACGGAGCCCTCAGAAGGAAAATGACAGGGACGTCCTTTACCTGATGAGCCGAATTAGGCTGTTAGCTCATTCCGGACTGATCATGATCGGGGTCATGGCCATATGCATTATGCGGGGGGTGCAGCCGCTCCAGTATAGAGGCCACCCCATGTGGGATTTCAACAGGGAGGATGATGCCACCCGCTGCGGCCGTAAGGGGCCGGGATCGGTCGCCGATCTGATGAAGATCTTGTCAGCATTGTACAAGGGAGAAGAGGAGGAATTTCTCCGCATCAATCCGCAGGGCGGATTTTCTATGAACAATCCTCCAAGCTGGGTAAGCGGACATTTATTTTTGCCTATCCGATCCATACTCCCATAGTCAAGTATCTCATTTTGTGGTTTCGGCGCAGGAACTGCGCCGGGCTGTAAAGGATATAAACAACCCGCCTCCACAACCCGAGGATCCGAAACGGTTCCTCGATCCGACCTCCCAAGAGGATCCGGACATATCGGTGGAGCTGATCGACGGGGTATTCCACCAACTGAGCATCGATAATGCTTTGGTCGCCATTACGACCGATTACCCCGGAATACTTCCCGCCTCGCAGGTAACTGAGACCGAAGTCCCAATACTTTGAAAATGACCCATCTGTGCGTGTTTTTGATCACCGTATACCAATGGTGTTTCGCAGGGGAAGTCCTTGAGGCGGAAGCCGAGCCTGCGATGGCCAGTCAACAAGGGACAGCAAGGCCCAACAGGCCGAAAAGAAGTGCAGTCCAGATTGAAATGCCGATGCAACAGTATGGCGTGTCATCTCGCTCCTAGGTTTTATTCCCGGGAGGCATGCTAACGCTCGTGCTTTTTCAGGAAGAAGAGCGCTCGCCGGACTATATCCGGAGAGGTTGCCAATCAATCCTCCGCTCGCCAGGCTCCAAAGCTAGGTCCAGAAGCGGAGGCGAACACGAGGCGTGCATCGGATGCTCCTCCGACAGAGGATGCCGACAGGTTATCTGCCACCAATTCCGAGGTGGAGAGTGCCATGAATCACCGGCGTCGCCGGACAGTTCTTCGTGACGCATGTTTCTCCCCAGAGGCATTGGATGCCTTCAATTCGGGAGATGCACACCTCCGTGCCGCTCAAAATGGTCTAGCCAGAGCCACGGATCAGTATGTAAAAGACATACGGGTGAGGAAATTTGACAGTTATATATGCCAGTAGCCCCCGAGACTTGAAATAGTTAGAATAACTGATTTAAGGATCATTTATTGTGCAGGACCTTATGGAAAAGAATACCCAACTGTCCCAGGAACTGGAGGAGTGCAAAGCCCAACTTGAGGCCGCACTAGCCACAGCGGGGGAAGCCAAAGAGACCCCTCCGGTAATATATGCTTCAAAAGATGAGTAATTTGTGAAGTGTGGCGTGTGTATAAGTCTAACAATAATATTGCAGATGGCGCCGGGATAGATCCGGACAAGCAATAGCTCATGCGCCAGTTAAAGGCTGGCGAGAATGTGCTTACAAGGGTGAGGCAAGAGAAAAATAATCTCCAAGATGCCAACACCCAGCTGGGTGAGGAACTAAAGGATGTTCGTGCCCAGCTGTCTGACTCCGTCAAGGAGAATCGACGGCTTCGACGCGACATTTTTAGTAAGTGCTTGAACGAACTTTGAAAAAAGAGTTCGGCGAGGAAGTCGACTAACAGAGTTATGTCTGTAGGTATGCTCACAGGCCGTCCTGCAGAGGAAATGCCCGGTTCTTCGGGTAACCTTCTTCCCGAGCTCTTGCAACTGCACGAACGAGTTCAGCAGGTGATGAAAGGCGTTGCCCAGGCCTTGTGGCCGTCTGTCTCCCTGCCTGAAGGCCTTGGAGAGCTTGCGAAGAAGCTTCAGGGAGCACGGTAGTGCTTCCGCTTATGGAAGATATCGGCCTGCCGTCAAGGCGCCAGGGAGGCCTGGGCCATGGTGAAGACGCGGTATACGAAGGCTGACCCAAACCACATGGCCGAGGTTAGACCTGCGGGGCCCGATGGGAAGGAGATCCCTGTGAGCTTAGTGTACGTCCAAGTAGAATTGGCCGCAAAGTATTCCCAACAGGACTGTAAACTAGACAGCCTGCTGGATGGCATTGAAGAGGAATATGCCCAGTCAAGTTGACTATGTAATTTAAGATGACATGTAAAATGCCTTCTAGCCGGATTGTAGATCGTTTGTCATAGCGGACCCTTTCTCTTCAACCTCGAGACCCAATAGTCCGGAGTGTGTCCGAATACCCTCGCGGTTATATAAGAACAGGGGCATGCGTGGAGACCAGGCGTAGGGGTCATTAGTGCTTTATCAGACAAGTGCCCAACTAGTTATGTTATATTACATGGTTAGTAAGAAACATCTTCCAGGGAGAATAGTTCTGTTAAGGGTTCCTTTCCCTGGGAGGCATGCCCTAAAGTGCATGTCCGGACTGCGAAAAAAGCAGAAAAACATCTGGGGGCAGATAAATAAATAGGTAGGAAATCGTTTTTTTAGTTCATCGACCGAATATTCCCTTAAAAACGCTAGCTTTCGGCTTCACCCAGTCTGAGCTACACATCCGGTTGACCCGGCAGTAACAATCGCAGAGGTGCTCCCTTTACCGCCTAGCCGAACAATCGGGAACGTAGGGGTAAGCACAGGAGCCAGGCAACCCAGCTTGGCCAAAACTTAAGTCATATCGATGCATATAATGGTGAATAAAAGGTACATGCGGAAGTGTGACACATGTGTTGGGCAGGACGCCCGTATAAATAAGCTTCTGTTAAAGAAGCCCCCAGGTATAATGAGCACGGATAGCGCGTCAAGTGTGTGCGATCAATGTGCAAACAAGCTTTGAAGGCTGTAGTAGGAAAGGAGGGAGAAGGAGAGAAACAGAAGACAGCTAATATGTAAAATATAGACGGAGGAAGGAGATGGACTCAGAATCTGTCGCTAGGCATAGAATCTTCGGAGACGGGCTGCGTTCCATGGGTTCAGCTTGAGTCGGTTATCCGATGCATCTCGCAGATGGTACGCTCCACCGATCAGGACTTGGTCGATGATAAACGGACCTTCCCATTTGGGCTTGAGTTTGTCCTTTTTCTTGTCCGGCAGGCGTAGAACTAACTCGCCAACGTTGTAAGTTTTGGCCCGTACTTCTCTGCTTTGATATCTTCGAGCTTGCTGTTGATAGAATGCGGAATGGGCTTTTGCCACGTCACGCTCCTCCTCCAATGCGTCCAAACTGTCCTGCCAATCAAGCTCGGCTTCTCTTTCTTCGTACATGCGCACGCGAGGTGAGTCATGAATTATGTCGCAGGGCAGAACTGCCTCTGCACCGTATACCATAAAGAATGGTGTAAATTCGGTGGTGCGATTCGGAGTGGTCCGCAACCCCCAGAGTACAGAGTCGAGCTCCTCTACCCAGTGCGTATTAGATTCCTTGAGGGACCGCACTAATCTGGGTTTGATGCCGCTCATGATTAGACCATTTGCTCGCTCGACTTGACCGTTAGTTTGAGGGTGATAGACTTAAGCATAGTCGAGTTTGATGCCCATGTTTTTGCACCAGAGTTTAACCTCGTCGGCCGTAAAGTTTGTGCCGTTGTCAGTGATGATGCTATGGGGGATGCCATAACGGTGTACGACCCCTGATATGAAGTCTATCACCGGTTCGGATTCGGCCGTCTTAATAGGTTTGGCCTCTATCCATTTGGTGAATTTATCCACCATGACCAGTAGGTATTTTTGCTTGTGGGTTCCTCCTTTAAGGGGTCCAACCATGTCAAGCCCCCAGACCGCGAAGGGCCAGGTTATGGGTATAGTTTTGAGGGCAGTGGGTGACATGTGGCTTTGATTAGCAAAGAGTTCGCAACCGACGCATCGTTGGACTAAGTCCTGAGCATCTGCCCGGGCCATCGGCCAATAAAATCCTGTGCGGAAGGCCTTGCCTACAAGGGCCGGGGCTGCGGCATGGTCCCCGCCGAGTCCGGCATGAATTTCAGCCAGAAGGTTCTGCCATTCCTCTTCGGAGATACACCTTTGAAGGACTCCGGTTGTGCTTTTCTTGTAAAGCTCTCCCTCATGGACCTTATAGGCTTTAGATCGCCGCACTATGCAGCGGGCCTCGTTTTGGTCCTCGGGAAGTTCCTGCCTGGTTAGGTAGGCTAGGAATGGTTCCGTCCAAGGGGCAATTACTGCCATTATTACGTGGGCTAAGGATGTTACTTCGTAGGCAGGGCCGCCAATTGTGTTAGAATGTTCGGTGTCGGGCAGTGCGGTTGGGTCCGGGTAGGTATTTCCGGACTCCCCCTCCCATAGTACGGATGGCTTGAACAGCCTCTCTAGGAAGATGTTGGGAGAGACGGCATCGTGCTTTGCGCCAATGCGTGCCAATACGTCTGCTGACATTTTTAGGACGGCGTTGCAATAAGCTGCCATTTTCGGATCCTTGGCATCGAAGTCTCCATTTATTTGGGATATCGCGAGGTTCGAATCCCTGCGCACCTCTAGGTGTTGAATGCCCATGGAGACAGCCATCCGGAGGCCAAGTAGAAGGGCCTCATATTCGGCTGCGTTGTTGGAGTCCGTATACATTATCTGGAGCACGTATTGAACCGTATCTCCGGTTGGGGACGTCAGAACGACGCCAGCCCCAGACCAGGCAACATTTTGGAACCGTCGAAGTGCATGATCCAGTTGGAATATGCGCCGTACTCTTTAGGGAGTTCGGCTTCGGTCCATTCGGCGACGAAGTCGGCCAAAACTTGAGACTTAATAGCTCTCCATGGCTTATAGGTTATGTCGAATGGGAGGAGCTCACTGGCCCATTTGGCAATCCGGCCTATCGCGTCGCGGTTGTTTATAATGTCGCTAAGAGGTACTTCGGAGGCTACTGTTATCGAACACTCTTGAAAGTAGTATCGTAGCTTCCAGGATGCCATGAACACCGCGTACGCTATCTTTTGATAATGCGGGTACCATGACTTGCATGGAGTCAGGATAGTGGACACGTAGTAAACTGGTTTTTGAAGGGGGAACTTGTGTTCATCCGTTTCTCGTTCGACAACGAGCACCGCGCTCACCACTTGATGAGTTGCCGCGATATATGATAGCATTGGTTCGCCCATGTTGGGCGCGGCCAGGACCGGGTTTGTTGCCAATATGGCTTTTATTTCTTCGAGTCCGGCTGTGGCGGCATCCGTCCACTCTAAGTGTTCGGTGCGTCGGAGGAGGCGATAAAGGGGTAATGCTTTTTCTCCTAAACGGGAGATAAAGCAGCTTAAAGCCGCCACGCATCCCGTCAATTTTTGTATTTGTTTGAGGTCCTTTGGGATATCCAATTGTGACAGAGCTCAGATCTTGGCTAGGTTTGCTTCGATTCCTCTACCGGATACAATGAAGCCCAAGAGCTTTCCGGCTGGTACCCCGAAAACACATTTTTCCGGGTTAAGCTTAATGTCATACGTTCGGAGATTATCAAACGTGAGCCTCAAATCGTCTACTAGAGTTTCGACGTGCTTGGTTTTGACGACCACATCTCTATGTATGCCTCCATTGTTTTGCCGATCTGGTTTGCCAGACATGTCTGAATCATGCGCTGATATGTTGCGCCGGCGTTTTTGAGCCCAAAGGGCATTGTGTTGAAGCAGAATGGGCCGTATGGGGTGATGAATGCCGTTGCGGCCTGGTCGGGCTCTGCCATCTTAATTTGGTGGTAGCCGGAGTATGCATTGAGGAAACACAATGAATCATGTCCTGCGGTAGCATCGATAATTTGATCAATGCGGGGGAGGGGGAAGGGATCCTTTGGGAAAGCCTTGTTGAGGTCCTTAAAGTCGACGCATAGGCGCCAGGATTTGTCCTTCTTTGGTACCATCACCAGGTTTGCTAGCCAGTCCGGATGTTTAATATCTCTGATGAATCCGGCCTCCAATAATTTGGCTAGCTCCTCTCCCATGGCCTGCCTCTTGGGTTCGGAGAAACGCCAAAGAGCCTGTTTGACCGACTTGAATCCTTTTAGGATGTTTAGGCTGTGCTCGGCCAGCCGACGTGGGATTCCTGGCATATCTGAAGGGTGCCAGGCAAAAATGTCCCAATTTTCGCGTAGGAATTCTCGTAGTGTGGCGTCTACATCAGGGTTTAATTGTGCCCCGATGGAGGCCGTTTTTGTAGGGTCCGTTGGATGGACTTGGAATTTGACTATTTCGTCCGCTGGTTTAAAGGAGGTGGACTTGGATCTCTTATCGAGTATCACGTCGTCCCTATTCACCGTGGAGCGCAGCGCAGAGAGTTCCTCGGCTGCTAGGGCTTCGGATAGTGCCTCAAGGGCCAGTGCGGCTGTCTTGTTTTCGGTGCAGAGTGCTATGTCCGGGTCACTAGCAAGAGTGATGATTCCGTTGGGCCCGGGCATTTTGAGCTTCATGTACCCATAATGGGGTATAGCTTGGAAAATCGTGAATGCCTCTCGCCCTAATAGAGCGTGATATCCGCTGCTAAACGGAGCAACTTGAAACGTGACCTCCTCTGACCTGTAATTATCCGGCGTGCCGAACACCACATCCAGTGTGATTTTTCCAGTACAGCATGCTTCCCGACTGGGGATTATTCCTCTAAAGGTTGTGCTGCTTCGCTCAATGCGGCTCCAGTCTATTTCCATTTTTCAGAGGGTTTCCTCGTAAATGAGGTTTAATCCGCTGCCACCGTCCATGAGTACCTTGGTAAGGCGAAAGCCATCCACTATTGGACTGAGGACCAATGCGGCTGGTGCTTGGGCTGTTCGGAATTTAGGTTCGTCACTGGCATTAAAGGTAATAGCCGTGTCACTCCATGGGTTTATTGTTGCTACTTGGTAGACTTCGGCAAGGTTGCGGAGTGTTCGTTTCCGCATATTATTTGATGCGAAAGTCTCAAAGACTGTTAATATCGTACTGGTATCCTTGGGCTGGTGCTCTGGAGTTAGAAGCTCTTCGCCTCTTTTGGCCACCTGCCGTAGTATCCAACATGCTCTAAGGCTATGAGTTGGAGTGGCACCCTCTGTACTATGAATTTTGCAGGGTGCATTGAGCCATCCTTCCAGTACAGTTCCATGCCCTATAGAGGGTTTTTGCTTTTTGGTGTTTAACCCAGGTGCCTGGCAATAATGCACCCTTTTATTTTGGACTGGAGTTGTATTCAGGGCCGGATTGTCCCAAAATTTGATTTCAGTTTTCCAGGCGCTTTCCATCGCACAGTACTTTCGTACTATGGACGCCAAGTCAATGAAGCGTGTAATTTCACGACGACTTACGGCGTTTAGGATTCCCTTGCCCATGCAATTATTGCAGAAGAATGAAATTGCGTCCTCCTCGCGGCAGTCCTTTATCCTGTTCATAACCAGGAGGAATCTGGCCCAGTAATGGTGTACTGTTTCTGTGGGCTCTTGCCGGATTTGGGATAGATCGCTTATGTTTGGGTGGGCGGGTGGAATTAAATTCGTAACCCTGTCCACTTTAAGACTCAGGGGCCAAGTGGTTTCCGAACTTGGAAGCTTTGGTTCTTGGATGTTGTCCAATGAATCTGGCCCGCTGCCTGACTTTAGGTTTAGGGCTTGAGTAACATCCTCCCCTCCGCGGGAATCCGGCATGGAGGGATCGGGAATCCGGACATAGCTAGTCCTTAAGATATAAGAAGGGTCGCCGTATTGTTCCTCTACCACAACAACGTGGTGGGTAACCTGGGGAGAGTTAATCTCTCTCAGATCGGGTTTAGGCCCAATCTGATCATAGTCTGTAGCGACTCCCAGGGCACCGATGCAATCCAAGAGCTCGTTTAAGGAAGAGAGCTCCATCGGATCTAACTGCTCGGCGAGTTCCGAGCTAACGTGAAGATTGCTTTCGATGACCCAAGAAGTCATCGTCGGCGCGGCGGCTGGATAGGCGGTCATAAGGAAACCGCCTAGCCGGAGAGTTTGGCCTATAGCCAAATCTCCTTCAGCAACAGTGCCGTCTTTAAAGACGGGTTGAGGCATCCTTCCTGATGGCGATGGCACAGAGGAACTCTCAATGAAAGCACCAATGTCGGTGTCAAAACCGGCGGATCTTGGGTAGGGGTCCCGAACTGTGCGTCTAGGCAGATGGTAACAGGATACAGGGGACACAATGTTTTTATCCAGGTTCGGGCCCTCTCGATGGAGGTAAAACCCTACTCCTGCTTGATTGATATTGATGATATGGGTAGTACAAGAGTAGATCTACCACGAGATTAGAGAGGCTAAACCCTAGAAGCTAGCCTATGGTATGATTGTTGTTCGTCCTACGCACTAAAACCCTCCAGTTTATATAGGCACCAAAGAGGGTTAGGGTTACACAGAGTCGGTTACAATGGTAGGAGATCAACATATCCGTATCGCCAAGCTTGCCTTCCACGCCAAGGAAAGTCCCATCCAGACACGGGACGAAGTCTTCAATCTTGTATCTTCATAGTCCAGGAGTCCGGCCAAAGGTGATAGTTCGGCTATCTGGACACCCCCTAATCCGGGACTCCCTCAGTCGCGCTTCTCCACCGCACCGGAGCTACCTCATCTACACCCTCGTCCACCGCACCGGGTGGTCCACCGACAACGTCGGCCGCCGCAACCGACGTGCCTCACAGACACCGAGTTCCACCGCATCAGGTGCGCTTCACCGACGCCGTCTCCCAGCTCACCGGGGCTACTTCACCGAGCACATCGTCGCACCTCTGCCCCCTGAGGCCGTTGGGGCTTCACCAACGGTCTCGTCCACCGCATCGTAGCGCTCCACTGCCACTCAAGATCTGCATCCGTGCGCGGCCAGCCAACACCGGCGCATCACCCTCAACGGCTCTGAAGTGACCCGCACTCTAGCTAGGCGAGCATGCCCAAACGCCGGCCTGAACTAGGTATCCACACATCACTCCCTTGTGCACTATTCCGACGATGTTTGGATATCCTTTCACTGCTCTCTTAGCTTACACGCCTATGCAACTCTTACTTTAACTCTTATTTCTTCTGGAGATATCATCTGAAACAAGCAAATCCATTTTTTAGCGAAGCATGACGGCGCTACGCGATCTGGTACAAATCCTGCACACCCGTATAACCTTGTAAGTATCTGTCCTCCGGTACAACATCAAGGTCGATTCCTCTTATTTGATCAACCATTCACCGTGTCAAAAATGCAGAGGGGGATGCAAGGAGTACAAGGCCTACACATCCAAGCAAGTGGTAACATGGACTTGTACATGGAACATCCCAAGCGCAAGCAGAGCTGCAGTGAGCCTGTACAACGAGCTAGCGTAAGTCCCTACATTTCATTTAGTTCATACTGGCATTCGTGTATGATTTGTGTGCAGTGGCTGATCCACGAATTCAAGTTACCAGGGGCTAACATTTAACTTAAAAAATACGAAGGCACTTGCATTCCGGAAATCAACATAACTTGAGAAATGTGAAGCTACATGCACTTTGAAAACCAGCTAATGATCCAAAGTAGTTCAGATTATAAACACTAAATGATGCAAGCACCAAAAAACACAAAATGCAACATGGTGTACAAGGACTACAAACATGGTCTGTACCTGCTTGAATTATTCGTTCTCTGGCTGAAAATATCGAAGTGTAATTGCACGTATAACCAGTGCGCAAACTGCATATCAATATATCTATCCTGCACAAGTATGCCAATAGTTTCAAACAACAGATTAGAAAAGTATTTATGCTATGTTGTCATGATACGGGGACTTTCTGGTAGATGGCCTCGACGTTTCCTCAAGCTATGAAAATGCACTATAATTTGCTTGTCATCAATGCCTGCAAATCTCTATCTCTCTCAACATAGTAGATCATCATTAGACACTAAATCCTTCAATGAGCTTGCAAAATGCTTGCATTAGATCCCTCATTAGACACTATATGTTCATCACCAGGAGCATGTAAAATGTTTGCATCAAATCCTTCATTAGCAGTCTGTTCATTAGACACTTCAGGCTCAAGAACAACATGAGCTTGTATGTTTGCACCGGAAACTTGATTAGATACATCAGATTCAGTCAGTTCGGTATTGATTGGGGGAGTTATAAAATAAGTAGAAATTAGTTTCATTTTCTCATAGATTCCCTACATACAAGCAGTTTTACAACACCGTCAGGTTTAACTATTGGCCAGAAATTGAAGAGTTGAATTAGATATAATTAGGGATGTGATGTACCTGCTCGTTGCGCATGCTACTCTTGCAAGCTGCGACTCTCCGTTTGCGCAAGCTCGATGCCATGCCCGTGCTGCCGCCGCTGCCTCCCATGCAGGCTACACCCAGGGTTGGATCTTCATCTTCTTGTCCTTCCGTTCGCTTGAAGCCCGGCGACCGCCCTCCAACGAGGGCGCGAGGAAGTGCTATGTCAGTCTATCCAACGACGGCTATGTTAGGAGCGAACCAGACTAGAGGCTGGAGCGAGTGAATTGGGATTTTTCCTGTTGTCGATCAATATGGGAGGCGCTCGTATGGGCCGCGAGCCTGCTATAGGGCCTGCCTTGCACTTATGTTATTGGCCCATCCAAACTGAAACATTTTTCTTCATTTTTTACATTGCCTGCTCGTGCGTTGGGACGAACAAAACTAGCGTGGGCCAACCTGGACGACTCAAACTAGGTGCACACTTTCCAGCCACCTGAGGCGGCCGCCCATACCAGCCCCTATGGTGGCGTTGCCCCTTTTTGCGTGTATGATTGGATAGTGAAAAATATTCCAGTGGCGCTTTTGATTTACCCACAGAATGGTTGAATTGCTTGTTTCTATGAACTGAGTTCGCCAATAATGTGAAGGATGCCAGTCTTTTCATCCTACTGTAGATTGCTTAGATCTCGATATGCCAAAAGTAATCGCATGAAATATACAGTAAAAGCCAGTGTGATGTATTTGGCTACAACTAGTCTGACTACACGTCCTCATATAACATATCAAGGACGCACCATCTTACCAGATTAACCATTCGACTTACCCATGCAGTGTGGGAAGAAAGAAGTATTGGGACTGCGTATCCAAGCTATTGATGCCATGGACTCCTTTGTACAACCTTGTAACCGAAAAAGAAGTTGAAATGTGCCTGTACAAAGAACTAGCGTAAGTTTAGTTACCTGCTTCTCGGAATTTTAGTTAGTCACTTATTGCAGAATTGTTCAATTACGTTGCTTGGCTTAATTTAGTTTGCTACTGATTACATAATGGCACAACCTGTTAATCATATTGTAGACTGCGTCTATCTATGTGTTTGATACTTACTGTTAAGAATTACCTGTTTGCCTTAACTTAAATATCTACTTGTTTGTTTAACTGCTTTGCTGCTGCAACAGTGGGTTACAATGATGGTAATAACTACTGTACTTTTCAGCATCCAATTGAAACTCTTTAATTCCTTGTTTGTTTAACTGGTTTGCTGTTATAACTCCCAGTTGAGATGTTTTGCTAACTTCAACTTTTCTGAATCCAATCGGAACTTTAATGGCAAAACATGTTAGCCCAAGATCAAAGAGCGAGGTCCCATCCCACAGCAGTGGCACCGGCCCAATCGTGCATTATGAATTGCCAACTACTAATGCTCTAGAGGCTAAATTAGTGGTAGAAAGAAATTCTGCTTCTGCACTTAAAGATGAAGTTGACATGTTGAGGAAGCAAACAACACAATCACATGCAGTACTCAAGACAACCATTAAATATTTGGTGGATTTCAAAACGAAGCAAGCTGAGACTGACCAGATTGTTAAGGTCCTGAAGGAAAAAAAGGAAATTAAATTCCTACTTGGTAAATCATAGGTGAAATGTTCTTTCCATAGTTGAATAACCTTTGTGTTGTCTGTTCATGTAATCAACCAAACCATTTGTTTTAGAGATCATGTAATAATTGTTTTTTTTTGTTTTTTGGTTTGTAATTTTATTTGAGCACAAGTCTGTATTAATTGATAAGACTCGGAGACATTTCATTTGGATTGTTGTGCCAGACCTACAAATATGCCAATCGGGCTGAATGTGCATTCAGCAATAGTAGTAGTATAGATGACCATAAGTGGCACGCATCGGAAAGGGCCAAGATGCTGGCTAAAAAAAGGATGCTGTTGTAGCCAAAAAAAAGTACAGCGGCCTGGCTTATGTATGTTAGTTGATATTATTGATCCATATACTCTATAAGTGTTTATATGTCTGTTAGTTCTGTACATTCTTGGTTGATTGACTCGGTATTTGAATCTTGATACATCGCTTGTGTACATATATAAATGGGAGTACACATTATGCTGCGTGTGACATTTGAGTTGGACATGAAGTGTTCCAAATATTCGAATTCACCTTAAACTGGATTCTAGTTTCTGAATTTGAGTATCGGCATTTGTAAACCATATTCATATATGACAGTGGAATACATCTTTGTCGTCCTTTTGAAGATATATAAAAACACATAGAATGATTTATAAAGATTCATATAGGAATACAAAGTGGATTCGAATTTAGTTGCCAGGGTAAACGTGGATGCTTATTGTCCCAAAATTCAAAAGAAGCAGCAAAATGTCCACTCCCACGTCGGCTGCCCGAAGCCAAGTGTTTGGGAGATGGAAATTACTGTCTACCCATTACACGAACAATCCATCGGCCCGATTTCCACTGCTCTAAATGGGGGTAGGTTAGTAACTTCAATTAGACGTGACACGACCGCCTCAGAGACCATTCTGACACGGTGGGCGTCAAACATGGGTGGCAAAACACATTTGATTCAAGCTCGCCCGAAAGACCTCTGTTTCTCCCTCCATTCCCCATTCATACACGGTGGGCGGCAAAACAAACTCGACTCGGCCGAAATCGATTTAGGCAAATATTTTCAATAGGGGTAGGTTTGTAACTTCACTCAGACGTGACACAACCACCCTACCTGTCAGCCCCGTTCATACACCGTGGGCGCCAACCATGGGCGCCAACCACCCTCTCCTCGCCCGAATCGCTCTGGGCAAATATTGGCGAGATGCGAGATTACCGTCCTATCCCCAACCGACGAGACGTCCAAATTTTAAATGGGGGCTAAGTTCGTAACTTTCCCATATTTCAGACAGGCGCGTCCCAAAAACATGGTTCCCCGTACCTATCCCTCCATTTTCCCATTCATACACCATCCGCGCTAGAACACCCCATCCCCACACCAGCCTCCGCCCGCCACCCCATCCATCACCGCCGTCCTCCACCACATCCATCGCCACCATCCTCCACCATGCCGGAGCGCCTACCAAGACCGCGTCGTCCACTACTAGAGATGGACGTTTCTCATCCACGGCGATGGATCAATAGCCTTGCATCGCGTCCTCTCGTTTCATCGGCGCTGTCGTCCTCTTTGTCGGGGCTGCTCACACGACCTTCTCTTCCACTGCAATGGGACTTATCCCCCGATGCACCCGTCTACCGTTGCAGATCTACTTCAACGCCACCGACAGCCATCGCACCCCCGATGCCTACACGGTGCCGCAAGAGAGGTGGTACTTCATATCTCCTCAACTCTTTGATCTCAACCAGAAAATAGATCTTAACTTGGTTACTCTACTTTCTTTTCAACTCTTAGAATTTAGTTCTTAGTTCGAAGCAAACAATGGATGCTAAATATCATTTCCCCGGTTTGCAGCTTCAAATCTGCCATGGCACAGCCATAATACGGTTTAATTGATCATGCTTAGGGTTTAATTGATCATGTTGGTTCCGTGGTGGTTTCTTTAATAGAAATCGGAGGGGAAAACCTCTTTTGCTAAAAAAAAATATGCTTAGAGTTTCCCCCTTTTATGATCACTATACAATCAGAATACGTGCTTCATGTCATAATAACACTGCTCCACCCATCAAGCTAAACAAGCTTAGATGTTCAAATACGAATCTGATATTATTAAAACAGAGTTGTTTAATTGGTCAGCTAAATGTTCCTAAATTAGTTTCGAAAATGCATGTTCGCCGCTCAGGTGTGTATCTCTACAGGGTGCCCACAGTGGGCCGGCCCACCCTGGGATTTTGGGTCGTCCCAGGCTCTGATTCCCCTCTGTTCTGCTGTGCGCTTCCGATCTCTACACGCCCCCAGCCTCCTGCCTTGTCGGCAACTTGCTGTCCCTGGACGACATGACTCTAGGAGGAGACGCCGGACTAACAGGAGGCCAGGAGCCGCTCGCCCAACAGCGTCACCGCTGCCTGGGCGCGCCACCGTGCCTACCTTCCCAGTCCGTTCAGGGCTCAGGCATGCAGCACCCACCAAGCCAACCCGATTTATCCTGAGATACGTCCTCAACACTCAGCAGCCACTCCTCATCACCCATTCTCTAATTGATTCATTACTCATTAGGCAGGACTGTCATTAGGGTTTGTTGTGTGCTCAGTGCTACCTACACTTAATGGTTCAGATGTATTTCGGTAATCTTTAGTACCTCTAAAGTTCACAGGGTTTTCAAAATTCCGGCCCTCGGAACAGAAACTAGTCATTTTGGATTGTTGGTCGTAGTGACATTGACCCAGATTACTACTGCAAGCCAGGTCTGTTGACAATTTTACTTGTCTTTCTTACTCATTCGATATAATATCCAATTATTCATGTCGATTAGTTGCAAACAATAAGTGCTAGACAAACTTCTTCATTCAGATTTTGGACGGTCTCTTACTGCAGTTACAATTCTGCATACTTATCCTAATAAGCTCACAAGTAAATGATTGATTCACTACATCTATGCTTGCCTTGTCATATTTGTTGTCAATATTCTTTTAGGGTGGACCACACTGTTTCTAAATACTGGAACTGTAGACATGAGTGAATAGTATTTCTCTATGTGATCTCTTCCATCATGTGTGGGTAACGAACACTGCATTGTATAGAAAGAAAGTGTCATTTCCAGCTTTTACATAGGTTTCGATCTTTTACATGGAATACAATCTGCCTACTTGCTTTGTGTCGCACTACCAACACTCCACCCTTGAAGTTAAACATTACGCCACTCATAATTGCTTAGTTTATTTGTTCAAATACGAATTTCATATGATTCTAATGTTCCTAATTCAGTTTTGAAATGTGTGCCTGCCTGTTATAGAGACATACGGGGTTTGTATTTCCGTGTGTGGTCTGGTCAGCACGGTTGGGGAGGTGAACTTTGCATATGCAGGGGTTTATAGGGAGACACTCTCCGAGTTGAATCCGCAATGCATTCCATAGATAATCTGACTACTTTTTATGTTTTCATGAATCTCAGATTCTGAACAGCATCATAATGATTATGAGCTTGCGCGCATGAAAAGAATAAAGCAGAACAATGCCATGGCTGTCAAACTTGGCATTAAGGGACTGAAATCAAGTCTGGATGCAATGCAATGCAAACGCTCTCCACCTACAGATTCATGCTCGGAATATGATCCTAACAGTGATTCTGAGCTAGAGGGAGACCTAAGTCAATGTAGCTCCCTAGTGGAGGAGTCAGAGGAAGATGCCCTATCTTATTCACCCATCAAGGTACTTGCTCTAACTTTCCTAGGTTACATTGCTCGCACATATCTTGCAACTGATGCTTTGCATTGCTTCTACTTTGTTGAACTGCCATTAGCTTAGTTTACACATCGTGTATGTGAATACGCCCTGCCTATCCATTTTCAGTACATATTACATCTATCACCATACCATATTTATCCATTCAAATGCTGTTCTTGTGTGTTAGACATTCAAAAGGAAGAGGGCGATTGCTGATCGTGGAGGAGCACAAGAAAAGTATTTGGAAAAGGTAGTGGCACCCGATAAATCAAATAGCCCATTGGGTGTAGTTGCAATATCACCTGACCCACAAAATACCCCAACTCTAGCAGACTCTAGCCCTACTACACTGGTCATTTCTGATGCCCCAACTCAGCAGACCCGAACTGCAGCAAACAATATGATTATACGAGTTGACATAGCACCAGTTGTACGACGCAAAACCCCCATTCCAGCAAAGAGTACACCAAATCCAGTTGCCAAATCCCTTTTCGAACCAGAGAGAGCCCCAATTGCAGCAAATAGGACCCCTGTTCCATTTCTTCCCAGTTTAGAAGACGAAGCTTATGTTGTTGTCAGGAACTTTGTGCGCATCTTTCCTTCATGGAAAGATTATACCGCAGACACAGAACAATTTCCAGTCTTCCTCCGCAACTTATGCATAAGTAATGTACTAATGTTATTCATGGTCATTACTGCATATGTTTCTGCTGACAGAAGACACAAGATTTCATTCTTTTAAATAGGCGAGGAGCAAACTGGATTGTGATGACGAGCAAGAGTTGGTTGCACTTTTCAAGCACTCGTTGATGAAGTATCGTTCCTACCCGAGGCAAGCGCACTTCGATGGCAAGCTTCTGAACAAAATTTCTGTAAAGTCTTCGGTGCTACATTTATCCGACGGTGACTGGAATAATCTTGTTACACATTGGTCTCGGCTGCAGCGTAAGGTACTGTCTATGATATCACATCACAATTTGAACTACATTTCTGCATTTGCCTTAATGTCTCACTTGTACGAAAACTGTTAGCAGAAGAACATTCGTTCTCAAGGGACCACAGAATCTCGCAACTATATTGCACACTGCATTGCTCTTGTGAGTACCTTTTGCCTTGTATGACCATACTTACTTTCATAGCTGTTTGATTATGTAGCATCACTGCACATGTTAGCCTCGTAATTGTCCATTTGGTGGACATTATAAGATCCGTATGGACACAAATTTAGAATCAACCCAATGCTTTTGAAGAGGTTTAGCTCTGCAGTCCTCTTGTAAGGACTGAACGTGGTCTATCACTGTACTTACATTAACAGCTACTCCCTCCGTCCCATAATATAAGAACGTTTTGTACAGTACACCAGTGTTCAAAACACTCTTGTATTATGGGAAGAGGGATTGGTTCATTTTGTAGCATTCTGCATGTTATCTCCCTCGCCCACCATTTACTAAAAAAGATCAGATCTATATTTAATCTTACCAACAAGTAGAATACACAGACAATGCCAGTGCAGAAGTGTAGCCCATTGCTCTTGTCAGTACATTTTGTCCTGTAACGCTTGTACTTCCAGGGATTGGTAGTTGATTATGTAGCATCAATCTGCATCTTATCTTCATTATCCTCTATCCCTTCCAGTATTATCATATCTATAATTAGTCTCTACAAAATGTAGAGTACAGGCAATGCTTATGAAGAAGATTCTGTGCTGAAATTCTTGAGTTATCCTTCCCTTGACATGGAGAAGGGCATTATAAAGCCGATTGTCGGTGTCAAAACCGGCGGATCTTGGGTAGGGGGTCCCAAACTGTGCGTCTAGGCGGATGGTAACAGGAGACAAGGGACACGATGTTTTTACCTAGGTTCGGGCCCTCTTGATGGAGGTAAAACCCTACTCCTGCTTGATTAATATTGTTGATATGGGTAGTACAAGAGTAGATCTACCACGAGATCAGAGAGGCTAAACCCTAGAAGCTAGCCTATGGTATGATTGTTGTTCGTCCTACGGACTAAAACCCTCCGGTTTATATAGGCACCAAAGAGGGTTAGGGTTACACAGAGTCGGTTACAATGGTAGGAGATCTACATATCCGTATCGCCAAGCTTGCCTTACACGCCAAGGAAAGTCCCATCTGGACACGGGACAAAGTCTTCAATCTTGTATCTTCATAGTCCAGGAGTCCGGCCGAAGGTGATAGTTCGGCTATCTGGACACCCCTAATCCAGGACTCCCTCAGTAGCCCCTGAACCAGGCTTCAATAACGACGAGTCCGGCGCGCATATTGTCTTCAGCATTGCAAGGCGGGTTCCTCCTCCGAATACTTCATAGAAGATTTTGAACACAAGGATAGTGTCCGGCTCTGCAAAATAAGTTCCACATACCACCGTAGAGAGAATAATATTTACACGAATTCAATCTGCTGACGTATTTCGTGGCGTGACATCACACCACGGCCAAGCCTTTATTCGAATCGTTTTACTGTCCCACCTCAGCGCGTTTAGCGAGGTGGTTTCCTTGGCACGTCTTGTCAAAGCAGAGATCGTGTCCCCTTATTCCGGGATTCTCATCAATACGGGCGTGGGTAACTCAGTCGTGCCCGTCGGTACGTCTCCTCTATCGAAGGCGAGTCCCGGACGGTCACGGGGAAGGCTCTTGGTATTCAACCTCTTTATAAAGAGACCAAGGCTCCACTCCTTTCTTTCAATCTCAATCGAATCCGCCCCTTGCCTCGAGTTCCAACACCCAAAGCTCCAGATTCAGGCGCTTCGGACCTTTGATGATGTCCAGCTCCGACCTGCAAGGCCGGTGGATGCCTTCCTCCGTTACGGAAGAAGATGTGCTAAAGCTAAGAGATGCCAGGTATCTAACCGGTGAAATTTCGCATAGGTTGCCTGCCCAAGGATAGGTTATTCCCACTCCCAAGCCTGGTAAAAGCGTGGTGTTCGCGTCTCACTTCCTTCGGGGGCTGGGCTTCCCAATGGACCCCTTCGTGAGGGGGCTCATGTTTTACTATGGGTTGGAATTTCATGACTTGGATCCGGAGTCCATCCTCCACATCTCATCATTCATTGTCATATGCGAAGCCTTTCTCCGCATTACCCCTCACTTCGGATTGTGGTTCAAGACCTTCAAAGTGGAGCCGAAGATGATCAAGGGGCAGCAGGCAGAGTGCGGAGGGGCTGTTATAAGTAAGAATGCTGATGCTCCGTGGCCCGAGGGCTCTTTTCAAGAGGAGCCCGGCCTATGGCAACAAGAGTGGTTTTATATCACAGCTCCCAGGGGCACCAAATGGGTGGCGCCACCTGCCTTTCGCTTGGGTCCCCCACCGCGGCTGGCGTCATGGGTCAATAAAGGACTTGACTAGGGGCTGTCCAAGGACGTGCCCTTGTTGCAGGGCCGCATTCAAGATCTCCTAGAGAGAGAGAGATCACTCTGGTTGTAGTAGCGCAGGTCATGCTGATTCGTCGCACCCTGCCCTGCAAACGTCGCCCCCTCCGCCTGTGGGAATTTAACCCGGAGGGACCACGAGCTCTCCAACATTTTATGGGCGCGACGCCCGTGGAGATGTACAAGCTTTTCTTCGGATCACAAGCGATGTGTCCGGACTTGACCGAGGACGCAGGTCTGAACTGCAATCGCCCAGATACTCAAGTAAGTAGACCTGTACCTGGACATGCTATCCCATTTTATCATGAATTTGCCCTCAAAAGAGTTGTCCCTTGAACAGGAGTGGATAGCGAAAGCAAAGTTAATCAGGTGTCCGGCCCCCCTCCCTGAGACCACGCCGGATCCCGTGTTGACTAGGATGCTGGAGGTTGCGCCTTTGGAAGAAGGTGAAGGGGGGAACAAGGAAGCTACCGCCTTCGTGAAGGAGGCTGTCAGGAAAGGAGGGATCGAGAATCCCTCCATCCAAGGGAAGAAGAGGACCACCTCTGAAGACCCGGAGACCATGGTCTCAAAGCGGGAAGAAATCTTCGTCAGAGGGTCCTGCGCCGAGAGATGCCTCAGCCGCATTGTGCCCCCAAGGGGATCAGCCCTCCACCGAGCCGTAAGTAAAAAGGGGAGTTTTTCTTAAAATAAAGGATATCCCTGCCCTATTTCTGATGAAGATAACCGAAATTTTACCTTGTAGTTCGGATCTCAGCCCTTCTCAGCAGAGCTCATCTTCGGGGGATCTTCGTCCGGAGATGATAGAGAGCGAAATGCCTCCCCCTACCGTACCGTCTTTGGAGGCGGGCAACCCTGAGGTGTCGTCGCGGAGGGTTTCTCCGAGTCCGGCGGGGCCGGAAGGCAGTCTATGTCCCCTCCAAGCCCTCCGCGTCCGGCCTTCAAAAAAGGCCATTGGACGAGTCCGGCACCACCTGGTGTACGGTCGGAGGAGCTGAAGGCTCTGCTCGGGTGAGCTTCTATCTCAGAAGATCACCGTGCATTAATGGGTACGGTGATTGAAAGGATTTCATCCGCCGAGAGCGGTTTGCACGAAGCCGTCAGAAGTTTACTGACATGTTTTGAGGTACACAAAATGATGTACCTTCTGACAGTTCCGCATATAAAATGCGCCCTGTGTAGATAGTAGCCCCTGAGGTTCGGTGTGTTGTCAAAAATGACAGCGCGCCGAGGATCATAATCCCAGGTATAATGTGTCGCCCTTCCTATGTAGGTGGCGAAGGGTCCGGTGGCTAGCTGGGCTGATGAATTTGCCGAACTAAAGCGGCAACTTGATGTGTCAGATGCCGACATCGCGCTTGTCAATAAGCGACTTGATGAGTCACAAGGTATGCAATTTCTCCTCGGACACCTGGTAGGGGAGCTTGATGCCCGTGCCTTACAACATGTATGCTTGGTGCAGATGGTGCCGCTGCCATGGAGAACCTTCGGGCGGAGCTCGCCCGAGCCAAGGAGCAGGCCAGAAAGAGTGATGCGGCCGCCTTAAAGGCGGCCGAAGAGCTAAAAGCCGAACAGGCTGCTCACTGCCGAAGCAAGAAGGAAATAGCCGAGATGGCCGTGAAGTTGAAGAATGCTGCCGACCGCTGCAAGCTTCTTGAAAAAGAAGATCGAGCGGTGCAAGAGGACCTGAAGAAGGCCACTACCAGGGCCAAGGATGCTCGCTCTGCGATGAGAGCTATGAAGGAGGAGCTGCGTCAGGCCGGAGAAATCGCGGCTGGAAAGCCCTTTCTGCTGCGGAGGAAATTCGTGGATCCTAAATGTGCTCAGTTGGACCGGCTGTGGAGTGCGGAGGATGCTTATCTGGACTTAGCGGCAAGTGCCGCGAACGCGGCCGAACACTTCCGAGATCAAGAAGATCTCAAAATGGAAAAGGTTTTTTGGTCGCAGTTCCATAATCCAGAGCGCCCACTTCCATTAACCGATCGCTTGGCCGAATGGGCGGAGCTGAATAGGTTATCCGGTCTTGCCATGAAGGATGTCGTGAGTCTTTTGTGGCTGAAAAGGCCTGAGCAGAAGAGTTATTTTGGCTTGGTGCAGTAGTTCCTTAGTGCGGTGCCGCATATCAATGCAATGAGGAGGTCGGCATGCATAGAGGGTGCGCGGATGGTTCTTGCCCGTGTCAAGACATACTGGGCGGAGATGAAGGCCATCGATGTTGCATCCCCAGATTCGAACGGAAGCCGAGTACCTGTCGAGCACTATTTTCAGGAAGTTCTGCAGGGCACTCGTTTAATAGAGACGCAGTGCTCGAAGGATATTATGTTCGAATAACATGTATTATTGTGAAACAATGCTTCGATGAAATATAAAAGCTTTTTATACTTGTGCCTTCAAGAATTAAAATACCTCCTGTGCGGCCGTTAATGTATATGTGTATATAACCTGAAAGATGGCAGTCTTCGGCTTTAGCCCCCACGCATATAATGCGGGGGTGTTTGCAAAAGGCGCATTTTCACACTTAATCCAACGTCTTGGTCCTATAAAGGAGGTGGTAGCGCAGCAGACTAGGCAACCGGACTATAATGCCTTATCACTTTCACTCAGCCATGGGAGTTTGACAGTGGGGCTACTATATAGCCCCTAGGGCCACCGCGCTCACCCGAAATCGGGGCGCGTATGTGCCTGACCGGGAAACGGCCCTTCGTCAATGCGGAGGAATCCTATAGATTCCGACGGGTCGTCGAGTGGTTGACCAGTCTCACGCTATATCATGACAGTCAGTTTTCGGCTTTCTCTACTGAGGTGCTCGCCTGGATGAGCCGGGGCACAATCGCAGTAGTTCTCCTAGTGCCGCCTTAGCCGATAGAGCGGAACGTAAGGCAGCAAAACACAGGAGCCGGGCAAACCCAACATTTGACCAAAGACATGATTCGGAGCTGATGCTTATAAGGCCTAACTCGAGACGCCGAACACTCCCTAAGGTATTCGGTCTTTATGAAAACGGTACGAACAACGCCCTTGGTAATAAGCCCCTGGGGTCCAGGTACGCGCAACATTCTGACGTGGCCCATGCCAAAACGCCAGCCTCCTCCTTGGCTATGGCAAGAAACCAGTGAATGTGTATCAACAAGAGACAGTAAAAAAGGTTTACGCAGGGTCTTAATCTGAAAAGAATCCTTGCAACGGGTCCCTACTGCACGTCTGCGCCTGTGTCTCTGTTGTGCCGTATCTTGGATGGGTGTAGCACGGTGTTCATCCTAGACCGCATCGTTGTTGATGATCGGAGGAGCCATCGGGCCTAAAGATGACGACACAGAGGAACTCTCAATGAAAGCACCAATGTCGGTGTCAAAACCGACGGATCTCGGGTAGGGGGTCCCAAACTATGCGTCTAGGTAGATGGTAACAGGAGACAAGGGACACGATGTTTTTACCCAGGTTTGGGCCCTCTTGATGGAGGTAAAACCCTACTCCTGCTTGATTAATATTGATGATATGGGTAGTACAAGAGTAGATCTACCACGAGATCAGAGAGGCTAAACCCTAGAAGCTAGCCTATGGTATGATTGTTGTCCGTCCTACGGACTAAAACCCTCCGGTTTATATAGGCACCGAAGAGGGTTAGGGTTACACAGAGTCGGTTACAATGGTAGGAGATCTACATATCCGTATCGCCAAGCTTGCCTTCCACGCCAAGGAAAGTCCCATTCGGACACGGGACGAAGTCTTCAATCTTGTATCTTCATAGTCCAGGAGTCCGGCCGAAGGTGATAGTTCGTCTATCCGGACACCCCTAATCCAGGACTCTCTCACCGATGTTAACTGTTAATGTAAGTCAGTCCTTCTAAAGCCTTTATCCTCAACTGCTGTTTAATTTGCTCATACTCCTTATCGTTTACTGCTGTTTAGTTTGCTGTTTCTACCAAAATGCATGTTCGTAAGAACTGTAAGTTCTAAGTTTTACTTGTAAAACCAAATTTCTTATTCATACCATGCACATTACTTAATACTCCCTATATGTATGCTTGGTTTGGTGGATCTATAATCCAGTGTGTGGTGAAGCAGCCCACGTTCGCACCTTGTCATCTCCTGTTTTATCTTACTGATGTGGCCGATGATATGAACAACATGCCATGAACATTATCCAAAATAGACACAATGATTTTCTTTGCCCTTCATCTATGCTTGTTATGTTGACATGGTAATCCAGTAGTGTGGTGAAGCTCCCCGCATTATGAACAATGCCAAATTATGCTATTGATATTTTGAACTTACTCTTTATTTTCTAATTTTTAATTGGATAGAATTGACAGAACAGTTATCATCTTTGTTTATACACGTGCAAAACCTATCATCTCTCTACTTTGTTTCAGGGTGATATGCCTGATGGCATGCACAAGTCTACTGAAGGCTGTGAGACAAACCCAACATATATTGCAGCAAAGAAGGCAAAACATCTTGAAGATAGCGAGACAACCCCAAAGTCTTGTCTTGATGCAGTGTTCAAGTTACTTGAGACTAACAGTCAGACAAGCTCACATAATTCGTTGTCTGAATCAGTTCGACTTCTTCAGTCCCAAGTTCTAGCAGAAAGGCATTCTGCAACTCAACTTCGACTTGAAGTCCTATCTCTAAGAAAGATTGCGGAGAACACCAATGAGAACCTTATCGCTAAACAGCTACACCTGGAAGCTATGACCGACATGCTAGGCCGGTCTCACAGCCTTGCCCAGCAGCTTGCGCAGTAGTTCCCCCGCAAGGCTAACCTTTCTTGAACTGTCTTGGAAGTGGTCTCGGTTCAGTATTATTTTGTTACGCTGCAATGGTGCCCAGTTTTTGTAATCTGCTTCTTCGTTGCGCTTTATGATCATTGGTGGCGAACTTCGATGCCTAGTGGATGTAATATACCTTAAATCCTTTATTGTATAGTGTAGGTTTATTCTTAGTTACTATGCCGTAATTTCTTTATTGTATAGAGTAGGATTGTTCTAAATTCCTACTAGTTACTGCCATCATTCGCTATCTGAAAAAAAAATCAGATGTAGTCGACCGGGCCAAAACATTCGACTCTAACGGGCCAGGTTTTTAGCGGGCCACAATTGGGATGGCCTGCGTCTTTCTTGGGCCCCAATGATTGGGGCCTTCACACATTGCGCCAGGCCCAAACTTACACCGGCCTATATTTTAGTTGGGCCTTTTGTCGACCCAACGCTTAGTTTGGCCCAGGTAGCGTTGGGCCATTAACAGGCTGAATATTGTACTGGCCTGTTACGGCCGAGATGAAACCACGGGCCTTTAGCAGGCCAAAATGCATGTTGGGCCTCAATTTTCACTAGTTGTCGACGGGCCTTCAGCAGGCCGAAATGTAGACTGGATCGTTATGGGCCCAGTTAGCTCACGGGCCATTACCAGGCCGAAACATAACTCGGGCCTTAGTTGGCCCACTGATATCATGGGCATTTAAGAGGCCAAAAGCTTAGTACAGGCATCAGCGGGCCGAATTACGCGACAAGCCTTTAACAGGCCCAAAGTCACGTTGGGCTTAACTGTTGCCACCTTTAGCATGGGCCGTTAGTGGGCCCGATGTCCCGTCAGACCATATATGGCCCATGGGCAGCACGGGCCATTCCCAGGCCGAAAGTCACACCGGGCTGAAATGGGCCCATGTCTACATCAGGCCTCTAACAGGCCGAAAGTCACTGGGCTGTAGTTGGGCCCGAATATTCGGCGAACAATTAACGGGCCAGATCTGGCTTCGGGCCGCAAATGGGCCCAAATATTGGGCGAACAATTAACGGGCCAGATCTGGCTTCGGGCCGTAAATGGGCCCAAATATTGGGCGAACAATTAATGGGCCAGATCTGGTTTCGGGCAATAAATGGACCTTTATTAAGCAGGCCGTTATTGGGCTGGCCCACTACTACCTGATTAAGTTCTACGGGCCTTTGACTGGGCCGGCCTTTTTAACCTATATGGGCCTCTGTTGGGCCCAGCCACGTGTCGACGTACCATAGGCATGTCTCCTCCAATGGACGGGCGACATCTGGCCCACTGACGAGCTGACAGGTGTTCCCTTCGGCCAATCAGAATTTTACACGTGGAAATTTCCCATTGGTCGGGGCTGTTAACGGGTTATCGGATCCAGCTATCGGCGTTCCGTTACGGTGGATGCCACGTGTCGGTCACCCTTGACGAAAGCACTTCTGTGACGCGCGATTTATCGTCATGGAAGTGGACACTTCCGTGATGATAATTTTGGTAATGTCATGGAACACTTCTACGACAGCACATGTATGACTATCTTGATTCTGTCATAAATTTGTCATGGATGTACATGCATGACAAAAAACGTGACCTACTGTGACAAAGACGTATCATCACGGAAGTGTATTTTTTTTGTAGTGTATGTTCTTTGATGGCTCCAAGATGCTGAATGGTTCAGGTGCTGGGGTAGTATTGGTATCCCCCCGTGGAGACAAACTTAACTATGTTCTCCAAATCCATTTTGATTCCTCCAATAATGAAGCCGAATATGAAGCACTTTTATACGGGTTGCGCATGGCCATTTCACTCGGCGTCCGTCGCCTTATGGTCTATGGCGACTCAGATTTGGTGGTTAATCAAGTGATGAAGGAATGGGATGTCAGGAGCCCGACCATGACTGGTTATTGCAATGCAGTAAGAAAGCTGGAAAAGAAGTTTGAAGGTTTGGAGCTTCACCATATACCCCGACTGAAAAATCAAGCTGCAGATGAGTTAGCAAAGATAGGTTCAAAGAGAGAGGCCATTCCCCGCAATGTGTTTTTGGAACCTATTCATTCACCTTCAGTTCAGGAAGATCCCTTCACTGAAGAGTCACCACAGCCCAAGAGTGCCATAGATCCGACTGAAGTCGAAATCCCAGCCGTGGTCGACTTAGTCATGGAGGCTTTGGTCATCACTCCCGACTGGACAGTGCCGTACATTGCATACATTCTTAGGAAAGAACTTCCGGAAGATGAAGAAGAGGCTCGACAGATCGTCCGACGATCTAAAGCCTTTACCGTGATAAAAGGTCAGTTGTTCAGAGAAAGTGTAACTGGGGTCTGCCAGAAATGTATCACGCCAGAAGAAGGCCGAATGATCCTCAATGATATCACTCGGGGACCTGTGGTCACCATCCGTCCTCTCGGACCATCGTGGTCAAAGCATACCGAGCCGAATTTTACTGGCCACGGGCCAATGAGATGGCAAAAGAAATAGTGGACAAGTGTGAAGGCTATCAATTTTACTCCAACATGTCCCATAAACCTGCGTCAGCTCTGAAGACAATTCCACACGTCTGGCCTTTTGCTGTCTGGGGATTGCACATGGTTGGACCTCTGAGGACTGCCAGGAGTGGATTTACTCATGTGCTGGTGGCAGTCAACAAGTTCACCAAATGGATTGAAGCCAAGCCCATTAAAAACCTTGAAGCAAGTACAACTATGAGTTCCATCAGGGAACTGATATTCAGATATGGTGTTCCACACAGCATCATCGCGGATAACAGCTTGAACTTTGACTCTGATGAATTCAGAGCCTTTTGTGCTTCCCAAGGCACGAGGGTCGACTACGCTTCGGTCGCTCATCCTCAGTCGAATTGGCAGGCTGAGCGAGCAAATGGATTGATTCTCAAAGGACTGAAACCCCAGTTGATGCGTGACCTCAAGCATGCAGCAGGAGCTTGGGTCGATGAGCTCCCGTCAATACTTTTGGGATTGAGGACAACTCCTAATCGGTCGACTGGACGGACTCCATTCTTCTTAGTCTACAGAGCCGAAGCCGTACTCCCGAGTGATTTGCTCCACAACACGCCCGAATCGAACTCTTCTCAGAAGAGGAAGCAGAGCAGGCTCGGCAAGATGCAGTCGATCTCCTGGAAGAAGAGAGAGAGATGGCCTTGATCCGATCGACCATTTATCAGCAAGATTTGCGTCGATTCCATGCCAGAAATGTAAGAGGTCGGGCATTTCAAGAAGGAGACCTGGTTCTTCGAGTGGACCAGCAGAAACCACACAAGCTCGCTCCTACCTGGGAAGGCCCTTTCATCGTCACCAAAGTGCTCCACAACAGAGCGTATCATCTCTTTAACGTCGAGCACAACAAAGATGAGCCACGCGCTTGGAATGCGAAACTGCTCCCCCCTTTTTACTCTTAAGTATTTAGACTGATGAGGTGTAATAAGAAGTACCTTTTAGTTTGATTATCAAAAGACATGATTTTACAGTCTTCCAAATGATTGTTGTTCATTTTTTACATGTTCTTGAATCCCCCAGTGGGTGCCTTAGCTGCAAATCCGTTTCGCCTAAGTCGAAGAAAAAAATCCTACCGAGTGGTGAGTCCGCCTCCCACTCGGGGGCTTAGCTGCAGTCCAGTACTCGCCTAAGTAATAAAAAAATCCTATCGAGTGGTGAGTCCGCCTCCCACTCGGGGGCTTAGCTGCAGTCCAGTACTCGCCTAAGTAATAAAAAAAATCCTACCGACTGGTGAGTCTGCCTCTCACTCGGGGGCTTAGCTGCAGTCCAGTACTCGCCTAAGTTTGAAAAATCCTACCGAGCGATGAGTCTGTCTCTCACTCGGAGGCTTAGCTGCAGTCCAGTACTCGCCTAAGTTTAAAAAGTCCTACCGAACGGTACGGGTCGGCCATGACCCCCCCCCCCCATCCCAGGGTTGCACCGTCAAGAAGAAGGACGAGATTGTGGGAGCAATCTTCCCGCTCAAGGGCTTAGCTGCAGTCCAGTACTTGCCTAAGTTTGAAAAATCCTACCGAGTGGTGAGCAATCCTCCCACTCAGAGGCTTAGCTGCAGTCCAGTACTCACCTAAGTTTGAAAAATCCTACCGAGTGGTGAGCAAACCTCCCACTCGGGGGCTTAGCTGCAATCAGGTACTTGCCTAAGTTTTAAAAAAAACTCCCGAGTTAGAATTGATCTTCTCGCTCGGAGACTTAGCAAAGTGCGAGCCGGCCACGACCCCCACTCCAGAGTTGCACCATCAAGAAGAAGGACGAGATTGAGCGTGTCGCCAAGGCGAGCCACTTTCAGGAACGTCAAGACCATTGTTGAATGCCTCGTTGATGAGTTGACCAGCCCTGCCGAATGGTGCGGGTCGACCACGAGCCCCCCCCCCCCCCCCCCGGGGGGGGGGGCTGCACTGTCAAGAAGAACGACGAGATTGTGTGCACTGTCAAAGGCCCATCCAACGGCTGGCACCAAAACAGACGGGTGACGGGAATGTCAAGACCATTGCTAGTGCCTTGTTGATGAGTTGATCAATGCTGCTCAAGGTTCGTCCAACTGGTCGGCTGCTGATTCTTCTTCAGAAGCTGCATCAAGCAAATAGAAACCAATCCGAGAGAAGAACGAATTTCACTCGAAGATAAACACAACATATTCGAAGATAAATCCAAAGATTCCTAATCACAGATTAAAGTACTCGGGCGTCAGGCCCGAAGGAGTTTTAACGATTACAAAATCACTCGGCATTCCGAGGCAAATAAAGGTGAAGCACAATGTTTTTCAGTCACTCGACGGGAGAAGGACTGGCCGGATCGCAGAAGCTGTCGAGGTCGATGCTGTCAGCAATACGAGTGGCTGCCTCGAGGAAGGTGTCCATGAAGGACTGGAAGGAGTGCTTCTTAGTATTCGCTACCTTGAGGGCAGCCATCTTGTCTTCCTTAGCCTCCTTGCAGTGCACTCGAACCAATGACAAGGCAACGTCAGCACCACAGCGAGCAGAGGACTTCTTCCACTCTTGCACTCGGCCTGGAATCTGATTAAGTTGAGTCATCAGCGACTCGAGGTCTTGAGAAAGTTTCACCCGAGGCCGGAGTTCAGCGTCCACTCGGGTCATCGTCGCCTTCAGTCGAGCCAGATAAGCGACTGCACCATCCAAGCGTGACTCCAATCGTAGTAGGTTCATTGCAACGTCATCTTTCATGGGACAATTGATGGGGTCGAGACCTGTCTCAACCCGCCCGATTTTAGCTTCAAAGTCCTGACAAAGTTCTGTCCCATCGAGAAAAATGATGAGTCGACAATATAACAACAAACTTCAGTCGACGACAAATTAACCAGTCGGATGACCATACCTTCAAGCTTCTAAACAAGTTTCACGGCAAGTTTTTCTAGATAGGACTCTAGCTTGTTTGTCTTGGTTCGGAGGCCGCCGACTTCGGTGGTCAGATTCTCCTTGTCCTTCCTCAGCTGCTCAACTTCTTGATTAGCTTCCGAGATGGCGGTCTTCAACTTTGCGTTCTCCTCCTCCAATTTGCCGACTGAAGCCAGCTTCTGGTCCGCAAGCTTCATCTTCTCACGTGCTTCCTTCTGAGCAGCAGCAAGGTCCAGGTCCTTCTTCTCCAAAACCTCCTTCATCCTCTCTAAAGAAACAACACTCTTCAGACGAGCATGAAGTTGGCGATTTTCACTACGCTCATCTGCTTGTGTGAAGTCACTCGGTTCAAAGAGACTAAAAGAAAAGCAGTGCGAAGTGCGAGCTACAAAGCAGACAAGACGGTCGAATGATTACCTCCCATGATGGCCGTCTCTTGTTGAGCAGTCTTGAGATTCTTCTTTGTGAGTTCAAGGTCAAGTTCAACGCTGATATGCTTCTTCTTTAACTCGGAAAGTCGAGCTCCAAGATCACAAGACCTCTACAGTCAGCAAGAGAGATATGTCAGTCGATAGAAATAAGAGACAGTGACAGGGAAAAGTTACTCTAAGACTACTGCCGAATCAAATATTCAACAGTAGTCTCGGGGATTACACCCAGTGGGTGCACTTAGCATGCCCCCACTGGTTCAGATCAATACTCAGCAGGGTCTGCCCAACGTGAGTACAAAAAAAAGAATACATCATAAGACCTCAGTCGACTGCCAGCAGTCGACCGTGGTCTCGGGGACTACACCCAGCGGGTGCACTCGGCGTGCCCCCACTGATTCGAATAGTTTACTGAGACTCAGCTCGAGGCGAGTGGAGTGGAAGATTTCCTAAACTTTAGACAAAGGAACACCCCAGTGGGTGATCAGATATAAAATGACACTCAAAAGTTCAGTCAGAGTTTTGCTAACCTGAACATTAGTCTGAAGGGCAGAGCTGGTGTTGTAAGCCACCTGACTAGCCTCATGAATCACCTTCACCTGCTCCATGACAAGGTTCACCTGACGAAGATCTTCCCTAGCTGCACTCAGCGAGTCGTCTGGGGTCTGATACGCGGCAAAGAGTGATGGTTCCAAGGTAGTCGAAGCAGTTACCGGGTCGGACGCGTGGAGATGCACTGGAGCGGCAGGAGTCTGTGTTGTCAATCTTGATGGTCGATCAATCGTCAGCGGGCTGGCGAATGTGACGTTGGTCTGAACCGGCCCTCCGGAACGTTCGACCACCGCCTCAAGCACCGGCGTCGGCTGAGGGACTTGAATTTCAAGCCTCCTCCTGCTCGAGCTTCCACTCTTCTTCCTCCTCTCCTGCAGAGGCGCTTCTTCTTCTTCGTCATCAGGGAGCACAATGATTTCTTGTGGAGCTATAGAAAGGGAGAAATATCAAATATTCAGCTGTTTGGTTACCTACTCGACTAAATGAAACTTGGTTGAACGGACTTACCAGCCCGAGAGGTGGCCTCCTCGTCTCCTGGTGCCTTATCGACATCCATGTCAGTAGCAGTGGAGGTGGGACTAGAAAGATGCATAATCCAATTGGTCAGAATAGAAATTTCAGTCGGTCTGTATAAACACAAGTGTGATACTCACCCCGAAGCCACTGGGACGTCCATCTTGATTCGGGGCAAAGTCTTCCGAGTCTTGGGAGGAGCAACCTTGGGCTGCTTGGCGATCTTCTCCGTTGGCTCCGAAGTCGACGTCCGAGTGCGCTTCTGAGCGTGGGTACTCGGAGGCACGTTCTTCCTGCGCCCGCCCGCCGGGTCGTGTTGCTGCTTGGATCGGCGCTCAAAACACGGCGGCGAATCGACTTCTTCCTTATCGTCCGACTCCTCGCTCTCCTCCTCCTCCTCCTCTTCATCTGAAGACTCCTAGTTGCCGCTCTCTTCTATGTTGGCCTCTCCCTCCTGGCCCTGCTCGAGAGCTTGTTCGCCGTTGGGCATCGAATACATCTCGGTGAAAACCTACAAGACAAAAAGTCAAGTAAAAGTCAGTCGACATCAAGTGCAGTCGGAATATATATTCCAGGTGGTCAGAATAAAAGGGCATATCTTGTCGGGTGGATTGTCGTCTCTGGAAGGGATGACTCGCCTGGATCCTCTGGGATTGTCCTGATTGCCTGTGATACTCCTCAACCACATGGCCACGATCTCGGACGACACTTCCTCTGGGTGGACCCGAGCGGTGTCTTCAGGTCCGGAGTACAACCACATAGGATGATCGCGAGCCTGGAGAGGCTGGATGCGTCGACTAAGGAACACTTCCAGCAGGTCCAGGCCGATGACACCCTCGTTGATAAGTTGGACCACTTTCTCCACCAGCATCTTCGTCTCCATGTTCTCAGCAGCGGTCACTTTGAGTGGAGAAGGAGTCTGAACGCGGTCGAATGAGAAGTGGGGGAGGCCGGTCGACTGATCTGGAGCTGTGGCGGTCTGGCAGTAGAACCAGGTCGACTGCCAGCCTCTAACCGATTCAGGGAGAGTCATAGCAGGGAAAGAACTCCTATGCCTTTTTTGGATACCTAAACCCCCGCACATCTTGATGACATTGGTCTTTGAGTCACTCGACTTTGCTTTTTTGACTGACTGGGAGCGGATGGTGAAGATATGTTTGAAAAGACCCCAGTGCGGTCGACACCCCAAGAAGTTTTCACACATCGCCACGAAGGCGGCCAGATACGTGATGGTGTTGGGAGAAAAATGGTGGAGTTGGGCACCGAAGAACTTCAAGAATCCCCGAAAGAAGGGGTGCGGAGGAAGCGAAAAACCCCGGTCAACGTGGGTGGCAAGCAGTACACACTCACCCGATCGAGGCTGAGGCTCCATCTCCCCCTCCGGCAACCTTGCCGCTCCCTTGGCGATCAGCCCAGACTCCGCCAGCTCGTCCAGATCTCACTGTCGAATCGAAGACCAGATCCAATCGCCCTGGATCCAGCCTAGTGGCAGCCCCACGCGCGATGACGACCCGCGGTGCTGCTTTTTGCCCTTCGCCGCCCTCTTCGCCTTCTTTGCGCGCTCTAGTCCTCCGTCTTGTCCTTCACCATGGCGACGGAGCGGCAGCATCGGAATAGAAGAGCTGGGCGTGGCGGAGAAGTGGAGGAAGAAGAAGGAGAAATGAGCGTGCACAGTGCAGACGCCTCGGCCCCGTCACCTTATAAAGGGTCACTTCTGAGTGACTGACGCGTGGGACCAGGCAATCCTGTCAAATCCCGCAACAGTCGCGCGCAACATACGTGGCGAAAAAGGCGGCGCAAAAATCGAGGCATCGCTGTTTATCTGCTCCGCCTGCTTCGGCGCTCTCCGTCCCGCGTGCTTCCCCGAAATTTCGTATCCCGCGAAATCCGGGATACGCAGCAGTCAACCGCGCCCAAGATCCTGCACTCTAATACAACACTCGGCAGACGAGGCCACAAGTTGAGTCGACGACTCTCTGAATGGATCAAGGCGACTGAATCAGTGCTGAAGTACCCACGCGAGTTTTCCATCTTGCGGAAAATGCTCGCGAAGGTGCAAGGCTCAGAACAAGTTCAACTCCAACCTACTTTCCACTCGAACCTTAATCCATTCGGGGGCTACTGATGAGGATATAGACCTAGGGTAGGGTCATAGGCCTGACCTATACGTCCTACCCAAGGTCACTACCCTATAAGACAAGATCCTCAAGAGGCAGCATGAGACCCCCAGTTGAAGATGTCGAGTGCAATCCACTCGACATCATGTCACTCGGGAGTCTTCCTACCTACTGTCACTTGACCATCCAGAGAATCACTCGACCTCCCGAAGACCAGGAGTCACTCAGCGTTACAACGGACAGGCGTTCACTGCGTAGTCTTTAAGGCCATTAACAGCACTTAAGGCTGGCGTTACCAGTAACGCCCCCACTTTATGTACATTAAGTCCCTTGTAATGGAGGGCGGAGAGGGTCCTGGCGAACTCTATATAAGCCACCCTCCTCTCTGGCACAAGGGTTCGCACCCCCTGTAACATCACACATATAATCCAATCGACCGCCTCCAGGCACCGAGACGTAGGGCTGTTACTTCCACCGAGAAGGGCCTGAACTCGTAAAACTAGTGTGTACACATTCACCATAGCTGAGATCTTGCCTCTCCATACCTACCCCCCTTTCTACGGTCAGCCTTAGAACCACAACGCCACCCTTTGTCGGCTGGTGTGCTCCCCTGTCATGGCCCATATGGCCCATATCTTCTCCCCAGGGTTCTCGTAACCCCTCTAGTACTCTGATATGTACCTGGTACCCTCCGGAACACTTTTGGTGTCCGAATACTATCGTACTATAAATCAATCTTTACCTCTCAACCATTTCGAGACTCCTCGTCATGTTCGTGATCTCATCCGGGACTCCGAATAGCATTCGGTCACCAAATCACATAACTCATATAATACAATATCATCATCGAACGTTAAGCGTGCGGACCCTATGGGCTCGAGAACTATGTAGACATGACCGAGATGCCTCTCCGGTCAATAACCAATAGCGGAACATGGATGCTAATATTGGCTCCCACATATTCTATGAAGATCTTTATCGGTCGAGCAGTTATGACAACATACGTTATTCCCTTTGACATAGGTATGTTACCTGACCGAGATTCGATCGTCGGTATCTTCATACCTAGTTCAATGTCGTTACCGGCAAGTATATTTACTCATTCCGTAATACATCATCCTGCAACTAAATCATTAGTCACTTTGCTTGCAAGGCTTCGTATGATGTGTATTACCGAGAGGGCCCAAAGATACCTCTCCGATACTCAGAATGACAAATCCTAATCTTGATATATGTCAACCCAACAAACACCTTCAGAGATACCTGTAGAGCATCTTTATAATCACCCAGTTACGTTGTGACGTTTGATAGCACACAAGGCATTTCCCCGGTATCCAGGAGTTGCATAATTTCATAGTCGAAGGAATATGTATTTGACATGAAGAAAGCAATAACAATAAAACTGAACGATCATAATGCTAAGCTAACGAATGGGTCTTGTCCATCACATCATTCTCCTAATGATGTGATCCCGTTTATCAAATGAAAACACATGTCTATGGTTAGGAAACTTAACCATCTTTGATCAACGAGCTAGTCTAGTAGAGGCTTACTAGGGACACAGTATTTTATTTATGTATTCACACATGTATCAAGTTTCCGGTTAATACAATTATAGCATGAATGATAAACATTTATCATGAAATAAGGAAATATATAATAACAACTTTATTATTGCCGCTAGGGTATATTTCCTTCAATTCTGTACATCTTTTCTTCATTTCCCTTACTAGCAAACATGGAAATTAAGCGTGGAGAAAATTTAGCCTCAGTATGACATGTGGCCAACCATGTGTTAAATGTCTTGTTATTTTGGCCAAAGTTTGAGAGCGAACACACCTTAGTTCTTCTATCAATGATCTCTTGTTATTAAATACTAGTCTTCCGCTGAGAAAGAATAAGTCAAAATATATAGTGATTTTTTTTCTGTTGTGGCTATCTTACTTTAAAATTTGCCTCAAAATAATTTTAAAAATCATCTTATTTAGCTCAAAACTAGCTCGAGATCATTACGAGCTGAGCACGAGCCACTTTATATAGCTCGACCTTGAGCTTTGTATATTTTGAGCTCGCTCGAATTTTAGTATGAGTTGAGATGAGCCTAGACCAACTCGCTCAAACTCGGCTCCTTTGCAGCCCTATCAATGACATACACAAGGAGGCCGACATTGTGATGAAGAAGGCTACGTCGGACGAGTTGAAGACATTGATTCCAGACACAGCCAAGGGTGCAATGTAACATCCTATGTTGGGCCATGAATCAGGTAGACTCCGGCGATGCTGGACAGAGGGCAAGCCGGGACAAGTGCACGCAGTACAAGGCGCATGAAGACCGGCGTGCCGTGGCGTACTGGAGTAGGATGTTCGGCTCACCGAAGGCCGACAACGACGAGGTGCAGATGGTGGTTAGGGCGCCGGCGGTAGGCGACCGTGCAAGACTCATTGTCTCGATGAAGACGATGACGACGAAGATGATGAGGAAGAAATGAAGATATATACACCCCTCCACCGCTCGACACGACTTCAGGATCACCGTGGCTAGACAAGAAAGTTTGTACCCCAATCCCCACCCCCGATGTAATCGAAAAATGACCTACGAACCCTAAGAGTCGTTGGTGCAGAATCGATCCATGGCAGTGCTTTAATCCAATCCTCCACCCTTGATATGTTCATTCCCCTCCCTAACTCTCCAATCGAGTGCTCAAATCTAATCTAGTCCAAGTCTAAAGCAATAAATCTACAAAGAGGGTGAGGACTTACCGCCAAGCCGATGCGCTCCGGTGGTAGCCATCGTCTTGGATCGTCCTGCTGTCGCTCCGGTGGTCGCCGCCGCCGGTGTGTGTGAGGAAGAGGGGAGAGAGCGGTGAGGGAGGGAGGTGAGGATAATTTATGACGACGAGTCTGGAAACAACGTGACTTCTCGGGAACGCATCCATGCATGCAACCGCACACGCCCATGTGCCTAGGGTTGCACCACTCGGGCTGGCTCCACAAAAACGTCCGATTTGAGCGTTCCTCTGGATGCAGGCCCAGAGGTGCTTTACTGTTCGTGCTATGCAGGCCCAACAGTGAATGCGGGTAACCACACGGGCCATTGTCTTCCCGCGCAGATCTGACCGAGGTATATGCGAGCTACCAAACGCGTCCTAACATAATATAAGTCATGCTTTGCATCCGCTTGATACTATATTTTAAATTAATAAAAACGCCCTTTATAAAATAAAGTAAAGCATAAAAAACAAACCACAACTCCACAAGTTGGGCAAGACCGGAGTTCCTGTCCACTGATTTTACATGACCTTGATGAACTGTCCCTACTAACCACAACTCTACAAGTGATATACACTTCCCTGCGCTGGCTGAACAAGACGGAAATACATACCCCAGTACTACATAAAAACACACGACGTTACGTAAGATCTCTGCTCGAAGCAAAAAATCAAAAATCCACCTTCATCTGTTACACTCTGATCTTCCGTACGTGGGGCATGGCCTAGAAGGCCCGGCAAACCTTCGTGACGATCCAGAGAATAATGCCCCATATGAGCTCATTCTCTCTGGCCTTCACCTGATGCTCATGGCTTCTCGCACTGATGTTTCTTCTCTGGAGCTGGCTCCTGAGAGCAATGGCCTCCACTGCCTCGTACACCATTATTTCTTTCCCGGGATGCTACTGCAGATGCTAGCTAGTTTGACAGAGTGAAGAAAAGACTGGTCGGTTCTTGCTGGGAAGACCTGAGGATCCATATCGATCTCCTCAGTATTTGTACTCCTAGAGCTCTTGGTGGTGGAGGAAGGCAGGAAGGGAAGAAGGAGCTGGCTGGCTTGGCAGCCAAGGAAGTGTAGGTGCAGGAAGATGAAGATGCAGAGAGGATATGTCGCCATGCGGGGACTCTGTCTGATGGAGTCATGGGTCAAACGGCCAAACCAGTAGTACGTGTGATGACGACGACGTCTGAAATGAAATCATTTGAGAACGTTTCTTGGCTGCCGCGTTTCGACGCGAGTAGTTCCAGCAGCAAAGCAGTGTGTATCACTTGTCTGTTTTTATTAATTTTTTTGCAAGAGTAGACGGTGTTTGGCACCGAAGGAAGCAACGGCTGCATATTTTACTAGCACATGGGCGCATTCTTCGGAAGCGAGAACAATTCTTAGCTACTCTACTCCGTGGGCACGACGGCTGCATATCATACTAGTACAAAATGATTCGATCATTCGCCGGTTCTCAACAGATCGAAACCAGGCGTATACGGAGTATATTTAGATGGGCGTGGCCAGATGTAAGTCGCCAGACTTTCAAATTCGGGTCAGTCGACCATTTTCAGCCGTACAGTGAAAATCCAACGGCGCACAGGCCTTCTTCCTTCTTCCTCGCGACCGCTTCGCCGCCCCGTCTTCCCCTGAACCGCCCCCCGCCGCCGGTCTTCCGCCGCCCCCGATCATCCCTCTAGGCCCCCCACGTCGAGTTTTTCCTCCTGCGAAACCGCACCACCACCGTCCACCATAGCCCCACCTTAAACCCTAAGATAGATAATGGGGTAGCCTTCCGATGAGCCCCTTCCTTCTCGTTCCTTCCCTCGGCGAACTCTCAGAAATTGACTAACCTCAATTCAAAATTCAGTTGGCTGTCATTTAGCTAATGTATATTTAGATCATCATCACCAAGGCCGGGCAACATATTACATATCTCAGGAACAACATTTGCACCTGCATATCCAACATTATTGTAGCAGAGGAAGCATGCGTATGGACGGAGCAAACAGTAGGGGAGAAGCGGGACAGATCAACATGCACATGGGGTCATGGCTCATGGCGGTCCGTCACGGGTTGACGAAGACGTCGAGCTCGAGGACGGCGTTGGGGTGGTCCAGCCGGACGGTCTTCCACAGCACGTACCCTGTAGCCATCCTGAACTGCCCGGTGCCGCCGACCACCGACAGCTCCCGCACGGCCGCGCCGATGTCGTCCCGGCCCACCACCGTCACGGAGGACCCCGCGTAGGGGCCCGACGTGAGCACCACGTCCATGGTGACCAGCAGCTCCGGGTTCCCCCTCGAGGCCCACACGTACTGCCCCTGCGCGCGCCCCACGCCCGTCGACGTCGCCGACGAGGTCTCCGTCAGCGCGTCGTCGATCACGATCGTGTCGCCGAAGTGGCTGCGTGGCCCGTCCAGCACTTGCACCGCCGTCGGCGCCGGGCCGGTCAGCACGTCGTGCATGTAGAAGTGCAGGTGCGCCGACGCCCCGGACACCGCCGCCGGCCGCGCGGCCAGGACGACGACCAGCAGGGCGAGCAGCACGGAGCAGAGCCTGCCGGAAGCCATGACAGGAGAGCTCAAGAATCAAGTGTGTGTCTGTGTGGTGTCTTCAGATTAATCCGCGTCCCTGTGTACTGTATATATACACAAACAAGAAATGTGAGGAATTGATTGCTCGCCCATTGTTGATAATGTTGCTGAGGTGTATGGTCGGTATGATAATTTCTCAATGATCATCTCTGGTTTGTTTGTATTGAGAGCAGCAGTTGATGCGTCGTCTTCCGAGCAGGACCGGCCGCGTTTATGTTGTGATCCTTCACTGTCGATGAAGCGCGCATGCATGGTCCCTCCCTGGTGTGGTGTGATCTGTGCATCGCTAGCTGCAGATTTAGATCTATCCCGATTCCCGGCTCGGTCACACAAGGAAAGTCATCAGTGCCATTGATTCCCGGCACGGTGGAGCGCCTATATCCATTCGTACACATGATATGTTCAACGGTTTTGCTATTTCTCAGGTGCCTGAAATCTTTTCACGTGTCGGTCCTTTTTTATCGAAAAAGGCTTTCGCCCCGCTTTATATTATAAAGCCAACCGCACAACAAACATCCAACAAGGTCCAACACAAAGCCACGTACACAAACGAAAGTCCACAGGAACAAATAGTACATGAAAGGGTCAATGGTGAGGGCACAGCACAACAAGCCCTAAACCCAAAACACACACGCCACAGAGGCGCCAGGCGGACTAGTCAGGCTCAGGTGGAGGAGGCGGCAGCGGGGGAGCCACGCGGAGCGCCATCGAGTGGAGATCGAAGAGGAGGGTGGTGATGACGTCCCGGTCCTGGGGGTGGCTAAGCGGCTGCCAAAGCTGCAGATAGCCACACAATTTGAAGATTGCGTCAGCCGCACGTCGGAGGGGCACTTTCTGAATAACAAGCTTATTGTGAATGTTCCAAAGCGTCCAAGCGAGAACCCCAACGCACAACCATCTAATATGGCGGTAGCGAGTAGGGGAAGCGCTGAGCTCGGCAAGCAGGTCGGGGAAGTTGGTATTACACCACTGTCCGCCAACCGTTTCACGGAAGCAGGCCCAAAGAAACTGGGCAGAGTGGCACGAGAAAAAGATGTGGTTAACATCCTCAATCGTGCCACAGATGGGGCACATCCCATCACCCGGGCCATTACGCTTGAGGACTTCAACCCCAGCGGGGAGGAGTCCACGGATCCATTGCCACAGGAAGATCCTGATCTTCAGCGGAAGTCGGATGTCCCAGATCAGGCTAAATGGTTCCGGGGCCGTCGAGGGGGCAATGGCGCCGTGCAGGGACTTCGTGAAGAAATGGCCAGAGGGCTCGAGGCGCCAGGAAAGAGCATCCCGGTCCTCCTCAACGTTCATCGGCACAAGTGTGATGTCTTGGAGGAGGGAGTCCCAGGCAGTCACCTCGAGGGGGGCAAAAGGGCGCCGGAAGGCGAGACGCCCTAAGTCAATAAGGGCCGTCTCGACAGAAACCCGAGGGTCAGCCGCAATGGCAAAGAGTTTTGGGAATCGCGCAGCCAGGAGGGCGTCCCCTAGCCAGCGGTCGAACCAGAACAAGGTCGAGGCCCCGGAGCCAACCGAGATGGATGTGCCGATGCCTAGTACGGGCAGAAGCTGGATCACGGACTGCCAGAACAGCGATCCACCCGTACGTTGGCAAAAGGCAAGAGGTCGGTCCTTTTTTTGGGCAATGCCGGATCTCGCCGGAGAAGAAGAATCCCGACTATCTATGTTCAATATTCCCAAACCCGCAGTGGGAGTAACTGATGTACTGATCCAACGGAACAAAACATGCAGGAGTTGGTAGGAAAAGAAACATTGGTTTGAGAGATTGACCCAACACATGTTTCATAAGTAAGCAGAAAATACAGTCAAGTTGTGCAAGACCGGAGTTCTTGAAGACTCGACCTTGATGAACTGTGCCTGCTAACTGCAAGTGATACTACACACTTTTTACCTATGTTGGCCAAACAATACATAAAGACATAGTATATACACACAAACACACATACGTTATGCAAAAATCTCTGCTCGATGCCACCTTTAACTATTACTAGTACACTCTGATCTTCCGTATATGGCAGGTTCTAGAAGGCCGGGCAAACCTTCCCGATGATCCAGAGAATAATGCCCCATATGAGCTCAGTCTCTCTGGCCTTCACCTGATGCTCATGGCTCCTCGCACTGATGTTTCTTCTCTGAAGCTGGCTCCTGAGAGCAATGGCCTCCACTGCCTCGTACACCATTATTTCTCTCCCCGGATGCTGCTGCAGATGCTAGCTAGTTTGACACGGAGTGAAGAAAAGACTGGTTGGTTCTTGCTGGGAATACTTGAGGATCCATCGAGCTCTTGAGTATTTGTACTCGTAGAGCCCGGTGCCGCTGGAAATCAGGAAGGAAGGAAGAGCTGGCTGGCTTGGCAGACAAGGTAGCACAGTAAGCTGTAAGCAGGATATGTCGCCATGTCGGGGACTCTCTGCCTGATAGAGTCGTAGGTCAAGCAGTCAAACTAGCAGGTGTGATGCATGACGACGACGTCTGAAATGAAATCCTTGGAGAACGTTTCGTCGCAGCCACGTTTCGACACGAGTACGTAGTTCGAGCAGCAAGTTTTTTACAGTATAATTTTTGCAGGAGTTGGCGGCAAGATGGATTTGAGATTTGACTGCCCCTCCTTTTCTAAGAATTGACGTGCAGGAAGCAACGTACGGTTGCACATTACTGGCACGTGCGTGCATGTTTGGGAAGCGGAAACGATCCATAGCTATGAAATAAAAGTTAGGTGGTGCTTGGATACGTTTTAGTCCCATGACTAAAAGAACTAAAAGTAGTGAGACTAAAACTTGCTAGCCTCCCTCATGCTTGGATCCAAATACTAAAGAAACTAAAATCAAGTTAATGAGCATTTATTATCCTTCAAACCCTCCAATCCAGAACTCACCTGTGTTAAAGGAGAGGAGTTAAATGAGGAGAGAGATGACTATTCCATATTTTAATACGTTTCCTCTGACTAAAAAATTTTAGCCTCAAGACTAGTCCTAGCTTCTCTTTAGTCAGGGGTGCTTGGAACTTTAGCCTCTAAAAGAGACTATTTTTAGTCAGACTAAAAATAGTCCCTTGGATCCAAACACCCTCTTAGGCTAGTCATAGTGGGGAGTAACTTAGACTAGTGTCATACACTAGTTTAAGTTACTACCTTTATAATGCAAAGTAACATAATAGTAGTATCATAGATGGCTTCATTTATTAGCTCGTAGACTCATCTTGTCTTGAAAAGTGCTATGTTACAGTAACATATTATGTTACCACCTCTCATTAATTACTTGCCACATAAGTAGAATTTTTTTGAAGTGCGCTATGTTACTAGCTAAGTTACCCCACTATGACTAGCCTTATAAAAAGTAGAACAACACTGCTTTGCTGCTTGAACTACCCGTACGTGTCAAAACGTGGCAGCGACGAAACATTCCCAAATGATTCCAAACGTCGTCGTCATCACACGTAGTTTGACTGCTTGACCCATGAGGCCATGACTCCATCAGTCCCCAGCATGGCGACATATCAGGCTTACAGCTTACTGTACATGTGCTACCTTGGCTGACACGCCAGCCAGCTCTTCCTTCCTTCCTTCCTACCTGCTTTCCCGCGACAATGGGCTCTACGAGTACAAATACTCAGGAGATCGATGGGTCCTCAAGTCTTCCCAGCAACAATCAACCAGTCTCTTCTTCACTTTGCATGCAACTAGCTAGCATCTGCAGCAGCATCCGGGGAGAGAAATAATGGTGTACGAGGCAGTGGAGGCCATTGCTCTCAGGAGCCAGGTTCAGAGAAGAAACATCAGTGTGAGAAGCCATGAGCATCAGGTGAAGGCCAGGGAGAATGAGCTCGTCTGGGGCATTGTTCTCTGGATCATCAGGAAGGTTTGCCCGGCCTTCTAGGCCATGCTGCCATGTACGGGTGATTAGAGTGTAACAGCTGAAGGTGGATCCTTTTTGCTTCGAGCAGAGATTTTGCATACGTCATGTGTTTCTATGTATATTCTACTTTATGTTTTTTAGGGGATATATACTATGTATTTATGTTATGTACGTATGTATTGTTTGGCCAGTTCAGGCAAGTGTGTATCACTTCTAGTTAGTAGGAACAGTTCATCAAGGTCATGTAATATCAGTGTCCAAGAACTCCGGTCTTGGCCGAACTGAGTGTATTTTGTGTTTTACTTATGAATAATGTTAGCTAATATCTCCAACCCGTGTTTCTTCTTTTGTCTTTACATTTTGTTGTGTTTAACGTGTTGAATATCATTCTCCCATAAGGAGAGGAGGTGTATTGACAGAAGGGATACCTGAAAATGTTCTCGACATATCAAGCACTGAACCCGTGTTCCTTTGTTGTGTTTAACGTGTTTAAACTTCTTGTTGGTGTTGAAAATTACACTAAACCAACAATAAAGAAAAGGGATACCTGAAAATGTTCTCGACATATCAAGCTTATCATAATAGCCACTCGCCCGTTGAAATGAAATCTATAAGTCGTTGAGGAAACATCGATTGGAGCACCACCCCACACAACACAGGCTTGCAATCCATCACCACCGGTCCAGAGAGAAAGAAAAATCGGACCATGTTGCAGCATAACACGAAAGAAGATGTCAAAGTCATCACAACGATAGCTAACCAATTGCTCTCTTAGATAGACATACCAAGTGCCAAGATCTGAAGAGAGCCAACAAATCCGGCAACACAAAATCTTGCAGGCCCTTCGTCGGCCACGGATCAGACGTCGTCAGAGTAGAAACATTTCAGAAAGACCTTATTTCAACACGCCGTTGCCACCACCACCTCGTCGATTCTGCTAGGGTAACAAAACATAAATAGAAGAAAAATGAAACAGATGGGTCCCCACTTCTCTTGTCGCCGATGAGGCCGCTTGGCAGGGAATAGGAGGACTAGTGGTGGTGTGGAGGAGACCTTTGGTGGCAGGGTTGGGCACATGAGATATTTTTTTTCTTATATGAACAAGAGTTTGTTTGGTTTGAGGTGCAAAAGAAGTTTCTTGCGAGCTTCGTACAGCGAGGAGTTTGAGTAAAAAGCCAAACAAAACAGCACATTGCAGGCTCAAATCTAAGAAAACATCCTCGGAAACTCAAATTTTAAACTACATAACGTGCATGGCTAGTTTTTCTACAAATAATGTGATCGCTCGCTTATTAGCTCGTCTGATATCAAGACTAATAGGGCGGTCCCACTTGCAGGCACTGACATGCCAAAACAATTACAAGTAGCCCGTGTTTTCTTTTGTTGAACTACCCCTTAAAACAAAACAAATAGCCAATCGGGTCCCTGCCAAGCGTCGGTGAGCCCATCTCCGGCGAGTGGGAGACTAGCTTCGACACTTGGGGGCCACCAGTGAAGTTGTCATTGGCACAGAGCACGTCGAGGAGGTCGTTGTAGACCTCGGTGGTTTGGGTGCACCGAAGTGGGGAACGCAATTGAGATAACCGCCGAACATGTTCCCGGAGAGAGGTCATGACGAGTGTCTGGATGTCGAAGGCATGGGTGAGGGGGCATGCTCGGGCGAGTGGGAGGAGTAGCGCGTCGAGGTGATGAGCGAAGGGGAGGCGGAATATGTTCGGAGCCGCACGTGGAAATGGTTGATGTGTAGGGGCTAGGAGGGGGCATTGGCATAGATGACTCGGAGCGTGAGGTCCGGTGGGAGGGCACGGGAGGCGGATGTGGTTCAGGGTGCGCTCTAGGTAGCGGTCGCGTCGTATGATGGTGGAGAGGTGGTTAACCGCGGCGAAGAGGCGTCATTGGACGTGGGGTGGTGTGGCAGCTCCGCGGTGTCGTCCGTGTAGTCAGAGAGCGTCGCTAGGCGACAGAGAACAACCGGGGAACAGTGGTCGTCTCGGTAGAACTGCACTGGAGGGCGAAAATCTTATCCTCTCCGATGTTTTACAGTTTAATCCTTCTAGTTTGCACTATTTACAAAAATATGCTAAAGTCAGTCCACTTCGACCCATTATATCGTGCCACCTACATGTGGCCCCCCTGGCCCGTTTTGGCACCTAAAAGGACTAAACGAGCGTTCAATGTTTTCTTCCCATAAAAATATAGCGCTGCGCGGTGCAATTTGCAATTTGAATTTTCAAGGATGTTTTCGGCGATTTGGGCCTGCAATATGTTGTTTTTTACCCGCGAAGTGTTCGACCGGTTGATAATCGAATCATCTCGTAGCTAAGAACTGTTTCATGCATGCACGTGCTAGTAAAATATGCAGCCGTTGCTTCCTTCAGCACCAAAAGAGACGTCAACTCTTGAGTAAAGAATGGGTGGTCAAATCTATCTGGCCACCACCAAGTGTTACAAACATTATAGAAAAAAACAGAACAACACTGCTTTGCTGCTCGGACTACTCGTCCCTAAACGTGGCAGCGACGAAACATTCTCAAATGATTCCAGACGTCGTCCTCATCACACGTAGTTTGACTGCTTGACCCATGACTCCATCAGAGTCCCCAACATGGCGAAATATCCTGCTTACAGCTTAGTGTGCATCTACTACCTTGGCTGCCAAGCCAGCCAGCTCTTCCTTCCTACCTGCTTTCCTGCCTTCCCGCGGCTCCGAGCTGGCGAGCTCTACGAGTACAAATGCTCAGGAGATCGATGGATCCTCAAGTCTTCCCAGCCTCTTCTTCACTCTGTGTCCAACTAGCTAGCATCTGCAGCACCATCCGGGGAGAGAAATAATGGTGTACGAGGCAGTGGAGGCCATTGCTCTAAGGAGCCAGCTTCAGAGAAAAACATCAGTGCGAGAAGCCATGAGCATCGGGTGAAGGCCAGAGAGAATGAGCTCATACGGGGCATTGTTATCTGGATCATCGGGAAGGTTTGCCCGGCCTTCTAGCCCATGCTGTGCCATGACGGATGATTATTAGAGTGTAACAGTTGAAGGCGGATTCTTTTTTTGCTTCGAGCAGAGATTTTGCATACGCCATGTCTTTTTATGTATATTCCACAGTATGTTTTTCAGGGGATATATACTGTGTATTTATGTTATGTATGTATGTATTGTTTAGCCAGTTCAGGCAACCGTGCATCTCACTTGTAGTTAGTAGGACCAGTTCATCAAGGTCATGTAAAATCAGTGTTGAAGAACTCCGGCCTTGCCGAACTTGTGTGTATTTATGCTTAACTTATTAAACATGTTTGTTAATTTTCCCAACCTGTGTTTCTTCTTCTAACATCTCCTGCACATTTCGTTATGTTTTCTTCCTTTGAAAAGAAGGATAGCACCCCTAGCCTCTGCATCGACTAATGCACACAACCAAATGTTACTAATTATTGAAACCATACCAGGCGAATCCAAGGGATGAAAATTCCAAATTTGGAATCCGGTTGAACTCATCCAGCGCACATATGACGATCCCTTCTTGAAGGCTTTGTCAATAGTGTAATTGTTGTTATTTAGTCACTTGTTATATAGGGTTTGTGGTTAGATTGTGGAGATTCTACTGCGAGGTATTTGGCTTCACATTTTGTTACTACAACTTGTTTAGGAACGTTGAACATTCCAGGTGTACAGATGGATATGGGAACTCCACCGCATCGGGATTCGATGCCACTGAAAATTTTCAGCGTGTGAGCGTCGCTTTTTTTATTTATAAACGGCTTCATTTTCTTTTCCACATGTGTCTATGTGTCGAGGTGGCAGAGGCTGAGGGGTGTGGGGAGTGTGAAGTAACTTTTTTTTTTAACAAAAGACACCCAAAGACATCTTAAACCTGATAATTGTCAAGACAATATACATTACAATGTAAAGATAACTACCTGTAGAACGATTAGTGAAAAAATAAGATTACATTGAAAGTCATACGAGCCTTCTTCTTCCTTCAATTGTATGCTTTTCATTGGTGATTGAAAATTACATTGAACCAACCGTAAATGAAAGGGATGCCTGAAAACGTCCTTGACATATCTGGCTTTAAAGACCGCAATAGCCACTCGCCCATTGATATGAGATCTATAAATCGTTGAGGAAACATTGGTTGGAGCATCAACCCACACAACACAAGCTTGCAATGCATTACCACTAGTCCAAAGAGAAAGAGAAACCAGACCATACCATAGAACAACACGAAACAAAGATGTCGAAGTCACCACACCAATAGTCAGCCCATTGCTCACCTTGATAGACACACCAACTTCCAAGATCTGAAGAGAGACAACAAATCCGGTGACACAAAATTTCGCAGGCCCTTCATCGGTCCCAGATCGGACGTCGTCGGAGTAGGGACATGACAAAGAGACCTTATTCCAACATGACATTGCCGCATCCACCTCGTCGATTCCGCTAGGGAAACCAAACCTAAGTAAAATAAAAAACAAAATAGATGGATTCCCACTCCTGTTGCCGCCGACGAAGCCACCTGGCGGTGAATATGAGGGGGGCTAGGTGGTGGTGTGGGGCGGTGCCTAGGGTTGGAATAGGAGAGAGTTTTTTTTCTTATATGAACAAGAGTCTGTTTGGTTTGAGGTGCAAGAGAAGTTCCTTGCGAGGTAGGGCAAGGTGTTGAGTAAAAAGCAAAAAAAACACCACATTGCGGGCTCAAATCGGAGAAAACATCCTCAAAAACTCAAATTTCAAATCACATCATGTGCATGACTAGTTTTCTGCAAACAACGTGATAGCTCGCTTATTAGCTCGTCTGATATCAGGGCTGGCAGAGCGGTCCCACTTGCAGGCGCTGTCATGCCAAAACAATCACAAGCAGACCATGTGTTTCTTTTGCTGAACTACACCTCAAAACAAAAATAAATAACCAACCAGGTCCCTGCCAAGCATCGGTGAGCCCATCTCCGGCGAATGGGAACCCAGCGTCAGTGCTCGCGGGTCACTAGTGAAGTTGTCGCTGACACATAGCACTTCGAGGAGGTCGTTGTAGACCTCGGTGGTCTGGGTGCACCGAAGTGGGGAAGGCGATTGAGATAACCGCCGAACATGTTCCCAAAGAGAGGGAAGGTCAAGTGCGTGGATGTCGAAGGCATGTGTCCAGAACTGTGTGAGAGCAACTCTAACAGACCCCGCAAAAGTGGCAAACCCGCAAAATTCCGGCGAGTATACGGGCTCGGCCCAATTTTTTGGCTAGAACAGAGCACGTATACTTGCCCGGCCCATATACTTGCCTGGAGTTGGTGATGTCGATGATGAAGAATCCCCTATCCGGAGGCCATATCACCCTCTAAACAACCCCCCTCCCCCGAGAAGGCAACAACTTTGACCCGAATAAATAGCAGAAAATTGGCTTGAGAGTTTCGTGTGTGTGTGTGTGGTGGGGGGGGGGGGGGTGGGCTCCACATTGTGGCACCATGCGAGCTGGCCACGTGGGCTCCATGCCCCCTAGAGCCTTTTATATATGGCTATTTTCCCTATGAATCTTCCAGATGTATTTTTTGGCTTTTCTTAGGGACCTTTTTTTGCACAAAAACAATTATTGAAAAAGTCTGCTGAAAACACAGCGAAAGGGTTCAGAAATATAGTTGCATTAGAGTCGTTTGAAAAGGTAGCCCATGTATATATCTCATACCCAGTGTGCTATATCAAATCTTCATGCATACCCAACCAGTGTCACATATTACATCAAAACAAGCCTTTGTCTCATTCAATATGCCATGTTGCTTATGATGCCGAGGAAAAATCCTCCATGAATGAACTCCACAATGGGAAACCCAATGTCCTCCATTGAAACGGAGCAAAATTAAACATTTCAGACATGCAACTTCAGATAAAACCACGTAAACCCTAGCCTACCATGCATCAAATTCCACCAAACTAAAGTATAAATCGTAGGGAAACACCGATCCAAGGCCTAATCAAGTCGAGAAATACCGCGATCCTAACCAAATGTCCATAGCCATATAGGAAAACTGGGAGTAACAGTACGTTGGTGCCACCCCTCCCCCCATCATGACATCATAACAATCTGACCACTACCATTGCAAACCGTCGCCCGCGGTTGCGGACGAGAGTCCCCGCACTCCTCTGCCATCCCCGATGCGCGCAATTACTGATGGGAAAATTTTGTTTTTGCCACTCCAGATTTTGCCAATTTTCCTTATGCCACTCTAGATTTCGACATCTCACTTTTGCCACTCTTAAATTTTGACAACTATCACAAACGCCATTCTGTTAGGTCAATGGACGTTTTGACCAAACGGAGCAGCGAAAAGACCATATTGCCCTCTATTATTTCTTTTGCTTTTGACACTCCAGTTTTCGCCAAATATTGCTTTTGCCACCAGAGTAACATCTAATGTTACACAGTATTTTAGCATGACCTATTTGAAAATCTAACATCACACATCTTATGTTAAATAATATTGTTTTTGCCAAATATATTATTGGCCAATGCTGTTAAAAAAATTGGCATGGCCTATTTGAAAATATGACATCACAGATAATTACACAATTTTTTCACACAAGCCTTGACAGTAATGGAATCATTACCAGCAACATGGTTCATAATATCAGGAAATTAATTCATAGAAGTACACATCCATCATCTAAACTTAACAGCAAGGTTCACATGTAGTTGCATCAACTACACAGCAAGGTTCATATGTAGTTGCATCAACTACACAGCAATGTTCACATATGCATACTGACCACCCAAAAGCAACATGTAGCTGCATCAACTAAACAACAAGGTTCACATATGCATACAGACTACCCAAAAGCAAGGCCTTTACAAGTCTACATAGTACAATGCAACAACAAAACAACAGGGTTCACATATGCATTGTGCTCCAGAAAGCAGCAATTCATCTCACATTTTTGGCACATGAGTGCAATCAAGCTTCTTTTTGCTTCTTGTGTTCTTCGACGGAGGACGTCTTTTGCTTCTTGTATTCTTTGCTGGGCTATCATGTGTAGCACATGTCATCTCAGATGCTTTAGGATGTGGAGAGCTTGCAACAGTGGTTTGTAGCATACTTTTTGAGCTAGACTTTGCCCTTCTACCACCTCCTGTTTTCTTCTTTGTAGCACTATGTTTAGAGCAGATAATAAACAAAAATATCAGTGTTGAAATGCGTTGAAATGCAGATTTAAAAATGGAAAAATTAAACCAGTATGCATTGCTTGGAGCAAAACAACAATACCTAGTAGTTTCAGCGTCTATGGCATTGGCTTCTATGTCTTCTATGTCTTGTGGTTCAACATTTTTCCTTTTCCTAACAGATTTGAGATAGAGAAGTTAAGTTACACTATACAATTCATTGCATTTAAATTCTGAACATACAATTCTTTTCTAGCAATTACCTGTTTCTTGGCTTGCCTTTAGGATAAAGTAGAGGACATGTCTTCATCATATGCCCAAGTTCTTTGCATTCTTTGCACTTGTGTTTTCTCTTGGACACACTCTCAAGGGCTGACTTTATCCTTTGTGTCCTTGGTCTACCAACAGCTTTCTTTAACACAGGAGGGTGCAATTTGAACCCCACATCAACCACTGGCCATTGTTTCTTATCGGTCATGGTGGGCACAGCTTTTGCATATGCATTGCTAAATGATTTCACGGAGTAGTACTCATGCACATAGTCATCTATCTCTCGACCTCCTCTAATACTTGTGATGAATGCAATGGCATGTAGGCAAGGCTGTCCAGTTACTTGCCAACGTCTACAAGAGCATTCCCACTTCTCCAAATCTACACAGTGCTTCCACTTATAACCATGGATCTTTATAGTGACCTCAGCTTTGTAGTCATCACTTCTAGAGATCCCATCTAAAACTATTCCCCTAGATCTGTTGTTCATCATGTTGGTGATCCTTGGCAGAATTTTTAGAAGTCTACGTGCAAATGTCTTCGCTATTCTAGCTCTTATTCCAAATCGGACCAACAGCCATTCTCTCTAAGCGTCCAATAATTCAAGAACAGGGAACCCCTTCAATTTCTTAATCATGGAGTTGAATGACTCAGCTATGTTGTTCATGACATAATCACATTTGCATGTTGTAGAGAACTTACTTCTGCTCCACAAATTAGAATGCCATTCATCAAGGTATGCGATGGCTGCTGGGCTGGCTTCCATAATTTTCTTCATGTGGTGCTTGTGCTTGGCAGGAGAATATGTGTATGCGGCTGGCCATAGATTTTCTTCAAAAACCTTGCCATGGAATTTCTTTCTGAAGTTCATTATCATATGCCTAAAGCATTCCCTATGTTCAGCAGTTGGGAATACTGTATGCACTGCTGTTTCCAACCCTTTGCACGCATCTGTGCATATGACTAAGCCTTCAGGTGTGCCAATAGCTGATTTGAGATTCTCCATAAACCAGTCCCAATTTTCTTTGGTTTCCGAATCAAAGACAGCATAAGCTACTGGATACAACCAATTGTGTCCATCGACACCACAAGCAACCGCAAGCTGTCCTTTCCATTTCCCATTCAAGGCCGTGGCATCAACGCTCAAGTAAGGTCTACATCCTGAGAGAAACCCATCAATGCAAGCTCTAAAACACACAAATGCTCTTGTGAAAAGTTGTTGTCCCTCGCTCTCTTTGTGATCTATCACTATAACACTTGTTGGACACTTCCTAAGCAGCTCGGCTTGCCAATTGTACATGCACTCAAAACTGTCTTCCCACTTCCCAAATATCTGCTCCAAGGCTATGCGCCTACCTGCAAACACTCTTTGATAATCAATATCGACATGGTATTTCTCAAACAACCTTTTTTGCAAGGCGATGCTAGTCATACTTGGATCACCCTTCAACCAATCAGTCACCTTGGCAGCAATCCATTTTCTCTTAGCAACCTTTACTTTGCCATCTCTTTGTGTGCTAGGACATGTGTGTATCTTGGGTTCATTCTTCACCTGAACTGTTTTGCCATCATATAAGATAGAACCATTAACCCTCCACTTGCATGGTTGTTTCCCTTCAGGTGGGTTGTAGGAACAAGAAACTCTCACCCTTTTTTGATCACTTTTATCAGTTTTGTAACTGAACTCATTGACAATAGCATGCTGAGCAAGTGCAACTCTGAACTCTTCAATAGAGGGGAATAATGCCCCTTTTATCATAGGTGGATTATCCTTGTCATAGCTAATTGCTGGAATATCAAGCAGCATTCCCCCGTCACTATCCTCCTCACTAACAAGCCCTTCGTCATCTTCTTCCTCCTCATCACTATCCTCTTCATGCTCATCATTATCCTCTTCCTGCTCATCGTTATCCTCCTCAACATCTTGGAAAACATCTTCAACTGCTTTTTCATCAGCATCTTTGGCTTGCTTGCCTCCATTATACTGCTCACTGCCATCAAGGTACTGGTTCTCCTCATCTATTCCTACATGATCCTCTCCTTCATAGCCTTCATAGCCCTCTTTAGATCTCTGTTGGCTTGTCAAGTTCTCCTCGGGTATCTCATACTCATAGTGAGAATTTTGAATTAAATCATCCACTATGGGCTTGCACATTTCCTTTGCCGCAGAAGGTGGGATTGGTTGAAGCAAACTGTGAGCAAACTCCTCCTCCTCGCCATTCCTGCAGAACTGGACAAGTATCTTCACAATCTTGTCTTCCTCATTGCCATCATACATGTTCACCACATCTTCATCGTTGCAAACTAGCACAAAATATTTCCTGCTACTATTCCAGCTTGAAAGCACAACACCCTCATCATTTCCCCAAGGATATTTATTTTGCAGGAGACCCAAAAGTTGATTGTAAGTAGTCTGCCTCTCTACATGGATATCCCAGCTCCAAGAAGACACGGTGCACAATTCAGCCTTATAATTCTTGTAAGAGCGCGCCCCATATGTCACAATCAGCTTATAAGGAGGCGAATTTGACCTGCATTAACGCAAATTGGACATGAGTCAATGCGACCTATGGAAATGGTCTAGCTATGCAACTACGCTACTATATTAGTATGATACAAATTAGTTTCAGTCTATGATCACATAAAAAAGCCATGCTTTTTCTTTTCCTCTCTGTGATTATTGTTACAATTGCCATGAAAAATATGTATAATGTCTTAACCTGTGTAGCTAGTTCAGAAAATAAATATAGAATAGTGGCAGGTTTGCATTGTTTGAGTAAGCCAACCACCATAGTAGCTAGCTGTGTAGCTAGCTCAATCAAACAAGACTATCACGGTCCACTACACTGCTAAATAGAGCCTGAATGCACACAATTATCTCAACTGTAATCACAAATTACAGCAATTTTGGACATAGAGCAGCCACACAATTAAGCACAAAAGCAATCACAGAATTAAGCTACAAAGGGAACATCAGCAAGTTGAGGAAGCAGGAAGAACTTGCCCGTCAGAGAGAGGAACGAGCAGATGGGCTGCTCCTGCCGCCATGGCCGAAGTTGTGGCTCCCTCCATCCCGCGGGAGAGCGTTGCCTAGGGAGGCTGGAGAAGGAACCTCTGGAGGAGTCGCACAGGGGAGTCGGGGTCGGAGACCTAGGTGGCGACGAGCGTCGGGGAGGCCAGAACCCTAGCTCGCGGCGGCCATTGGAGGCGGGGGTCGGGAAGGCGGGGGTCAGGAAGGCTGCGTCGGGGAGGCCGGAGGGGGCCTCGAGGACGCCGGAACCTTAGGTGGCGGCGGCCGAAACCCTGGATGGCGGCGGCCGGAACCCTAGGTAGTGGCGGCCATTGGAGGCGGGGGTCGAGGAGGTGGGCGTCGAGGAGGCTAGAGAGGTCGTCGAGGAGGCCAGAGGGTGCGTCACCTTGCGGTGACCGGCGGGACGGGAACGCGGCGGCCGGAGGGCTGGGTGGCGGCGGCCATGGGAGCCGCGTGTGGCGATGGGTCGGGTGCGGGAATGGGTTCGGATGTGGTGTGTGTGTGGGGGGTTAGCTTAATTAGGACAGGTTTGGGTCACTTCCAACATGGGCCCACAAGTCAGCAGGGGCAACCAGTCTTTTTAGCAAATACTGACAGCACATTGTCTGGTCAACTTGCTAGGATAAACGGTCAACTCACGGATGCCTAACAGAATGGCGTTTGTGATAGTTGTCAAAATTTAAGAGTGGCAAAAGTAAGATGTCGAAATCTAGAGTGGCATAAGGAAAATTGGCAAAATCTAGAGTGGCAAAAACAAAATTTTCCCATTACTGATAGTGTCGCTGATGAGCCGTTGCCCGCTGATGCGTCCATTTCTGCCATTCTAAACTCAATAAAGATCAGGGGTGAGGGCGAATGACTGAATGTATTCAAATCACAGGGGGTGAAAAAACGACACATTTGTAGCGCCTGCCCCGCGAAATTACCTCTATGCTGATGTGGCACGCGCGGGACTGCTTATGTATACGCGCGCATGTATGACCATATCCCAGGCCTTGTGCACCAACCATGGTGATTATATCGCCACTGTATTTTTAATAATGGGACTGTATTGACGTAGTTTTTTTTCGAAATGGAGGCAAAGATTGCCTCATCTATTAATTAAGCAGAAGAGAATTGCCCAGTTAATTACGGAAAACCGGGCAAAAACCGGAACAACAAGGGCCGAGCCCACTCCCATAGACTGAAACACACAGGGCAAAGCCCACCCTCCTCGACGACATGTCGACCTGTGGACAGACAACGCAGCTCCGATTCTGACGGAGAACTCAGAAGAACGAAACCAGGCACGGCTGGCGCCACGGAAGATCGCCGAAAGGCCACCTGCAACCAGTCATCGTATACCACAGGGCCTCGCCGCCGCAGCTTCGACTCCACAGCAACAAACAAACCGAGGCAATACCGTGGACACGCCGGAGAAGAGCCGACTATCGCAACCATTACCGCGTCTCCGACATCGCTCCCACCATCATCGTTGCCACAGAAGTCTGGACGCCACAGTGATTTTCTCGGGGCCGCCGCCCCGACATCCACCGCTCCGTCGCGCCCAGCGCAATCAACCGACACCACCTTCCGGGGCCGCCGCCTCGACGTACCACCGTTCCGCTCGAGCAGCAACGCCGCGCGACCCAGCTGCCCGCAGCCCACGCTGCTCAGGGCAACCGCTCGCAGACCACGAACGTCGCACCACATCCGGGGCCGCCGCCCCGACGCAAAGTCTACCGCCCCCTCTGGAACGCGTCGACCGAACCGACAAGCCTGCCACCCAAGTGGCCCAGGATTGCCACCCAAGTGAAGGCCGAGCCGCCGCCCCGCCCCATGGAGCCGCACCACACATCACTTTCCGAGGCCGCCGCCTCGGCGTTCATCAGCCGTCCGGGGCCGCTGCCCCGGCATCCACCAAACCCGACGCAGGAGAGAACCAAACGCACCAAGCACAAGCTAACTCTCCCAAGCAACGCCCCCAAGAGGGAAACAACAAAGACGTCGCCGTCGCCCGCTCCGGAAAATCTGGAGCTTAGGTTTTCACCCGGAGAGCCCGAGCCCCACATAGAAGAAGATGAGTTCCACAACGACGCCTCCAAGGAGGGAAACGACGCCCGAAAGCGCCGCCGTCGACGGCACCGACAAAGTCGGGTCAAGGCTTTCGCCCGAAACACACACATAGTTACTATGTTTGAGGACCGTTTTAGACACAGCCACCAAAAATCAGGACAAATATGCATTTTGCTTTTTTTGGGTAAATATGCATTTTGATTTTTTTAGGGTAAATATGCATTTGTTCTACTAGTAGTATATTGCTAGCAGCGGTACATTTGAAATGCCAGAAAAGAAAACTCGTTCACCAGTGTGCCGAAAAATAACTCATCCGATTTCAAAGAAAAAGATAGTAGAAGAGAGCTCATCCACCAGCCCACGGCATCGCTCATAGAGCACACGGATCGCGATCCGCGTGATCCACAAACCCAAATCGCCACCCTCCATTTGGCCTCGATCCAACGGCGCCCATCCCACCCTCCTCCGCCCAGCCCGCCTGGCCGAAATCCGGAGCCCCAAATAATCGCGCGCGACGGCGCGAAGCACCAAACCCAATCCTCGGTCCCCTTTAAAACGCACCTCCATTCTTCCCCAATCCACCACCGCAAAGTGAAATCCCAATCTCCGATCACCACAGCGCAGCAGCAGCCAGATCCCCAGCCCCTCCATCCCAATGGCCCGCACCAAGCAGACGGCGCGCAAGTCCACCGGCGGCAAGGCGCCGAGGAAGCAGCTGGCGACCAAGGCGGCGCGCAAGTCCGCCCCGGCCACCGGCGGCGTCAAGAAGCCCCACCGCTTCCGCCCGGGAACCGTCGCCCTCCGCGAGATCCGCAAGTACCAGAAGAGCACGGAGCTGCTCATCCGCAAGCTCCCCTTCCAGCGCCTTGTCCGGGAGATCGCCCAGGACTTCAAGACCGACCTCCGCTTCCAGTCCTCCGCCGTCTCCGCGCTCCAGGAGGCCGCCGAGGCCTACCTCGTCGGGCTCTTCGAGGACACCAACCTCTGCGCCATCCACGCCAAGCGCGTTACCATCATGCCCAAGGACATCCAGCTCGCCCGCCGCATCCGTGGGGAGAGGGCCTAGGTTCTGGGTCGCCGGCGATATTGGCTAGTGGCTGTTCTTGTCCTGTGATCTGGATGTGTGTCGGGTGCTTCTGTTTGTTGTTGTTGATATGATGTGTCGTCTGGTCCTATGTATCGTGATGCTCGAATGAAATTGCAATGGAAAGTTCAGTTAACGTTCTGATGCTCGAATGAATTTAATTTTGCTTGTAAATTGCTCCGTGATTCTGCAATGTTGTTGCAGTGATGGAATTAGAAGATACGCCGTGTCCCATGAACTTCTTGATTTTGCTGGGGCGCTCTGTTGTGTGATTCAGTTTCTTTGCACGTTTGTACAGGCATGCCATTTGGTTACCTCGTTTCAGCTTTGGCCTCTGTCTGATGTGATTCTGAACTATGGTTGGGTTAGTTGATAGCTGAAGGTGAAGTCATGACATGCGATGTGATTCTGAATTATGTGTCGTCTGCTATAGCGAGTCCTTGCAATGGACGTGATCCTACTTTATCTCCATTTCTCAGATCTTGTTAATTAAGTTCTGTGCTTGGACGTTATATTTGGTTAATGATATCATCTTGGAAATGATTCTTGTGTTGCAGGTTTTCTGGTTGTGATTGTTCATGTCTTCATGATGGTTCTTGTGGATCAGAAATTTGCAGTTGACAATTACAGTAGACGGTCCATTTTTTTGTCTAATCATTTTTTTTCGAGTATTATCCATTTGACCAAACAAGTTTACAGCTTGCAGTGGTACAGTATAAGAGAAACAAGTGTATAACTATTCACGGGCTTCTTGATTTTGCTTGGGTGCTTTGTTATTTTTCTTTGGTCGCTGTGTGGTTCAAGTTTTCTCGCACCTTTTTTTGCACGTTTGTACAGGGATTTGGTCGACTCATTTGGGCTTCTAGCTCTGTTTATTGTCATTCTGAACCATGGTTGGGCTGGTTGATATGGATTAGTTGAAGGTGAAGTGGCGACATGTGATGTGATTCTGAACTATGTTGTCACACCTGGCCACTTGGCATGTGTGACTTGGCATCCTACGGGTGGGACCCTGTCGAGCGTATGCGTGTGTGCGTCGCATGAGTATATAGCTGGCCGCCTGTGGCTGGTTGGAGGCATGTGTGATGACTGATTCAAACTCTCTCCCTAATCCTTCCTCTGTAAGGAAAGTTCTTCCTCCTCCCCAAGTCTCTCCTCGCGAGTTCCTCATCCCCCTCCGATCCCCTTCTCTCTCGTTCGTTACATATGTGTCGTCTGCCAGTTGGAATTTTGCAATAGAAGTGGTCTACTTCATCTCTATTTCTCAGCTATTATTAATGAAGTTCTGTGATTGGATGCTATGTTTGGTGGAGGATATCATCCTGAGAATGATTCTTGTGCTGTATTTTATTTTTTTTGGTTGTGATTGTTCATATCTTCATGATGGTTGAGAAACTTGCAGTTGACAACAACACTAGATACTAGAATTTTTGTCTGATACTTTCAGTACTATCCATCTAATGTAACAAGTTTACAGCATGCAGAGGTACATTATAAGTGAAACGAGTATATAAATAAAAGGATAAACTTACTCTAAGGTTGTTATTTTCTGCATTATTGTACACAGCTGTTAAGTGAAAGAATGTATAATTTGGTGTTGGCAACAGTGTCTCTGACTAAACTTGCGAAACATTGCTTAAAAAACCTCCTGCACCGTGCTGGATGAGTCGTCGAAAATCCTTCTGGTACTTGAAAGGTTGCCGTTCACAATGTCAGCATCAGTCTATCTTGTACAGGAAACTGCTTAAGACATCATGTCAGCATCAGGTGAATTTTACAGCCTCGTGTACAGCAAACAATCCATCTTTGTCTGAAGTGAAAAGTTCACAAAGTTCATACCAAGTTCGTAGTGTCATGTTTTCAAGTTATACTAACCACCATTTGTACTACCTCTACTGTCCCCTATATCCGGCTGAAAACTGGAGGAAGAATTTACTTGGACAGTTGTACAGAGAACTGCTTAAAACATCAGGTGGGCATCCGGTGAATTTTACGTACAAGCAAGCAACCCATATTTGTTTGAACTGTATAATTCACAAAACTCAGACAATGCTTTTTCTGTCAGGAGATCTTTTCACCATTGGCGCCACCAGAGGCGATCGCTCTGCGGCAGAACTCCTTCATCTGTCCAACTGGGCTGAACAAAGTTGGCCCAATTTAGCCCACCGGCCCACTCTCAAGAGTCCAGATGGTTCAAGCTTTACCAGAGCTGTGCAACCCCTCAAATTTATTTTTTTTACCAGAGCTGTGCAATAATGTTCCTAAACGTGCTCTAAAAGGAACCCAATCCAACTTTTCGTTTGTTGGAGCTAATCGTCGGGAATCTTTGATGGCCTTTTTCTTGTCAGTACGCTCCTTGAAGCTACTACTGATTGTCCTGATACCAAACCGACAATGGCCAGACATGGCCAGTATTCTGTAGATGCAGAAGCTTACGCAAATCTGAACCTTTCGGCCCAACGCCAGTTTTCATGGCGTTTACACTTGTCCCGTCCCGATGTCTAAACTCTGACAAGCCGAACGCCATAGCCCATGGGGTTTATGCAGCTAGACCAACACTGGTTTAGCGAGGGCATCTCAAGGGAAAAACGCAAAGGAAAGCCGGAAGCGAATAAACTGAGCTCGGTCAACAGTAACATCTGAAGAAAATCGATGCACCATTTGACAATTTTTATTAGTTGCTTGCAAATTTTTAATATAAAATAACATTCGTGGAAGTAGTGGCAAAAAAAAACCGATGCTCCAAAAAATATTTTTTTCTAGTGCTGAATTTTTTTTTGACACGGCTTGCACGAATGTCATTTAACAGTGAAACTTTGCAAGCATTGAATTTTTTTGTCAAATGTTACGACAAAAAAAATCCAGTGTTTTTGATTTTTTTTTGAATTTTACTGTTCACCCGAGCTCATATGAGCTCGAGCTGAGAAGGGCACTTTCGTGGAAAGCCCTCCTTTGTCTGCGAACACCCGGTAATCCCAACGCTTTCATAACAAAAAAACTCTACTTATGCGTCCTCTTCTAGTAGGCCGTTTTTGGAGGATGAGCTCCATGAAGCATGTTATTTAAATATAGTTAAATTAAACAAAATGGTTTCAGTTTTTTAGGAAAAATATACACATATACAAGCACGACAGAATAGTTTGAATTCACAGCTGTGCACAAAAGAAAATCGTGGACGTTGACAATGAAGATTACATGTGCTAAAAAGCCACATATCTGTTTTTTGCGTAGCCCTCGTTTCTATGTATTTCATCATGAAAATTTACATATGTACATTTATGTCTATGGATATATGTGTATTTTTCTAGATTTGTTTGGAATTTTAATTCGGCCTCCATAGAGCTCGAGCTCCATTTCAGTTGAATTTCACCAATTTGCAGCAATAAAAAACTAGTCGAATTTCCAACTTAAAAAAAGAATTTCAACTTGGTGCAATTGTTTATTCATCTACTACCCCTATAAAAGAGAGAGAGAGGGCGGAGAACCAAAAATCTGACCCATCCATTAGCAAAATCGACTGGCCGTTAATACTTCGATGTTTGACACTGCAAACCACGCATCAAGCCATTAACGAGCCATCGATCGATAACCCAACCCCGCCGTTAAAAATAAAAGACAAAACCGGTCGCACGACTCTGCCCGCACGATCTCCCTCTTCGCATGACTCTCGTGGTCTGGCCCCTGCGCGCACGACCTCCCCCTCCTGCGCCGTTCGCCGCCCCGCAAGCTCCGCAGCCGTTAGCCGCCCTTCGTCGCGGGAACCGCTCGCCGCTGGAGCCGCGGCCCGCGGGAGCCGCCGTGGGAGAAGCCACGGGAGCTGCTCGCCGCCGCTCGCGGGAGCCGCCGTGGGAGAAGCCACGGGAGCTGCTAGCCGCCTCACCACGCCATCGCACGCACCACTCCTCTCCGGCAAGATCGCCTGCGCACGCTCCGCCCAACCGCCTCCGCCCACCTCCTCCGCGACATCCATGCTCGCCCACCCCGCAACCCTAGCTGCCGCCGGTGGCTTGTCCTCCTCCGTCGCCTTCTCCACGACCGCATCCCACCCCGCATGCACCCTCGTCCTCTCGGGTGCGAGCCGCCGCGCGGTCGCTGCCATGGTCGTAGCCCCGGAAAAGGTCTGCGTCGCCATGCCGTTGGTCAAGTTCGACATTGTCATCTTCAAAAAGGAGACCTTCGTCGCCGGCCACGAGGAGGTCCTCACCCGCTCCCATCCCCCTTCCCTCTGAGTTCTCTTTTTTTGGATGCCGCGCTCGAGCGAAATATCAGATGTTGTGCCGCTCCTCCAACTTCCCAGAGGAGACGATGCCGGGAGGAAGGATCTGATCTGATGGCCGCCGGCAAGTGGGGCGCGGCCCAGTGTGCCGGCGAAGAGGGGTCGGGGTGGTCCGTGCCACGGAGGTGGTGGTAGAGACCAGAAAGGAGGAGGAGAGTTGGGTGCTCGGCGGCATCTGCAGGGTGCTTGCTGGAATGCCGACGCAGATGGGCGCCACCGCGCTCGCTGGCGGGTTCAATTTCCCCGTTTACTCCAGAGGCGCCACCGCTACTGCTCTCTGCGGCAACTTGCCACCGCCACCGTCGTCAGGTCAGAATCGAAGGTTGAAGAGTGACAGATATGGGAAAACAGAGGAACACGGTGGATGTAGATGGTGGCAGTAGCATTGGCTGTGGCTCCCATGCGGCGGCTTTAGCTAGGTGATTGATAATGTGCTCCTGTCCATTCTCCCCTATGTGATCCCTGCTCCTTGTGCTGATTTATTTGTGGCCATGCACAAGCTCGTAACTCACTGGCTGAAATTTGTTGACAGCTGCAGGAGGACTTCGGGAGGAATTCACTACTGGAATCAGCTACTTTGCCATTTACCAGCTCTTTGCCGTCCGCTAGCGGACGGCAAACAAGCTCTTTGCCATCAGCTACCTAAAAGCAGACGGCAAAGAACTGACTGATGGCAAAGAAAGTCTTTGCCATCAGCCAGTTCTTTGCCATCCGCTAGCTGACGGCAAAGATTCTTTCCCGTCGGCCAGCAGACGGCAAAGAGGGAGGGTGGCCCCACTGAGGAGCTGTTTAAAAAATACTTAATGGCTAGCAGACGGCAAAGAGCAAAAAAGCGGATGACAAAGAGGGCGGACGGCAAACATTCAACATATCTAACGGCGCGCCCCACCCCGCCCTCTCTCTCTATTTCTCTCCTGCTCCCACACGCGCGCCGCCGCCCCCAACACTCGCCGCCGCCCGGTCGCCCCACCGCCTCGTCGCCCCACCGCCCCCCCCGCCCCGTCGCCCCCGCCGCCCTGCCGTCTCGGCGCCGCCGCGCCCCGGCCCCCCGGCGCCCTAGCCCCCCCGCGCCCCACCGCCCCGGGCCCGGCGCCGCCGCCCCAGGCCGCCCCGCCCCCTCCTCCACCGCCCCCCTGCCTCGTCGCCACTGCCGCCCGGCGCCGTCGCCCCACCGGCCCCCGGCCCCGTCGCCCCCGCCGCCCTGCCGTCTCGGCGCCGCCGCGCCCCGGCCCCCCGGCGCCCCCCCCCCCTGCCCCACCGCCCCGGGCCCGGCACCGCCGCCCCAGGCCGCCCCGCCCCCCTCCTCCACCGGCCACCTCCTCCACCAGCCCAGGTGAGCTCTACCTCCTCTGTTTTTCCTTTTTTTTTTTCTGTTTTTTTAGTTTTAGGTTTATGTTTAGTTTAGATTTAGTTTTAGGTTTAGGTTTAGATTTAGTTTTTTCCTTTTTTTTTCTTTTTTTTTAGTTTTAGGTTTATGTTTAGTTTAGATTTAGTTTTAGTTTTAGATTTAGGTTTAGATTTAGGTTTAGTTCAGTTTTAGGAAAGAAAAAGAAGAAGAAGAAAAAAACAGGAGAGGAGGAGAAGAAGAAGAGGAAAAAGGAAAGGAAGAAGAAGAGGAGGAGGAGGAGAAGAAAAAAGAAGAAGAGGAAGAAGAAGAAAAAAAAGAGGAGAGGAGGAGAAGAAGAAGAGGAAAAAGGAAAGGAAGAAGAAGAAGAGGAGGAGGAGAAGAAAAAAGAAGAAGAGGAAGAAGAAGAAGAAAAAAGAGGAGAGGAGGAGAAGAAGAAGAGGAAAAAGGAAAGGAGGAAGAAGAAGAAGAAGAAGAAGAAGAAGAAGAATAAGAAGGAAAAAAAAGGAAGAAAAGGAAGAAGAGGAAGAAGAAGAAAAGGAAAAAAGAGGAAAAAACCCCGACCCGACACGGCACCCCGACCCCGACCCGGCACCCAGACACGACACCCCGACCCCGAGACCCCGACCCCGACACCCCGACCCCGACCCCGACACCGACACCCCGACCCCGAGCCTGACCCGACAGCCCGACCCCGACATCGACACGGCACCCCGACCCCGGCCCGGCACCCCGACCCGACACCCCGACCCCGAGACCCCGACCCCTACCCCGACCCCGACACCCCCCCGACCCCGACACCGACACCCCGACCCCGAGCCTGACCCGACACTCCGACCCCGACACCAACATGGCACCCCGACCCCGACCCGGCACCCCGACCCCGAGCTTGACCCGACACCCCGACCCCGACACCGACACGGCACCCCGACCCCGACACCGACACCCCGACCCCGACACCGACACGACACCCCGACCCCGACCCGGCACCCCGACCCCGACCCCGAGCCTGACCCGACACCCTGACCCAGACACCGACACGGCACCCCGACACCGACACGACACCCCGACCCCCGCCACCTCCCGAAAAGGTGTTCTTTGGCCTTCCAGAGGCCGACGGGGCCATATATTTGTGAATTATTAGTTAGGTCATATATTTTTCGATTGTGTTATGAAAAACATCATATATAATTGTGTTGATCGGGTAGTTTTAAATGTGCAGTTGTTTATGTTGTACTTGATGATGATACACTTAAGTGATATACATATTATTATTCATGTCGGTACTTTTTTTCATGTTATACTAATTTCGTTTATTCTTTCTCATGGCAGGTGTTGAAAGATGGTGGCGCTGGTCGGGAGCGCGCCGAGGCCCCTTCTTCGTCGGCGCGTAGTGTGAGGTCTTCCATTCCACACGCACCTCTCCGCCGAGCGTTGCTGGACAGTATGGCGACACCGCCGGGCCCTTCTTCGTCGACCGCGGTGCCCAGCAGGGGACGAGGTAAGAAGAAGGGCCGAGGTGTAGCACGTGGTCGCGGGAGAGGAGGTAGGGTGACTCTTACGACGCCTTCCTCGCCGCCGCCCCCAGCTGTTTCACCCGAGCACGTGACTGCTAGGGTGGACTCGTCTGAGGAGGAGGCTACACGGACTCCGGTCCACGAGCCTCCGGTCCACGGGTCTTCGGCCCACGAGCCTCGGGTCGACGGGCCTTCGGCCCACGAGAGTTGGGCCCACGAGACCCCGGAGGAGCACACGTCTGGATGGGGTACTTGGTCGGGTCAGCCTGAGGAGCCGAGTGGCCATGCTGATGATGGCGGGGAGCCGACTGATTTTGAGGAGGGGGAGGAGGGGGGGCAACATCTACCAGCGTGGTGCTACATGGCTCCCGTCCGTGCCGGCGACCCGCGAGCAGAGGTGGTTGATTTTCCCTGATGGGGAGAGGTAAGTGCATTTAATCTTTTTGTACCTTCTGCATTCACGTTTCTTCAAATAACTAATGCGTTGGCCTTGTCATGCTACAGGGGTTGGGACTACCATGAAAGTGTCCGCCGGCCCAACTCCGTCCTTGGAGTTCTGATTCGACAAAACTTTCCGGGGTTTGTCACGTTGCCTGGTGAGGGTTGGCTTCCAGAGGTTGGATTGAGTTGGGAGCACTACTTGGCTGCCCCGGCCCCGCCGGGTGAGATTATCGACGGTGTCTTGTGCAAGACGAGGGCAAACATGGTGATCAGAAAGTTCTGGGTAATTTCTCCTTTACACAATTAAAAATCTTCAACTAGCTAGTTATTAATTGTACTAATCAATATTGTCTCATTTGATTGCAGACATTCTACAGGTGTGAGGAGGGATACGAGGAGGAGGCGGCAGATGTTATCCACAAGGAGTGCAAGCGCCTACTTCAGAACTTACGGCATGAGGCTCGGGTGCAGTCTGTTCGAGACTACTACGCCGACCGTGGTATCAAGAAGTCCAAGCAGGAGTGCCGCGATAAGTTCTTGAGTAAGGAGCAGTACATGAAGGTAATTCTTAAGGCCTTGTACTTAATTCCTTCATTTAGTAATTCATAGCCGTAGCGCTGAAGTTTCTATTTGCTAACTTAGGCCCCTCAGAGATGGTGTGCGGATCGGATGGATTGTTGGGAGGTGTTGGTCGATGGGTGGTGCTCAAAAGAATGGCGGGCCACCCACAACGAGGCCAAGGACAAACGTGCCCAAATGGAAGGTGTGCCACACCACCAAGGCAGCTCCAACTTATTTCAGTACGGGCGGAACTGGGTATGTGGTTTGCTTCATGATTCATGCAATTCATTCATCATGCTAGCTTTAGCCCTTTAATTACTAATTTACTTTGTTTCTCTCTTTCAGGCATGCTACAATAAGGCGGATAAGGTGCCAGAGGTGTACGACCTGTATGCCATGGCCCACACTGGCTCTTACAAGAAAGTCAAGGCATTCTCTGCGTCTGACCTCGATGATCCAAAGAACTTCACCAACATCTCCGCCCACGACAAGCTCGTGCAATATAGAGATCAAGGGAAGGCGAGGAAAGGGGAGGACTTTAACCCGAGCCAGGGTCCCATTGATACAGAGTTGCTGATGATATCTGGTGGCGGGAGGTCCCATGGCTCCATAGCCATGGGAGATGGACTTATCCTTGTCCTAGCACTCTCCCGGAGATCAAGGCGCGCCAGTCGAGCTCCGCTCCTGAGATAAGGCCTCGTGAACGGCCAGTCCAACTCGCCATCAAGGTTAGTTATACGTACTCAGCTATCTTTCTCCATTACATTGTGTGCGCTTCCATCAATGACTACAAATGGTCATGTGAGTGGTGTTGCAGGCTGCTATACAGAGTGAGAGAGATAGAACGGAGAAACTTCTGGCGGAGGCGGCGGAGAGGCAGCGGGAGTTGGAGGAGAGGACGACAAAGATGTTGGAGGAGGAGAGGGCACAAAATGACATGCAGGCAAGGGCCATGTATGAGCTCCTTGTGGTAAGTTTCTTCTGCAGATTACTTGCTAGTCTTAACCGTGCTTCCTGGGAGGCTGACCAATTTGGTCAGTTTGCCCACAGTGGCTGACGGCAAAGGCTTTGCCGTCCGCAGCGGACGGCAAAGGCCTGCCGTTAACCACCTAACGGAGTAACAACGCATTTATTGCCGTCTGTCTTCTTTGCCGTCCGCTGCTGATGGCAAAGGCCCCTTTGCCGTCAGCTGCCCGAAGCAGACGGCAACGCAGCTCTTAGCCGTCCCCTACTTTGCCGCCTTTTGCCGTCCGCGGCTGACGGCAAAGGTATTTGCCGTCCGCCATCCATGCCTTTGCCGTCCGCCGTGGCAGATGGCAAAGTAGCAGATTCCTGTAGTGATTAGATATGCCATTACTCAGTGCATACTTGGATTCTTTCTTTACACTAAGTTCTGGGCATTTGTTAATTTTGCTCAACCTGGACATACTACTACTTCAGCAACTTTAACTTATGTTAGCCCATTTTCCTTTGGTGGTCAGGTTAATCAATTGTTTGGATTCAAGAAAAAGGTCACTGTCCTGCTCTCTAAGGTGTGTGAGATTAATAGGTTGTCTTCTCATCACAACTTTGAATTTTTTGCCGAATGCAAAGCAAAATATTCTGCATTATCCTAGAAGAAAATTCAGTTAAATATAGCCCTTGAGTTTAAACTAGGATGTGACTTTCCAACCGTTGTAAATGGTTTGTGTAAAAAGTATGGACACATAAAAGATCTCGGCAAAACAATTGTATCCATGAAAGTAATAAGTGGACAGAATGTTGATTGACTATTGTGTTTGTGGAACACCAACTAATTGGTTATATTTCACTAGAGTAATTTGGACAACATATTTTAATAAGTCCTGGTAGCTATTTAACTCCTTATAATCTTCTACAGGGGATGTTATCTTCTTGACTCGACATCTTCCAGAACAACTACAAGCTGATAGGTGACTTCTACAACGGAATTTGAACAAGTAATTCTGGATGGAGGGATTATTTTTCTTAACTTACTACAATATGCTCCTTAGACATAGATTATTCATGTATGTGTGTACACTAACTTAGACACGCTCCCTATCCAAGCCTTCAATTCATGTTGCAGCTTCTGAATTCTTGTGTCTCTGTTGATGCCCAGTGTTACTTTCCTTTGTTGATGCCTGTAGCAATTTAGTTACATTCAAACTTTCAGAAGTAATTTTTCAGCAAATGTTAACGAAAGCAGTTGATATCTAAGGTAATAGTCCACATCAATAGTTACTTGTAGTACAAGTGAGAATAAAGGGTACATTCTATATAAACTAAAAACAGTAGTACTAGGAAATTTTTGAAAGAAAATGGTACATTTTATAGGGAGAGGTTTGCCATCGAGGTATGTGGTGTGCGATGCACCTTCTTCCTGGTGAAATCTGATTTCTGAAATTCATTATTATTAGTCATGTTAACCTAAGGGACTTTGTATACCATCCATATCATTAGTTTATTTGCATTTTGTGTCTTTCCTACATTGGTTAGACAAGCATAAAGCTTTCATAAACTATTCAGACATAGTTACAAAATAAGCATGTACACCAAAATACTCTTCCCAAATCTGACATAAAAACAAAATTGTTTGGATAGAAATTCACAGTTACTATCTTGTAACAGATTATCATGACAAGCTATTGCTGGCATATGCTAATTTAGACTCTATTTATTCTGACTTGTAGTTTTTATCTCTTTCACAGGTATGGTAGAAAATCATGGTGTGTTTACGTATGAAGATCATTGGTGACCCATCTTTTTGTCAAAGATAGAGTTGGTTGGCTATGGTACTATGCAGTCCAAGGGTAAGTAATTTTTGTTTAAGAGTACTCTCAAGAAGGTTCACTCAAAAACCAACTTCATGGTCCTGACTCAGAGGTATACTGTTATCCAATACTTGTTCTAGGAAGGCTACTAAACCTTATATATTATGACTTTTGATAAGATACTTATATTTACTACTATGTAACCCTTACATTAGGTGTTTACCTCTCAAAAATCATACACGAGAAGGTACTGAATGTGGTGCAAAATTGATTTTTAGATAACCAGTGTATAGTTTGTCTCACGGAAATTAATGTATCTACTACCCCTATAAAAGCACGAAGTGCGGAGATCCAAAACATCGTCCTACCCATCTATTACCCTTTCTATGGTCGAGATGCAATGCTAAACGTGTTTAATCTAGAACACATGTTTTAGCAACCTCCACCACGTCGCCGCGCTAATCAAGGAGATGACTTTTTTTAAGGGAACTCATCGAAACCCTAAAGAGTACTAAAGACCACCAAATCCTAACCAATGCCCTCTCTAGAGTATAGTAGTCATCCATCACCTATAATATTATGGGCATATACGGTGAGATGTACTCATAGCGACACTTATTTAGCATGCCAGTAATATTATAGCCCTGGGGATAATATTTTGCACATTGTAAAAGGCCATTTAATATAAATAGGTGTATGAACGACATGATTCTCTTTGTTGAAATAGTTAGATAGAGAGGTTGTCTCTTTGTACGCCTACATTTATGGAAAAAAATAGATGCTTGGTTGCAGGGACCTCTCTTTATGGCAAATTCCAGTTTTTTACCTTCTATGTGCCTCTTCTTTAGCATCTTGATGTCATATGGCTACTCATATGTTCCTGTTATGTAGATATTCCATTTTTTGTGGGCTGATATCTATGTTGATCAATATACCAGGATAAACCTTCTGTGCTATTTGTACTACATGGTTCTCATATATGCAGACAGAGATAAAAAAACGAAGCCAACTACCAAGGAATACTGGGAGCACGGGTAAATTTACATGTGACTACAGAGTTCTCTTCACCAATTATATGCCAATTGGGATCCAGATCTACCTTGCTATTGTTACATAGCAATTGTCGATAGCATGTGGTAGCATGTTCAAAATCCCCCCTTGTTTGTAATGTAACATAAATAATATGGCAAAGCTCTTATCTTATATCGAGGTTTGCACCTAATAGAGAATTATAAACCCAATCCAGGTAAAGGTTTTCATTACTGCTTAATTGTGTGAGTGATTGATACTTTCTGGCCATGCTTAATTTCACTCCTACAGATTTTGTTTGACTATGTTACAAAGTTGGAGCCATATGTCACTAGGATTTTCCACTAAAGTGTTTTTCTATTCCTTTCTTGCAAATGAGGCACATGATGGATCACATCTATGCAGAGTATTGGAGATCCAGGCTCCATGTTGTTGAGAATTGAGACATTCAACAATACCATACATCACCAAATATTGCCCCGAGGGTTACTGGCAAGTACCAATCTGGATGATTGGTCCAGGCAGGCTACCCATATGCTTGACAAGGAAACTGCGAAGCAATGGCACAAGTAAAGATTAACTCATTGGCATTCATAAGCCTGAAGAACAGCTCAAGAACAATAAAAATGAAGCAGTGTAGTCGAATTCCTTGCCTTTCTACTTAATACATTACAAGTAATTTTTCTCATTTTTCTTTTTTTTGGAAAAATATTAATTTCATTTCAATTATAGCTTCCCTAAAACTTCAAGTCTTCGTTTGTACTCCCTCTATAAAGAAATGATAAGAGCGTTTAGAAGAGAGTAATAATTTTGACTATTATAATTGGATTTTTTTGTATGTAAGCTTACTAGTTTAAGAAATAAGAATTGGTTTTCTTTCGGCGGTCCTGTGTGTGCTGTTGCGTTGGGGCACCTGCCCCTAGTCTCTTCTAGGTTGTTCGGTGGCTCCTGCCTCACTACCTGGTTGCTAGCAGTATGAAATGAACACGTAGAAGTTCTTTAAAAAAGAACAAAAAAAAAGCCATGGCCACCGTCGCTGGCTCGGCGCCAACTCACCGACCAATAGCGTCGTCGGTCGTGATGATCCATGCATGCATTGCTTCTGTAGAAAACTAAAAATGAGGCATGCAGGCGTATGTGCGGCCAATGATAAGAGAAAACAAATGTCGTGAGATGTAGACAGGTTGTACGTGGCCACACCTTACCCTTACCGACTGCTTTCCCAACCACCACAAACCTAACCTGTTTCGGGCCATTTTATGCTGTGCTGATAGTACTACTTCTAGTACAGCAACGATGGGGGCATATCATTGGCGATCCGATTCGGAAAATAAATAAATCACTGGTCATCCGTGCCTCCACGAACCTAGTCGTACCACACGTACTCCTATGTCCACATGCGTTGTACGAGGGCATTTTCGAGTCGGACCCGTAAATCGCTCATATACGTACGGATCGTGTGATCCGGTTGCGGGTTATCATCCAACGCGGGTCTGTATCGATGCGCCGAGCGGTTTGGACGTATTTTTTGGGCAAAATCAAAGACAAATGTGGGAGCTTTGCAGGAGTCCAAACAACAGTCATGTAGGACTCTGACACCATCGGCCCACCCAAAACCTTTGCAGGATCCCGCGGCTCCATCCTTTACATTTTCTCTCCTTTTTTTGTCGCCGCTCCACCACCTCGGCCGCCACGCCACACCCTTGCCCGAACTCTACGTCGTCGTCACCTTTAGCATTTTCTACCGGGCTCCACCCCGCTTCTTCTCCGTCGCCGTTCAACCCCTCCCCTCCAACCGACCCACCAGGTACCATCCGCTACTGCTATACTCATCATGCCCGGCAACTGTTTGATGAATTACCGGAACTAAAAAAGTTGCCCCTTCTTCTTTGAAGCAATGGATTCTGATTTTTTGAGTACATATACGAGCACTGTGTTGAGTCGTCCGATGGCTCGTCCGACAAGAAGGATTGGATGAATGAGACGGTGATGATGCAGGCGGTTCTTGAACTTGCGGAGCATGTGGAGGAGCATCCTCTCAATTTCAAGGGATTGATCAAGGGTTATTGAGTGCTCATCCGCAAGAGGGCGCGCGTCCATTTGACACTGACGAACGACTACGTTGCCCCGGATGCACTCTTCGCTGATCATTTTTGCCGGTGTTTTCGGATGAGCAAGACTGTCTTCGATCTTTTGTACCATGGCATCCGGTGCTATAATGACTACTTCATCTTAAAGAAAGACGCCATAAAAACGATTGGATTCTTTGGTTACCAGAAATGTATGGCCGCACTTCGGATGTTTACATATGGCACGGTCACTGATTCGTGAGACAAGTACCTACGGACGGTTTGAGAGCACATGCAGATGTCAAGATCATTCCTGCTATGTGAAAGCTCTGGAAGAAAAATTCGGGTAGCACACAATCAGCGCCGTGTTGAACACCATGAAGTTGCAAGCCCCAATGCTGTACAAGTCCTGCAGACAGTGGAGCAGGTGCCACTCATCACGGGGCTTGTTAGAATTAATCCGAGGCCACCGTCGATCTACCGAGGACCAAGCAATCGCATGAGGAACGACACCGAGATTTGTTAACGAGATTTGTTAACTTGTTAGAGTTGTGTCGAATATTGTGTACAAGGTAGGTTACAGTTGGACTTGTAGTTATATCGTGTTTACATAGGATGTGGAGTCGTGTCCTAGTAGGACACTTGTATCCTAAGCCTCTCATATATAGCGGGGGTAGACATACGATGTAACCTATGCCAACATAATAGCACGGGCACGCGGGGGAGCCGGCGGTGTGTGCCGGCGCCCGGGCGGCCGGGGTGCGGTATTGTGACGGTGTCACGGGGAGGAGCGCCCGTAGTCAAGCCCCGGGGATGTAGCCACGATGGTGAACCTCGTTAACAAATCTCGGTGTCGTTCCTCTGATGGAAGACTTCACTCTGTGCTGATGGAGGGGCTACGGCGTAAGAATTCAGAGAGTCGAAGCCTATTTCAGCGGGATAGCGAGAGACACGTGGATTGGACTGGGTACCAGTGGTCTGATGGAGACGTGATACTCGGCATCGGTCGATGATGATCGGTGGTTCTCTGCAGTGGGGGTTGAGGCAGTATGGGCTAGCTACCCGGGAGACTCGATCAGGACAGCAGAGGCTCGACGCGGTGATAGCGGCGAGGCGTGCGGTAAGCACGGGACACAGCGACAGGCCAAGGCACTGGTGGTCAGACATGTGGTCAGGCAAATTGTGCAGGGGGTGCTGAAGTAGTGTTGACGAGTACCAGATTCAAGTTGGTGGCTGGGTCTATCGGTGCTAGTTGATGGACAAGAGTTGACCATGGAGAATCTGAGAAAGTGGCGGAAATTCTGAAATTGTCAAAGACTGAGAGAGTACATGCCCGTATATTCTGTGGTGTTCAGTGCACATGGCAAAGTGCAGATGACAAGTACAGAAGGAGGCGGAGGGCTATAGCTGTGGGACATGCCAGAGACTATCCGGAAGAAGGGTGAGACAACTGCGAATTTGACTCAGGGTGACACAAGGTGACGGTGAAATTCCTTCAAGTTTCAGACAAGCAGTCAAGAAAGAGCGGTGACGTTAAGTTCAGGTAACTCTTATATGTGGCGTCCAATATGTGAGTTGTTCATTTTTCATGCAGACAGTGGTCGGTGTGTGATGGCGTTGAACGGAAACTCCGGAAGTTGGGAGCACAAAGTAGAGTAACAAGGAACTTAATTTTGCTCGATTATTGACTGTGGTCAAGAAAAGAAGGGACTACAAGTTGCAGGTGGAGTCACATGGAGTCTTTGAAGTAGCAGCGGTGCTCATGGGATAAACTCAAGTCCAATGTACATGAAAGTTTGATGCATTGACGAATTCAAGGTGGTGGAGAATATTCGCCAAGGTGGAGTTTGTTAGAGTTGTGTCGAATATTGTGTACAAGGTAGGTTACAGTTGGACTTGTAGTTGTATCGTGTTTACATAGGATGTGGAGTCGTGTCCTAGTAGGACACTTGTATCCTAGGCCTCTCATATATAGCGGGGGTAGACACACGATGTAACCTATGCCAACATAATAGCACGGGCACGCGGGGGAGCCGGCGGTGTGTGCCGGCGCCCGGGCGGCTGGGGTGCGGTATTGTGACGGTGTCACGGGGAGGAGCGTCCGTAGTCAAGCCCCGGGGATGTAGCCACGATGGTGAACCTCGTTAACAAATCTAACGGGGCTCACCAAATTCGCCAATTATTTTGGTCACTTCAAGTTAGTACTAGTGTACTACCAGCCATTTGACCTACCCCCAGTTGCCTGTATTGTCCCCTAGATCTTGGCTTACAACTGAAGGAAGAGATTGCTTGACTCTCCATCGTGTCCAGGGAGCTGCTGAAAACATCAGGGGAGCGAAGTTGGCCTGAAACTCAAGCAAACAATCCATATTTTTTCTGAACTGTAAAATTCACAAATTTCAGACCATGTTTCTGGTGTCATTTTGTCAGGAGATTTTTGTTACCACTGGTGCCACCCCACAGTGCCGATCTCAATCCGCAAAGTTGACGGGCATCGCGCAAAACATGACTATTTTGCCGGTTGCTCTTGGGCTGTAAACGTCGAGCCCAACTGGGCTGTAAAAAGCTTCATTGTGATGTCGCTTCCATGGATCGTGGTTCCGTTCAGGCTGCTGCTTTTGCAGCACGGCGAGTTCCGGCGTGCGAGTTGTGCAGGGTCCCGAGGGCCCAAGTGCAATTTGTTTTTGTTTGGGGGGTCCTGCGTGTTGTTGTACTGGACACGTACCCCCTGCCCTGGTTTCTTCTGGGTGGTTCCTAAGACGCAGGAATTCCTGATTTTTTTTTATTTTTTTCTAACAATCATGGGCTCTGTCGCTGGCTCTGGACCACGTCCCCAATCGATATCTTACCTGTCCACTCCTGTATCTGTATGGCGTCGTCAGTCGTGACGATCCACGCTTCAGTATTACCACTAGATTTTTTTTGCGGGGTCACTAGAATATGAGCATAATTGGTTTGACGCCAAAAATTGGCATGCCGACATTTGGCAAATGCCAAATTTTGTCCAGTGCTTGGTTGGCTACCATGTTTCCTTGCCAACCTCACAAAAAGTTGCTAACTATTGGTAACTTTTGATATTGCCAATTGTTGGCTTGCCAAGTATTGGCAATGCCAAATGTTGGCATCAAACCAATTATGCTCTATATCTCTACTCCTAATATAGCAGTTGATGAATAGTCTTCCGGTTTTTTTTCACTGGTTTATTTTCGTCGTACTCCCACCGCCGGTTTTTTTCGTCATCCTTCGTCGGTTTTGTTTCGTCACATCCCACTCCCACACCTTCGTCCACCGGTTTTCATAATCGCAAAGGAAAAAAGCATTCTCTCTCCTCCCACCAGCGGCCTCGATCTGGGATCGCCAGGGACGCCGCCGCCGCCGCCACGGATCCCACGGACGCCGCCTCCGCGGATCCCACGGCGCCACCTCGCCGCCACCTCGCCGCCACCTCGCCACCGCTGGTCGCCATGGCGCGGCGTCACCCCGCCGCCACCTCAGCCAAGCGCCGCGCCGCCCCTTCGAACCCTAGCCCGCCCCCTCCGCCCGCCGACGGATCGCTTCCGCTCCTCCACACGGCGAGCTGCGGCGACCTGCGCCTCTTCAAGAGTACGTGGGCGATTTCGGGCGGGTTTTGTTTGGATCTGGGAGGCACTGACTCTCCCGTTCGTCGCGTCGCAGGGCTGGTGAGAGATCTGGATCAGGGCAGGGGCCGTCCCAGGGAGGTGGTGGAGGCGGCCAAGGACCAATGTCTCGTGGCGCTGCACTTCGCTGCCGGGAAGGGAAGGCCACGGGTGTGCAGGTACCTGGTCGACGAGCTATGTTTTCGTGCTAATCCTGCGAGCTGATGTTTGCTGTTGTACTCATTCTGGCAGAGATAATGCGGGTGTCCTCCTTGCTTAAGCACCAGCCTGATGGTGACTTTGAGAGGTTGCCGCCGATGACGCGTCCAAACCGGATGCATCATCATCAGTCGCCCCCAATGCCTAATTTCCGTGGAAATGGTTTTGGCCCGTGGAACCACGGGGCGCATCCAGAGGTAATTGCGTTAGTTATCTGACATGAGGGTGGCATATTCAGTCATCCATCATATCTGATCGCATCAGCTGGTAATTAATCTTTAAAAGAAAAAGAAGGATACACAAGATCCTCTCTTGGTGATGTGAAGGTTGCATCCTACTTTCTGCATCTTTAATTGCATACTTGTCTATCATTCCATTTAATGATAGTATGGGCGCGATAAGTTGCATCCTCACCATCACATTTGATCGCATGGTATACTTAGGAATGTAGTCGTAGTCTCCCCCTTAAGCCTATCTCTCTTAATTGCATACTTGCCATGGAGACAGAGCGCCGAGGCGTAAGCTGAGTTGATTCAGAGTTGCTACCTGAATTTTCCGTTTCATCATCTTCTGGTTTGCGCTCACCTCAGTTTCTAACGAAGGTTGCAGTGCACTGAAAATATATACAGGTTCCTTTTATTCTGATCCGCCTTTCCCTCTGCTATAAATGCTTGCTGAAAATTGGCAAGTCTTTCTCTTAGAACGCACCAGGTGGATAATTAGGTGTAAATATTTTTGTGCTGATTGATGTGGCGAACTTACAAGCAAGATATATTCTTGATATTCTCTTTAACACAGTGGTTGTAAATAAATAAGCAGATATCCCTATAACAAGTCGAATATTGCGTCGGAGTCTTTTTCAGACTGGAGTTTTATAGGTATATAGATTTACTATGGAAGACTGTAAACTGGAAATCAAGCTGATTTCTTCATTGATTGCTCCTGTTTTAGAATTCATATCGTGCTCTTCCACAAAGAGGCAACCCATATTATTGTGTCTTGAACTCTTGATCTAATGAGGGCTAGCTGCTATGTTATGCATGTTTTATTCCTTAATGACACTTGAAAGACACTTGGCGCCTAAGATTATTGTATTGAACTAAATCCTTATTTGTTTGGGAAGCATTAAGAAACTGGATTGACTTCAACATAATCAAATTTGAATCTTTAGTTATGTTTGTCCTACCTATTCGCAACCGGTCACACTCTCAATCTTTATGTTATGTTTATTATGTTCTAAGATGTGCATGTGCAAAACCTTACAATTCTGTTGTTGATCATAGGGAGGCTGTTCATATTTGTCTATTCTATTTTTATATTCAAGATACATACAATTATTTATCATCATTATAATCGAGATAATAAATATTTATTTATTCCATTAATGTGTTGAGTTATTTTGTTTTTGATTTTAATATGCTCTCATGGAATGGTAAAAAATTGGTTCATCCAATTTACAAGTTGAGTACTCTATGTTTGCACGTTCTTACATTTTCATGTGAAATCTTCATGCTAACTGTATGAAGTACTCATGCAGGATGATTACAAGTCAACGAAGATTTTTTTACTATAATTGCTGAAGTACTGTGCGTAAGGAAGCTGAAGACAATATTCCTGATATTTTAGGAGATGCAAGTGAAGTGGAATAATGAAAATACATTGCATCAAGTACATTTTTCGATTGTTACTGTATTTTTTTTTATACATGTGAAATTGGAAGTGCATTATGCTTATGTATGCAATCAGAAAAAAAATTAAAAGGCCCGTGACAACGCACGAGGCATTGTACTAGTATATATTAAAAGAAGGATGGCATGCAGGCGTGTGTGGTACTCCTTGCAACGATATGGAGTATAGAAAACAAGCTGTACGTGGCCGCATCGATAGAGACGGATCCAGGAGATGCCGTTGCTTTCCCTGTTTCCGGACATTTTGTGGTGAGCGTGATCCGCTCCATTCAACAAGTCGTGCCACACGTACGTCCACATCCGTTGCATGACACTGACTTTGTAGGAGGGCGTGTGGTTTAGGGCGTCTCCAACGGTAGCCCGTAAATTTCCTTCCGTGTCCGTCAATGGACATACATAGATGCGAGAGAACGACATCCAAACCTAGCCTGTATATGCCCGTCAGTAAATTTAAATTCAAATGCACGCCAATCTGTTCTACACTGCGCGCCGAATTGCATGTCCGATCATAACTAGAAAAAGGCAAATATGCTTAGTTTTTACATGCCTGAATCTAAAAGAACAGCAGCCCGACAGTACGTGCATTTCTGCCCCGCTGGATAGGCAATCCCAGCCAATTGCTTCCCGATCAAGGAGGTGTCGTCGCTGCCGCGTAGGCAGCGTCTGCCTCTGCCTCCGTTGCATCCTCATAGTCAGCCGCGCGCTGCCAACACATCTTTTTGCCACCGCAACATCTGAAAGCGTACGGATTGCACGATCATTCTTGCGTCATCATCCAAAGAGTCGACATTCAAGGTCAACATCTTGCATCCTTTGCATTGGTGGCAATCTTCACCCTCTTTTTCTCGAGTGCGGCCTTCCTATCTTCGAGCTTGAGCTTCTTGTCCATTGCGTCCATCAACAGTTTGAACTTTGAACCTCTCTGCCTTCTACTCCTCCTTGATCTCCGAGCGCCTCACGCATGCCGCCTCCTTATTTGCCAAGATGTCCTCGAACCTCTCCGTCAGCTTGGCCGCCCCACCTTCTCGCTTCGCCCTCTCCTCCTCCCAGTTCTTCCCCCGTAGATTTCTTCTAAGCTTCTTCGGCGGTTCTTGGGTAGGGTCGATAGGGTCACTGGTTTCTTCCTCGTTGGTTTGGGTGGCGGTCTTGACAGTGAAAAGGTTTCACTTCGGTTGCCCATTCAATTTCAACCAACAATGCATGACGGTGAATGACTTCTTCTCCAACTTCTTGTACACCACACAACCATGAGTAGGCTACAAAATGAAACAACGTCGACAATGCATATCCGTCTAGTGAGCAACAAACAATACATGTCCGGCTAGTGATCAACAAAATTTAAGCATATCCAGCTAGTGTTCAACTTACTTGGTCGATGATTTGTGCACCGCTAGGCCACCGTGCGATGAGATGCTTCAAGTGCCCACAATACTTGGACACTCCCTCTTGGACGGTGTACCAACGATGGTTGAGGGACTTCCATTCATGGTTGTGGATGACCGCGGTCGGAGTAGGGTGCGAAATGCTTGTGCTCGTGGAACCATATGTGAATATTCCTCCAAAATGGTGTGTCCTTTTGCTCTGTGCTATGGATATGATTGAGGCTAGTGGCCAACCATGCATCACACAACAACTCGTTATCCCGCATGTTGAAGCTTTCTCCTTTGCCATTCTTCTTTGGATCGTCGGCTTTATCATCGGAATCATCGTCGTCGCCGTCGCCTTCCTCCTTGGTGTTCCGGGCGAGTGTCGCAGAGATGATCTTCCGGGCGAGCGTGATGCTCAGATCCTCCAGCGCCACCGCCGGCTCCATCTCCAACAGTTCCATCCGTCAGCGTCGGAAGGAAGGAGAGGATGGGAGAAAAGAGCGGGAAGTGGGCGGAGAGCGGCGGGGAATGGAATAAGAGAAGTGGAGTATTTTGGTGTGGAAACAGTATGTGATGCTACAAAAGCGCGGACTCCGCCTTCCTTTTGGGTGGGCAGGGGGTAGATAGCGACGTTTCTCGTGTCCGGACTCCCACAAAGCCCCCCAACGTTTGTCTTTGGTTTGCGGGAGAAATGACATCCGGACAACATCGCAGATCGATACATGCCCGCGTTGGATGGTTTCCACGGTCCCGACGGTCGCGGGAGGTTTGTGGGTCGGTGTTGGAGATGCCCTTACAGGTTAGATTCTTCCGATCTACGCTTCTTTTCATCGGCAACAGTTGCCCTTAGCACGATGAATTCCCGACTATCTACTACAACAAGGTTTGTCCGGCTCCGATCAGGGAGGGGCGAAGACGGCGGCGCGTCTTCGGCTCGCTCCAGTGCTTGTAGTCATCGCCAGGTAGTCTACGGACCTGGATGCATATTTTTTACTTCAGATGTTCTTCGTAATTCCTTGACAGATTCATCAGATAATCATCTTAATTCATCTCGTGGAAAGCGTGAGATTCTGTGACCCAATGATCAATGCTGCCCCATGACGATAGCCCACATGGTGAGTGATAGATAGGGCAGCCCGAGAAAAGACATTCTACCATGCATGGTATATACCGTGCATCTATCAACCACTCACTCTCTTTGAGATTCGGATCCATGCATGCATGTTCTCATTGTACTGTTTAGTAAACCACAATTTATGACCCTGTCAATGAGTCACTTTTTCTCCATGTGGAGACAACTTTTTCCTATACTAACCTGCAATATCTCTCCTCTCACCCCCAAAGTAAATACCACCAGTACTACACTCACTCATGCCTTATTTTTATATGAAAGTATGATTCTAATATTTAAATTTATTTTATCTTTTGAACCGCTAGTTTGATTTACGATACATTTGCATATTTGTGTTCCTTTTGAAGGGAACTTTAAAATAAGATCACCGTTGAATATATTTTGACAAGTTTTAAAATTCGAATCTGAAACATGGCGAGACCATACAAAACTGTAAAAAAAACTATGTACCAAGTTTCATCAAGTTTTCTATAGATTGCGGCAGCGCCTCCTAACCCTAAGCAGCCGCCGCCGCCTCGGTCCCCCTCCTCTTTCCCGTCCGGTGGCCTCGTCGGCGGCAAGAGGAGTGGGGACCCGTCCGTCTTGTTTTACTTTTCTTAGGTTTTTGTTTCTCCGGCGGCATCGACGAGGTGGTGGCGACGATGGCGTGTTGGAATAAAGTCTCTCCGGTCTCTCCCTACCTCGACGACGTCCTATCCGGCGCCGACGAAGGGCCTATGAGAGTTTGTGTCCCCAGATCGGTTGGTTCCCTTCAGATCTTGGCAGTTTGTGTGTCTTTCAAGGAGTACTTTTGGCTGGCGTTTGGTGTGGCGACCACGACATCTTCTTCTGTGTTGTTCTGTGGCTTAACCCGGTTTCTCCAACCCTCTGATCTGGTGGTGGTGGATTGCAAGCTTGTTCTGCTTGGGGTGATGCTCCAGCCGATGCTGCTTCAACGACTTTTAGATCTCGTCTCAAGGGGCGAGTGGCTATTGCGGTCTTCAAAGCCTTGTATGGCGAGGGCATTTGCAGGTGTTGCTTTTCTTTGCTGTTGGTTCAGTGCAATTTTCAATCACCGGCGGGCAGCGTACAATCAGAGGAAGAAGAAGACTAGTATGGTTTTTATTGTAATTTTATTTTTTACTGGTCGTTCTATGTCCAGTTGTCTATCCATTGTACTGGCCTTTGTTTTCCTCGATGATAATCAGATTTAAGATGCCCTTTGGGTGTCTTTATTAAAAAAAAAGTTTTCTATAGATCAATTAGATGCGCACAGAAACTCATTATGATACATAGATCAGTTTTCTACAAGTCTTGTTTAAAATATATCATCAGTATAAAAACATTTGTCTAAATAGAATATAAAAGAAACTTTTATTACAGAAGATATCAAGCATCTAAACAGTTACATAGAAGAGAAAATATATTTCTATGATAGAGTCGTAAGGGGATAGGGGAGGCATGCAAAGGACAGGACATTATCTATATTTACAAAAAGGCTGACACACAAATTAATGACCATCTGACAAAAGTGAGCGTACAGTAGGTGATCAGTACACTATGATATCTTTCCCACCCTGTAGACAATGCACGGTATACACCGTGCATGGTAGAAAATGCACTCTCTAGGGTAGGGCCGAAATCACTGTTCTGACCTTCTGGGCGATCTTTGTCACAAACTGAACTCGACATGAAAGTATTTCACAATCTGACCCTTTTAGAAACGCCACAGACCGCGGCGTTTCCGCTCCACATAGAAACGCCGAGCTAGCTAGCGTTGTTGTTCCATATAAAAACGCCGAGCTAGCTAGCGTTTCTTCTCCACATGAAAACGCCAAGAACTTTGGCGTTTCCGCCCTACATGGCAACGCCATCATATATGGTATAAAGAAATACCTGCAAGAATTGATGAATGCATGCATGCATGGTTCCTGTAGCTAGCTAGCTAGTGATAGTGGGCTTGCATGCACGAATGAGTAGGTAGATACTAGATGGATGCTGACGAGCTGCACGAATTTCATCAATTCATGCATGCCCACTATCACTAGCTAGCTAGCTACATGAACCATGCATGCATGCATTCATCAATTCTTGCAGGTATTTCTTTATACCATATATGATGGCGTTGCCATGTAGGGCGGAAACGCCAAAGTTCTTGGCGTTTTCATGTGGAGAAGAAACGCTAGCTAGCTCGGCGTTTTTATATGGAACAACAACGCTAGCTAGCTCGGCGTTTCTATGTGGAGCGAAAACGCCGCGGTCTGTGGCGTTTCTAAAAAGGTCAGATTGTGAAATACTTTCATGTCGAGTTCAGTTTGTGACAAAGATCGCCCAGAAGGTCAGAACAGTGATTTCGGCCCTAGGGTAGCCCCCCACGGCCCACGCAGCCTGACCAGCCGACAGCGCCAGCTCGCGTGGTCTCGTCGCGCGTCCGCACTCCCCGCGAGCGATAATAAACTCTTATCCATTTCCGGCTGTTTCATCAGTCTCAGAGCAAGCCTTCCGCCCGCTGCACGTCGAGAGAGACAGAGAGCTAGAGACGGCGTCGACGGCAGCCATGGCCGGAGCCGGCCGCCGCGTGGTGTTCTTCCCGTTCCCGTTCCTCGGCCACTTCAACCCGGTGCTCCGCCTCGCGGGCGCGCTGCACGCCCGCGGCCTCGCCGTCACCGTCTTCCACACCGAGCAGCGGGTTCCGGACCCGGCCGACTACCCCGCGGACTACCGCTTCGTGTCCCTCCCCGTGGAGGTGCCCCCGGAGCTGGCGGCGTCCGAGGACATCGCCAGGATGGGCATGGCCATGAACGACGCCTCCGAGGCCCCCTTCAGGGACCGGCTGGCCGCGCTGCTCGCCGAGGAGGCGGCGGAGGACGGCGGCGTCCTCTGCGTCATCACCGACGTCGTGTGGTACTCGGCGCAGGCGGTGGCCAGGGAGCTCGGCGTGCCGGCGCTCGGCATCATGACGGCCAGCGCCGCCATCTTCCGGGTCTACATGGCGTACCAGACCTTGATTGACAAGGCCTACTTGCCCGTGCAAGGTGATGCAATCATTCGCTTGATTTCCCTTCTTCTATTCGCCATTTTTGTAGACCAGCAAACGAATTCTTGGATTCATTACCGGTCAAGCTGGGAATGCATCGCGAGCTGAGACCGTTTGCTCGATCTGGATCTGTGCAGACGCGCGCAAGGACGATCCGGTGGAGGAGCTGCCGCCGTACCTTGTGAAGGATCTGCTGCGGCACGACACGAGCAAGCTGGAGGACTTCGCGGAGCTGCTCCGGCACACCGTCGCCGGAGCGCGGCAGTCCTCGGGCCTCATAATCAACACCCTGGGCGCCATCGAGGCCGCCAACCTGGAGCGGATCCGCGAGGACCTGTCGGTGCCGGTGTTCGCCGTCGCCCCACTCCACAAGCTGGCGCCGTCGGCCAAGTCCAGCAGCCTGGGCGAGACGCAGGCGGACCGCGGATGCCTCGGCTGGCTGGACCCGCACGAGTTCGTGGAGCTGGCGTGGGGGCTGGCCCTGAGCAAGCGGCCGTTCGTGTGGGTCGTCCGGCCGAAGCTCATCCGCGGGTTCGAGTCCGGCGAGCTGCCCGACGGGCTCGGGGAGGAGCTGCGCGGGCGCGGCGTGATCGTGAGCTGGGCGCCGGAGGAGGAGGTGCTGGCGCACCCGGCGGTGGGCGCCTTCTTCACGCACAGCGGGTGGAACTCGACGGTGGAGGCGATCGCGGAGGGCGTGCCGATGATCTGCCACCCGCTGCACGGCGACCAGTACGGCAACGCGAGGTACGTGGCCGACGTGTGGAAGGTGGGCGTGGAGGTCGACGGCACGCACCGGCTGGAGAGGGCGAGCATCAAGGCCGCCATTGAGAGGATGATGGGGAGCGGGGAGGGGCGGGAGATCGGGGAGAGGATGAAGGGGCTGAAGACGGCCGCGGAGGATGGCATCAACGAGCGCGGGTCGTCCCACACGCACCTCAGCGATTTGGTGGCGCTCATCAAGTCGTTCGGAATTTGAATTCCATATCTGTGTGATGATGATGATGCGGTTGTCATCTTGCTGATTTGGTTTCTTTTCTCTCATGTCGAATAAAGGAATCCTGTTGAAGCCGTCACATGAACAAGGCCAGCGCAAACTTTGGGCTCATTCGCGCCTCGGAGTGTGCATGGACGCACGCGCGCCTCCTCCCGCGGACAAGGTCACGGGGTGCACGCTTCTCCTGCAACGATAGCGTGCGTGATGGGGTGCCCGCGGAGGCTCTGGTCGGCGGTGCGCTCGGCGAGATGGGGACGCCAAAATGCCACTGCTTGTTGCCCTGCTGATCCCCATGTACATGGCCGCTCGGGCAAACAGCCGCTACATGCTCGTTGCTCCACCCCGACCGCCTGCGTAGCCAAGAACCAGAGCCCGGTGTACTCCAAGGCGGTGGAGCTCGTGGCTAAGAGCCCGAGACTACCACATCTTCTCACACATCTTGTGTTCAATGCCGCGTGCGAGGCGCCCTGCCGTGACCGCCTTGTCGTCGTCCTGGACAATGTTGGAGCATCTTGTTAGGTTTGATACCTCTTGTTGCATTGCTGAGGGAGAAGGAAAGCCATCAGCCATGTGCATGCATGGCCAATGCCCATTGTAGAAATGCGGCTTAGCATGATCGACCAACAGGAGGCTTTGGATACTCGATAGTTAACCCAGACGGATGGTGGATGATCTGATTCCGGGTTGCTGGAGCCTGGGACCCACCTTCAGGTAATTGATTCACTCCCCTGATCCCAGTCTTCCCCGAGCCTCATATGAATCCCCCTATTTGGATACAGACCAAAGGTCAAAAACGACCGGGATCGTTTAGGTTAGGGTATGGACTTCAGGGATTTAGACGTTGGGGTTCATTTGCGCCGTCCTCTACATCCTCAGGGTTTAAAATAGACTTCACTCCCTGAAACTTTCGCGCAATTTTTACATCCCTGCATTTTTTGATTTTCTATGGCATCGGTTTTTTCTACAAATTAAAGAACCGCCTGTGACTATGCCACTCGCGTGCTCCGGACTCTCATCATCCGCCCCATGCGACTACGCCGCACCTCCCGACCTACGAGCATGTTGCGATAGATAAACGCACGCCCTGTCGCACGATGGCCCGATGGAGCGAGCTTCGTTTGCGGCGGCATCATCGATGTTAGTACATTTACTTAATTAATGTGTGTGTCGCCGTACCGTATATATGATATGTGTATGCTAAATTATTTGTTTACATAGTGCATGCTACAAATGTTTGTTTTTGAAATGTGTGTGTATTTGAAAAATGTCTATTGTTACTAATGCAGTGATGTGGTGCATTAATATAAGTTTGAATCAAACTGATGTATGACTAACATGGGTTCATGTATTGCTTAATTAAGATGTGTAATGTCGGTTGCGATAATTTGTATGTTGTTTTAAATCCTAAAATGTACTAGTGACCAAAATATATGATGTGTTACTGATAAGTAAAGTACCACTTATAAGCATTAATTATTGATCGTGCTTAATTGGTATGCTTATTGCAAGTGAGGAGTAGGTATACGCATGTGTCACTGATGTTCACTTACCAGTGACGAGCGCCATGCTTGTCAGTGAAGTGAAAAAAGTTCCCATCGTTGATAGCCTATCATGTACTTAGTGGTTCGCCGGCAACTTCTTTTGGGTTCGCCCGATGATTTCATTGTCATTGCATCAATAAGGTTACCTTGGCTCTGATTGTGTTCCGAAGAAACAGATGCAACGCTGAGTTCTGTGGGAGTGGCTATAGATCAATCGACTGACACAACTAAGAGGTCAGTCGATTGGTACAAATGTGATCAAACCGGCAAAGCAGACCAAAATCGACTGACAGAAGAAAGAGGTCAGTCAGATTTTCTTTCTGTTTCTGTTTTTGTTTTAGTTTACCCCAACCGAAAACAACAGGCTGAGGCCTTTATGTTTCTGTCCCGGGCCTGACCCGGTAAGCTAAAGATCATTTCTGTGTCTGTTTTCTGTATTTAGCCCAGAAAAAGAAAACGGGCCTGGACCCGGTAAGCTAAAGAAGTAACACCTAACTAGGTCTTCCTCCTCCCGACTCAGCAGCTATCTTCCTCGACTCCCACACAGCCGCCATGGGAGGGGAACCATACCTCAGATATTCTGCTTTCTTCTGAGACTTCTGATGAAGTTTCCCAGGCAATTGTTCCTCTAAGCACACTTCTCCTCCAATCCCCAGGGTTTCTTTGTCAGATCTGGAAGCAAAAATGGATGATCCCGAAATTGAGACCCAGATCTCAGATCTGTCAGCAGGAAGAACAAAACGAAAAAGAAAGAAACCTGGTGATAAAAGTCCTTGTGGACAGGCAAAGGTATGCGATATACTCCATTTCGTATGCAAGTTTTCATTTCATTTTGTTGAATTTTCTGCATTGCTCTGCAAAAGAATAGACAAACCATAAGAAGACAGAAGTAACAAGATGCATCATAAAGCTAAAAAAGTGGAGATGATTTACAGCAGTACTGACACATTCAGTTAATTTGCGATTTCAGGTACCTAAAATTGCACATCATTCTCAGCGGCAGGAATACATGGATATTGGAAATAGAAGTCATGACAGCAAGGTAAAAAGGCACAAAAGTTTTGTAAGACTGCTATTAATGGATGTTGTCAAAAGCAATTTGCATACAAGAATTTGCAGTAGAACAAAAAATTTCAGTACTGCATCATCACAGTTCAAGATCCTAAAAATTGCACATCTATATTTGCATACTAACAGAACTGAATTTGCAGTTGCATTTCATAAAGCATCATCACACTTCAAGAACCTAAAAATTGCACATCTATATATTGCAATTTCAGCAGCAAGAATACATAAATTTTTTAAGATATCTATTAATGGATGCTGTCAAAACAATTTGTATCATGAAGCTAAAAAAGTGGAGATGATTTACATCACTACTGACACATTCAGTTAATTTGCAATTTCAGGTACCTAAAATTGCACATCATTCTCAGCGGCAGGAATACATGGATATTGGAAATAGAAGTCATGAAAGCAAGGTAAAAAGGCACAAATGTTTTGTAAGACTGCTATTAATGGATGTTGTCAAAAGCAATTTGCATACAAGAATTTGCAGTAGAATTTTTTTTTCAGTACTGCATCATCACAGTTCAAGATCCTAAAAATTGCACATCTATATTTGCATACTAACAGAACTGAATTTGCAGTTGCATTTCATAAAGCATCATCACACTTCAAGAACCTAAAAATTGCACATCTATATATTGCAATTTCAGCAGCAAGAATACATAAATTTTATAAGACATCTATTAATGGATGTTGTCAAAACAATTTGTATCATGAAGCTAAAAAAGTGGAGATGATTTACAGCACTACTGACACATTCAGTTAATTTGCAATTTCAGGTACCTAAAATTGCACATCATTCTCAGCGGCAGGAATACATGGATATTGGAAATAGAAGTCATGAAAGCAAGGTAAAAAGGCACAAAAGTTTTGTAAGACTGCTATTAATGGATGTTGTCAAAAGCAATTTGCATACAAGAATTTGCAGTAGAATTTTTTTTTCAGTACTGCATCATCACAGTTCAAGATCCTAAAAATTGCACATCTATATTTGCATACTAACAGAACTGAATTTGCAGTTGCATTTCATAAAGCATCATCACACTTCAAGAACCTAAAAATTGCACATCCATATATTGCAATTTCAGCAGCAAGAATACATAAATTTTATAAGACATCTATTAATGGATGCTGTCAAAACAATTTGCATACAAAAATTGCAGGCATGCAAAAATTTCGCACAGGATCTATATTTGCATACTAACATAACTAAATTTGCAGTTGCATTTTAAAAACCATCATCACAGTTCAAACTGCTCATGCTTTATAAAAAGAAAATACAAATGATTTCGTCACTGCTCAAACATTGAGTTAATTTGCATTTTCAGGAATCTAAAATTGCACATCATTCTCAACAGCAAGAGTATTTAGAGATTGCAGATAGAAGTCATGACAACAAGGTAAATGACATCCGAACTTAATAACACTTTTATTTAAGAATGTTGTTAAACAATTTGCATGTCAAAATTGCAGGTGCTAAAAAAATTTGAATCAGGGCAACACACACATGCAGCCACATATACAAACGTTCAATAAGATTTCTGAGGTTAGTTTGTGTTAATATAATTGTCTGTTTGATGAGAGAATGAAATAACAAATTGATAGTTAGTGACAAGATGCATTTTGAAACTACGCCAAAGCATATAAATCCAAAAGCATTTCATTGAAAAAGTTCACAAAGACTAGAATCACCAGGAGCAACAGACACTATTTTATTTGATATGTTTGAGACTGAAAATACACAAAACTAGAAGAAAAGCAAATTTCATACAAAAAACATCACTACCATTTGACAAAAGATATTTTAGGTTAAGTTTCAAGAAATAACATTGATGCATAGACAACATTCTTTTGTTTCTTGCAGGAATCAGATTTGTTCATCCTAGGAAAGCAAAAAATGCATACAAGCAATATCATGCTAGAACCACCAGGAGCAGGACAGTCTTACATAGAGCTAATGCAACAAATGACAGTAATGAGTCATCTACAAAGCGATAACATGGCAATACCTATAACAAGTTTCACATCATTCTTGATTGCTGGCATAAGCTCTGAGGTATGTTGAACTACTGCAACCAAAAGTTTCTAAAATGTTAGAAATTAACTTACATACATTAGTAAATAGAATCTGACACAAAAAAACTTAAGTTTCAGCATCAAGCAGCAGGACCAAGTGCATGCAACAATGGGCAACAACTTAAGTTTCAGCATCAAGCAGAAGGACCAAGTGCAGGCAACAATGGGGAATAACTTAATGATTGGTTACAATATTCTTTACCTTTAGACCAAGAGCATGAAGATGACGATGATGGTAACAACAATGAAGAAGCAAATGTCAGTGAGAGTGAATCTGATGGTGAGCATGAAGATGATTATGATGCTAATAATGAAGGTGAAGCAACTCGCAGTGAGACTGAATCTGATTGTGAGCATGAATTTGACTGCAACAATGATGCAAATGAAGATTACGCAGAGTGCAATAGTGATCAAAATGAAACTGACGCAGAGGAAGAATACCTGGAACAAATTATGTTATCGTCTGATCAGTTGCTTGAGAAACAACAGCATTCAGAACTGCAACAGTTGGAACAAAGATGGAATCATCACGATTCAGTGTTTGAGGGACAAATGATAACAACTGATCAACAAGTGAGAGCAACGAGCTCTGAAGCAGCTTTGCAAGGCCCTGATTATGCAGAAACCACTGATACAGATGGCACTAGTGGAAGCGATGATTCAGAGTTTGAAAAGGAACAGAAAGAAGATCAGGAACAAGAAACAGAAAATTATGAAGTGGATGGCAGTGCTGGTTTTGAACAGTCAAATGAACAGGATCAGGATGATAGTACTGGTGCATCAGGTGTGGAAAAAAGGCAGGTACTAATAAGGAGCAGAACAAAGTTGAAGACAAATTATCTCAGGAAGATATAGAATACTTCCTTGAGAATGACAACATAGAAAAGGCAATAAAATTGAGCCAAGAAGATGAAAAAAGGCACATGCCAAGTCTTGGAATGACATTTGAAAGTGATGCTCATGCACACCAATTCTATAATGAATATTCAGCTATTGCTGGGTTTTCAATTCAGAAAACTGCGAACTATCATTGCCAGAAGAAAGATGCACACAAGAACAAAGTGATAAGGGTTACTATGAAGTGCAACAGATCTGCTAAACTTAGGATAAGGACAAAACCAACAGCAGTAGGAGCAAAAAGGAGAAAATATAACACTGAGAAGAATGCACCCACTGAACTAAAAAATACTACTGACAGAAGAAGGAACTATACCATTAAAACAGGGTGTCAAGCTCAGATGGTTGTTACCTGGAAATTTGATATATCACAGTGGGTGGTGACAAGGCTTATCATTGAGCACAACCATGATTTGCATCCTCCAGGCAAAGTCAGGTTCCTCAGGTCACACAAATTCATCACTGATCAAGAAAAGGAATTAATCAGAACTTGCAAACGAGTGAACATACCAACAAGAAAAATAATGGCAATAATGGCATTCTTTCGAGGAAGAGGACTTTCTTCGTTGCCATACACAGCAAAACAGATTAGCAACATGGGCACGAAAATGAGAATAGATAATGGCTTGAATGACATGATGCAAGTTGTCTCATTCTTTGAACAGAAAAAATCAGAAGATCCTCTGTTTTACTACTCATTCAAAACAGATCCAGCTAAGAATGTCATGCATATATTTTGGGTAGATGGTACAGGTATAAGGAACTATCAGCAATATGGTGATTTCCTAAGTTTTGACACAACTTACAAAACAAACAAGTACAATCTGAAGTTTGCTCCATTTGTGGGTGTAAATGGACATGGAGACAACTGCCTCTTTGCATGTGGTTTCATACAAGATGAGAAGAAGGAAACTTTTGAGTGGTTATACAAAACTTTTCTGAAGTGCATGGGAGGGAAAACTCCAAAATCTGTGATAACAGATCAAGATGCAGCAATGAAAAAGGCAGTGCCTAAGTGTTTCCCTAATTGCACACATAGGAACTGTTTGTTTCATATTCTAACAAAAGTGCAAAACAAAGCAAGAAGAACATTTGCAAGGAACCAGCATTTGAACGCTCAATTTCATGACATAATCCTAAACTCACAAATAGTTGAGGAGTTTGAGCAGCTCTGGCCACAAATGATAGAAGAGCACAAAGTTCAACATATCAAGTACTTCGGAATTATGTGGAAAAAAAGAAAGAGATTTGTACCTGCGTTCTTCAAGAATGAATTTTTCCCATTCATCCAATCAACAGCAAGAAGTGAAGGAACAAACGTTGTATTCAAAGCAAATGTAGGGTCAAGTCACAGTGTGATTGCTTTCATGACAGAGTTTGACAGGATATCACAAAGTATTGAAGAAAAAAGAAAAGAAAATGATTCAGTAACAAGGAGAACATCTCCAACTATGTGGAGTGACTGGGCATTGGAAAAACAAGCTGCAAAACTATATAATAGAGGCATATTCTACAAATTTCAGCAAGAGTTGATGAATTCAACAAAATTTCACATGATGGAAGTGGAAAAGAACAAACAATATGAGGTGTACAAATCACCAACTCAAGCACTGCTTGACTATAACCCGAGAACATTCACAGTGATTGTTGACACAGAGTCAGAAACTATTTCATGTGTGTGTGGGAAATTTGAGAAGGATGGCATTCTGTGTTGTCATGCACTCAAAGTCATTCAAGCATTGAACGTAGATGATTTGCCAGAAAAGTTTTTCATTGATAGATGGAGACCTAAGGAAAAGAGAGTATTTCAAGGTAATGAAGAAAATGCAAACCTTGAGGATTTGGATGAGCAAATGGCATTCTTCTTATTTTCAAGAAGGCTAGTTCAACTAGCTTCTGAGGCATCAAAAAATCCTGCAAGGAGGAAAAATGTTAAACGAGCAGATAGGGAATCTGGAAAAGTTAATTTTAGACATACCTTGCATGCCAGAAATGGAGCAATCAAAATGTTCTTTTTTAGATTTAACAGCTATCACAGGAGAAATAATGACTTCAGACAGCAAGGGGGAGAAAAAACTAAACGATCCAGTATACATCAAACCAAAAGGAAGAACCAAGAAAACATGGAGGTAGAAAAGTATAGTAGAAGAAATCATATCAAAGCCTAAGGTGACATGTTCGGGGTGCCAGAAGCAAGGACACAATATTACAGGTTGCAAGCAAATAGAACAAGAGTCACCACAAAAACCTACAAAGATAGGTAAAAGAACGATCATTGTTTCAAATTGTTACTGTAATTTACAGATACAATTTAGTTTTTATTTTGAATCTGTACATTTCTATGTTCAGCCAAAAGAAAGCATGCAAAGCAAACTAAAAGAGGAGAGCACGAAAAAAGAGAGGAAAAAGGTTAGAAAAAAAAATATCTGCAAGAAATATCATTTGACAAACTTATCCTGGTAAGAAAAAAATATATTCATTTGTACTGATTGCATTCTCTTTTTTTGTTTATTAAAAAAAGGCAAGGAGTAATCATTATTCATGCAATGTGGAAGAAGAAGGGATGGTCACTGTCTGAAGAATAGCAATGCTAAAGCAAAAAAAGGATATGGGTGAAAAGAAGATCAACAATAGGAGTTTTTGTTAAAATTGCACAAAACTTTGCATAATTTTTGTATGAAATGATGGACATGTATTTTAAATTTTGTGTAATGACTTCGACTCTTTATTCTTCTTTATTTGACTGAGGATGACAAAGAAATGAAATCAAAATTTAGTACAGGAAACATAACTAGTAATTAATAATATAAACAATACATTAGTGATATCACAAAGGAAATCCTTGAAATTCGATGATACACCTATATAGAAGGATGACTAATGAAACCAAACCACAAAGATGAAACACAAAAGCAACCTAAATTAACTATAGTAAACTAAAATTGCAAACAGGATGCACGATTCATCGACTAAAAGTAACACTAGATGGATCCACCATTCATTCCACTTTAATGAGCATTCATGCAGCAGCAACGCTTGCGCCAGCACCACCTCCAGCATCACCATCCCCTCCTGATCCACCAGAGAAACCACCACTAAAGGAATCATAATCACCTTGGGAAAAACAACTTCATCCTCTTCATCATCTACATCTTCATCTTGGGTTGCTTCAGGTGCAATGATGATGTTCCTTTGGAAGTAGCCATCCCAATCAGGAACGCACTGCTCAATCCTAGAAACTCGACGAATAGTCATCAGAGCTGCAGGACCACACCGAATGTCATTTCCAGCTACAAGCAGGACATCGAAAGAATCCTTGAAAGCAACTAGCACTGTATCCTTAATGTAGTGGTCGGCAACAGTAAAATTCCTACGACCCAGCATGTCAAAAAGTGCATGTCCAATGCAGAAAGCAGCAGAATGAGTGTTGCTAGTTACTATGCAGTACACTACTCTGTCAGTGTCTCCAAAAGGAATATTCAGCTGAGCTCTTGTGACAGCTGAAATCTTCATTGTGTTGCGACTGAAATCCTTTAAAATTGAAAATGCATTCAAAAAATAAGTTATTTGAAAAAGTAAAACATAGAAGTATAGTGTACACAGAATAGAATAGTGAAAAGTAAAAAAATGATGCAGAGCAGCACGTTCACAATAAAACGCACTACTATGAAAAAACCATGCTACAAACTTAGTTTACATTAAAAGTTGCATTATCATGACCTTGAAAATGCATTAAAATGTGTAAAAAATACCTTTGTGGGAACCATCTTTTTGGAACTGGAAGAATCCTTAGCTTCAAATTTGCGCTTGGAGACACGTGATCCACCTGGCACCGTGACCTAAAAACAAGCAGTTAAACTGCAAGTAAATGCAAAACACTAGGCTAGAACAATCAAACACAAAAAAAAATCACATAGGATCAAACTTGCATACTCACAAAACAAAACTTGCAAATGCACTTCAATAGCAAAAATACAGTAAGAACCATACTAGATTTTTTCATTTTCACAGAAGTGGAATTGCAAACACATATTCAGATAAAAAATTGGCTTGCAAAAATGAAGTTTATAAAGCACAATTCCAGTATTGAAAAACACAAATTGCATTATTCAAAATCATTTTTGTGATCTAATTTTGCATACTCAAGAAACTGATCTTGCACATGCAGTTCACAACTAACACAAAAAAAGAACCATACTACATTTTGCATTTTCACAAGACTAAATTTTTATTATAGAGTAAAATTTTAGTTTTGAAAAATGTAGGTTGAAGAGCAAACACAAAAACAGACATTGTAAAAAAATGAAAAAACACAAATTGCAATATTGGAAAATCTATAAACAAGACTAAATTTGCATGGACAGGACACTAAAACTTGCGGTAGCTGCATATAGCAACACATGGTATAACTAGAAGTTGCAAAAAACCCAATTGGGATCTCAAAATTTCCACACAGCAATAACTAAACTTGCGCTACTAATTCAGGAGCAAAAATCAACAAATTTACATAACAGGTAAAAAAAATGAATCTAAAGTTGCACTACTAAAGTAGTAGTAGCTGAAATAGGAGCAAGACATAATACAAAGTTTTTTTAACCTCAACTTGTTTCTTAAATTTGCAAATTAGAATAACTAAACTTGCACTACTTATTCAGGAACAAAAATCAACAAAACATTCTTTACTGGAGTAAAAAAATAAAATGATTTTTTACCTCTTTTTTAGAACCATCACCAACCTTCTTGGACACCTAGAGGTTAGGAAAACAAAAATATCTAAGAGAACAAATCAGCAACTTGTAAAATTGCATATTCACAAAACTAAAATTGCAGAAGCTCTTGATGTGCAAGATATAATACGACCTTTTCCTTACTGGCATCAGCAACCTTCTTACAAGCACCTGTATCTTTCTTGGAAGCATCCTCTTGACCCATCTAAAAATGAATAATAAAGAATCTAAGAGAACAATAAACCAACTCTAACAAAACAAAAATTGATTAAAAACACAACTTGCATGCATTACAAAAGTCAATGTTGCATGCTAATTTGAACTTCATAAAACTCAAGTTGCACACGCTACAAAGTCATATGGTTTGCTTTAAAAAATGAAAAGAGTTGGATAGTTGGGGTTTTATCTTTTAACAACGAAATTGACAAAATGATCAGAAAGAGGTTAAAGAAACAATTTGTAGAAATTTAGTTGCAACTTAAAAGCTAGAAAACAGAACACAAAAATTGAACATTTCACCATCAAACAACAAAAAGATGCATTCCTATGGAACTAAAACTTCTGTAGAAAGTTGTTTGTGTAAAGAATATTGTGAGCATACCTTTTTCTCTTCCAAGCTTCAACCCACTTCAGTACCTTGCACCTACAACTCTGAAGAAATTGAAGAACAATATAGGTAAGAATATGCAAGAAGTAAGATCAGTTATAAGAACTCACACAACAAAGTATATACAAAGCCCTACCTTCAAAGCGCAAAAGAATGTATCCTGAGAGGAAGGGAAGTGATTTCGAAGAGAGGCAAAACACAAAAGCATACAGATGGCATTTATATAGGGGTAATGGGGGTAGTCCGGTAGAGGGATAGTGGTAATGGGGGTAGTGCGGTAGAGGGTGTGGTTGCTAGTCGGTTGCTTGGTGAACGTGGTAGTAGTGGCCTTAATGGTCGGTTGAGGAGGTTATGTTGCATGCAACACAGATGGCATTTCAGAAAAAAAAAAAGGGAAAGAAAAAAGATCAATCTGGAAACAAAACAAAATCTAGAACTAATGAGGTGTCGAGCTGTGAAGTGTCAACGTGTCAATTAGTATGAAACACACATGGCAACAATTTCTTGACGCAAAGAAAAAAAGAACTAAAGGTAAATGAAAAAAAGTTGTTTGTTCAAAAAGGGAATGACTGGGGAAAGAAGCAAAAAATAAATGAAGAATAAAACAAAAAAAGAAAATTTTGAAAAAAGAGAAAAGAATGTGTATGTAGGATCAGAACACAGTTACTGTTGCTTGTTCAATATGAAAACAAACAACATAACATGATCCAATAAAATTTGGAAAAAGAATAGATAGGAGGGAAATTATTACGCCATGAAAAAGAACTCATTTTACAACATTCAAAAATCAAATTTACATCCAAACATCTTACAACATACAAAACACCCATGGTTGACATGCAAACATATCAAAAGCATTGCACATTACAGTAAGTGTCAACAGAAAAATTCACTTGTACATCGCACATTACATTTCAAAAATATTCCTAAGAATTTATCTTCTTTAATACATGTCCGAATCTACAAGGAAAAAAAAGCCTATGTATCTTCCAGCACCATTTCTATTGCTACCTAAAAGCAAACTCCACCACACCTGCTTCTTCTTCATTACCAACCTCATTTCTGCAGAAAAAAATGCAATAAACATTTAAATAATGAAGAAAAATGCATAGAAAGTGATTTGTGATTGAACAACAAACTCATAATAAATAGACACGAGAGACTTACTCAACAGCTTGACTGGAACTCAAGAACCAACTTTTTATGGTCATTTTTGATATTATGGTCAGTGAACATCATTTCATTCGCCATTCTTATTCGGATGTTTGGGATATCTTCATCCTTCACTATATCATGCATCAATATCCTTGTCTTCCAATGCTTCAGAAAGAGTGCTGTATATATGCCACAATCAAGCCTACAAAATATAAAAACCAATAGGAACAGAATAGACATCTGTGAATATGCATAAATTTGGTATGAGCAGCATGAAAAGAAAAAATAACAGCAAAGTAAAATTTGTATGGAAAAAAAGGAAAAATAACTTACTCATTGGTTTGTTTAGGTACATCAATAAAGTGCGTGGTCCAATTTCTCCAGTTAAGATTTCTTGAGCTCCCATACATGTCCCAAACCCTTTTGAAATTTGGTATCTGGAAGAAGTAGACAGAAAACCAGAGAAAGACACACAATTAACGCAAAAATTTAGTGTGTAAAAAAACATTATCAAATTGCAGAAAAAAAATTGAGGGAAAAACCTATAATTTACCAGAATATTCAACACATGCTGGTGAAAATCACTCTCTCCATCAAATGCTGAGTCTAGAATTACAAACATTTCATGTTTAAACAAGACAACAAAATCGAACCAATGCTTGCTATACAAAGTTGGAAAGTGAACCTACAAAAAAGACCAAAAAATATAGAAGAATCATCAAGATGAACAAAAAAGCATTATACAACAAATGTGCAAATGAATTAAATTGTCAAGTACTCTATAACACAATACAATAGTGATGGTGAAGTTGCACAACAAGAAGTACTATTACACAAATTTAATAAAAAAATTCACAAAAGAAAACCTATTTTCATCATCATCATGAAAGTTGCTCAACTAACAAAGCATCACAAAAACAAAAAAATAGTAAAATTAAAAATGGATACATTTTACTATATTTACCTCATCGCAAGTATGGACTAGCCTTGCACCGTTAGCTAGCTGAAAACATCTCTGAACCATACTGGATTTCTATTCATACAATTCCTGAGTTTCATATGAGTCCATCAGTAGTAGATGTTCTTGTTGTGGACAAAACAATTTCAACATTTTCACTAACCTCAAAGAAACTAACGCCAAAAAAATAGTAAAAAAGAAGTAATGTCAGAAATGAAATTGCACTCACAGAGATAAGGTGAAAAAAATGGTGAACTTTAGAGTCCTTTGGCCTATTATCTAGAGACAATTTGCGACACCAAGCATTTATAGTATACGTGTCAACAAGGCCATTGGTTGCAAAAGAAGTACCAAAGGAAAAGTATGTCACTGTAACTTTGCCATAGTCTATGCATGTTTTGCTGCAAAACAGAAAGATAACAAAAATAATTAAACTACACGGACACAAAAAACAAAACAAACACACATCAAGAGAACATGCACTAAATGAATCAGCACTTACTATTTGTAATCTTCATCAATAGACAAAGTGACAATAGCATCATGTAATTGAATCATTCTTGATGTAACAGGGTATCTGGATGATTTCTGGTTGACATAAGGAGAAGCATTATATTTGCTAGGGTTAAGAATCCTCTTTGGTCCATACCTACTGAGCTCTCTTCCAGATTTACTAGGAGAATGACTGTTGATTTTTTCATTATAAATCACATCAGAAGTAGGTATGAAGTTGTTCAATCTGTCGTTTTTCTTGACTTCATATAATATCTCAACATCAGGGGACTTCCCAGGGCTAGACAGTCCACGAGAATCTAAATCAATTTGGCATAAAAGAAAAAAGAGGAAAAATATCAATAGATTATTGCACACAATATGTATGTAAAATTGAACAAACGTGCAAAAAGTTCTTAAAAAATTAAAAATAAAAGTGAGAATGAAAAATAACAAACCTTAGTGACAGGACCACCAGGCTGTGAAGTTTCACCTAGAAAATCAGTGCGATTTGGAGAATTTGCATTTGCCCATGGCCTTGGAGTGCCATCAGACTTCTATAGAAAAACATAATTATTAAAACAAAAAAAATAAACTAACTAATGAAAAGAAATAAATGATTTGCAAAATTGTAATAAGCTGAAGTTATTTGTATGTGAATACAAATATGAATGAACTACCTGATTGAATGAACTATTTGTCATAGGACTGGACAAAGGAGTAAAAGGGACTGTTTCTATGTGAATAGGAGTTTGATATTGGGAACCCTGTTTTATCACATGAATTCAAAGTATTTATCAAATTGGAAACATAAACACATGCAAAAAAATGAAAAAAATTACATTTAATACAAAAAGAATTTAAATAGAAAAACACCTCATCACGCAGTTGAAAATGACCTTGACTTGATGCCATGATTTGATTGTTCAATGATTTTTGAGACGAGATGTCAAAACATTCACCTACCAAAAAAAATTCATCAACTAACAAATCACACACAACAGTTTCATAAAATTCAGAAAAATTGAACTGTGGGGACAAAACAGGAACACAAACAACAAAAACAATACCATTCATTGTAGATTTCAACTTTAGCTTCTCAGGGAAAAATGATTTCTTCTTAACACTCATGACCTTGTTCAGTGTGGTCTGCGTATAAGCCACTTTTGGATTAGTTCGAACTGGAGGATCTGTATTCACGAAATGCTTGAAACTCATGCTTTTTTCCTTGTCACTCGATTCGGTGATTGTGGTAGACTTTGGTGGAATTAGTTTCTTCATTAGTTCAGAAACAGACTCGAGTTGCTTCTCAACTTGACTGAAATCAAGCTTTCTTCCTTCCTCTTAATGCAGAAAAAATAACTTGTCATAGGCAGAAAAGTACAAAAAGATTATGACCCAGAAAAAGCACCTTGCATAAAAAATGAAACTAATAAAGTTTGATATATAGAATGCAAAACTAAACCTGAATGCTAAAAAGGCATTTCACTACATTACAAAAAAGCTAAGTAAATTCATAATTACAAGTACAGAAAACAAAAAGTAATACATAAAATTTGTATGCTTGAAAATACCATAATAAAGTTGCATGCTTGGAATACTAAAATTCCACTATCATCATACTAAAGTTGCAGACATTTTACAACAGCAATAGTGATATTAGTTTTATTTATAAAGTCCACACTCATCATACTAGACTTGCAGACACTTCAACAGATCACAAAAATTCATTAAACCAATAAAACAAATAATAGTTTGAAAAATGCAAACTGCTCTACATAACAATCAAATACTAAGCTTAAACAAATGTAGAAATTTATACACTAGTTTCAGGTATAATATTATTAGCTGTTACTTTTATAATATTATTAATGATACTCTGAATGAACATTCATGAGCAAAATTACTCAAAAAGCACATGAATCATAGTAAACTTGCAAACATTAAACAAGAGCAATACTCTACTGAAGTTAGAGTCTATTCATGGCATTGACATTAAGAACAGACATAAAAGAAGGAATATATGGCTCAGCATTCCATAAAAGAAGGAATATATGGCTCAGCATTCCATATGTAAACAGCAAAAGCTAAAATGCACACAGTTGAAAATAAAAAGATGCGGAAGAAGTAAGTATGCATAAGTATAAACTTTGACTCGTTGAACTACTACTTGTCAAACTACAAGCAGGGGCAGAACACCTCACTAACTGGAGAATTTAAGAATTACATAAAACATCTACACTAAACTTGCATTCCTCAAATGCCATTAATAACTGAAAGTACAATTCTATTTACAACTCACAACTAGAACTTTGTCAGGCCTTTGTAGTTTATGAGGTCTTGGATTAACAAAGGGACTGTCTACTACATTAACTGGAGAAGCACTTTTCCTTTTACTCCCTGAATGTGTACCTGTTGACATACGGAAATATAGGAAAATTATAAACATGAATATGCTGGTAGCTTTGCTTGAAATAAAGATAATAAATTCTACACAAAACAAATGCAAACCTGCAGTATCATGCAAATCCACATTTGCATTGGTAACATTTGGAGAATGTTGAACAGGTGGAGATACATTGATATTGGAAGAATGATCATTGCATCCTAAATATAAAAAATGCACAAACATCAAGTCAGAATGACAAAAAGAATAAAAACATGCATTTTCATTAAATGAACCCAAAGAAGGATTAAAAATTCAAGTACTCAGTAAGTAGTGCATTACCATGACTCCTAAGCACTGATTTATCACTACTTGCCATACTATTGCTTGTATTTCTTCTTGAATTCGTGTCAGATTGATTCGGTTCATCATCTGAACCGCTAGCTAGAACAATGCAATTCAGAGAATCTAGCAGCATATTCTGAGCTCCTTCGATAGACTTTTCATCAGCAGTATCACGAAAACGCCTAGCTATCAAAGATAATTGGTCTTTCACCTGAACATAAAAATGAACAAAACAACATAAAAACATTGAATTCATTTGCAAAAAACAAAAAAGCAGATAAAATAAGAAAAAAAATTCAAAAATTGTGAGGAGAAGTAAGATATGTACCGAGGAAGGTAGTAAACCACCAACAGTTTTATCAAGCGCAGATCTAAACATAACAGATTCATGAGAAGAATCTTCATGTAAATGGCAACAACCAACGCAACCCATGGAATAGACAGTTTGAGATATCAACTTCACCTGTTAAAGAACACAAATAAAAAAATCAGTACTTCTCACAAAAACATTAGAAACAAAACTTAACAAAGATATGGAAAATTATATAAAAGAAAATAGAAAACATACAGGACGTAGGCCATATTCCCTTGGACCTTTGCAATCCAAATTTGCAAACTCTTTGATTAACAAATTTTTCCATGCCTTTACTCTTGGAGTTCCAGGAGGCACTCGGCGTAACCCAAAATCCAGAAAATCTAAGTAATAACACTACATAGAAAAAAGCATAAAACATTAAAAAAATGCATTTCAAACTCCTAATCATGGAAAACATCTACTAGTAAAAAAAGAACAAAACATAAAAAAACTTACACAAAGCCCGCAAATGCAGCCACCAAGTGTTGTTAGTCCATCCTCTTTTGTAGGTTTCTTTGGCTCTTTCTGATATTTCCTTATGTATGACATAAGCCAATCGAAAACAAATTTTGACAAGTCATAGTTGGTAACTTGAGTTGGATCAATTAGAATCCCTAGATATTTTGTGCTGGGATAGATATTTGAGTTGGGGCACAAAACAGTTGCAAATGCAACTAGAAGGAAACACCTCAAAAAATCAATATCAGATATATCAGGCTTCAGCATTCTCAAACCAAACCACTTGATAGAAGGAAGTGTAGGTTCACCAATAATATTGAGGAATCCTACTTTGGTCACCTCACTGTCAAATAAAACTGATGTGCCACCTAATGGAAGACCAAGCAGAAGATGAAAGGATTCCGGGCTCATTGGAATGACTTTGTTATCGAGAACTATGTCACCAGTAGGTGGATTTACTTTCCCTGCTATCCATTGTGCAAACCCTCTTGGTACAGAATTGCAGTCAAAATCAAGAATAAAAGAGCAACCATAATTTTTAATGACATCTAATCTTGATGGTGGAATTTTCTTCAGCAGGTCACTAAAATACCCATGATTGCACCTGCTCGTTGCCTTCTTCGGAGGAAGTGGGGCACGCTGACCAACAAACTAAAACAAATGAAAAACAGCAACTAAAAAACATAGCAAGAACTATCAAACACTATAACAATTGATCATCTAGAAATGAACTCTAGTGAAAGAAGTTGTCAAACATTTGTTGCAGTTTGAAATTACATTATAATCAGTTAAATAATTCAACATATACTAGAACACAGAAAACTATGAAAAGCTTGCATACTGATATATATAATAGTAAGAAAGGCACAATGAATAGCTAAAATGATAGAAAACATGATTAACTTATTATGCACATTCATATAAATCATTGTCAACAAAAATTGCTATGAAAAAGACTTACACATGGATTCTTAGAAGAATTGGCATTCTCATTTGATGAGTAGAACTGTAACGAATCACAAAAGAAAAACTATTAGTAAGTTATCAAAGTTCTATACATTGAAGATTACCAACAAGCATGAACACAAATTCAAAATTACAATCATCTATATACATACAATGTAGAAAATCAAAGTTACATCAAGGAAATTACCAAGTTTCGCGGATTGTTTAGAAAATTCTCGACATCAAACTGCGGGTCACCACCACCAACCTGGAAACAAGCAGAAAAGAATGTTGGTTATACTGCTTTCACAAGATACGACAAACACTACTAACTGTGAACCTTGTAGTCAGAAATATAAACATTAAAAAAAATAAAAACATACATTGAGTGAGTGTGTCTGTCCTTCACACTGGCTTTGCGAAGCAAAAGTTTCATCTAAATCATCGTCACGGTACATCACTTCACTGTCTTCCAAATCATTGGTGTCGCTAGCCATTTTCTGCAGTAGAGTAAATGAACTCATGAAATCAAAACCACAAAGGTGAAGCATACGTTGCATCTCAAAAGAAAAAACCTGCACAAAGTTTAGTTTAACTATGATTTTTTGAGGTGAAAAAATGATTTATTGCAAGTTGTAAATCATCTGACAATCACATATAAAGCATCTGACAACACATATGGAAAGCCTAACTATGGTCTAAGCAACCTGAGCAAACCAAAATTTAATGTGTTGAGCAATCTAACATGACACATCAGAATTTCTACATAACAGAAATGTAAACATTGCAACTGACTGATAGGAAAAAGGATCAGCTCTAAGTTCATTAATCACAGGGCAAAAACCAGCAGAACAAAATTTCAAGCTATATCACAATATAAAGGGACCTGCACTCAGGCAAAAATCAAACTACGCACTCAGATGTAGTTACAAAAATCACGCATGGGATTTCAAAAAGGGGTTGCGCTCAGGACACAAGCTGAGACAAAAATGAAATCAGCAGTGCGATTTGAAAAATCACCTGGCCAAACCGCCCTAATACATCTGAATCTAACAGATCTCGAACTAAATCATGCAATCCCTAGGGTTTGTGGGGGGGGGGGTCGTGAAATTAAAGGCAAAAGGTGAAAGGCAGGCGGGGGAAACGAACCTGAGATAGATGCAGAAGGAGCCGCACTCTCGGATGTTGCGAGCAGAGCACCAATTTCCCGGAGCAACGGCGCAGGAACAGTGGTAGCGTCGTCGGAGATGAAGGAGAGGAGAGGAGAACGCGGCCGAGGAGACGAGCACCCCCGCAGAAAGGGGACGGGCTGGTGATTTTGAAATAGCGCTGACGTCACCAGTCATGTAAGACACCAGTCATGCAAAAAAACAGTCGCGAAATGGGCCAAACGTGCACGCGAAGAAAACAAGAAACTTAACAAGAATCTCAAAGCAGTGAGCGAACGACCTGCTTTCAAAACTGATTCAACGGGACTCTTTGGCTATCAATATTAATATAGAAAAAATACAGGAATCTCACAGCACTAATTATTATCACAAAATCCATAAAATAAAATGCAGTATTGCTTATAAAAGGTGCATGTACTTAAATTACAGAAAAAAAATTGAAAAATTATGAAGTTATGAATGAAAATAGATTCATTTTGGAAAAAAATAAAACACTTTTAAAACGAAAACTGGGATGCTAAAATGCTCAACACACATTAATTTTTTTAAAAATAATTAATAAACTTACAAAAAAATGTTGAAAAAAAAATTAAGTGAGACTTGTTAAAAAAATCAATAAGACACCAAAAAGAAGTTTCACTATGATTCACAAGGGAAAAATCAATCATATTAAAGAAGTTTCAGCATAGGAAAAAAATCATTTCATAAATAAAAAAGGAAAAAACAATTTTATCTGGTGACTTTGAACCAACAATTGATAAGATCTATGAAATGAAAAGATCAATCAAAGAAACTGTTGATCACCCAGGCTGGAAAATGAAAATTCAAACTCACAACACAACTATAAAAGATATAGAAAAATTCAAAAACCTCAAATATAAAACATTACAGCAAAAGATACACAAGCATTATAACATAAACACAAATGGAAAAAGACTGATAACAACTTAATTAAAAGACAAAATAGAAACAGCATAAACAATAACCAGTCTTTCCTTCAGTCCTCGACTTAACTACATACTAACAATCGAAACTTCTCAGTCTTCAACTTAACTACACAGAGCTTAATGTCTTAACTGCATTCAACCCAAAAGGCATAAAAATTCCAACACATGAGCCACCATAAGTTCCATCCTGCGAATATAAAAGAACGCCCTACAGCGACTACTTTCCCAAACTAAACTGCACGGCCATTGCTTCCACCTACAGAAGGCGCTGGAACACAATTGAGACTGAACGATCATAAGTTGACTCGTCAAAAGTGATGAGCACAATATTGTCTTTCTCATATTGAGTGGCTGAGATGAACTTGCTGAAACTGGTCTTCTCAATCACCATCCTCCCATCTTGCTTGCACAGCTGGAAAGATGATAGCATGATAACATGCATATCTCCCAGGTAAGCTTCCAGATGGATTCCAGCACTAGTTAGTATGTCAACAAACCTCCTCAAGCTAGACACAACAAACTTTGGGATTTTCTGTTGCAATAAAAATGAAAAATTATATAAATCAATAATTAAGATGATTGTAAAATGTTCTACAAAATAAACACAATACTGACCTAAACAATACAGATTGACATGAACAATAAAACTTAAACTACAAATAAGGCAGAACATCAAAGTCTTCATCAACATTGTAAATGTTTTAACTGTACTGAAAATAAAGAAAATATAACACTAAAATCTCAATTTTATCAGGGGAAAAAACTAGAATCTAAAAAGCTAATTACTAAAATTGAAATACTAAAATAAAAATATCTAACTCAAAACTAGAAGAATATACTACATTTCACAACAGCAGAAGATACAAATTAGTCTCAGTGCTATCAAAGTTAAGACAAACTAAAAAGCATGCATCTATTATGATGTCAAAAATAGTAACCATAGAATCTGAAAAGCTAATTCCTAAAATTCAACTACTGAAAATTTAAAAGTTGCACATTCATGAAACTCAAACTTGCAATGATTACGCAACAGGAAAAAGATTATAAAAACAGAAATAAAAACAAGATAAAAGTAAAAAATGAAGGAGTAAAGTGCAAAACTTACCATGGTGAACTTCACAGTATTTGTGGCAGCCATTACATGGACGAACGAAGTGCAACGTACAAAGCTTGATGACTGGAAGAGTGAGCGTACAAGCAAGTGATTGTTGTGGTAGTTGAACTCCAATCCACGGGGCATCACAACAGAGCAAACTAGTTCATACCTTGCATTACTGAGGTTTTCAAAAGCTACAGAAAACAAACACATACAAATATAAAAATGAGTAATCATCTATCAAAACAATGCAACTGAAAAGTAGAAATAAACAAAATATGATAAAAGTAACACATACAAAAGAACAGAAACTCACCAACAGAAGGTAAAGGAAGAATCCTTTCGCCATCACGGAAAGTCTCTACTTTTAGGTCAAAGCATGAGTTGTCCAGGGTAATGACCAACCGATCTCCAGCACGAAGGGCATAATCATTGCTGAACTCAAACCAAGCACTGCCACAAAACTTTGAGTAGTTGCCTCGATGCTTAAAGTCTTTAGCATAGGACCTACTCTCATAATTGAGTATAGCAGGCTCGATTCTCTTGTGCTTGAAAGTAGTTGCAATATGCCTGTGCTCTGCAATATAATCGGCTAAGAAACGCCTCACATTGCATGGGATATACTGAAAAAAACAAAGAGATGAAACAAAAGAAAACAAATTAAAAATAAATCAAGAAAAGGAAAATTGCATGCTAAAAAATTACATATTAAATAAAAACAGCAAAGGTTTTACAAAATGTAGTGAAAATATCATTATTGATACTTTTAGATCGATGAACCAAAACTGCATGTGTTACTGGAAGTAGATACATGAAGGAAAATGAAAAGTGAATTGACAAACTATAACAACAGCAATACATATAATAGCAAAATATGTATACACTTTACAAACATCAACTACTCATAATAACATTGTTGTTATCATATTTTAAAGAAAACTAAGGTGAATTTGTTGGATCAACTCACCGCCCTCCTAAAGCAATACTCATCAAGAACAACATCAAAAACTTCCAGCACTTCATCGGTTGGCACAAATGGAAGGCGTGCGGCACCAGGGCAACGACAAACTGGACAAACCATACTGAAAAAAGGAAAAAAGAAAATAATTATTCTACATTAATAACTTCTAAAAATAGATGTTATTCTCAATCAATGTGAAAAAATAAATACAAAATATAAAATAATATTCTACATTCCACAACAGCAAAAGATTTAAAATCAACCTCAGTGCTACCAAGTGTAAACCTATAATCTAAAAGGGTAAATCATAAAATTGAAATACTGAAATTAAAAAAAGTTGCACTTTCATGATACTAAAAATTGCACTCATTATGCAACACCAAAAAAGATTCATATACAAGAATTGACATTACGATCCTGAACATTTTGTAAGCACAAAAATCAACAATAACAGTCGCCTGGACTATAAACGATTGACATGAACAATATAATTTAAACTGCAAGTAAATACAGAACATCAAATTTTGCAGCTTCAAAAAAGCTAAAATTTGCATCAGACAACTAAACTTGCACACCAGAAAATAACAAGAAACTGAAAAACAGAACTACTAAAAGCACTAAGTAATGGATAATTCCAAAGAATTCTAATGAATAAGCATATCAAAAACGTACAGACAAAGTTCTATAGATAAGTAGACATACTTTCGCATTACAATTTCTGGAACAACAAACTTACACAAACTACATTTGCACATTCAGACATCTAACCTTGAACATCAATAACAGAACAAATACTACAAACTTGCACAACTACAGCTTTAAGATATATACATATCCTAAAACATAAGAAACAATCAAATAAAGAAAAAACTTGAACAAAAATAACAATTATAACTATTCACATAAAGTAGGAGGTTCTTGATTAGTTCATAAAAGCTCATCTTTCAGGAAAAAAACAACTGAACGCACTTAGTGATGCATAAAGTTAAGTGAATTCTAAGGAACTTGCACATCAAACATCTACAAAAGCTACAGATTAGACACAAAAGAAGCTCAAAAAGGATTTCTTGGGAACTTGCACAACAGGAAACTATACAACATCACCCCCTCCCGCACATAACTGCTCTACATTATTGAGCTATTACTAGGCCTGTAAAGATCTAAAGAAAAGTGAACATGCTTTCAAAACAGAATCCCTCAAAAACAAACCTTATAGGAACTACATTTGCATCCTAAGACATCTAACCGTGCACTTCAGTTACGTAGAGTGCTAAAACCTTGCATAATTGCATGATTCAAAGATCTAGATATGCTTTGACACAAGAAACAATTAGAACAGTATAAAAAACTGAACAATCAGAAAACTAATAATCACATAAAGTAGGGAAATCTTGATTAGTACTTTAAGCTCAACTTTTAAGAATAAAACAACTAAAAGCACTTAGTCATGCATAACTACAAAGGATTCTAAGGAACTCACACATCAAAAACCTATAAAAACTATAGATTGGACACAAAGAAACTCCAAATAGATTCTAAGTAACTTGCACAACAACAAACTATACAACATCACACGCCCCGCACATATCTAGTCAACATGCATCCTCATATTGGGCTGTTACTAGGCCTGTAAACTTGTACAGAAAAAGGAAGATGCTTTCAAATCATAAGCCCTCAAAAAGAAACTTATAGATTAAATCTCTATGTATATGACCTATAATCTGCATCATAATAACAAATATAGAAAAAGAAAGATTGCATCTTTCGACACATACAAGACACACGTAATATCAAATATAGATCTACTCACATCGTGTACATCAGAAACCTAAAAACCTACTCACATTCCATGCTCTGTTCCTCCCATTCATAACTTAAAACAGTAATAACGAAATTAAAAGATAAAAACCCTAAACCAAACCCGAGATTGGAACAAAACCTAACAAACGCATCTAATTAAACAGAGAACAAACCTATGAACTACTACTAAAACAACAAAAAAAAACCTGGAAAACCAAGATCTGACCACTAAAAAACAGATAAACAAACAGGATTTGAATCAGAGATATGAGCAAAAACAAAGCCTAAATAAAACACGAAAACAACACAAAAACAAGAATCAAGAAGCACAAATACCTCGAAAGGACTAGATGCAGCACCGCAATCTGTCAGGAACAAAGCCCTCACCTGCAAAACAGAGTACAGAACAACAACAAAACACCCAAGCAATCAGATACAGAGGAGGAAAGGAGTAAATGAAGCAACAAAACGAAAATCAGATGAGAAACAATCCACAGATGGAGTAGATCGAGCAAGAACACCACTAACCCTATCTCTGGTCAAGAAGGGGGAAAGACAGAACAGAGACTGGAGCGGAGCAGTCGGGAGGGGGGAGAGTGACTGACAGATACAGAGACGCGAAGGGATAAGAAGACTAGCCGCCGACGCTCGGGATTCCTCAAGCGGGCTGCGCGCTGGGCTCCAAGGCCTGTTAACGGGCGCGCACAACTCATAACGGGCACCCGCAGCGCAGAAACGAGCCCAATCACACGAATCGACTGACCCAGAAGCAGTTTCAGTCGATTTTGAACAGCACCAAACGCAGCAAAGGAAAAAACTCAATTACGAATCTCAAAGCACAAAACAACGGCCAGAAAATCGACTGAACCAAAATCAAAAAATCAGCTGACTGAAAAGTAGCTAATTCGGAGTTCTGTTCGTGGCATCCCCGACAAGTGCAACATGCAACATACATGAGAAAAATACAACTCAACATGCAACCATGTGCAAGAAAAAATACCCACCTCGACGTGTAAACATGCATGAAAATTTCCATTATATTATGTTATTTGTATTTATTAGATATTTTATAACAGTAAAATAACCAAACACAATAAATCATATGTATTTTTAGCTTTGGTTTTCACAGCATTACGTCAAATATTCACTCTTTGTATAACAAAATATTATTGAAATACATTACAATATATTCTTTCAACAAGGTGCGAGAAATCATGATTTATTTTTACTTCAGATATCGTCTACTTCCTTCGTTCATAAATATAAGATGTTCTAACTTTATGTATATAGACACGTTTTTGTGTGTTTGTTCACCCATTTCAATCCGTATGTAGTATTTAAAACGCCTTATGTTTGTGAATGGAGGAAGTAGTTCTTAAACTGATTTTTATATGAGTTTTTCAAAGGTTGGACTACCCTGGCCCTCTGGGGAGAGAAAATCGCGTTGCCACTCACACCTAAACATGTGCATGGGCAGCCAGGCCCGAGCTCGAAAGCCCGGCATCCGGGCCGGGCCTGCGGTCCATTTTTTGACTGGAAGCCCGGCCCGAAAGCCCGAAAAAAGCCCGAAATGCCCACAAATCTATATTTATTCGGTATATAGGTTTAGTTTATTATTTTAATACCCTGAATATTATTATTTTAATTAAAAATGTCAATGTTCATGTGCTTCGGGCCGGGCCGGGCTTGAGATTTTCACTTCGGGGTTTTACAAGCCCTGCCCGAAACCCAGCCAGGCCCGAGGAATGGTCAGGTCTACTCACACCTAATACTCCCTTTGTTTTTTATTTACTTTACATGTTATCTTATTATTTACTTTACATATTAGTTGAAGTGAAGTCAAACTTTATAAAGTTTAACCAAGTTTATAGAAAATAGTATGAAAAATTACAATATAAATTAATATGTTTTGGTGAAAACTAATAAATCTATATGATGTGAAAATATATGCAGTGGTGAATCTAATGATATTGATTTAGTATCGTATATGCTGAGTAATATAATTTTCTATAAACCTCGTCAATATTTGTAAAATTTGACTTAAAATAAAGCGAATATGCCGAGTATATGAAAACGGAGGGAGTGGGAGTTCAAATCCCACTAGTGCCACTCATACAACGGATGTGTGGACGCGTGCTGCTACTTGTGGAGCCAGGGATCAGATCACTAATGATGTGCTTCCCTCAAATAGTATATAAGAATTTTCTGGTTGTTGTACATAAAGCATTAGGACAGATAGAAGTCGCCCGAAACAGCCAAGCAGGCCGTGGTGGTTGGCATCTCGGCCTCGGTCCCCATCCTTGAGGGCCACGTGTACTACTTGTCGACACCCCCATTTGTTTTTCTCTTTCTGCATGCCTCCTTTTTTAATTTCTATCCATAATACCGAAGCATGGATCGTCATGACTGAGGACGCTATATGGATAGACGTCGTCGGTGAGTTGGCGCAGAGCCGGTGACAGTGACCATGGCTTCTCTTTTCTAAACTAGGTGATATTCCGCACGGAAATATATTGCAATATATTTTTATGATTTTTAATTATTTTGGTCATGAATATTTAGATGAACAATATGATATTTAAACTAAAAATATACTCCCTCTGTCCCAAAATTCTTGTCTTAGATTTGTCTAGATACGGATGTATCTAATACTAAAATGTGACTTGATACATCCGTATTTAGACAAATCTAAGACAAGAATTGAGACGGAGGGAGTATATGATTTGTTATCTTTATTTACTGATGAGATGGGCCATTTTTCGTGCAAGTATGCATGTTGAGATGAGAATTTTCCATGCATGTTTACATGGTGAGACGGCATGTATGCATGTTCAAAGACATAGGTTAGTGAAGACAAGATATTTAGAAATAAAAGATTTGTAGCAACCAGCCACAAAGACACACTCACGCAGGAGCCACCTAGCTAGGAGGGACAAGGGGAGCCACCTACTCCCTCCGTTCCGAATTACTTGTCTTAGATTTGTCTAGATACGGATGTATCTAGCACTAAAATGAGTCTAGATACATCCGTATCTAGACAAATTCAAGACAAGTAATTCGGAACGGAGGGAGTAGAAGAGACTAGGGGCAGGTGTCCCAAGTCCCAACGCAACAGCACACAGGATTTCCAAAAGTAAACAATTGTTTCCTCCAAAAGGGGAAACAAATTACACCAGGTTGAAATTCGGCTTGATCTTTGTTATTGCAAATTGATGAGACTCGATTTAACCAATCTGGTCAGATAGTTAGAAGGACAGTGGTATGTATTAAGGTCTGTGTTTGTACAATGTTTTAAAAAGAGGAAGAGGGACAAAAAGGCTAAGTGGAGGTCGAGCTCCATTGATGCCCAATCAACATTCATATTTAAGTGTTTCCAAAATTCTAAAAAAATACAATATATATCCAGATATATAATGTAGATGCGTGTAAATAATGAAATACATTAAAATGAGAGCTGCATAAAAAACCAATATGTGGCTTTTTAGCACATGCCCTGTCCATTCTCAAAGTTCACAATTTCTTTTTATGTAGCTAACAATTCAAAGTATTTCATCAATTGTACACACATATACGTTACATTCTTCTATACATGTATTCCCTTCATCCCAAAATATAAAGTTAGTACAAAATTGAGTCACTTATTTTGAGACGGTGTGAGTATATTTTTATAAAAAGTGAAAGTGAAAATTTTGAGTTCTATTTTTAAAGAAATAGCAGGCTCCATGGAGCCTGTCCTCCCAAAACTACTCCATACTCGAAGAGGGACAGATGAAAGAAAGGATTTTTTTTTCTATGAAAGAATTAGGTGACCGGACCGCGTAAAGGAAGGGTGTTTCTTTGCGTTTTCTCCTTCGAAATGCCCTCACTAAAACTGTGTTGGTCTAGCATGGGCGATGGCGTTTGGCTTGGCAGACATGGGAAAAAATGTAAACGCCATGAAGACCAGCGCTGGAGCAAAGGGTCAAATTTCGGTGAACTTCTGGACCAAAGGGAAGCCGAGCTCAGGCTGCGGCGGGGCTAGGTCGCCGGCGCATATCTCCTCCTCCAGGCTCTGCATGATGGAGGCCAGGTCGTCGGCCGCCGCGATGTTGGTGTCGTCATCGAGCAGGTCCAGCGGGTCCTCCTGCCTCATCCTCTTGGCGTCCCCCGCCTCAGCGGACGAGACCGCTTCAATGTCGGCCTACCTGGCCCTCTTGTTGTTGCCGGTATACGAACTCGACAACAGAGATGAGGAGGAGCTCTCCATGGCCGGCAGACGAGCTCTTCTTCTTTTCCTTTCCCACCGGTGAGTGGGTGTTGCGGTTTGAATTCACGAAATGATTCAACATTTGAATGACTTGGTCCAGCTAGCGTCACTTGACTGCGTGTGATTGGCTCACGACTAAACAAGCACAACTTGAAGAAATTTTAGGACTGAAATAGTGCACATTTGCAAGTTGTGGGACGACACCATCGCCTTCTAGACAAGTCTAGAACCTCTAGTGCCTTTACCTCCTAGTAAGGCTTGAAGCATCTGGGACTGCCGAGAGTGGGCCTGTGGGCTAAATCAGGCTAACTTTGTTCAGCCCAGTAGGACTCAAACTTTTATGGCCCAAGAGAAACCAGCATGATCGGACCAATACGACACGACAAAGAAATGTAAGACAACGAAGCAGATACAGCATGGAGATCAGATCAGTGGTATCCGTCCGTCATAATCAGACCAATTCTATAGTACTCTGATGTAGAACTAGTAGAAATTTCTGAAGCTCAACCCCGAGCAGCAATATGTACCAAGGATGATGAACGAAAATAATGTTAAATGATTGTGGCAAATGAAGAACATTGGTTTCTTTGTGAGTGCCGACTTAATCCACGCTTGATTCCGTAACGTTTCACCCAGTGCCCATGAACTTTGCCACGCTGGCTTGATGGTGCTAACACTCGACATGTCTGTCAGATCCAACGGGAGTTTCGGGAAATTTAGCCATGGGAACATCTATGGGTAAGGCACCGTACACGAGATGACACTGCGAACATTGTCTGAATTTCGTCAATTTTACACTGCGAACATTGTCTGACTGTACAATTCACCTGATGCTGACCCTGATGTTTTAAGCAGTTTTCTGTACACGATAGACTGCCAAGCAAACTCTTCCTTCGGTTGTCAGCCAGATCTCCGGGACAATGCAGCCGGTAACTGGGGTTAGTACAGATGGTGGTTGTTATAACTTGAAATGACCAAAATAACTGACGAATTTGGTGATCACAGCACGAGTTTATTCGGAGAGAGTGCTGCTGACACCAAATTTCGCATTCTGTCAGTTAACAGCGGTGTAGGATGATAAGAAAATAATAGCCTTAAAGTGTGTCATGTTATATACTCTCGTAGGCTGATCACAGCACAAGTTTAATCACAGTACTTGTTGCTCTTACAAGGTACACCTGGATGCTGTAAACTTGTTAGATTAAATGGATAGTACTGAAAGGATCAGACCAAAAAAATGTACTAGTGTCTATTGTAATTGTCAACTGCAAGTTTCTGATCCACAAGTATCATCATGAAGACATGAACAATCACAACCAGAAAAAACTCAGCACGGGAATCATCACCAGAAGGATATCGTTCAGCAAACATAACAACCAATGACAGAACTTAATAAACAAGATCTGAGAAATATTGTCAGATATGGATATGAACCAAGATCTGAGAAATTGAGATAAACTACACATCCATTGCAAATTTCCAACTAGCTGCAGGTGAAGTGGGGACTTGTTGATGTGATGCAGGATTCAGCTCCAGGTAAATCCACATCAACCAACCCAGCCAAGTTCAGAATCACATCAAACAGAGCCGAAAGGCCAAATAAATTCACCAAACGCCTGCAGAACATTGCAGAAGCAGGGAGCAATTTATAATCAAACAGTGACACTGGGGGACAGAACTAGCATGATAACTGAACTTTTCCATTGCAATTTCATTCAAGCATCACGATACATCATATCAACACCAACAAACAGAAGCACCGGACACACGCCCGGATCACAGGACAAGAACGGCTACCACCCAGTACTGCCGGCGAACCAAGACCTAGGCCCTCTCCCCACGGATGCGGCGGGCGAGCTGGATGTCCTTGGGCATGATGGTGACGCGCTTGGCGTGGATGGCGCACAGGTTGGTGTCCTCGAACAGCCCGACGAGGTACGCCTCGGCGGCCTCCTGGAGCGCGGAGACGGCGGAGCTCTGGAAGCGGAGGTCGGTCTTGAAGTCCTGCGCGATCTCCCGGACGAGGCGCTGGAAGGGGAGCTTGCGGATGAGCAGCTCCGTGCTCTTCTGGTACTTGCGGATCTCCCGGAGCGCGACGGTGCCGGGGCGGAACCGGTGGGGCTTCTTCACGCCGCCGGTGGCCGGGGCGGACTTGCGAGCAGCCTTGGTGGCGAGCTGCTTCCTCGGCGCCTTGCCGCCGGTGGACTTGCGCGCCGTCTGCTTTGTGCGGGCCATTGGGATGGATGGGGAAGGATCTGGCTGCTGCTGCGCTGTGGCGTTTGGAGATTGGGATTTCACTTGGCTCTGGTGGGTTGGGGGAGAATGGAGGCGGATTTTAAAGGGGATCCAGGATGATTTGCGCGCGATAATTTGGGGGTTTGGGTTTCGGCCGCGCTGGACGGGCGGCGGAGGGTGGCACGGGCACCGTTGGATCGAGGGCGAATGGAGGGTGGCGATCCGGGTTTGCGGCCGTCACGCGGATCACGATCCGTGCGCTCCATGAGCTGTGCTGCACAGCGTGGTGAACGAGTTCTCTCTTTTCATCTGTTGGCATTTCGAGAAGCACTGCACTCCTACTACTCGCGAAATAGTAGTATTTCATTTTCTTCAGGGAAACTAGCGAGAGATTTCGGTGGTAGTGCAGCTACTGCTAAAGGGACAATCAAGAGGAGTTTGTTATGTGACATTACATATGCACCTACACTATACTCGGTGTTTGTTATGAAATACTCCATCCAAATATAAGACGTTTCTATAGTTTAAACTGAACTGCAAAAACATCTTATGTTTTAATACTTAGGTAGTAGAAAGGTAAATATTCGATGAATACAAGTGTACATTAAAAGATCCAACTTGAAGACACACGAATATACACAAACGAAGACCGGATCCGAGCAGATTAATCAAAGACAACCGCCGATTGAATCCCGCAATATCTGTTGGAGACACGCCTCCACGCGCCTACAACGATGCTAAACGCACCACCAAGATGGGGGCTATGCGGGGAGAAACTTATTTCATCTTCAGGGAGCCACCATCTCTCGTCTTCCCAAGCAAGACACAAACCTTAGCAAAACTCGAGGAAACGCCTAAAAACGAAGCCCTCCCGTCGGTTAGGGTAGGGATGCACTGCACGCCCCATGGTCGTAAGGCCACAAGAGACAAGACAGATCGGCGACGGCGACGGCGACGACAGGAGGCGGGAACCCTAGCCACGTTCTCCCTTGGGAGGAGAAGCGAAGGGGAGGAGAGACTTGTGTGTTGCGTCTGCGGGCCTATGTGGCTTTAGCACGACGACTTCCCAACTGTCTAGTACAACAAGTTGTGTCCAGCTCTAGTGAGGGAGGAGCGATGACGGCAGCGCACCTTTGGTCCGCTTCAGTGCTTGTAGTCGTCGCTAGATGGTCTACGGATTTTGATGTAATTTTCATTATTTCGGGTGTTCGCTGTATTTTCAAGATGAATACATTGGAAGTTTCCGCAAAAAATCCCTACAACTCCTTGCATGATTTTCCTATACTCTTAGGGTCTTGTTGCTGTGAAACCAGAGAATACCCCGCACGTTGCTACGGGAATCAATTGCAATATATTTAATGTTTTGGTTGTATGAAATACGCATTGTTGAATTAATAATATATGAAGCAAACAAGTACAAAAATCATATATTCTATTTGATTATTGTGTAGACATGACTATTTTGAAAAATAAGTGGCATACTATAATGTAAGGCCCATTCTATTTCCCCCTAATTTCCGCTCGACCTCATCTTTACCACTAAATAAAAATGGTGCTCAACTTTGCCCCTCTTCCGTTAGAAACCCTTATGGAACACCCCTCCATGTCGTTTCCGTCCGGTCAAAGGCCTTTGACCGTCTACGGGACGTTTTCTGGACATTTTTACCCTTGTTGTGTAAGTCACTTACATGTGGGACCATTCATCCCTGTGAAAAAAAGAAAAAAAACTCTCTCTCACACCTCTCTTTGTCTCGCTTACATGTGGGACAAACAAGAAAAAAGAAAACACAGGGTTTGGGTCAAGGATTGTCGGCAGTGACCAAATCCTTCAGCTGAGGCACGCCATGAAGCAGCGGGGAGGCCAACCAAGGGCAATCGGCAATAGCCCTGGCTCCGACGCATCGAGAGATGGTGGATTAGGGCCATTTGTCGCTGAAGTCAATGCCGACGACCAATCCTGCGACAGCATCATCCATGGCAGGGTTCAGAGCTCGCGGGGGAGAGGCCCTAGGTCATTGGCTTGCTGTGGAGGACGCCTACGTCTTCTGCGACACCTCGGGATCCTCGGGGAGCGGTAGATATCGGGAGGGGCACTTCAACGGCATCAAATCGACGGAGGTTGTCCGAGGCCAGAGGCGGGGAAGATGACATCGTGGCACCCTATCCGGTCATTCACTACTCGAATTCATCGACTAAGAAGACAAGGGTGTCTCGTCAGAGCTTCCTGGCGAGATCATGGCACTTGGGTTGCCGCTGGACGCGTGTGTGGCTGACAACGGCGACCTGGGGCTCTCGGGCGTTCTTGCGGGAGAGGGCTAGAAACGGGAAAGAGAACTAGGGCGAGAGAGAGGGGGGTGTTGGAAATATGTCCCAAAGGCCATAGTATTTGTATTATTACATTTCCATCTTCATTATTAAAGAGCTTATATTCTATGCTATAACTGCTATGATCCTGGAATATGCAATTGAGTGGAAAACTCATATGCACGTGTGGAACGATGAACAACAAAATGAAAGGTTCATAGTCTCGCCTCTAAGACTAGCTCAAGTATTGTTGGTGATCATGTTTTCCATATCTTAAGATATCATTAAGTGTAACGATAGTCCTAAAATAACATTGAGATTATGATGTTGGAAGAATGATCATATTGAACCGACCCAATATTGTTTGTTATGAATTGAGTTAATATCGTCTACATTCAATTGCAATAACACAGAGTTCATCACGGGGATACACACGTGACTTCATCACGGGGATGTTGGAACACAATAACGAGAAAGAAGAACAAAACCGGTAACGATGACTTCGGTATAACGAGCATAATGATGACTTGGGAGGATACCGATGCATCTCGGGTTTTGTGAAGTATCTTGAAGCAAAGGGAACATCACATGGTAACCAAAGGTTTACTCGAATATCATTCGTGTGCTTATAGGGACCAATATGGACGTCCATGGTCTCGTTACCGGTCATTGAACAAACGTTTTAGTTCATGTCTATGGGTTACCGAACCTAGAGGGTCACAAGATTAAGGCAATCACGATCTTCTGAGTGTTAGTAGGACAGGAGTCATGAGAATATACTTTTGGAATTGTTTCATGAATATTCAGAATAGTTCTGAGAGGATCGGGAAGCATTTCAGGGTCACCGAAAGGGTTTTAGAGAGTGTCGGGTAATACTGGGTATTACTGATAAATCATATACATATGAAAAATGTTTTCGGAGATGTTAATATATGTCCCAAGTTTATGAAAAAGGACAACCGAAAAATGGTCTAGAGGTATTTATAACATTTTAAATTTCATTTAAATATCAACGGGCCTTAAAAGGACAAGCGGTGGAAGGCAACTTGGGCCATAAGAGCCCAAGTAGGAAGACGACCCCCTTTCCTTGTAGGGGGGGGGGGCAAATTGGATTTGGGGAGGAGTCCTACTCCTCCCCCTTGGCCGGATCCCCAAGGGGGACTTTACCCCCTTGGTCGCTACCCCTTCTGTCACTAGGTGAGGATAACACAAGATTGAATCCATCACAAAGCACCTCTCCACTAAAGATAAATCATTCTAGTTGGCCAAACCAAATGGATAGATCAGAGAGAAATACAAAGCCGTAATAATCATGCATAATAAAGTTTAGAAAAAGACTCAATTACTTTCAATGAATATTCCAATCATAAACCCACAATTTATCGGATCCCAACAAACACACTGCAAAAATAGATTACATAGGATAGAACTCCAAGAAGATCGAGGAGAGAACATTGTATTGAAGATCAAAGAGAGAGAAGAAGCCATCTAGCTACTAGCTATGGACCCATAGGTTGTTGGAAATATGCCCTAGAGGCAATAATAAAATGGTTATTATTATATTTCCATGTTCATGATAATTGTCTATTGTTCATGCTATAATTGTATTATCCGGAAATCGTAATACATGTGTGAATACATAGACCACAACATGTCCCTAGTGAGCCTCTAGTTGACTAGCTCGTTTATCAATGGATGGTTACAGTTTCCAGACCATAGACATTGGATGTCATCGATAACGGGATCACATCATTGGGAGAATGTGAAGGAAATATGCCCTAGAGGCAATAATAAAGTTATTATTTATTTCCTCATATCATGATAAATGTCTATTATTCATGCTAGAATTGTATTAACCGGAAACATGATACATGTGTGAATACATAGACAAAACTATAGTCACTAGTATGCCTCTACTTGACTAGCTCATTAATCAAAGATGGTTATGTTTCCTAACCATAGACATGTGTTGTCATTTGATTAGTGGGATCACATCATTAGAAGAATGATGTGATTGACATGACCCATCCCGTTAGCCTAGCACTTGATCGTTTAGTATTCTGCTATTGCTTTCTTCATGACTTATACATGTTCCTGTAACTATGAGGATTATGCAACTTCCCTTTACCGGAGGAATACTTTGGGTAATACCAAACGTCACAACGTAACTGGGTGATTATAAAGGAGTACTACAGGTGTCTCCGAAGGTACATGTTGAGTTGGCGTATTTCGAGATTAGGTTTTGTCACTCCGATTGTCGGAGAGGTATCTCTGGGCCATCTCAGTAATGCACATCACTATAAGCCTTGCAAGCAATGTAGCTAATGAGTTAGTTACGGAATGATGTATTACGTAACAAGTAAAGAGACTTGCCGGTAACGAGATTGAACTAGGTATTGGATACCGACGATCAAATCTCGGGCAAGTAACATACCGATGACAAAGGGAACAACGTATGTTGTTATGCGGTTTGACCGATAAAGATCTTCATAGAATATGTAGGAACCAATACGGGCATCTAGGTCCCACTATTGGTTATTGACCGAGAATGGTTCTAGGTCATGTCTACATAGTTCTCGAACCCGTAGGGTCCGCACGCTTAACATTTCGATGACAGTTTTATTATGAGTTTATAAGTTTTGATGTACCGAAGTTTGTTTGGAGTCCCGGATGTGATCAGGGACATGACGAGGAGTCTCGAAATGGTCGAGACATAAAGATTGATATATTGGAAGCCTATGTTTGGACATCGGAATGGTTCCGGGTGAAATCGGCATTTTACCGGAGTACCGGGAGGTTACCGGAACCCCCCGGGGGGTTATTGGGCCTACATGGGCCCCGAGGGAGAAGAGGGAAGGAGGCAGGAGGGGGCCGCGCGCCCCTCCCCTTCCTAGTCCGAATAGGACAAGGGAAGGGGGGCGGCGCCCCCCCTTTCCTTCTTCTCTTCCACCTCTTTCCCCCCTTCTCCTAGTCCTACTTGGAAAGAGGGAGTTCTACTCCCGGTGGGAGTAGGACCCCCCCCCCTTGGCGCGCCCTCCTTGGCCGGCGGCCTCCTCCCCCCTGGCTCCTTTATATACGGGGGCGGGGGGCACCCCATAGACACACAAGTTGATCTACGGATCGTTCCTTAGCCATGTGCGGTGCCCCCCTCCACCATATTCCACCTCGGTCATATCGTCGCAGAGTTTAGGCGAAGCCCTGCGCCGGTAGAACATCATCATCGTCACCACGCCGTCGTGCTGACGGAACTCATCTCCGGAGCTCAGCTGGATCGGAGGCCGGAGATCGTCATCGAGCTGAACGTGTGCTGAACTCGGAGGCCCCGTACGTTCGGTGCTTGGATCGGTCGGATCGTGAAGACGTACGACTACATCAACCGCGTTGTGCTAACGCTTCCGCTTACGGTCTACGATGGTACGTGGACGAACACTCTCCCCTCTCGTTGCTATATCATCACCATGATCTTGCGTGTGCGTAGGAATTTTTTTTGAAATTACTACGTTCCCCAACAGTGGCATCCGAGCCTAGGTTTTATGCATTGATGTTATATGCACGAGTAAAACACAAGTGAGTTGTGGGCGATACAAGTCATACTGCTTACCAGCATGTCATACTTTGGTTCGGCGGTATTGTGAGATGAAGCGGCCCGGACCGACATTACGCGTACGCTTACGCGAGACTGGTTTCACCGTTACGAGCACTCGTGCTTAAAGGTGGCTGGCGGGTGTCTCTCTCTCTCACTTTAGCTGAATCGAGTGTGGCTACGCCCGGTCCTTGCGAAGGTTAAAACAACACCAACTTGACGAACTATCGTTGTGGTTTTTTATGCGTAGGTAAGAACGGTTCTTGCTAAGCCCGTAGCAGCCACGTAAAATTTGCAATAACAAAGTAGAGAACGTCTAACTTGTTTTTGCAGGGCATGTTGTGATATGATATGGTCAAGACGTGATGCTATATTTTACTGTATGAGATGATCATGTTTTGTAACCGAAGTTATCGGCAACTAGCAGGAGCCATATGGTTGTCGCTTTATTGTATGAAATGCAAACGCCCTGTAATTGCTTTACTTTCTCACTAAGCGGTAGCGATAGTCATAGAAGCAATAGATGGCGTAACGACAACGATGCTACGATGGAGATCAAGGTGTCGCGCCGGTGACGATGGTGATCATGACGGTGCTTCGAAGATGGAGATCACAAGCACAAGATGATGATGGCCATATCATATCACTTATATTGATTGCATGTGATGTTTATCCTTTATGCATCTTATCTTGCTTTGATTGACGGTAGCATTTTAAGATGATCTCTCACTAATTATCAAGAAGTGTTCTCCCTGAGTATGCACCGTTGCGAAAGTTCTTCGTGCTGAGACACCACGTGATGATCGGGTGTGATAGGCTCTACATTCAAATACAACGGGTGCAAAACAGTTGCACACGCGGAATACTCAGGTTATACTTGACGAGCCTAGCATATACAGATATGGCCTCGGAACACGGAGACCGAAAGGTCGAGCATGAATCATATAGTAGATATGATCAACATAGCGATGTTCACCATTGAAACTACTCCATCTCACGTGATGATCGGACATGGTTTAGTTGATTTGGATCACGTGATCACTTAGATGACTAGAGAGATGTCTGTCTAAGTGGGAGTTCTTGAGTAATATGATTAATTGAACTTAAATTTATCATGAACTTAGTACCTAATAGTATTTTGCTTGTCTATGTTTGTTTGTAGATAGATGGCTCGTGCTGTTGTTCCGTTGAATTTTAATGTGTTCCTTGAGAAAGCAAAGTTGAAAGATGATGGTAGCAATTACACGGACTGGGTCCGTAACCTGAGGATTATCCTCATTGCTGCACAGAAAAGTTACGTCCTGGAAGCACCGCTGGGTGCCAGGCCTGCTGCTGATGCAACTGACGACGTTAAGAATGTCTGGCAGAGCAAAGCTGATGACTACTCGATAGTTCAGTGTGCCATGCTTTACGGCTTAGAACCGGGTCTTCAACGACGTTTTGAACGTCATGGAGCATATGAGATGTTCCAGGAGTTGAAGTTAATATTTCAAGCAAATGCCCGGATTGAGAGATATGAAGTCTCCAATAAGTTCTATAGCTGCAAGACGGAGGAGAATAGTTCTGTCAGTGAACACATACTCAAAATGTCTGGGTATAATAATCACTTGATTCAACTGGGAGTTAATCTTCCTCATGATAGTGTCATTGATAGAATTCTTCAATCACTGCCACCAAGCTACAAGAGCTTCGTGATGAACTATAATATGCAAGGGATGAACAAGACTATTCCCGAGCTCTTCGCAATGCTAAAAGCTGCGGAGGTAGAAATCAAGAAGGAGCATCAAGTGTTGATGGTTAACAAAACCACCAGTTTCAAGAAGAAGGGCAAAGGGAAGAAGAAGGGAAACTTCAAAAAGAACGGCAAGCAAGTTGCTGCTCAAGAGAAGAAACCCAAGTCTGGACCTAAGCCTGAAACTGAGTGCTTCTACTGCAAGCAGACTGGACACTGGAAGCGGAACTGCCCCAAGTATTTGGCGGATAAGAAGGATGGCAAAGTGAACAAAGGTATATGTGATATACATGTTATTGATATGTACCTTACTAATGCTCGCAGTAGCACCTGGGTATTTGATACTAGTTCTGTTGCTAATATTTGCAACTCGAAACAGGGACTACGGATTAAGCGAAGATTAGCTAAGGACGAGGTGACGATGCGCGTGGGAAATGGTTCCAAAGTCGTTGTGATCGCGGTCGGCACGCTACCTCTACATCTACCATCGGGATTAGTATTAGACCTAAATAATTGTTATTTGGTGCCAGTGTTGAGCATGAACATTATATCTGGATCTTGTTTGATGCGAGACGGTTATTCATTTAAATCAGAGAATAATGGTTGTTCTATTTATATGAGTAATATCTTTTATGGTCATGCACCCTTGAAGAATGGTCTGTTTTTATTGAATCTCGATAGTAGTGATACACATATTCATAGTGTTGAAACCAAAAGACGCAGTTGATAACGATAGTGCAACTTATTTGTGGCACTGCCGTTTAGGTCATATCGGTGTAAAGCGCATGAAGAAACTCCATACTGATGGGCTTTTGGAATCACTTGATTATGAATCACTTGGTACTTGCGAACCGTGCCTTATGGGCAAGATGACTAAAACGCCGTTCTCCGGAACTATGGAGAGAGCAACAGATTTGTTGGAAATCATACATACAGATGTATGCGGTCCGATGAATGTTGAGGCTCGTGGTGGATATCGTTATTTTCTCACCTTCACAGATGATTTGAGCAGATATGGGTATATCTACTTAATGAAACACAAGTCTGAAACATTTGAAAAGTTCAAAGAATTTCAGAGTGAAGTGGAAAATCATCGTAACAAGAAAATAAAGTTTCTACGATCTGATTGTGGAGGAGAATATTTGAGTTACAAGTTTGGTCTACACATGAAACAATGCGGGATAATCTCGCAACTCACGCCACCTGGAACACCACAACTAAATGGTGTGTTCAAATGTCGTAATCGTAGTTTACTTGATATGGTGCGATCTATGATGTCTCTTACCGATTTACCGCTATCGTTTTGGGGTTATGCTTTAGAGACGGCCGCATTCACGTTAAATAGGGCACCATCAAAATCCGTTGAAACGACGCCTTATGAAATGTGGTTTGGCAAGAAACCAAAGTTGTCGTTTCTTAAAGTTTGGGGCTGCGATGCTTATGTGAAGAAACTTCAACCAGATAAGCTCGAACCCAAATCGGAGAAATGTGTTTTCATAGGATACCCAAAGGAGACTATTGGGTACACCTTCTATCACAGATCTGAGGGCAAAAATTTTCGTTGCTAAATTCAGATCCTTCCTAGAGAAGGAGTTTCTCTCGAAAGAAGTGAGTGGGAGGAAAGTAGAACTTGATGAGATAACTGTATCTACTCCCTTATTGGAAAGTAGTTCATCACAAGAACCGGTTCCTGTGACAATTACACTAATCAGTGAGGAAGCTAATGATATTGATCATGAAACTTCAGATCAAGTTTCTACTGAACCTCGTAGGTCTACCAGAGTAAGATCCGCACCAGAGTGGTACGGTAATCATATTCTAGAAGTCATGTTACTTGACCATGATGAACCTACGAACTATGAGGAAGCGATGATGAGCCCAGATTCCGCAAAATGGCTAGAGGCCATGAAATCTAAGATGGGATCCATGTATGAAAACAAAGTATGGACTTTGGTTGACTTGCCCGATGATCAGCAAGCCATTGAGAATAAATGGATCTTTAAGAAGAAGACTGACGCTGATGGTAATGTAACTGTCTATAAAGCTCGACTTGTTGCGAAAGGTTTTCGACAAGTTCAAGGGGTTGACTACGATGAGACTTTCTCACCCGTAGCGATGCTTAAGTCTGTCCGAATCATGTTAGCTATTGCTGCATTTCATGATTATGAAATTTGGCAAATGGATGTCAAAACTGCATTCTTGAATGGATTTCTAGAAGAAGAGTTGTATATGATGCAGCCAGAAGGTTTTGTTGATCCAAAATGTGCTAACAAAGTATGCAAGCTCCAGCGATCCATTTATGGACTGGTGCAAGCATCTGGAGTTGGAATAAACGTTTTGATAGTGTGATCAAAGCATATGGTTTTATATAGACTTTTGGAGAAGCCTGTATTTACAAGAAAGTGAGTGGGAGCTCTGTAGCATTTCTAGTTTTATATGTAGATGACATATTATTAATTGGAAATGATATAGAATTTCTGGATAGCATAAAGGGATACTTGAATAAAAGTTTTTCAATGGAAGACCTCGGTGAAGCTGCTTACATATTGGGCATCAAGATCTATAGAGATAGATCAAGACGCTTAATAGGACTTTCACAAAGCACATACCTTGAATTTTTTTTGAAAAAGTTCAAAATGGATCAGGCAAAGAAAGGATTCTTTCCTGTGCTACAAGGTGTGAAGTTGAGTCAAACTCAATGCCCGACCACAGCAGAAGATAGAGAGAAAATGAAAGATGTTCCCTATGCTTCAGCCATAGGCTCTATCATGTATGCAATGCTGTGTACCAGACCTGACGTATGCTTAGCAATAAGCTTGGCAGGAAGGTACCAAAGTAATCCAGGAGTGGATCACTGGACAGCGGTCAAGAACATCCTGAAATACCTGAAAAGGACTAAGGATATGTTTCTCATATATGGAGGTGACAAAGAGCTAGTCGTAAATGGTTACGTCGATGCGAGCTTTGACACTGATCCAGACGATTCTAAATCGCAAACCGGATACGTGTTTATATTAAACGATGGAGCTGTAAGTTGGTGCAATTCTAAACAAAGCGTCGTGGCGGGATCTACATGTGAAGCGGAGTACATAGCTGCTTCTGAAGCAGCAAATGAAGGAGTCTGGATGAAGGAGTTCATTTCCGATCTAGGTGTCATACCTAGTGCATCGGGACCAATGAAAATCTTCTGTGACAATACTGGAGCAATTGCCTTGGCAAAGGAATCCAGATTTCACAAGAGGACCAAGCACATCAAGAGACGCTTCAATTCCATTCGGGACCAAGTCAAGTGGGAGACATAGATATTTGCAAGATACATACGAATCTGAATATTGCAGACCCGTTGACTAAGCCTCTCTCACGAGCAAAACATGATCAGCACCAAGACTCCATGGGTGTTAGACATTACTATGTAATCTAGATTATTGACTCTAGTGCAAGTGGGAGACTGAAGGAAATATGCCCTAGAGGCAATAATAAAGTTATTATTTATTTCCTCATATCATGATAAATGTTTATTATTCATGCTAGAATTGTATTAACCGGAAACATGATACATGTGTGAATACATAGACAAAACTATAGTCACTAGTATGCCTCTACTTGACTAGCTCATTAATCAAAGATGGTTATGTTTCCTAACCATAGACATGTGTTGTCATTTGATTAGTGGGATCACATCATTAGAAGAATGATGTGATTGACATGACCCATCCCGTTAGCCTAGCACTTGATCGTTTAGTATTCTGCTATTGCTTTCTTCATGACTTATACATGTTCCTGTAACTATGAGAATTATGCAACTCCCGTTTACCGGAGGAACACTTTGGGTACTACCAAACGTCGCAATGTAACTGGGTGATTATAAAGGAGTACTACAGGTGTCTCCGAAGGTACATGTTGAGTTGGCGTATTCGAGATTAGGTTTTGTCACTCCGATTGTCGGAGAGGTATCTCTGGGCCCTCTCGGTAATGCACATCACTATAAGCCTTGCAAGCAATGTAGCTAATGAGTTAGTTACGGAATGATGTATTACGTAACAAGTAAAGAGACTTGCCGGTAACGAGATTGAACTAGGTATTGGATACCGACGATCAAATCTCGGGCAAGTAACATACCGATGACAAAGGGAACAACGTATGTTGTTATGCGGTTTGACCGATAAAGATCTTCGTAGAATATGTAGGAACCAATATGGGCATCCAGGTCCCGCTATTGGTTATTGACCGAGAATGGTTCTAGGTCATGTCTACATAGTTCTCGAACCTATAGGGTCCGCACGCTTAACGTTTCGATGACATTTTTATTATGAGTTTATAAGTTTTGATGTACCGAAGTTTGTTCGGAGTCCCAGATGTGATCACGGACATGACGAGGAGTCTCAAAATGGTCTAGACATAAAGATTGATATATTGGAAGCCTATGTTTGGACATCGGAATGGTTCCGGGTGAAATTGGCATTTTACCGGAGTACCGGGAGGTTACCGGAACCCCCCGGGGGGTTATTGGGCCTACATGGGCCTCAAGGGAGAAGAGGGAAGGAGGAAGGCGGGGGCCGCGCGCCCCTCCCCTTCCTAGTCCGAATAGGACAAGGGAAGGGGGGCGGCGCCCCCCTTTCCTTCTTCCCTTCCTCCTCTTTCCCCCCCTTCTCCTACTCCTACTTGGAAAGAGGGAGTCCTACTCCCGGTGGGAATAGGACTCCCCCCTTGGCGCGCCCTCCTTGGCCGACGGCCTCCTCCCCCCTGGCTCCTTTATAGACGGGGGCGGGGGGCACCCCATAGACACACAAGTTGATCTACGGATCGTTCCTTAGCCGTGTGCGGTGCCCCCCTCCACCATATTCCACCTTGGTCATATCGTCGCGGAGTTTAGGCGAAGCCCTGTGCCGGTAGAACATCATCATCGTCACCACACCGTCGTGCTGACGGAACTCATCTCCGGAGCTCGGCTGGATCGGAGGCCGGAGATCGTCATCGAGCTGAACGTGTGCTGAACTCGTAGGCCCCGTATGTTCGGTGCTTGGATCGGTCGGATCGTGAAGACGTACGACAACATCAACCGCGTTGTGCTAACGCTTCCGCTTACGGTCTACGAGGGTACGTGGACGAACACTCTCCCCTCTTGTTGCTATATCATCACCATGATCTTGCGTGTGCATAGGAATTTTTTTGAAATTACTACGTTCCCCAACAGAATGATGTGATGGACAAGACCCAATCCTAAGCATAGCACAAGATCTTGTAGTTCGTTTGCTAGAGCTTTTCTAATGTCAAGTATCATTTCCTTAGACCATGAGATCGTGTAACTCCCGGATACCGTAAGAGTGCTTTGGGTGTACCAAACGTCACAACGTAACTGGGTGCCTATAAAGGTATACTACAGGTATCTCCGAAAGCGTCTGTTGGGTTGACACCAATCGAGACTAGGATTTGTCACTCCGTATGACGGAGAGGTATCTCTGGGCCCACTCGGTAATGCATCATCATAATGAGCTCAATGTGACCAAGTGGTTGGTCACGGGATCATGCATTGCGGTACGAGTAAAGTGACTTGCCACTAATGAGATTGAACGAGGTATTGGGATACCGACGATCGAATCTCGGGCAAGTAACGTACCGATTGACAAAGGGAATTGTATACGGGATTACTTGAATCCTCGACATCATGGTTCATTCGATGAGATCATCGTGGAACATGTGGGAGCCAACATGGGTATCCAGATCCCGCTGTTGGTTATTGGCCGGAGAGCTGTCTCGGTCATGTCTGCGTGATTCCCGAACCCGTAGGGTCTACACACTTAAGGTTCGGTGCGCTAGGGTTTTAGAGATATTAGTATGCGGTAACCCGAAAGTTATTCGGAGTCCCGGATGAGATCCCGGATGTCACGAGGAGTTCCGAAATGGTCCGGAGGTGAAGATTTGTATATAGGAAGTCCAGTTTCGACCACCGGGAAAGTTTTGGGGTCACCGGTATTGTACGGGGACCACCGGAAGGGTCCCGGGGGTCCACCGGGTGGGGCCACCTATCCCGGAGGGCCCCATGGGCTGAAGTGAGAAGGAAACCAGCCCCTAGTGGGCTGGTGTGCCCCCTTGGGCCTCCCCCTGCGCCTAGGGTTGGAAACCCTGGGGGGTGGGGGCGCCCCACCTGACTTGAGGGGCAAGTCCCCCCCCCCCTTGGCCGCCGTCCCCCCCTTGAGATTGGATCTCTAGGGGGCTGGCGCCCCCCTAGGGCCCCTATATAAAGAGGGGGGAGGGAGGGCTGTGCAGCCAAGCCCCTGGCGCCTCCCTCTTCCCCCCGTAACACCTCTCCCTCTCGGTGAGCTTGGCGAAGCCCTACCGAGATCCCCGCTGCTTCCACCACCACGCCGTCGTGCTGCTGGATCTCCATCAACCTCTCATTACACCTTGCTGCATCAAGAAGGAGGAGACGTCTCTCCCTACCGTATGTGTGTTGAACACGGAGGTGCCGTCCGTTCGGCGCTAGGATCATCGGTGATTTGGATCACGACGAGTACGACTCCATCAACCCCGTTCTCTTGAACGCTTCCGCTCGCGATCTACAAGGGTATGTAGATGCACTCCTCTCTCTTTTTGCTATATGACTCCATAGATTGATCTTGGTGTTGCGTAGAATTTTTTTATTTTCTGCAACGTTCCCCAACAGGGGCATCATGAGCTAGGTCTATGCGTAGTTTCTATGCACGAGTAGAACACAAGATTGTTGTGGGCGTCGATTTTGTCAATTTACTTGCCACTACTAGTCTTATCTTGTTTTGGCGGCATCGTGGGATGAAGCGGCCCGGACCGACCTTACACGTACGCTTACGTGAGACAGGTTCCACCGACTGACATGCACTAGTTGCATAAGGTGGCTAGCGGGTGTCTGTCTCTCCCACTTTAGTCGGATCGGATTCGATGAAAAGGGTCCTTATGAAGGGTAAATAGAAATTGGCACATCTCATTGTGGTTTTGGCGTATGTAAGAAACGTTCTTGCTAGAACCCTATAGCAGCCACGTAAAAACATGCAACAACAATTAGAGGACGTCTAAGTTGTTTTTGCAGCATATGCCTTGTGATGTGATATGGCCAAAAAGGGATGTGATGAATGGAATATATGTGATGTATGAGATTGATCATGTTCTTGTAATAGGAATCACGACTTGCATGTCGATGTGTATGACAACCGGCAGGAGCCATAGGAGTTGTCTTTATTTATTGTATGACCTGCGTGTCATTGAATAACGCCATGTAATTACTTTACTTTATTGCTAAACCGTTAGCCATAGTAGTAGAAGTAATCGTTGGCGTGACAACTTCATGAAGACACGATGATGGAGATCATGATGATGGAGATCATGGTGTCATGCCGGCGACGATGATGATCATGGCGCCCCGAAGATGGAGATCAAGAGGAGCAAAATGATATTGGCCATATCATGTCACTATTTGATTGCATGTGATTTTTATCATGTTTTCGCATCTTATTTGCTTAGAACGACGGTTGTAAATAAGATGATCCCTCATAATAATTTCAAGAAAGTGTTCCCCCTAACTGTGCGCCGTTGCGGAAGTTCGTTGTCTCGAAGCACCACGTGATGATCGGGTGTGATAGATTCTAACGTTCACATACAATGGCTGTAAGCCAGATTTACACATGCAAAACACTTAGGTTGACTTGACGAGCCTAGCATGTACAACCATGGCCTCGGAACAAAAGAGACCGAAAGGTCGAACATGAGTCGTATAGAAGATACGATCAACATGAAGATGTTCACCGATGATGACTAGTCCGTCTCACGTGATGATCGGACACGGCCTAGTTGACTCGGATCATGGATCACTTAGATGACTAGAGGGATGTCTATCTGAGTGGGAGTTCATTATATAATTTGATTAGATGAAGTTAATTATCATGAACTTAGTCTAAAATCTTTGCAATATGTCTTGTAGATCAAATGGCCCACGCTAATGTTGCCCTCAACTTCAACGCATTCCTAGAGAAAACCAAGCTGAAAGACGATGGCAGAAACTATACGGACTGGGTCCGGAACTTGAGGATCATCCTCATAGCTGCCAAGAAAGCATATGTCCTAGATGCACCGCTAGGTGAAGCACCCGTTTTCCCAGCAACTCAAGACGTTATGAACGCCTGACAGTCGCGTAGTGATGATTACTCCCTGGTTCAGTGCGGCATGCTTTACAGCTTAGAACCGGGGCTCCAAAACCGTTTTGAGCAGCACGGAGCATATGAGATGTTCCAAGAGCTGAAAATGGTTTTCCAAGCTCACGCCCGGGTCGAGAGATATGAAGTCTCCGACAAGTTCTATAGTTGTAAGATGGAGGAGAATGGTTCTGTCAGCGAGCACATACTCAAAATGTCTGGGTTGCACAACCGCTTATCCCAACTGGGAGTTAATCTCCCGAATGACGCGGTGGTCGACAGAATCCTCCAGTCGCTCCCACCTAGCTACAAGAGCTTTGTGATGAATTTCAATATGCATGGGATGGTGAAAACCATTCCTGAGGTATATTCAATGCTGAAATCAGCGGAGGTGGAGATCAAAAAAGGAACATCAAGTGTTGATGGTCAATAAAACCACTAGTTTCAAGAAAGGCAAGGGTAAGAAGAACTTCAAGAAGGACGGCAAGGGAGTTGCCGCGCCCGGTAAGCCAGTTGCCAGGAAGAAGCCAAAGCATGGACCCAAACCTGAGACTGAGGGCTTTTATTGCAAGGGAAGTGGACACTGGAAGCGGAACTGCCCCAAGTACTTAGCGGACAAGAAGGCCGGTAACACCAAAGGTATATGTGATATACATGTAATTGATGTGTACCTTACCAGTACTCGTAGTAGCTCCTGGGTATTTGATACCGGTGCGGTTGCTCATATTTGTTACTCAAAACAGGAGCTGCGGAATAGGCGGAGACTGGCGAAGGATGAGGTGACGATGCGCGTCGGGAATGGTTCCAAGGTCGATGTGATCGTCGTCGGCACGCTACCTCTACATTTACCTACTGGATTAGTTTTAAACCTCAATAATTGTTATTTAGTGCCAGCTTTGAGCATGAACATTGTATCTGGATCTCGTTTAATACGAGATGGCTACTCATTTAAATCCGAGAATAATGGTTGTTCTATTTATATGAGATATATGTTTTATGGTCATGCCCCGTTGGTCAATGGTTTATTCTTAATGAATCTCGAACGTGATGTTACACATATTCATAGTGTGAATACCAAAAGATGTAAGGTTGATAACAATAGTCCCACATACTTGTGGCACTACCGCCTTGGTCACATTGGTGTCAAACGCATGAAGAAGCTCCATGCTGATGGACTTTTGGATTCTCTTGATTACGAATCATTTGACACATGTGAACCATGCCTCATGGGCAAAATGACCAAGACTTCATTCTCCGGAACAATGGAGCGAGCAACCAACTTATTAGAAATCATACATACTGATGTGTGCGGTCCAATGAGCGTTGAGGCTCGCGGAGGCTATCGTTATGTTCTCACTCTCACTAACGACTTGAGTAGATATGGGTATGTCTACTTGATGAAACACAAGTCTGAGACCTTTGAAAAGTTCAAGGAATTTCAGAATGAGGTAGAGAATCAGCGTGACCGAAAAATAAAGTTCTTACGATCATATCGTGGGGGAGAATATTTAAGTCACGAATTTGGTACGCATTTAAGGAAATATGGAATCGTTTCACAATTCACGCCGCCTGTAACACCTCAATGTAACAGTGTGTCCGAACATCATAATCGCACTCTATTGGATATGGTACGATCTATGATGTCACTCATGGATTTACCGCTATCATTTTGGGGATACGCACTAGAGACAACTACATTCACTTTAAATAGGGCACCGTCTAAATCCGTTGAGACGACACCATATGAATTATGGTTTGGGAAGAAACCTAAGCTGTCGTTTCTAAAAGTTTGGGGATGCGATGCTTATGTCAAGAAACTTCAACCTGAAAAGCTCAAACCCAAGTCAAAAAAATGCGTCTTCATAGGATACCCTAAGGAAACCATTGGGTATACCTTCTACCTCAGATCCGAAGGCAAGATCTTTGTTGCCAAGAACGGGTCCTTTCTAGAGAAAGAGTTTCTCTCGAGAGAAGTAAGTGGGAGGAAAGTAGAAATTGACGAAGTACTGCCTCTTGAACCGGAAAGTAGCGCAGCTCAAGAAAATGTTTCTGTGGTGCCTGCACCGGATAGAGAGGAAGTTAATGATGATGATCAAGGTACTTCGGATCAAGTTGCTACTGAACTTCGTAGGTCCACAAGGACACGTTCCACACCAGAATGGTATGGCAACCCTGTCCTAGAAATCATGTTGTTAGACAACGGTGAACCTTCGAACTATGAAGAAGCGATGGCGGGCCCAGATTCCAACAAATGGCTTGAATCCATGCAATCCGAGATAGGATCCATGTATGAAAACAAAGTATGGACTTTGACATACTTGCCCGATGATCGGTGAGCGATAGAAAATAAATGGATCTTTAAGAAGAAGACGGACGCGGATGGTAATGTTACCATTTATAAAGCTCGACTTGTCGCTAAGGGTTATCGACAAGTTCAAGGGGTTGACTACGATGAGACCTTCTCACCCGTAGCGAAGCTGAAGTCCGTCCGAATCATGTTAGCAATTGCTCCATTCTATGATTATGAGATATGGCAAATGGACGTCAAAACAACATTCCTTAACGGCTTCCTTAAGGAAGAATTGTATATGATGCAGCCGGAAGGTTTTGTCGACCCTAAGAATGCTAACAAGGTATGCAAGCTCCAGCGCTCCATCTATGGGCTGGTGCAAGCATCTCGGAGTTGGAACATTCGCTTTGATGAAATGATCAAAGCGTTTGGATTTATGCAGACTTATGGAGAAGCCTGCATTTACAAGAAAGTGAGTGGGAGCTCTGTAGCATTTCTCATATTATATGTAGATGACATACTTTTGATGGGAAATGATATAGAACTTTTGGACAGCATTAAGGCCTACTTGAATAAGTGTTTTTCAATTAAGGACCTTGGAGAAGCTGCTTACATATTAGGCATCAAGATCTATAGAGATAGATCGAGACGCCTCATAGGTCTTTCACAAAGCACATACCTTGATAAGATATTGAAGAAGTTCAATATGGATCAGTCCAAGAAGGGATTCTTGCCTGTGTTGCAAGGTGTGAAACTGAGCTCCGACCACGACAGAAGATAGAGAAAAGATGAGTGTCATCCCCTATGCCTCGGCTATATGGTCTATTATGTATGCCATGCTGTGTACCAGACCTGATGTAAACCTTGCCGTAAGTTTGGTAGGAAGGTACCAAAGTAATCCAGGCATGAAACACTGAACAACGGTCAAGAATATCCTGAAGTACCTAAAAAGGACTAAGGATATGTTTCTCGTATATGGAGGTGACGAAGAGCTCGTCGTAAAGGGTTACATCGACGCTAGCTTCGACACAGATCTGGATGACTCTAAGTCACAAACCGGATACATGTATATTTTGAATGGTGGGGCAGTAAGCTGGTGCAGTTGCAAGCAAAGCGTCGTGGCGGGATCTACATGTGAAGCGGAGTACATGGCAGCCTCAGAGGCAGCACATGAAGCAATCTGGATGAAGGAGTTCATTACCGACCTAGGAGTTATTCACAATGCGTCGGGGCCGATGACTCTCTTCTGTGACAACACTGGAGCCATTGCCCTTGCCAAGGAGCCCAAGTTTCACAAGAATACCAGGCACATCAAGGGTCGCTTCAACTCCATTCGTGAAAATGTTCAAGATGGAGACATAGATATTTGTGAAGTGCACACATATCTGAATGTCGCAGATCCGTTGACTAAACCTCTTCCGCGAGCAAAACATGATCAACACCAGAACTCTATGGGTGTTTGATTCATCACAATGTAACTAGATTATTGACTCTAGTGCAAGTGGGAGACTATTGGAGATATGCCCTAGAGGCAATAATAAAATGGTTATTATTATATTTCCTTGTTCATGATAATTGTCTATTGTTCATGCTATAATTGTATTATCCGGAAATCGTAATACATGTGTGAATACATAGACCACAACATGTCCCTAGCGAGCCTCTAGTTGACTAGCTCATTTATCAATGGATGGTTACGGTTTCCTAACCATAGACATTGGATGTCATTGATAACGGGATCACATCATTGGGAGAATGATGTGATGGACAAGACCAATCCTAAGCATAGCACAGGATCGTGTAGTTCGTTTGCTAGAGTGAGATCGTGTAACTCCTGGATACCGTAAGAGTGCTTTGGGTGTACCAAACGTCACAACGTAACTGGGTGGCTATAAAGGTATACTACAGGTATCTCCGAAAGCGTCTGTTGGGTTGACACCAATCGAGACTGGGATTTGTCACTCTGTATGACGGAGAGGTATCTCTGGGCCCACTCGGTAATGCATCATCATAATGAGCTCAATGTGACCAAGTGGTTGGTCACGGGATCATGCATTGCGGTATGAGTAAAGTGACTTGCCAGTAACGAGATTGAACGAGGTATTGGGATACCGACGATCGAATCTCGGGCAAGTAACGTACCGATTGACAAAGGGAATTATATACGGGATTACTTGAATCCTCGACATCGTGGTTCATTCGACGAGATCATCATGGAACATGTGGGAGCCAACATGGGTATCCAGATCCCGCTGTTGGTTATTGGCCGGAGAGCTGTCTTGGTCATGTCTGCGTGATTCCCGAACCCGTAGGGTCTACACACTTAAGGTTCGGTGACGCTAGGGTTGTAGAGATATTAGTATGCGGTAACCCGAAAGTTGTTCGGAGTCCCGGATGAGATCCCGGACGTCACGAGGAGTTCCAGAATGGTCCAGAGGTGAAGATTTGTATATAGGAAGTCCAGCTTCGGCCACCGGGAAAGTTTCGGGGGTCACCGGTATTGTACCGGGACCACCGGAAGGGTCCCGGGGGTCCACCGGGTGGGGCCACCTATCCCGGAGGGCCCCATGGGCTGAAGTGGGAAGGGAACCAGCCCCTGGTGGGCTGGTGCGCCCCCCTTGGGCCTCCCCCTGCGCCTAGGGGTTGGAAACCCTGGGGGTGGGGGCGCCCCACCTGACTTGGGGGGCAAGTCCCCCCCCTTGGTCGTCGTCCCCCCCTTGAGATTGGATCTCTAGGTGGCCGGCGCCCCCCCAGGGCCCCTATATAAAGAGGGGGGAGGGAGGGCTGCGCACCCAAGCCCCTGGCGCCTCCCTCTTCCCCCGTAACACCTCTCCCTCTCGCTGAGCTTGGCGAAGCCCTGCCGAGATCCCCGCTGCTTCCACCACCACGCCGTCGTGCTGCTGGATCTCCATCAACCTCTCCTCCCCCTTGCTGGATCAAGAAGGAGGAGACGTCTCTCCCAACCGTACGTGTGTTGAACGCGGAGGTGCCGTCCGTTCGGCGCTAGGATCATCGGTGATTTGGATCATGACGAGTACGACTCCATCAGCCCCGTTCTCTTGACGCTTCCGCTTGCGATCTACAAGGGTATGTAGATGCACTCCTCTCTCTCATTGCTAGACGACTCCATATATTGATCTTGGTGTTACGTAGAATTTTTTTATTTTCTGCAATGTTCCCCAACATAGGTCTGTGGTAAACTACTCACGCGTCATCGGAAGGCAGCAAGGATGATGTAGAAGCCCTCCGTGATCGATTCCTCCTTCGATAGAGTACTGAAAAAGGCCTCCAAATGGGATCGCAGAAGAATAGAAGGTCGCGGCGGTGGAAAAAGTGTTCGGGTGGCTCTCTGTTAGTTTGGGAATATTTGGAAATTTATAAAGGTGGAATTAGGTTAAACGGAGTTGCGTGGGAGCCACGAGCTCAGGGGACGCGCCCTATGAGGTCGTGGCTCTCTCATGCGTCTTCTGGCCTCCTCCTGAACCTTCTATGGCCCCTTTTGGTCCAGAAAAAACACCATAAAGTTTCATTATGTTTGGACTTTGTTCGGTACTGATTTTCTGAAAAGCCAAAAACAAGCAAAAAAAAATAGGAACTGGCACTGGGCATTGGGTTAATAGGTTAGCTGCCAAAAATGATATAAAATAGCATATAAATGCAAATAAAGCATCCAAGATTGATAATATAGTAGCATGAAACAATAAAAAAAATTATAGATACGTTGGAGGCATATCACAGGCCGTGCGGGCTGTCTGCCTTTGACGGACCAGAGTCTTTGTGCGCTTGTTGTTTACTAGAAAGCTCGGATCGTGTTTTTTTCTATTATCCCTTGGCCAAGTTGTTCTGGAGCTGTCTTAGGGAGTGGCTTGGAGTTTCATGGGCTTCTCATCCAACTTTGTGCAGCTGTGACCTTTAGTTGACACTCTCAATTGGCAGCTGCATAGGCTTCGTTGGTTTGGTTTGCGGGCAAGTGTTGGACTCTTTGGACCATGAGGAACAAGTTTACCATTGAGCACACCTTCCCTCTATGGGCAGTTAACTGTATTTTTAAAATGTCCTTTCTTTTGCACCAGTGGATATCTCTGATTAAGGGGGGCAATAAGGCGGCTGCGGAGCTTCTGTTATCTCGTTTTCGGGCTATGACAAACTACATCGTGAGCGAAGCACGACCGTCTAAGTAGGTGTTAGTTTCACCCTTCTATTTTGCCTGGCCTGCGTGCCATGCCTTTGTTGCCGGCTCTGGCCTTTTTCTTTTTCCTAACAGTTTGAGCACTTCTCTTGGTGTCCTGGGTCTGTTGGTATTTGTTGACTGTGTCACCTATCGGTTTTGCTACATCAACGGACTAATACGGGGTTTTACGGGGCTTGGCACCCACCCCCACCAGTTAGAATCAGGGGGCGGACGGTTAATTAGGAGGGAAGGTTAATTAGCCCAATTAGAAAAGGACAGATCAGCTAATCTGTAAAGGCCTGTTGATTTATTCCGTGTGTGTAGCATTTCTGGTCACCTATGGGGGCTTTATCTATACCTAGTAATAAAGGGATTAGTGCTTCTGCCCGCCCCATCACGAGAATCACCCCAAAGTTGTAAAATATTACCAACATATGCCACTTATAAGTGACAAAAAATGTTTCACACATGGGAATCACCACGCCCGGGCTGGCGCACGTAGTAGGGACCTCCTATACTGCGCTCTGCGCGCTGGGAGAAGACGCAACGCACCCGTCTGTGCCGGCCCATGTCTGGGCAGCCTGTTTTTTAATTTATTATTTATTATTTTTCTTTTCCATTTTCATTTTTCCACTTAAAATAATTGGGGACTGAAAAAAAGTTCCGAAAATTGATTTTTTATAGATTTTTCATACAATTTTTTCAATAAATCATATAGAATATTTGTGGATTCAAAAAATGTTCACAATTTTGAAAACAAATGTTTGGGAAATCAAAAAATGCTCGTGATTTTTTTAAATATTCATGTGTAATAGAATGTTAATGAAATTGAACAAAATTTTCTCCAATTCAAAATATGTTCATGAATTGAAAACTATGCTAAAATTTCAAAAAATGTTCATGAATTGCAGAATAGTTATTAATTCATAAAATGTTCACTATTTCAAAAAAATGATCATGCATTTTATTTTTTTTCATGAATTTCAAAAATTGTGCCACCAATTTTTTTTAAAAATGTTAGTTGATTCTAGGAAAAATCGCCGATTCAAGAAAATGTTAGAATTCTTAAAAATGTTGCAAATAGTATAAAATGTGCATGAATTCAATTTTTTTCATGATTTTATAAAATGTTTGAAGTTTTTAAAAAATGTTCACGAATTCAACTATGTTCATGTGTTTATTTTTTTCATGATTTACCAATTTTTTTTCATTATTTCACATAATGTTGATAAATTTGAAAAAATGTTCAAGAAAAAAAAAGGAAGAACGAAAACCCCTCTTCGTTCGCAGCGGGTTCATATTTGACTCAGAAAGCCGATTCAGGCGATGGTGTGCCCTCGGTTCAGGATTTGGTGGCTTTCAACATTTTCGTTGTTGTTAGTCTCGATGGCAGCGGCGGTTAGCAACGGGGGTACTTTTGCATTTGTGTTGGGATACCTGTTGTCTCTCATGGTTTCTCGACGATGATGCGTCTGTGCTATGTTTGTAACTGACTCTGGTCAAGGTATATACAATTATCTTTTTTTGGTGTGAAATATAAATAATTGTTTAAAAAAAGTGTCTCAATGAGAAAGAGAGTAATAGTGTATCTCGGTGATGTAGCAAAATATGGTCATGGATATTGAAGACTATGATCATTTGTTAGTTAATTTAAAGTCCGGCAAATGCCTTTTATCTAAAAGCTAAAAGGTCCCTAGTTTTAATTTTGCCCTGGGCCCCTAAAATCTCAGACCGGCCCTAAGCATCGGAGCCAAGCTCCTCACGGGCAAAACTAAAGGAGGACTCATCTGATCTAGAAGGGTTGTCTGTGTCTAAAAAAAACAAATCTGATCTCCAAGGGGAGGCCATGTTGTGGATGGCGGCGGCCGCTCGGGAGTGGCGACCCGGTCGTGGGGCTGGGGAGGGGAAAGCTATTTATTCCTGCCAAGGATGCATGTACGTAGTTGATTGTAGTAGAGTTGTTTGTGGAGTTGTCTCAGGCTTAGCTAGCTCGCTGCTGACGGATAGTAATCGCTTAACCAGTCCTGGTGGCCAAGCGAATCCACTTCGCTCCTTGGTCCTCGCCGTTTTGTGTAATGGTGTGCGTCCTGGGTGAGATAGCTAGAATTGGTGCCAAGTTGTCGCTGCCACCGAGCTCGATCGAATTCCTAAAGATGCCAGAGGCGAAGGAGTTCATGGTCGGGACGAGGATGCAGAGGAGCGTGATTGACAGCAAAGGGAGGCCAGTGAGTCCTGCTGAGCGAGCAACAATTACGGTGCCAGTACACGCATCGTTCAGATAGAGAAGAAGCTCCTCAACAACAGCTGGAACTAATCCCAGCAAGTTACTCTAAAATTTTAGTACTGTATTATTTCTTCCTTCCTTGTACACCGAGCAGTTTCCTAGACCTTCTTGCTAGTACGAACAAGAACAACAATAGTTGTCTGATGCATATAGAAGCTTATTTGTAGTACATGTGAAGTCTCCTACGATGGTGGCTTTAGTAAATAAAAATCTTAGCTAGCACATATATGAACGAAGTTAATTCAGTAACCGAATCTAGCTAAGAATCAAGTGGAGCATTGTTTGCCTGCATTGTGCTGTTTCCAAACTCCAACTACAATGTTCACAAGAGCCATCCATGTGTAACAACGAAAACGGACATTCAGAGAATATGTGTGGAAGGGAGGAGGAATGCAGGAGATGCTTGCTTAGCTTACATATTTGTCTTTCTCAATTTCTTAGCAACAACGAATCTGCTCTGTACACTCCGTCGAAGCTGCCGAATAACTAGACCAAGTAAGTAAACAGCTAATAGTTCCCAACGACGGTGCTTCTTGCGATAATCGACCGAGGAAGCTTTGCGCCTTTCCCCTCAACCCTCGGTTTCCACGTTTCATGCTTTCCTTAACCAAACTATGTCTTCTGGCAAACATTATAAGATGTGGTGATCTTCAACTTGAGTGCTACCAACAAACATCGAACCACCCACGGAGCAGAGCACGCAAACAAAAAACATGATCAGGGCAACAACGGGCGCGTTGATGGGGGTGATGACCCCCGTTCTTGGCAAGCTCACTGCTCTACTCAAGGAGTATGACAGGCTCAAAGGCCTCTATCCTCGGATCACCTCTCTGAGAGATGAGCTGCGCAGCATAAAGGCTGCCTTGCAGGATCTCTCACAGCTGGAGGAGCCCAGCTTGCAAGTGAAAGAGTGGATGAGTCAACTGCGGGAGCTGTCCTACGACATTGAGGACTGCATCGATGACTTCGTGCATGGACCTGTCCAGGGCGATGCCCATGATGGCCTTACAAGTAAGATTGCTGGCTGGCTCAGGACGATCCAGCATTACCACCAAATAGGTGGCAACGTTGATAAGCTCAAGGAGCGCGCTTTAGAGGTTAATGATCGGCATAAGAGGCTCAAGCTGGATGTTGCGCCATCTTCTTCTAGTGCCATGGCAATTGATCCTAGGTTGTCGGCCCTCTTTGAGGAGGCCGACAGGATCATAGGAATTGATGGTCCAAGAGATGAGCTCGTCAATGTGCTCATTGGTGAAACTGATTTAGTACAGGAGCGCCGAGTCATTTCTATTGTTGGCGGCGGAGGCATTGGCAAGACAACCCTTGCCAATCAGGTATACAAGCAAGTCAAACGTCAATTCCAATTTGCAGTTTTTGCATCTGTGTCCAGGACTCCTGATGTCAAAAAGATCCTATCTGGTGTGTTGTTGGAAATTCTTGATGGAAGCAACACGATGTTGGATGATGACAGTCAACGTATCAAGGAAGACCTCAGTTCGTTAAAATTGGAATACAATCAACTTGTTCAAAAAATTAGAGAAAATCTTCAGAATAAAAGGTATGTCAGTGCATTAGGTACTGTACACTTCCGCATTTTTCTTGGGTTGCTTGGTCATGAGCAAAATCAATGCCCTCCGAAAACGATTATGAATCACCATGTGCAAAGAAAACCGAGGAGATAATTTGCACCAACACACTGTTTCAATAGTGTTTTAGGACTTATGGAGAGTAGCGGTGCTGCTAGTCTAAGAATCTGTTATAAAACAACAAATGTAGACATAATCTTGGTTAAATATCTGGGCAAAGAAGATATTAACATTCAAATGGTGCCTGAAATTTTGTACTCATCAAGAATGAGTAGGAGATACTATGTTTAGACAGGGCTGATCAGAGTATTACACTTCAATAGGGTTGGCTTGAATATTATATTAAATTGTTTGAGAAAATCATGTAAACCTACGATAGTCTGCTAATTTTTGGTAGACTACTTACGTATTCCTTTATTGTATTTTAACTGTGTAAACATTGTCTTGTTACTAACATTGAGAAAAAAATGTGTTTCCTCTCCAGATATGCTAAGAGATTGAAATAGATTACAAAGTTACCTTCTTAGTTATGTGTGCACGAGGTTTCAAAGGAAAAAAAATTAATGAAGTTTCTAGTTGCATGCTGATGGCATAAACGTTTTGAGTCTCGATTCTTTTTGCTTTGACATTCTTCAGCATGGGAAAGTTTTAAACTCGCGTTGTTTGTTGGGCTATTATTTTTCACACACTGCTTGCATGGAATAAAACTAACTATGTGCCATGTTTATCCTTTACAATCGATTAATAGGTATTTTGTCCTGATTGATGACATATGGAGTAAACAAGCATGGAAAGACATCCAATGTGATTTGCCCTATAATAACAATGCAAGTTGGATAATGACGACTACACGTATTCAGGAGGTTGCTGAATCTTGTAGCTTTCCGCACGCATACTACGTTTATCCTATGAGGCATTTTGACAACGATGCCTCAAAAAGATTATTCTTGAAAAGGATCTTTGCCCATGAAGATGATTGCCCGCTTGAATTGAAAGAAGTTACCTATGACATACTAAAGAAGTGTGATGGCTTGCCACTTGCTATAGTTAACATGGCCAGCCTACTTGCAACAAAACCAATCACAAAGCCGGAGTGGGTGAGGGTGCGTAATTCTCTTTATTCAGCATTGGAACAAGACCATGAGTTGGCAGTAGTAAGAAGGATATTGCTTCTGAGTTATTATGACATACCTTGCTATTTGAAGATGTGTCTATTGGACCTAAGCGCATTCCCTGAGGATCATGAGATTGATTGTGAGCGTCTAGTATGGAGATGGGCCGCCGAAGGATTAGTTGTTGCCCAACAAGGGCAAAACGTTGAAGAAATAGCAGAAGGATATTTTAATGAGCTCATCAACAGGAACATGATCCAGTCGGAGGAAATTAACACCGACGGAAGAGTGACGAGTTGCCGTGTGCATGATATCATGCTAGATCTCCTTATATCCTTGTCGAGTGAAGAAAACTTTGTTGCTATATTAAATAGCCAAAATTTTACAGCTTCGACATACAAGATTCGACGCCTCTCCCTCCAAGGCAATTGTGAAGAGCATCATATGTGGCTGGGCACTGGTAACTTTTCTCATGTCAGGTCAGTCAGTGTGTTCGGTGATTGTAAGCGGTTGCCCCCGCTCATTGGCCTCCAAAATTTACGGGTACTAGATGCAGTGGACTGTAATCAATTTGAGGAGGATAATGTGTATATTGAGGATATCGGAAGTCTACGTCAATTAAGGTATTTAAGTCTTGGGCCCTTGTTCCGCAGGCTTCCAAGAGGAATCAAGAATCTACTGCTACTACAAACACTAGACCTGACTGCAGCAAATATAAGAGAATTGCCCCCGTCCATTATAGAATTGCACCAATTGGTGCGCCTGTTTGTGAATCTTTGCGTGAAATTCCCAAGTGGGTTTAGCAATATGAGATCTCTTCAGGAGTTGAAGTGGTTTGGTTGTGAAAACAATTCCTTAGACGTTGTGCTGGAGCTAGGGCAGCTATCTAAACTGAAGAAGCTGCACATATATTGGGGTATTTTTGATGATACAAATGGTGATGAGGACAGATACAAGAAATGTTTTCTGTCGTCACTATGCAAGCTAGGGGAAGGCAACCTTCAAACTCTACAAATTGATGGTTTACTGCGTAATGTAGATTCCTTAATTGACTCATGGTGCCCTCCTCCACGTCATCTCCAAGATTTTGAGATTGGGTCAATTTCCCATACGATTCCCAGTTGGATCTCCTCTCTGTCCGCCCTCATGTTTCTATGCATCACTGTGGAACGACTGGAACAAGAAGATATGCAGCTGCTCAAAGACTTGCCAGCCCTTGTAAGCCTCACCTTGGAAGCAAGCAAATCAAAGGAAGTACTCACCATCAACCGTGGTGGATTTCAGTGTCTAATGCAGTTTTCTTTTGTCCTCCGATTTTGGGCTAGTGATGCAGGTTCGGCACCCATTGTAGACAAAACGCGTGGGCCGAATCTGCTGTTTGGAGAAGGAGCAGCACCAAAGCTAGATTATCTTAGCATTCACTGCCGTGCACGTGATATGGTATCTGCGGAAGGTGTTGCTTCTGATTTTGGCATCTCGCACCTTGCCTCCCTCAAGCAACTTCATGTTAGCATTGCTTGTAGCGGTGCAATGTCATGGGAGGTGGAGGCCACGCTGGCTGCCATCCACAATGCTTGCGCTCTTACTCCCAGTCCCAACCTCCAACTCGAGACATTTGTATTTTGGAAAGAATATATGGCAAAGGATGTGGAGCACAAGGATGGCATTCGTATTGCCAAAGAGGACCACGCAGTGCAACTAGAAGCAGCAAGTTCCATGAGTCCAGTACCAGATAGAAGAGGACCATTATACACAACAGTTGAAACTTGAAAGTGCAATGCGGCATCTAAGGTACTATTTCTTCTTCTTAACCCTTTGCAATGTTTTATCATGTTTCTGTTCTTTCATCTTGCTTTCGTAGCTTCGGTGCTTAGTTCAGGCGGGATGATGGTTTTAGTTATTACTTGATCTACCTATCTTTGTATCAACATCACTATCAACAAGATTGTATCATGCATAAAGCTTCGCAGCATTGTTGTTGTACGCTTCATCTGTCTTGCATCAGTTCCTCAACATACATTGTTTCACATCTTTAATTCTTGAAATTTTTTCGCTGTTAGAACTTGAAACGGCTAAGGATGAGGGGAAGACAAGGATGAAGATGCACATGACATAAAATGACAAAATGAGCCAGCCGAAGAGAAGATTGCGTAGTAACATAATACAGTAGTTGTTTTTCCAGTTTAGCATCTAAGGAATATTTCACTTGTTCCTGTATATGGAAAACCACCAATTTGTGCCACGCTTTTCATTCACTTACTATGCGAGTGTATGTCCAATTGTCCATGTTTCCGGTTTCATTTATCCATGTATGTCCAATTTTTTTATGGCCCTGTATTTGTGAAGCCCTTATTTGCATACTCTAGCACGATAGGCTCTAATATTATGTGTTGTGCATAAGTTAGAAGACCACCAAGTAGGTGAATCTGCTACCTCATCTCAAAAGTAGTCCACTTTCTGTTTGTAGAAGCATGCCACTCCCTTTTCTACTAGGTTATAAATACTCCATTGTTCCATGCTTGGCCAAATATGTAGGAGAACAACAAGGTTTTAGTATTTTCGCATTGGCACAAGCATAGATGGTATAAGAATTGTATATGGTGGCTAGATGAGGCAGGTGACAAGTACTGTAAGTGCAATTTGGACAACAGACAATATCAAATTAATTTTTGACAAGATTAAATCAAAGATCCTACCAACTAACCGCCTTATTTAGTTGGTCATTGTCTTACAATATTTTTTTTTTGCCACGTGAGAATGTGAGGTTTATGTGCTTCATCCACATTTGTTGTCAGGTGTTGCTTCAGTGCCATCCTTCAAAATATTTTAGCGTTATATTTTAGGGTGATGGGTGCTCTGTTGGTTTGTTATATTTTAGCGTTGCAACTACATCCTTCAAATTATGCATGTTGTTAACTTTCTTTCCCCACCTGTTGAACCCGCGGGACTCTCTTATCCTAGGGTTACCGGCTGCTGCCATTTCGTCCGCGTTCTTTTCAGTTTAGAGCAGTAATTCGAGAAGAACGTGTGCCTGGGTTAAGCCATTGGTTTCTAATTCACAAGGGAATAGTATTATCTGAGCCAATGATGAAATAATATCATGCCAGCTCTGAATCTTGCTCGTGGTCTCAGCAACTCTAATTCACTGTCAACATATCGCTAATTTTGAGATTTTCTTCTTATTATATAAATTATATCATACAAAAAGTCTTATTTAGTTCCTACATGTAATTCCCCTGTTTCCAAACTGAAACACGTGTTGATGCTTTTGCCTTTTATCAAGAAATGTGTGTTTTTTAGCAATAAAATTGAACTGATTGCTATATACCTTAGTGGTGGGGCTTATCTTTCCAGCTGTGTTATGTGCTATCGCCATTGTTCTGTTTTCTCTCAATTGCAAGCATGGCACTAACCTTGTTCCTTCCTTGGCATGCATGAACGGAAGAGGATTAATGAAGCATCGGTGCTAAAGAAGGACACTTTAGTCTGCTCGAGAACGAACATTCATTTTGGAAGATATTTCAACCTCTGCTGGTCATGGTAACTAACTTTGCTTCTATAGTGTTGTCTTGCTCCTTTTCGAAAAAATAGTGTTGTCCTGCTGGTTTAGAAGGTCTCCTAAGACCTCAACATTTCAGCTCGCCAGCTCGGAACTCTATTGACTTGCGTACGTGTGTGTTACTCAGTTGTCACGACCGGTGCGGTGCTGTGGCAGGATCAAATCATGCCTCGTCGTCGGTTGTGACGATCCACGCTCTATTTTACCCAAAAAAATGGAGGCACGTGGCAAAAACAAACGATGCGATCTCAGATTAGTACGCTACGCACGCACGCACGCGGTGGAGAAATTTTACATGGCTTCGTCAGACAGTGGCTGACCCACTGGGCTGACAGATGAGAAGAGATGTCAGCCACACTGAGGCCTGTGTCGGGCCTCTGGACTCACATCCTCTCCGCAGCGCACTAAATGAGCAGAGGCCTCCGTCATTAAATCAGCGACACTTATTTTAGAACCAAGGGGGTATAAACACGTTGGACAAGAAGCACAGCTCTCAATCAACGGAGGCCAAACAAAACAACAGCTCCACGTACGTCCCTGAACTGAAACTAGTACGCCCCTGAAACTACTTCCCCACTAGTGATTGTCCTTGGTGCCAAACTGACAACGACACCCTTCTTTGGAAGACAGGACATGATCTAGATAGGCCAGTAGTAGTTGCAGAGGTCGTCGATCATGATCTAATAACAAGGTGCCCTGATCGTGAGTTTACGGAGCATTTAGCTGTCGCTTAGCCTCTGTCCCTCAATGGGCAGTCGTAGTCATGACCGATACTACCTAGCAGAGCCAACACTGCAAGCCCAGAGCTAGTCGGTACCCTTTTCTGAACCACCCGATTGTCTGCACGCACGACGATCAGGCGATGCACGTAACCGGTAACATGAGAACTATAATTTCTGCGGCAAGTCCGTCTACCACGCTGGGCTCGTGTGACAGTGACGATGCGTCGTTTCTAATCGCTCCGTTCGTTCAGTAGCTGCTGGACTGGCCCGTCGTTCGATTTTTTTAACACAGTACAGACGCAAGCGCTCATATACACGCGCATACACTCATCTCTATGACCGCACACACGCACACTCTATCTTTTTGAGTACCTTCGAAAGACTGAGCCAGCATATCATCTTGAAATTTACGAAGTCACCGTAGGCATCTTCGTCGTCGACGGGAACGTCTCCTCCCACTGAATGCATATCGCCGGAAATCCTGAAATAAATCCAGAAATAAATGCAAGCACCAGGATTTAAATCCTGATGGGTTGGAGATACCACAGTCCCTCCAATGCTTTGAGAGAACCAAGTCTTTCTTTCTTTTTTCTTTTTTTATTGCGAGAACCAAGTCTTGTTCACTGTCACTGTGGTTGCACGCCAACTCACCGATCGATGTCTATCGTTATAGCAACTCCAATAGCTTCTGTAAAAACATTTTCGTTGGTTTTACGGGATGACCCTATAATTTATGAAAAGTTGTCAGACAACAACTTTCTTTAGCCCTGTAAACATCTTTCCCTAATATATATTTTTCTTTATTTTTAGTTAATCAGACATAGCTACTGGCCTAGGGCCCGCACGTGTGAGGGTGACCGGCGAGGTGCGGTACGGGGCGACGGTGCAGCGGCGGCCCGACGTGGCGGCAGCAAGGCGAGGCGGTGGCCCGGCGTGACAGTGGCAGCATGGCAGCCTGATGGCGCGACGGCGCCGCGGGGTGGGGCATATTTATCATATGTGGTTGTAGATGCTTTAAGGGCATCTCCAACGTTGACCCGTAAATTTTCTCTCACATCCTTTTCTCTCACATTTCTTAAGCCGGCGCTTTGGAAGCCGACTCAAGTGGATTATTCTTCACAATATTTTTCTATGAGAAACCAACATCAGCAATTTGAGTACGAAGCTAGTTATTGACCCGGATTTTCTAGAAGGAGGAAATGACAAAGACTTAAGGATGATCAGGAGCCGGTTTACAAGAATTCTTAACCCGGAGCACAACCTGTTAAGTTTGTTATTGGGTTTATTTTACAGGATCAGTTTAACATGGATAAATCCAAGCTAAACTGGGGGCTAATGTCGGGGATATACCCCGCGGTGTAAACCGGCCGGAAGTTTAACCCGGCCGGACTGGACGACTCACTGGTAATCCGCCCGGAGCTTGGCGGTTCACGGGATACCCGCCCGGTCTTGGCGGTTCATTCGTAACCCAGCGGGCGGGTCAGATGGATGATGAGGCCCATGGCCCAGAAGGCCGGTTCAACTATTGTGGGCCGGTTTAAGAGGAAAGACATGAGGAATATTTACCTTACAAGGAGTTAAGACCAGGACTTGTATCCGGTTTGTATTAGAGATAGACTAGTCCTAATCCTAATAGGACTCCACATGTAACCCGCCCCTTCAACATATATAAGGAGGGGCAGGGCTCCCCAAAGAGGGACAAGCTACAAGCAAGAAGAAACAATCTTAGGGCTAGATACAAAGAGGAGAGCCGGTTTACGGCGACTCCCTCGTGATGATAATGAGACCTAGCCTCAAACAGCATGTAAGGTTGTTACCGGATGATGTTTCCCGGGGCCCGAAGCTGTCTAAATCCCTGTCTTGTGTTGCGTCTCTCGATTCCGCTCAACCCCTCTCAAGCTACCACATAGATGCGTTGGCCCCACGACTAAGTCCTCACCCTAGGACATCTGACGTGACAAAACCACGACACAGTCCGTGGACACGGATATGGGAGCAGACCATTCAACGCTACCGGCATACATTTCAAACAAGGTTTAAACAATCCTGATGTAATTCATGCAAATCCGACAGATTTTCATATAAACCAAAGCACATTCATTACAATTCGGACATCTTTCATTAAAAAACAAGAGCGGCTGGACCTAAACCTATCCTATGGCGGTGCTTATCGTCCACTTCCTTTGTATTCTGCATCGGTGACCATGTCCTCCATTTGTCGTCTCCATGAACGTCAGTGGGGTTAAGACCCGTGAAGTGAAGGTGCGGTCTCCGACGAGGAAGAGTAGGACATGGGAGACAGACCGGCCCACTTGGGACACAAGGCCCTGCCACCGCCCATGCCCTACTCATCCTCGGAGGTGTCCGTGACCTGTACGTTGCCGGTGTCGGTGGACGTGAGGTCGATGATGGACGTGGGTGGTCCGTCACTGCCCACCTACCACATGCTCTCCCGAAAGTGGGACTGCGGCGCGTTGGACGCACAACTGCCACATGTCGGAGTTGGTTTCTCGCCCGACGAGCCTGCTTAATGGTGACATACTGACGGAAAAGCATTGAACGGTGTGGTAGATATCTATCCCGTCCCGTCTAGTAAACTTCTCTTCGGCATTGAACAGACGCTGACACCAGGGACGCAGCACGGGCGGCGCTCTCGACCGGCGCACCGCTTCAATGCCAACGCCAGTGAGATGTTGCGTCCGCTTTGGGCTGACGCCAATGCAGAGTGTCCGCTCTACAATGGCATAAATGCGGGCAAAAACACACGCGGGCAAGGGAGGTGTTTTGGTGGGTCGGCGTAGTGAGGAGCAAGCGTGGCAGCGGGCTGGAAGCCCGCAATGCCCCCACTTTGTCTCTGGTTTGCGGGAAAAAGCGTGTCTGAACTGGCCTGCAAACTGATGCAGAACCACGTTGGATGATAAAACACGTCCGAACCTCGCGGTCCCGACTGCTGCGGGGGTTTGATGGTTGGCGTGAGATGTTAAGACAAAAGGCAACTCATCCACTCCTGTGAAACAACTACTAGCGATTGTCCTGGTGCCAAGCTGACAATGACACCCTTTTTGGTTGCCAGGACCGGATCTAGCTGCTGCAAAGGTCGTTGATTGTGATCAAGTAGTAATAACGATGGTGCCCTGATCGCTAGTCTACGTAACATTTACGCCGTCGCCTGCAATTTTGCCACTTTACCAACAGGCTGAACTGAAACTAGTACGCCCCTGAAACTACTTCTCCACTAGTGATTGTCCTTGGTGCCAAACTGACAACGACACCCTTCTTTGGAAGACAGGACATGATCTAGATAGGCCAGTAGTAGTTGCAGAGGTCGTCGATCATGATCTAATAACAAGGTGCCCTGATCGTGAGTTTACGGAGCATTTAGCTGTCGCTTAGCCTCTAACACTGCAAGCCCAAAGCTAGTCGGTACACTTTTCCGAACCACCCGATTGTCTGCACGCACGACGATCAAGCGATGCACGTAACTGCTAACATGACAACAAGTAATTTCTGCCACAAGTCCGTCTCGAATAGCTTCTGTAAAAACATTTTTGTTGGTTTTACGGGATGATCCTATAATTTATGAAAAGTTGTCCAACAACTTTCCTTAGTCCAGTAAACCTCTTTCCTTAATATGTATTTTTCTTATTTTTAGTTAATCAAACCTAGCTAATGGCCTAGGGCCTGCATGTCATTGACACGTGTGAGGGTGACCGGCGAGGTGCGGTACGGGGCGACGGTGCAGCGGCGGCCAGCGTGGCAGCAGCAAGGCGAGGCAGTGGCAGCATGGCAGCCTGATGGCGCGACGGCGCCGCGTGGTGGGGCAGTAAAGTTTCAGCCGATTTTATAACGGTCAGAAATTTGTGGAAAGGACAATCTTTCCGTATACTTGTGGGGTGGAAAGAGTCCCCCCACCCCAAGATTTAGTAAACGGTGATCGGATTTTTCTTTCTGTTTAACTTTCTCTATCCTCGCGGAAACCCTTCCCCCGCGCCGCCACCCGCGAGGCGGGCGGGGCGGACGCCCAGATACCCCTCTGCCGGGCCTCCCTCCTCCTCCTCCCTTCCTCGCCGCCGCCAGGGGGTGCGGCCGGGCAAAGCCCGACCGGCGCCGGCGGCGGAGGGGCGTCTCCTTCCTCCTCCTTCGCTTGAGATGGGGCGGCGTGGGCGCCTCCTCCGTGTGCGGACGCGGGGCACCGCGGCGCGGCGGCGCGTGGCGTGGCGTGGCCGGCTGCGCGGTGGGGCGCATCTCGCCGCGGTGGCCGGATCCGCCCGGCAGACAGCGCGGGCTGCGGGCGGCGTGTGCGGCGGCTGGGGTCCGGCTTCGGGTGCCGGGCTGCGCTGGTTTCCTCTCCGTCGCGGGTGTGTGGCGGTGGTGTGGTTCGCCCGATGGCGGTCCGGCGACCTGGTGGTGGTGGTTGGCGGTGCGCGTGGTGGTGGTGCTTCCACTTGGTGGCTCTCTGTGCGGGGAGGCTGGGGAGCGGCTTGGACAGGGGTGGCGGCGTTGACGGCGTGCCGGCTGCAGCGCGAAGGCGGGAACTTTACGGGCCTCGGAGATCCCGGCCGGGCCTGTGCGGCCACGGGGCTGGTATGTTCCTGCTATTGCGTCCGGTCAGCTACCATCTACGACGGTGGAGGTGGGGCCCTCCCGCGTGCCGACGGTGCTGCCGCCCTTGTCCCGGCTCCTCTCCTTCTTTGTGCGGACCATGCTTCACGGTGCCGTGGTGAGACGGCGTGGGAAGCTTCGTGACCGGGTTGGCGCAGGGTGAGGGTCTGTTTGGTGGCGAGCGCTGGAGTGCCTAAGGTGGAGGTTGGGATCGGGAGAAATCCCTGTTGACTTGGTCGACACCGACGCGGTGGCGCTTGTGGGTACCGCCTGACCTTCCTGGAGGGCGTCGGGGCTACCCTTCCTCTCTCCTCACAGTGTACCGGGGGAAACCCTTGGCAGCAACGTTGTCATCGTCGCGTCCCTTCTTGGAGGTGCTGATTGGTACCGGTGCTTCGGAGGCTCGGAGCTTGGTAGGCGTTCTTCGGTGGGTGCAGCAGCCACGAGGCTTCTCCCTTTTTTTGTCGATTCGCCGTTGTTGGCATTTGTTTCTCTTGTATTTCCTCTTTTTTTCTTTTGGGCGTGACTGTGCTGCTTCCGTCCCAGCACCTATCGTTGGATGTATCGGTTGGTTGCTTTGTATACAAAGCGGGGGAAAACCCTTTTTCGGTAGTAAACGGTACTACCTCCGTCCTGGTTTATTGGTCCCCATTGTATTTCATGTCAAATTTTGACCATAGATTGAACTAATAAAATGTTCATACATGTCACCAAAAATTATATCACTAAAATTATGTTCACATACGAATCCAACAATATAATTTTTGTTGACATGCATTAATATTTTGTTAGTTAAATTTTTGATCTAAATTTGACACAAATTACAAAGGGGCCTTATAAACCAGGACAGAGCTTTACTGGAGCTTTTGCGGTTACACTTGTAGCATCGTCAATCATGACGATCCACATTTCTTTCAGCAGCCGTGCAAACATAGCATAAAAACATGCAACGATAGTGGCTTGGGCTAGTTAAAGCCTCTAATATCTCTCAAAAGTATGGTCAAAATGAGCCAAAAGAAAATCCCAAGATCAATATTCCGTTTATGCTTTTCGACAAACTTGTAATTTAAAAATGAAAATTTGATAGAGCCAACATGCTGCCAACATCTCCAAAACATATGATCCAAATAAGCTAGAAGGTTCTCAAATTAGTACCGGGTATATGTCTGAATTTTGTGATCTTTTAAATGTTAGGATTTAAACAAAAAAAAAATATAATGACCAACTAAAATTGCGAATATTGGTTGTTTCAATTGGCCGGCTGATGCAGACGTTTTTCTTTCATACGTGTGCATTTATAATGAGGTCCATTCATCAGAGATCGTGTTAATGTAGTCCAATGATGGATTAAAACTACTCACAACAGGTTAGACCAATAGAAGTTTTGTGCAACAAGGTGTTATGTGCAAAATCAATCTCAATAGTTGATGGTTTGTGCAATTTTCTCTTGCTCTTTGTTCTAAATGGTTTCTTGTTTAGGCGTTGGTTGTTGCAGGACTGCAACGGAGCCATAAGAGCATCTACAACCGGACCTCTCAAACCCCCATCATACGTTCGGGCGGCCCCCGGTCACGATTTTTTGATCTAGAAGGGCCCCTCAAACGCCCGGGCTGACCGACACCCCATATCCAGCCCAAATATGGGGCGGATATAGAGGCGTCCGGGCACGCCCGCTATGTCGGCCTGACGGCGGGGTCCCACGCGAAAATGCCGGGAAATCCTGCGGTCCGATGGACGCCACGTCCGTCGCCGCGGTGTGAACGCCGCATCGCGCCGCTCCGGCTTCCGCCCAAGACCGAATCCGGCTATTTAAGTCGGCCGGTGATGAAGCCACGTACCTAGGGTAGGGTCATGGACCTGTCCAAGGTACCCTCCCCAAGGACATCTCTAGAAGAAACTGCCTTTCAGTCGACCTGGAACGATTCCACTCGACGGACTCGAAGACACTCGACCATGAAGCCTCACTCGACCACCAGGAGATCAAGAGTCACTCTGCACCCAAACCGTCTGTTATTAAGTAGTCTTTATGGTCATGATAGCACTTTATGTAGGGCGTTACCAGTAACGCCAGATCTTAATGTACCTTAAACCCTGCATAACTGAGGACCGGAGGGGTCTGACGAACTCTATATAAGCCACCCCCCTCCTCAGTGTAAAGGATTCGCACCCCTGTAACTCATACGCACATAATCCAGTCGACCTCCTCCGGGCTCCGAGACGTAGGGCTGTTACTTCCTCCGAGAAGGGCCTGAACTCGTAAACATCTTGCGTATACAACTACTCCATAGCTAGGATCTTGCCTCTCCATACCTACCCCCCTATTCTACTGTCAGGCTTAGAACCACGACAGTTGGCGCCCACCGTGGGGCAGGTGTCTTAGCGACTTATTGGAGAAGTTGCAATTGTTCCGATCGCCTTCACCATGGTTTCTGGCGGAGTTTTAGTTGAGGGCCGCGAGATCCGTCTCGGCGCGCTCACGTTCATCGCCGACGACTCCGCTTGGCTCTAGGAGGCTCCACTCGACATTGATGCTCTCCCAGTCCACAAGGCGACGCACTTTCGCGCATGTGTCCGCAGCGTTCTGCTGCGGCAACCGTCGGCCCCGTATCGGTCGACCCCTGTGTCGTCCTCCCTCCCTGTCTCCCGCGAGCGCAAGCGCTCTGGTCGGTCGAGGCTTCAGCGGTGGGTGAGGCACGCAGCGGCTCGCCAGTCGGCCACCCCCCAAGTCGCGGTGATCGAGCCCGACGAATCTCTCTACGGCCTGTTCGATCTGTCGACTGGCTCCGTAGAGACGGCATCCGAGTGCGACAGCAGTGATCCAGCGGCCGAGGTCCTGATGGTCAATGGGCCGCGTAGTCCTCCCGGCTTCCCCGCACCGACGGGGGAGACGGCGGAGGCGACCCAGCGCAAGTCCACGAAGAGTATCAGCCCGAGCCACTCACTTCGCTGCAAAGGGAAGATCTACGCCGCCAGAACATGGATGCTCTGCATACTCCTATCCTAGGAGAAACCCCCGAGGCTCGCGCCCTAGAGGACGCGCGTTTGGCCAACTTGTCCGAATGCACTCGACTGGAGAACCTCCAACGAGCACTCGACGAACGTGCGCGGCAACGAGTACCAGACTCTAGTCGACGTCAGCTCTTTCCACCACCGACTCAGGTATATCTAACTCCAATTCAGAATGCTGCAGCCCGTATAGCGGAGTCGATTCAGCCCTCTCAGTCAGAGGCTGGCAGAGGCTTGATGCAGATCAGAGATTTACTCCGGGCAGCGGGAGATCAAAATTCAGTTGTATCACAGTCGCGTAATAGGATTCACAGTCGATCCGTCGCTGCGAATATAGTCCAGTCGGCCCATAGCCCAAGATCGCCCCCGCGGCGTGAGGGACGTGGAGGTCGACGTGATTAGTATGATGACCAATTCGATCGTGATGATAGGCGTCGAGTGCCCACTCCTCCCCCAAGGGGTGGGTCGTACGCCCCTCGACACCAAGAAGACAGACGCCAGCACAGTGTTGGGCGAAGGGTTCTAGTCGACCCCCGAGAACCAGGCTTTGATGCGAGATCCATTATCGTTCAGGGTTTGGTCAACCGGAACAGAGCTCACCGAGAAGGCCATGACAGAGATGTGCCCACCAACAGCAGAGTTCATGTCTCAGGACCAGAATGTTTTAGCAGAGCCATCAGGGCCGCGGTGATTCGTCCCAACTTTAGGTTGGCGGCTGGAGTTAGTAAGTTCACTGGTGAGTCCAAACCTGATACTTGGCTTGAAGACTACCGAGTGGCTGTCCAGATTGGCGGCGACAATGATGAGGTGGCCATGAAACACCTAGCAGCATTTACACTTGGGAAGATCTCGCCCGAGTGTTTGTCAGGACCTTTGAAGGAACTTGCAAGCAACCAGCAGGGTTGACAGAGTTGCAGGTTTGTGTGCAAAAGTCGAATGAGACTCTGAGGGATTACATCCAAAGGTGGATCACATTGCATCACACGGTGGAGAACATATATGATCACCAAGCAGTCTGTGCCTTCAAGGAAGGCGTTAAGAACAGGGAGTTAAGTTTGAAGTTCGGTCGGACCGGAGACATGACCCCGAGTCGAATGATGGAGATTGCCACCAAATATGCCAATGGTGAAGAAGAAGATCGGCTCCGGAGTGGCAAGTACAAGCCGACTGCTCATGAAACCGGAGGAGGAAACTCCAGTCGGAAGCAGAAGCGGAAAGCCGAGCCAGCAGCTCCTGGAGAAGCCTTGGCCGTGACTCAGGGCAAGTTTAAAGGGAAGCCCAAAGGATCTTGGAACCCCAAGAAGGTGAAGGACAAGGAAGGAAACGATGTGATGGATTTGCCATGCCACATCCACACGAAGAAAGATGAAGAGGGTAACTTCATTTACCCGAAACATACCACTCACCAGTGCCGGCTCTTAATCCAGCAGTTTCAAGGGAAACAGCCCAAGGATAAGGAAAAGGAGTCGGACAAGGTTGAGGACAAAGAGGACAGTGATGGAGGATACCCCCATGTCAATTCCACCCTGATGATTTTTGCTGATGTTGAGAGCAAAAGTCGATTGAAAGTTATCAACCATGAGGTAAATATGGTGGCACCGGCGACACCTAGTTATTTGAAATGGTCCCAGACCGCCATCATGTTCGACTAGTCTGATCATCCGACACATATAGCCACCCCTGGGAGGCAAGCTTTGGTGGTCGACCCAGTCATCGAAGGAACTCGACTGACTAAGGTTCTGATGGATGGCGGCAGCGGCCTGAATATATTGTATGCGGAGACGCTGAAAGGAATGGGCATTTCGATGTCCAGACTCAGTTCCAGCAACATGAGTTTCCATGGGGTCATTCCTGGGAAGAAGGCTAAATCACTCGGCCAAATTGCTCTTGATGTGGTTTTTGGCGATTCAAAGCATTTCCGCAAAGAAAAGTTAACATTTGAAGTTGTGGATTTCCAGAGTGCTTATCACGCTATTTTGGGCAGGCCAGCTTATGCACGATTCATGGCTCGACCATGTTACGTGTACCTCAAATTGAAGATGCCTGGTTCCAAGGGTGTGATCACCATCACTGGCAATCGGAAAAAGGTAGAAGAGTGCTTTTAGAAGGGCTCAAAGATTGCCGATGCTCAGATAACAGTGGTGGAGCTGTAGGAATACCAGAAAAATGCAGATCCGAGTGATTTATTGCAGGCCAAGAAGCCCGGCACGGAGTCAGCGTTCCAATCGTCTGGTGAGATGAAGCCCGTTCACATTCACCTGACCGACCCCAGTGCTGCTCCGACTCATATCTCCACAACACTCGACTCTAAATAGGAAGTAGCGCTCATCCAGTTCCTCCGTGAGAACTGGGACATCTTCGCATGGAAGCCTGCTGACATGCCGGGTGTTCCCAGGGGGCTGGCTGAGCATCGTTTACGAGTCGACTCAAAAGCAAAACCTGTCAAAGAACATCTTCGACGGTCCGCCGTCCAGAAAAGAAAGGCCATTGGCGAAGAGGTGGCTCGGCTCCTGGCAGCAGAGTTCATCGGAGAAATTTACCACTCCGAGTGGCTCGCCAATGTTGTCATGGTCCCCAAGAAGGACAAGTCACTTCGCATGTGCATTGATTTCAAACATATTAATCGGGCCTGCCCGAAAGATCATTTTCCTCTCCCCCGCATCGACCAAATAGTCGACTCAACTGCGGGATGTGAGTGCCTGTCTTTTTTAGATGCTTATTCCGGTTACCATCAGATCCGTCTGTATGGACCCGACGAGATCAAAACAGCTTTCATCACTCCATTCGGGCGCTTCTGCTATGTCACCATGCCATTCGGCCTCAAGAATGCCGGAGCCACGTTCATGAGGATGATTCAGAAGTGTTTACTCACTCAAATCAGTCGGAACGTGGAAGCATACATGGATGATATTGTGGTCAAATCACGGAAGGGTTCCGACCTGTTGACTGACCTCGCTAAAACATTTGCCAATCTCAGGAGGTGTGATATCAAGCTTAATCCATCAAAGTGCACATTCGGAGTTGCTGGCGGAAAGTTACTCGGTTTTCTCGTTTCCGAACGAGGAATCGACGCCAACCCGGAAAAAGTTGGCACTATACTCCGAATGAAACGCCCCGTACATGTGCACGATGTCCAAAAGCTTACTGGATGCTTGGCCGCGTTAAGTCGATTCATCTCTCGCCTCGGTGAAAAGGCGTTGCCTCTTTACCGACTGATGAAGAAGTCAGACAAGTTCGAGTGGACTCCAGAAGCTGATGCAGCGTTTGCAGAGCTCAAAGCTCTGCTCTCCACCCAGCCGGTGCTTGCTGCTCCTATCAGCAAAGAGCCTTTGTTGCTTTACATTGCAGCCATAGGACAAGTCGTCAGTACAGTACTTACGGTCGAGCGGGAAGAAGAAGGGAAAGCCTTCAAAGTTCAGCGCCCAGTGTATTATCTTTCCGAAGTGTTGACCCCATCGAAGCAAAGATACCCTCATTATCAGAAGCTTGTATATGGGATTTACATGACCACGAAGAAGGTTGCTCATTATTTCTCTGATCATTCCATTACAGTCGTCAGTGACGCCCCATTGTCAGAGATTTTGCACAATAGAGATGCAACTGGTCGAGTGGCAAAATGGGCGATTGAACTCCTTCCCCTTGATATCAAGTTTGAGGCAAAGAAAGCCATTAAGTCCCAAGCAGTAGCAGATTTCATCGCCGAGTGGATTGAACAGCAGCTACCGACTCAAGTTCACTCGGAGCACTGGACCATGTTCTTTGACGGTTCTAAGATGTTGAATGGTTCCGGTGTTGGGGTAGTATTGGTTTCCCCCCGAGGAGATAAGCTCAGATATGTGCTCGAGATTCATTTTGATTCCTCCAACAATGAAGCAGAGTACGAAGCACTTTTGTATGGGTTGCGCATGGCCATTTCACTCGGCGTCCGTTGCCTTATGGTTTATGGCGACTCAGATTTGGTGGTCAATCAGGTGATGAAGGAGTGGGACGTTAGAAGCCCAGCCATGACTGGTTACTGCAATGCAGTAAGAAAGCTAGAGAAGAAATTTGAAGGGTTAGAGCTCCATCATATACCCCGACTGAAGAATCAAGTAGCTGATGATTTGGCGAAGATAGGTTCCAAGAGAGAAGCCATTCCCAGTAATGTGTTCTTGGAACATATACATACTCCATCAGTTCAGGAAGATCCTTTTACCGAAGAAGCTACGCAACCAAAAAGTGTCACAGATCCGACTGAAGTTGAAGTTCCAGCGGTGGTCGACCTGATCATGGAAGCGTTGATCATCACTCCCGATTGGACAGTGCCATACATTGCGTACATCTTAAGGAAAGAGCTCCCAGAGGATGAAGAAGAGTCTCGACAGATCGTCCGCCGATCCAAAGCCTTTATCGTGATAAAGGGACAGTTGTACAGAGAAGGCGCGACTGGAGTCGGTCAGAAATGTATAATGCCAGAAGAAGGTCGGATAATCCTTGACGATATCCACTCGGGGACCTGTGGCCATCATGCGTCCTCTCGGACCATTGTGGCTAAAGCATACCGAGCGGGATTTTACTGGCCGAGAGCAAACGAAATGGCACAGGAGATAGTCGACAAGTGTGAAGGATGTCAATTTTACTCCAATATGTCACACAAGCCCGCCTCAGCCTTGAAGACCATTCCACTCGTTTGGCCTTTCGCTGTATGGAGATTGGATATGGTTGGACCACTGAGAACGGGCAGAAGCGGCTTCACCCATGTGCTGGTGGCAGTCGACAAGTTCACTAAGTGGATTGAAGCTAAACCCATGAAGAATCTGGATGCCGGCACTGCTGTCAGCTTCATCAGAGAGTTGATATTCAGATATGGAGTTCCACATAGCATCATCACTGATAATGGGTCAAACTTCGATTCCGAGGAATTCAGAGCCTTTTGCACATCTCAGGGCCCACCAGTCGACTACGCTTCAGTCGCTCACCCCCAGTCGAATGGACAGGCAGAACGAGCAAATGGTTTAATTCTCAAAGGGCTGAAACCCCGCCTGTTGCGCGATCTCAAGCATGCGGCTGGTGGATGGGTCGACGAGCTTCCGTCAGTACTTTGGGGATTAAGGACCACACCTAATCGGTCGACTGGGAGAACTCCGTTCTTCTTGGTCTACGGAGCTGAAGCAGTCTTGCCGAGTGACCTGCTTCACAACGCACCTCGAGTCGAACTCTACACTGACGATGAAGTAGAGCAAGCCCGACAGGACGCAGTCGACCTTCTAGAAGAAGAAAGAGAGATGGCAATGATCCGATCGACCATTTATTAGCAGGACTTACGTCACTTCCATGCCAAAAACGTGAAGAGTCGAGCCTTCCAAGAGGGAGATTTAGTTCTCCGAGTGGATCAGCAGAAGCCACACAAGCTTGCTCCTACTTGGGAAGGTCCCTTCATCGTCACCAAAGTTTTCCACAACGGAGCGTACCGCCTTTACAATGTCGGTCACCAAATTGACGAGCCCCGAGCTTGGAACGCGAAGCTGCTCCGCCCCTTTTATAATTAAGTATTCACTCGGATGAGATGTAATAAAAATACTTCTGTAGTTTATTTATCAAAGACAAGAGTGTTATAATTTTCCCAGTGATTGTTGTTACTTTTGTTTACATGAACAGTCCCCCAGTGGGTGGCTTAGCTGCGAATCCATTTCGCCTAAATTTGTAAAAAAAAAAATCCTTACCGAGTGGTGAGCCAGTCTCCCACTCGGGGGCTTAGTCGCGAATCCATTTCGCCTAAGTACTTTCAAATCCTACCGAGTGGTGAGCCAGCCTCCCACTCGGAGGCTTAGCTGCAGTCCAAGTACTCGCCTAAGTTTAACTAAATCCTACCGAGTGGTGAGCCAGCCTCCCACTCGGGGGCTTAGCTGCAGCCCAGTGCTCACCTAAGTCCAAATACAATGTGTGCTCCGCAAGGAGGACGAGGGGCAGGTCGACTGCTACCTTTTTCCTTCCGAGCTATGCCACAAATACAATGCGTGCCCCGCAATGCCACAAAAAAAATCCTACCGAGTGGAGAGCAAACCTCCCACTCGGGGGCTTAGCTGCGGCCCAGTGCTCGCCTAAGTTTTTTGAAAATCCTACCGAGTGGAGAGCAAACCTCCCACTTGGGGGCTTAGCTGCAGCCCAGTGCTCGCCTACGTTTTTGAAAATCCTACCGAGTGGAGAGCAAACCTCCCACTCGGGGGCTTAGCTGCAGCCCAGTGCTCGCCTAAGTTTTTGAAAATCCTACCGAGTGGAGAGCAAACCTCCCACTCGGGGGCTTAGCTGCAGCCCAGTGCTCGCCTAAGTTTTTGAAAATCCTACCGAGTAGAGAGCAAACCTCCCACTCGGGGGCTTAGCTGCGGCCCAGTGCTCGCCTAGGTTTTTGAAAATCCTACCGAGTGGAGAGCAAACCTCCCACTCGGGGGCTTAGCTGCAGCCCAGTGCTCTCCTAAGTATGAGATTCATCCCGCTCTGCAAGGATGACGAGGTGCAAGTCGACTGCTACCTTCCCCTTCAGAGCTCCGCCACAAGTACAACGCACACTCCATCCGGATCCGCAAGAGCGCAAGGCGACTGCAATCTGTGCTTCATTCCTACCTGCAAGAGTGCATCACAAGCATATATTCCGAGCGAAGAACAACGTTCGTTCGAAGACAAATGCAAACATATTCAATGGCAAACCCAAGTTCAGATAGCATCCTACGGATCCAGAAGTGCTCAGGCACCAAGCCTGTTAAAGTTTACCGGTTACAAAAACCACTCGGCATTCCGAGGAAAATTTAAGGCATCAAGCATAGAAGTTTTTTTTTACTCCTCCTGTGGAGGACTGGAAGGCGCGGCAAACTCGTCCAGGTCGATTCCATCTGCAATTCGAGTGGCAGCAGTAATGAAGGTCTCCATGAAAGATCTGAAGTCATGCTTCTTGGTATTGGCCACCTTGAGAGACGCCGGCTTGTCCTCTCGCGCGTCCTTGCAGTGAACACGGACCAGAGACAGAGCAACATCAGCACCACACCTGGCAGAAGACTTCTTCCATTCTTGCACTCGACTTGGAACGTCATTCAGACGAGTCATCAGAGTCTCGAGGTCATTCTGAAGTGTTTCCCCCGGCCAGAGTGCTGTGTCAATGTGCGGCATTGCAACCTTCAGTCTAGCAAGATAGTCGACCACAGCAGCAACACGAGACTCCAGTCGGAGCAAGTTCATGGCGACTTCATCCTTCACAGGAGAGTTGATGGGATCCAGGCTTGTCTCCACTCGACCAGTCTCTTCCTCGAAGTTTTGGCAGAACTCTGTAGACACAACCAAAAGATAAGCCAGCAGTTTTTTGGTAAGTCCATAATTACAAGCCAGTCGGATACAAGGGATTACCTTCAAGCATGAGGAATAACTTCTTGGCAAGTCCTCCCAGATAAACCTCTAGATCATTCTTCTTTCCCGCCAGTTCGCTAGCCTTGTCGCTCAGAGTTATCTTGTCATTCTTCAGTCGACTGACCTCCTTGTTGGCCGCGTCGAGAGCAGCTTTCAGATTGGTATTCTCCTCTTCAAGTTTGCTGATTGAGGCTAGATTTTCTTCTGCGAGTTTCGTCTTGTCCGAAGCCGCTTTTTGCGCCTCAGCGAGGTCAAGGTCCTTCTTCTTTAGAGCATCCTTCAGTTTATCTGCAAAATGACAGTGAGATTAGACTTAGGAACGGACAAGAAGTAAGGGCAGTCGTCAAGGTTCTCACCAAACATACCTTTTGCCTCCTCCTTCGCCTTCGTGAAGTTCTCCTGGACAAGCTTCAGATCAAGTTCGAGCTGGATATGCTTGTTCTCCAACTCAGTATAACGAGCCACAAGCTCGCAAGATTTCTGCGAAAGATCAATTGCCAGACATCAAAGATAGGTCACTTCCGAGTGACTAAGAGAAAAATCGTAGCATTTCTAAGACTACAGCCGAATCAAAATATTCAAATATAGTCTCGGGGACTACACCCAGTGGGTGCACTCAGCGTGCCCCCACTGGTTCTATCGACTCAGGTCGATCAGTCGACCAAAAGAGACAAAAGGGCTAACTGTCAGCAGTTAGCCACAGTTTCAAGAAAAAGAGGTTCTTGAGACCATAGTCGACTGCCAGCAGTCCACCATAGTCTCGGGGACTACACCTAGTGGGTGCACTCGGCGTTCCCCCACTAGTTCCATGATTCCATTCGACCAGATCGAGTGGATAAAGTAAAGAGAAAAAGTTAAAGGTATAAAGACTATAGTCGACTGCCAGCAGTCCACCATAGTCTTGGGGACTACACCCAGTGGGTGCACTCAGCGTGCCCCCACCAATCCAGATATTCAATCGACACATCCAATGGGTGTACAGATACTAAGATTTTTAGAAAGAAAAGTTTTCAGGTACCATATCCTAATAGAACAGGCAGTGATCAACTAACCTGGACATTGCTCTGAAGGGCTGAACTTGCATCATAAGCTGCTTGGCTGGCGTCTCGAATCGCCTTCACCTGCTCCATCATGACCCCCGCTTGGCGTATGGCTTCTTTAGCAGCACCTGCTTGGTCCTCCGGTACGTGGTGGGTGGAGAAAAGGGAAGGCAGATCAGCACTCGACGACGAAGGCCGAGCACTCGTCAGCGGCACAGTAAAGGATATGGTAGCCCGAGTGACGTTGCCTCCTTCCGGAACCAGCGTCTCAGGTGCTGATACAACCTGAGCAGTCTTGCCAGCTGACGTCTTCCTGTTCCTCCTCTGCCTCAGTGGCTCCTCATCGTCATCATCAGGGAGATCAATGATGATATTAGGTGGAGCTACAGAAAAGATTCAAAGTTAAAAATGAAGATCCTATCGACCGAAAGCAAAACTACCAAGATCATACCAGGGTTAGAAGTGACAGCATCCTCCATTTCTTGATCTTCATGTCTGATCGAGGTCCCAGAAGTAGCAGCACTGCAATTTCAGAAATTAGTCGGTCAGTGAATGAGTCGACCAAGAGTGTATCCATGTTAAACAAGAAAACACAAGTTATGCCATTACCCGGAAATAGTGGGAATCGCCATCCTCATCTTCGGCAGGGGCTTCGTCGGTTTTGATGACGCCGCTCGGGCTTGCTTCGGCGCTTTCTCAGTCGGCACCGGAGAAGTTGTCCGAGGATGTTTGGTCGACTGCCCAACAGGCACGACCCCCTTGCCGCGCTCGACTGCAGGATCATGGACAAGCTTGGATCGTCTTTCAGTGCGAGGAGGCTGGACTTCTTCCTCCTCTTCCTCCTCCTCTTCCTCATCAGAGCCGGCATCTTCTTAACCCTCCTCACCATCAGATTCCCACTCTTCCTGACTTTCACCCCCGCTCCCTTCCTCCTCTTCGGTTTGTTCTTGCGCCCCGTTGGGCATCGAATACATCTCTACTTCTAATGGAGCAGTTGGTAGTCTCGCTTCCAGGTTTTTTTTCGTCCCACCACTTTTGTCCGGTTTTTTTCGTAGGTTAACCATCGTAGATTTTTTTCGTCGCCTTCCTCACTTCATCGGTTTATTTTCACTTCACCCTCTCACACAACGAAAAAAACTGAACGGATCAGAACCTTCCATACTGACGCAAATTATTTAGTAATGTTTTTATGTAAAAGAATCAATCACAATCAATCTCTATAGATCAAATCTAAATTAATTAATCTTCATAACGTTTGTTTCCTTTCGAATCACGTCCATAACTTTTCTTCCTTGTTTGGGCAGAAACTGTTTGGTAGCAGAGATTAGGAAGCTTCCTATGAGTGTAGTAATAGGAAGTATTCTTTTTCTTGATGATTCGTTTCCATGCATGATGATAGTAAATTAGGCCAACATTCACCACTATTTATCAACGTCATCAATCGTATCCATTTCTACCAGTTTTAAGGGAATCTTCTCGCTATGTCTTTTTTAAGGGGATCCGCTCGCTAAGTCGTCGTCGCACGTTATTTTCACAAACAATCTCTACTCCTAATGGAGCAGTTGGTAGCCTCGTACGGTTTATTTTTGTCCTCCTCCCACCTCCACTGGTTCTTTTTCTCTCCACTCTTTCCTTGCAAACCAATAATTTCCTAACATACAAAAGATCACGAATCTATCTTTCCTTACCCGAACCAATCGCGCCCTACATCAGTGCATTTCTTTATTAAGAAAACTAACACGCAAATCTTAACGCATTGTAAACAAATCCCGTTATGGACCTAATTAATTTATTATGGAATCTATACGTGGTCGCATTGGTTCTTTTTCTCTCCACTCTTTCCTTGCAAACCACTAATTTCCTAACATACAAAAGATCACGAATCTATCTTTCCTTATCCGAATCAATCGATCCCTACATCAGTTCATTTCTTTATTAAGAAAACTAACACGTAAATCTTAACGCATTGTAAAGAATTCCCGTTATGGACCTAATTAATTTATTATGGAATCTGTACGTGGTCGCATCTCTCCCCTCGTGAAAAAATCGCATCCATCTCCCGTTAAAAAGGAAAAGAGAACATGAACGATCAATCCCACACCATGCATCTCAGTAGCAAAAAATCGCCCCCGCCTCTGCTACTGCGCCTCGCCGTGTGCCCGGCTCGACCCATGCCTCGCCTGCATGGCTGGACGCCGCCGTCTCCACCGCCACGTACAAGAAAACGGTGGGCAGAACCATCCACTCAAATCGCACACCCCTACCCTCCTCCGCAATCCCTAGCACCGCATCACCCTATCGCTTTCTCGCCTCTCTTTCCCCTCGATGTAGATGGTGCCGAGCGGCGGCCTCGAGCACCGGCAGTGCCGCCCTCTCTATCTTCGCTGCGTCGAGAGATGGGCCGAGGCTATCGTCGGTTCGCCGCCCACGATTGGGCCGCCTCCAGTTGTCGCGCACCACCGGCTCCACCTAACATGCCCGACCCTCTCCGCTTTCGACCTTCCGGCGACCACATCCCTCCGCGCCTCCATCCATCATCCACAAGGCCACTTCCTGCACCCACCCTCCTAAATTCTCCATATCGGCGGACAATCACCGAAGATCCAAGTTGGCCCGATATCAATTTTCTTACATGCTTTCTTTATCAGTTGGTGATGGGAATGGGTTCCAATTTCTCTCTCTGACTGTGGATTCGCAGGCAATAAGCGCTTCTACATGCATCCTCCTGTCGGTCCCTAAAGTACCAAGGTAAATGGTTGATGTTGCGTTTGTCTAGGATGATATATGTTGGCTCTGTTCCAGTTCATCCGAGCAGTTCCGGTACATCGTGCATTTAACTTGCCAGTAATGTTCTGTGATGCTCTGATGCACTTTGTGAATTGTTTATCTTGTCTTCAGTGCAGAACATTTGTTTATTAATGCATGAGAAGAATCCTTGTTAGTACCTTGAACCTGTTTTATAATCCATATTGTTATGCACTAGCGCGTGTGCGTGTGAAATAGATGGATTATGGTCCCGTACCCAATAAGATGGATATGTGTGTGTGTTAGAGAGAGAGAGAGAGAGAGAGAGAGGGAGAGGGGGAGAGAGAGTGAGGAGGAGGGAGGGAGAGAGTGTGTGTGAGAATTTGATGGTAAAAAGGTCGCCAATGTCACTTGATATGTATGAGAATATTAAATGTAATATTAACATAATTGATATTGAACTCTTAAATTTAATGTGGCCCCGTTGCAACGCACGGGTGTTCTTCTAGTCTTAGTAGTGATCTGGGAGACAACAAACAAGACAAAAGTCAGTCGACCGAATGGTAGCAAAGCAGAATGAAGGAAACAGGGTCACAGTCGGAGATACATGGTCAGACCTTGTCTGGTTCGTATGACTGGTCGAGTGGCGGGATCCTCCTGGCTCCACGGGGGTTATCTTTGTTCCCCGTGATGGCGGTCATCCACCTCTCCAGAGTGGCATCGTCGACCTCCTCCGGGTGAACCCGAGTGGTGTCTTCGGTACCAGAGTACATCCACATCGGATGGCCTCGATATTGAAGTGGCTGAATGCGCCGTCGAAGGAAAACCTCCAAAAGATCCATGCCAATCACCCCGTCGCGAATGAGCTGGACTACATGCTCTACCAACACCTTAACCTGAGCCTTCTCCTCTGGGACCACCTTAAGAGAGGATGGCTTGTTTACTCGGTCCATGGAGAAAGGAGGGAGTCCAGTCGACTACCCTGGCGTCGGCTGGTCTTGGCAGTAGAACCAGGTCGACTGCCACCCTCGAACTGACTCGGGAAGGGTCATGACTGGAAAGGCACTTTTACTCCTCATCTGAACCCCAAGACCCCCACACATCTGGATTACTTGGGTTTTCTCGTCACTCGGACTAGCCTTTTTCACCGTCTGAGAGCGACAGGTGAAAATGTGTTTGAAAAGGCCCCAGTGCGGCCGACAACCCAAGAAGTTCTCACACAAGGACACGAAAGCAGCGAGATAGGCAATAGAATTGGGTGTGAAGTGGTGGAGTTGCGCTCCAAAGAAGTTCAGAAATCCCCGAAAGAAAAGATTCGGCGGTAGAGAAAACCCGCGGTCAATGTGGGTGACTAAGAGGACGCACTCACCCTCCTGAGGCTGCGGCTACCACTCCTTCCCCGGAAGCCTCGCTGACCCATGGGGGATCAGTCCTTCGTTGGCCAGGTCGTCGAGATCCTTCTGGCTGATGGTCGAGCGGATCCAGTCTCCCTGGATCCAGCCTTGCGGCAGGCCGGCCCGCGACGAGGATCCAGCCCGACTGGTCGCCCTCCCCTTCGCCTTCGCCGTCGCCTTCTTCACCTTCTCCAAAGCCGCCGTCTTCTCCTTCACCATCGTCGCCGGCGAAGCAGGCACGGAGCAGCAGTGCTGAGAAGGTGGCGAGCGCAGCAAAAGAATCTGAAGATGAGGGAGGAGAAAATGAGGGTGCACTGTTCAAAAAACCCCGTCCGGCGCCTTATATGAAGTCGCTTCCGAGTGGCTAACTGGTAGGCTCGGACGATCCTGTCAAATCCTGCAACAGTCGCGCGCGCGATACGTGGCAAAAAAGGTGGCGCAAAGATCGAGGCGTGCCTGCCTTATCCCATCCGAGTACCGCAGCCTCCTCCGCCTCGCGCGCTTCCCGAAATTCGGATCCCGCTAAATCCGTGAGCAGAGAAACTTGTCAGACCGGAGATTTCTTCCGATCCGTCGTTCGGAAGTCTCCAAGCACAGAAAAGTCACTTGACAGATACAAAGAATAGATCAAGGCGACTGAAAAAGAAGTTGATGCCGCCACTTGAAGTCGTTGATCCGGAACAAGACATACTCATAGCATGAAAAACAGGTCGGTAGAATTTTCAACTCCTTCCTCACTCAAACCTCGATCCATTCGGGGGCTAATGATGAAGCCACGTACCCAGGGTAGGGTCATGGACCTGTCCATGGTACCCTCCCCAAGGACATCTCTAGAAGAAACTGCCTTTCAATCGACCTGGAAGGATTCCACTCGACGGACTCGAAGACACTCGACCATGAAGCCTCACTCGACCACCAGGAGATCAAGAGTCACTCTGCACCAAAACGGTCTGTTATTAAGTAGTCTTTATGGTCATGATAGCACTTTATGTAGGGCGTTACCAGTAACGCTAGATCTTAATGTACCTTAAACCCTGCATAACTGAGGGCCGGAGGGGTCTGGCGAACTTTATATAAGCCACCCCCTCCTCAGTGTAAAGGGTTCGCACCCCTATAACTCATACGCACATAATCCGGTCGACCGCCTCCGGGCTCCGAGACGTACGGTTGTTACTTCCTCCGAGAAGGGCCTGAACTCGTAAACATCTTGTGTATAAAACTACTCCATAGCTAGGATCTTGCCTCTCCATACCTACCCCCTATTCTACTGTCAGGCTTAGAACCACGACAACCGGCATCCCACAACCCATCACCCTCCCTCCTTTCCGTGCCGCTAGTTCGTGCACATCCACCTGCTCCCTCTCCCGCTCCAGGGATCCGCCCACACGGTCAGACGCTTTGCCCACGCTTCGGCACTCCGCCATGGTCCGGAGCTAGATCACCTACTACGCCATGCTGACATGCTCTTTGCTGAGCTTGACATGAAAATAGAGGCGACGGAGGCCGGAGCGGAGAAGCTGGAGGAGCCGGAGCTGCAGCTACCGCCCATGCTGCCGAAGCCGGGCACGGAGATCGTCGTGATCTCCGACGAGTAGTTAAGATCGACGTAGTACGTAGGTTCTACTTCTTTTGCATGTCTTTGTATGGATAAAAGTATCGAGTATGAGATGTCTGGATGCAAGAAGTGAAATTTTGAGCGTGCCCAGTCACTACCCGCGGACGCGTCCAGACGCGTTTGAGGGGCTATATTTGTGATATGTTGCGGTAGATGCTCTAAGGGCATCTCCAAAGTTGACCTGTAAATTTTCTCTCGCGTCCTTTCCTGTCGCATCCGTCCACAGAGAGAGGAGGAACCAGTCCGTGGATATGGATCTGGGAGCCGACCATCCAACACTACTGGCATACATTTCAAACAAGGTTTAAACAATCCTAATGTAATTCATGCATATCCGACGGATTTTCATATAAACCAGAGCACATTCATTATAATTTGGACATTTTTCATTAAAGAACGAGAGCGTCCGGACCTAAACCTATCCTACAGCGGTGCCCATCATTCACTTCCTTTGTATTCTACATCGGTGACCATGTCCTCCATCTGTCGTCTCCATAAAAGCCAACGGGGTTAAGACCCATTGAGTGAAGGAGTGGTCTCCAACGAGGAAGAGTAGGACATTGGAGACAGACTGGCCCACTTGGGACACAAGGCCCTGCGGCCACCCATGCCCTACTCATCCTCGGAGGTGTCTGTGACTTGTATGTTGCTGGTGTCGGTGGACGTGAGGTCGATGATGGACGTGGCTGGTCCGTCACTGCCCCCCTACCAGATGCACTCCGGAAAGTGGGACCACGGCGCGTTGGACGCCAAATGCCACATGTCGGAGTTGGTTGCTTGCTCGACGAGCCTGCTTAATTAATGGTGACATACGGACGGACAAGCATTGAATGGTGTGGTAGATATCCGTCCTGTCCCGTCCAATAAACTTCTCTTCGACATTGAACAGGTACGGACACCAATGATGCGGCACAGGCGCCGCTCTCGACCGGCGCACCGCTTCAATACCAACGCCAGTGAGATGTTGCGTCCACTTTGGGCTGACGCCAATGCAGAGTGGCCGCTCTACAGTGGCATAAATGCGGGGCAAGAACACACGCGGGCAAGGGAGGAGGTGTTTTGGTGGGTCGGCTTAGTGAGGAGCAGGTGAGGGAGTCCTGGACTAGGGGGTGTCCGGACAGCCGGACTATCGTTGTCCGCCGGACTCCAAGACTACGAAGATACAAGATTGAAGACTCCGGCTCGTGTCCGGATGGTACTTTCCTTGGCGTGGAAGGCAAGCTTGGCGATACGGATATGTAGATCTCCTACCATTGTAACCGACTCTGTGTAACCCTAGCCCTCTCCGGTGTCTATATAAACCGGAGGGCTTTAGTCCGTAGGACAACATACATTACAACAATCATACCATAGGCTAGCTTCTAGGGTTTAGCCTCCTTGATCTCGTGGTAGATCTACTCTTGTACTACCCATATCATCAATATTAATCAAGCAGGACGTAGGGTTTTACCTCCATCGAGAGGGCCCGAACCTGGGTAAAAACATCGTGTCCCTCGTCTCCTGTTACCGCCTAGTCGCACTGTTCGGGACCCCCTACCCGAGATCCGCCGGTTTTGACACCGACATTGGTGCTTTCATTGAGAGTTCCTCTGTGTCGTCACCGATAGGCTTGATGGCATCTTCAACCAACAACGCTGTCCAGGGTGAGACTTTTCTCCCCGGACAGATCTTCGTATTCGGCGGCTTCGCACTGCGGGCCAATTCACTTGGCCATCTGGAGCAGATCGAAAGCTACGCCCCTGGCCGTCAGGTCAGATTTGGAAGCTTAAACTTCACGGCCGATGTCCGCGGAGACTTGATCCTCGACGGACTTGAGCCACAGCCGAGCGCGCCGCACTGTGATGATGGGCATGATCTAGCTCTACCGCCGAACAGTGCCTTGGTGGCCGCACACGGATCTGCTTCGGCCATTAGCCCGGAGCCGATCGCCCAGATCGAGGGTCGGTGGATAGGCGCCGCCCTGGGGGCTTCAACATCCACGGCGATGGAGCCGAACACTAATCTTGTCCTCCGCGAAACTCGTGACTCCGAGGCGCCGGACTCCTTGCCGGACTCTGAACCTCCCGCGCCCCTGCCAATCGATCCGGATTGGGCGCCGGTTATGGAATTCACCGCCGCGGACATCTTCCAATGCTCGCCTTTCGGCGATATCTTGAATTCACTAAAGCATCTCTCGTTATCAGGAGAGTCTTGGCCGGACTATGGCCAGGACGGTTGGGGAACGGACGAAGAAATTCAGAACCCACCCACCACCCACTTTGTAGCCACTGTCGATGATCTAACCGACATGCTAGACCTTGACTCCGAAGACATTGACGGAATAGACGACAATGCTGGAGACGAACAAGAAACAGAGCCTATAAGGCACGGGAGGACTACCTCGTCACATGACATATATATGGTAGACACCCCAAAGGAGAGCGATAACGAGGATCAATGGGCCGCGGCAGAAGATGACCACGCCGATAAACGACCAAAACGGCGGCGCAGGCGCCGTCCTAAGTCCCGCCTCGACAAAAACGCTCCCAAAGAGCCCGCAATACGGCAGGGCTCACAAACGGACGACGAACACGCAGATAAGCAATCGTCCGACCATGACGAGTCAGATAATCAGTCCAGGCCAGGTGAAAACAACAGTCCGGACGACCTCACGCCGGACACACCGCCGGAGAGCAAGAACCTTCGGAAAAGACTCGTCAGTACTGCAAATAGCCTGAAGAAGGAAAAACGGAGGCTCAAAACAGCGGAAGACACACTCAGAATGAGATGGAGCAAAGTGCTCAAAACCGCAGATAAGTACGGCAATGGCCACCAATCAAAGAGCTACCCGAAGCGCAAGCTGCTACCAGAATTCGACGAGGAGGCCATAGAGCCCCCACCGTCCAAAAATAAAGGGGCTGCCTGGCTGGATAGACGGCCAGATGATAGGCCAAATTCTGATAGCGGCGCCACACATAAACCAACCAATGAACTTGGAAGGATAGATGGCCCAGCCAGATCCATATACGGGCCAAAGGAGAAGGCCCCAGGAAGCAAGGCAACACGTCAAGTGTCCGATGATAGCGGCACACACAAATACAGGGGCGCCGCACACCCACTATGTTTCACTGACGAGGTGCTGGACCATGAATTCCCAGCAGGATTTAAACCCATAAACATAGAGGCCTACGATGGAACAACAGACCCTGGAGTCTGGACAGAAGATTATATACTACATATAAATATGGCCAGAGGAGATGATCTCCACGCCATAAAATACCTACCCCTCAAGCTCAAAGGGCCAGCCCGTCATTGGCTTAAAAGCCTCCCAGAAAATACTGTTGGAAGTTGGGAAGAGCTCGAGGACGCGTTTAGAGCAAATTTTCAAGGGACTTATGTCCGTCCTCCGGATGCAGATGATCTAAGTCATATAACTCAACAGCCCGGAGAGTCAGCACGGAAATTCTGGAACAGGTTCCTTACAAAAAAGAACCAAATAGTCGACTGTCCGGACGTCGAAGCCTTAGCAGCTTTCAAGCACAATGTCCGAGACGAATGGCTCGCCAGGCACCTCGGTCAAGAGAAACCGAGGACAATGTCCGCACTAACAAGCCTCATGACCCACTTCTGTGCGGGTGAGGATAGCTGGTTAGCACGATGCAGCACCAACGACCCAAGTACATCAGAGATAAGAGATGGAAACGGAAAATCACGGCGCAGAAAAGAGCAGCGCCGGAATAAAAAGAAAAGCCCAAAGAGCGCGGCAGTCAACGCCGGATTCAAAAGCTCGCGGCCCAATAATAAAACACAGCCTCTTACGGATGACAGTGGCGAATTGTCCAACTTAAACAAAATTTTGGGTCGGATATGCCAAATCCACAGTACCCCCGAAAGGCCTGCAAATCACACCGACAGGGATTGTTGGGTTTTTAAACAGTCCGGCCGACTAAATGCCGAACACAAGGGGCTCGACGCGTCAAGCGAAGAAGATAAACCCCACCAGCAGAGCACCGGAAAACAAAAGACTTTCCCACAAGGGGTCAAAGCAGTAAACTCACTTCATGTGATAATACGGAAAAATAGTGCGGCACTTTCTAAAAAGAGCTTCGCGCGGTCCAACCCAGCAGACCGTAGAGATTGGATATCAAAACCAATCACTTTCGACCACCTGGACTATTCCAGAAGCGTTCGAAATGCAGGACAGACTCCCCTGATATTGAATCCCATAATATACGGATTGCAATTTACTAACGTCCTAATGGACGGAGGCAGTGACTTAAACCTGCTATATTCAAACACAATCCGTAGGATGGGGATAGACCCTACCAAAATTCGACACAGCCGCACTTCCTTCAAAGGAGTGACGCCAGGCCATTACGCCAAGTGCACAGGCTCCATATTACTAGAAGTCGTGTTCGGATCGCCGAACAATTCTCGACGCGAAAAATTAATTTTTCACATCGTCCCATTTGAAAGTGAATATCAAGCACTCTTGGGACGAAAGGCTTTTGTCCGCTTCAACGCCATACCGCATTACGCGTCTCTTACACTCAAGATGCCCGGACCGCGTGGCGTAATTTTAATGCGAGGGTCACTTAAAGACCCCGGACTTGGATAGACGAATCCGGCGTCAATGGGCTAGGGGCTCCCTAGCCGCATACCCCTTCATAGGGGGCTGCGCGCACAAATAACCGCGGGTTCATACAAACCCCGCTTTAATTATTTATATTTCTAATATTTTTCGCACTAATTGTTTTTAAAACTAAACGTTCCTCTCTTTTTACAGATGAACAACGTGCATACCCGTCCAGGATAACGGTGCAACGGAGACACAGGCGCAGACGTGCAGTAGGGACCCGTTGTGAGGATTCTTTTCGGATTAAGACCCTGCGTAAACCTTTTTTACTGTCTCTTGTTGTTATTCTCCCTTGGTTTCTTCCTATAGCCAAAGCGGAGCCTGACGTTTTGGCATCGGCCGCGTCATAAGACCATGCCCGTACCTGGACACTAGGGGCTTAGGGCATCGTTCTGCCCATTATTATAAAGACCAAACACCTTAGGGAGTGTTCGGCGTCTCGAGTTAGGCATTATATGCATCAGCTCCGAATCATGTCTTTGGTCAAATGTTGGGTTTGCCTGGCTCCTGTATTTTGCTGCCTTACGTTCCGTATCATCGGCTAACGCGGCACCAGGAGAACTACTGCGATTGTGCCCCAGTTCGGCTGGGCGAGCACCTCAGTAGAGAAAGCCGAAAACTGACTGTCATGATACAGCGAGAGACTGGTCAACCACTTGATCGACTATCAGAATGTTTAGAATTCCCCGCTTTGACGAAGGGCCGTTTCCCGGTTAGGCACACGCGCTCCGACTTCGGAGAAGGGCGATGCCACCAGGGGCTATATCGTAGCCCCACCCTCGAGCTCCACTGGCTAAGTGAAAGTGATAAAGCATTATAGTCCGGATTGCCTCATTCGCTACGCTACCACCTCCTTATAACAGGACCGAGACGTCGGATTAAGTGTGAAAACGCGCTATTTTTGCGAACACCCCAGCACCTTGTGCGTGGGGGCTGAAGCCGAAGACTGCCATCTTTCAAGTTATACACAAGTATACGTAAACGGCTGCACAGGAGAAGTTTTACTACTTGGACGCACAAGTATAAAAAGCAGTTATAACATAATCATCGATTTACAAGCTAATGCGTTCATTTGAACGTTACATTCTTAGAGCACTGCGACTCTATTACACGAGCGCCACGCATAACTTCCCCGAAATAGTGCTCGGCAGGGAGCTGGTTTTCATCCGAACCCTGGGCAGCAACAGCGGTGGCGTCCATCTCTGGACAATGCGCCTTCACACGGGCAAGAGCCATCCGCGCGCCCTCTATGCAGGCCGACCGCTTCATCTCCTTTATATGCGGCACCGTTGCTATAGTAAGCCAAAGTAGCTCGTCGCCTTGGACCTCTCTGGCCAGACATGGGCCACGATGTCAGTCATGGCAAGTCCGGACAATCTATTTAGCTCGGCCCATTCGGCCAACCGGTCTGTTAATGGAAGTGGGCGATCCGGACTGTGGAATTGAGACCAATATAGCTCTTCCGTCTCGTGATCCTTCTGGCTCCGGAAGTGCTTAATGGCATCGGCCGCACTTGCAGCTAAGTCCATATACGGATCCTCCGGACTCCACAGCCGCTCAAATTGAGCATACTTTCCATCCATAAACCGGCGACGCAGCAGAAAAGGCTTGCCAGCCACGATCTCTCCGGCCTGGCGCAGTTCCTCCTTCATAGCCCGCATTGCAGAGCGGACATCCTTGGCTTCGGCGGTGGCCTTCTTCAGGTCTTCCCGCTCCGATAAGCGCTCCTTTTCAAGAGCCTCATTGCGGTCGGCAGCATCCTTTACTTTCATGGCCAATTCGGCCACCTCGGCCCTGCTTAGGCAGTGCGCAGCCTTTTCGGCTTTCAACTCCTCGGCCGCCCTCGAGGGAGCCGCTTCACTCCTTCGGGCTTGCTCCTTAGCTTGAGCAAGTTCGGCCCGAAGGCCCTCCACAGCAGCAGCACCGTTTGTACAAACAGCATATAATTTATCAAAGGAGGGCTTCGACCCCCTTAATAAAGCGACTGCGGAGAACTCTTTTACCTTGCGACTCGTCAAGTCGCCTGTTGACAAGTGCGATGTCCGCATCTGCCAAGTCAAATTGCCGATTTAACTCGGCAAACTCACTAGTCCGGCTAGCCCCCGGACTATCTGCCACCTGCATAGGACCGACGGAATTCATTCCTTTAGATTTCGATCCTCGGTACGCTGTTGTTTCTGACAACCTACCGAGTCTCAGGGGCTACTATCTATACAGGGCGCATTTTTTATATGCAAAACTGTTAAAAGACAAAGGGGTGCGTCATTCTCGCATACCTCTAATCCCGCCAGCAAACTCATGGCGGCATTACGCAATTCGCTCTCGGCGGACGAAATCCTTCCAATCACCATACGCATTAACGCACGGTGATCTTCTGAAATGGACGCCCTCTCAAGCAGATTCTTCAGTTCTCCCGGCCGGACACTAGTAGGTGCCGAACTCTCTGGCCCCTCCGGACTCGGGGATACCCTCCGTGATGACACTTCGGGTTCGCCTGCCTCATCTGGCGGCGCTGCGGACGGAGGCGTATCGCTCTCCATCATCTCCGGAAGAAGGTCCCCCGAAGATGAACTCATCTGAGAAGGCTGCAGATCCGAACTGCAATATAAATATTTCGGTTATCTACAGAAGCACAAATGAAGGTATTTCCTTACTAATTAACTCCCTCTTTCATACTCACGGCTCGCTGGAGGGCCGATTCTTTGATGATGATTGTGCGTCCGGATTCTTTCCGGGCGCCGGACCCCCCGGGGAAGATCTCTTCCCACGCTTAGGGGCTTTGGCCTCCGGATCTTCGGAGGCGGTCCTCTTCTCCCCATAAAGGGAGGGGTTCTTGGTTCCCCCCTCTTCAGTCGCCCCTTTGGGCGAAATATTAGCTCCTCTATTTTCCCCGTCGCCCCCTTCTGTGGGCGCAACCTCCAACATTCTGACCAGCACGGGCTCCAGTGCGGTCTCTGGGAGGGGGGCCGGACACCTTATCAGCCTTGATCGCGCCACCCATTCCTGTAAAGAACAAAGGGTCAGGAGGCGAACTCTAGAAAGGCACATAAACAGAATGTCCGGACTCTGAGCTACTTACCTGAATATCCGGGCGATCGCGGCTTAGGCCTGCATCCTCGGCTAAATCCGGACACGCCACCTGCGGTCCGAAGAACAACTTGTACATCTCCACGGGTGTCGCACCCATGAAGTGTTGGAGAATCCGAGGTCCCTCCGGGTTGAACTCCCATAGACGGAGAGGACGGCGTTTGCAGGGCAGAAGATGCTTGAGTAGCATAACCTGCATCACCTTGATCAGGTCGATCTCCCTCGCTTGGAGATCTCGAATCCGGCCCTGCAGTGAAGGCACGTCTTCGGACGGCCCCCAATTGAGCCCTTGGTTGACCCACGACATCAGTTGGCGTGGAGGTCCCGGGCGGAATGAGGGCGGCGGCTTTTGCTTGCTGCCCCTTGGAGCGGTGATATAGAACCACTCCTGCTGCCACGGTCCAAGTTCCTCTTGGAAGGAACCCTCGGGCCACGGGGCATCGACCTTTTTGCTTATGGTCGCCCCGCCGCACTCCGCTTGACGCCCCCCGATCATCTTCGGCTCCACCTTGAAGGTCTTCAGCCATAGGCCGAAGTGGGGAATGACGCGGAGGAAGGCTTCGCAGACGATAATGAATGCGGAGATATGGAGGATGGACTCCGGAGCCAAGTCATGAAAAGTCCAGCCCGTAGTAGAACAGGAGCCCCCTCACGAAGGGATCCGTCGGGAAGCCTAAACCCCGACGGAGGTGGGATACAAAAACGACGTATTCACCGGGCTCGGGGGCTGGCACAGCCTGCCCTTGGGCAGGCAACCTGTGCGAAACCTCGTAGGCCAGGTACTTGGCCTCACGCAACTTCAATATGTCCTCCTCCATGACGGAGGAGGGCATCCACCGGCCCTGGAGGTCGGAGCCGGACATGATTGAGGATCCGAAGCACTCGAATCTGAGGCTCTGGGTGTTGGAACTAGGAGCGGGGAAGGGATTCGATGCGAGATTGAAGAACAATGGCGAGCCTTGGTCCTCTTATAAAGGGGAAGAAATACCAAGGGCCGTCTCCGTGACCGTTTGGGATCCCCCTTCGATAGAGGAGGCATGGCGACGGGAGCAGTTGGGTTACCCACGCACGTATTGATGAGAATCCCGGAATAAGGGGAACACGATCTCTGCTTCGACAAGACGTGCCACGGAAACCGCTTCGCTAAACATGTTGAGGTGGTATAGTAATTCAAACAAAGGCCTGGTGGCGGTGTGATGTCACGCCGCATAATATGTCAGCATATTGAACTAAGTGTACATTTTTATTCTCTCTACGGTGGAATGTGGAATTTATTTTGCAGAGCCGGACACTATCCTGGTGTTCATGATCTTCTCTGGATTATTCAAGAGAGGAACCCGCCTTGCAATGCCGAACATTATACACGCCGGACTTATCGTCAATGAAGACTGGTTCAGGGGCTACTGAGGGAGTCCTGGACTAGGGGGTGTCCGGACAGCCGGACTATCGTTGTCCGCCGGACTCCAAGACTACGAAGATACAAGATTTAAGACTCCGGCTCGTGTCCGGATGGTACTTTCCTTGGCGTGGAAGGCAAGCTTGGCGATACGGATATGTAGATCTCCTACCATTGTAACCGACTCTGTGTAACCCTAGCCCTCTCCGGTGTCTATATAAACCGGAGGGCTTTAGTCCGTAGGACAACATACATTACAACAATCATACCATAGGCTAGCTTCTAGGGTTTAGCCTCCTTGATCTCGTGGTAGATCTACTCTTGTACTACCCATATCATCAATATTAATCAAGCAGGACATAGGGTTTTACCTCCATCGAGAGGGCCCGAACCTGGGTAAAAACATCGTGTCCCTCGTCTCCTGTTACCATCCGCCTAGACGCACAGTTCGGGACCCCCTACCCGAGATCCGCCGGTTTTGACACCAACAGCAGGCGTGGCAGCGGGCCGGAAGCCCGCAACCCCCCTCCCACTTTGTCTCTGGTTTGCGGGGAAAAGCGTGTCTGAGTCGGCCTGCGAACCGATGCAGAACTGCGTTGGATGATAAAACACGTTCGAAACTCGCGGTCCAGACGGTTGCGGGGGTTTGAAGGTCGGCGTTGAAGATGTCTTAAGACAAAAATGCAACTCTGGATACATGGAACAAGAATCAGCAATGAAGAGCTCTAATCAACCGAGACCAAACCTGACACATTATCCACTCCCCTGGAACAACAAGTAGTGACTGAAGGGCAAATCCGACTCCCAGATGGCGCTCCCAGGCTCGAGCGACTTTGGCGCCTGCGACGGCGCACTCCCACCGCCGGTGGCTCCTCCCGCCTCTGCCCCTGCCGCCCCTTCCGGCGAGTGCCCCGCGTCGGTGGCCGCGCCTCTTCCCTCCTCTCCTGCAGCTCCCGCAGCCGCCCCCTCCGCCTCTCGGATCCGCTGGGCTGACTTTGCTGACGACGAGCCATTCCCGCCTCCCGCCGCCCCCGCCTCCTCGCTCGCCACCGCCTCCCGTCGCACCGCGCTGCCGCGCCGGGCTGGCAGCTCAGCCCCCCGCGTGAGGGGTTCTTTTGAGGGCCCACGTGCGCCGCAGTCGCCGCCGGCGATGCCCTCGAGACCGTCTCGGGCGAAGGAGTGCCAAGGTGCGAGCTTGACTAGTAGCTCTGCTTGCCGCCGGCGCGGTCGCTCATGGGGCGTGGCTGGCCGCTCCGACCGAGGGGCCGCCCGCTCCTCCTGGCGCCTCCCGGCGGTGGTGTGCCGGCCGGCTGCCTCCCATTCTCCCACGGCGTCGCGCTCCGCGTGCCCGGCCCCGACCCCATTCGTGCGTTCCTCCCCATATAGGCCTTTCATTGCGACATTCGGGTCCTCCATCCTCCGGTACGGCCCGGTTCGTCGAGCTTCCTCCGTCCTGGCCGCCTGCGCCGGAGCCGCGACGGTGGCGGTGGCGGCGCTCGCCCCTGGGAGGGAAACCCTACGCGCCCCTGTGCCCCCCCCGTCGCCTGGGCCGGGCTGCTGACGTCCCTGGGCTGCTAGGCCCAGGCCCATCCCGCCTACTGGGCTGCATCGAGGCCGTGCCGGGTGGCTCCCCTTCCCCCCTGGCCGGACCACTTGCGCTGGGTCGCCGGGTTGCCCTAGGCCCAGGGCGATGGCCCCCTCCATATGGCTACCCTGCGGCCTCCCTCGACCCCCCTCCCCTGCGCCGCCATTCCGTCTCGTTCCCCCCACTTGCGCGTCGCTTCCCCCCTGCTCTGATTCCAGCACTTCCCTCGCCCTGCCCGACCGACCCGCCACCGTTCCCCTCACCTCCCCCGCCGCCCCCGCCCCTCCCTCCCCTGCCTCGGCTCCCCATGCCGCGTGACTGGGATGATGGGGCGACCCAGTCCAAGAGGAAGGCCGACGACTCCCGCGGCGACTCCCGCCCTTCTTCGGACGGCCTCCGGCGAGAGGAGGAGCTCCGGCGCGAGCTTCGGGAGGGGCGCCGCTAACCCGAGCGCCGGGAGGGCCGGGGTCGCTCTCGGTCTCCTTGGCCAGCTGCCTCGAGGGAGTGGCGGTCGCGCCGGCAGTCCCCCTCCCCCCCGCCATGGGCGCTCCCCTTCCCCTCCCCGATCTTCATGGCCCATATCCCCCCGCGTCCGGGATGGGATCCTTCCGACACCGACTCCCTGACGCTACGTTCCGCCCCATGCCTCCGCCCCCTCGGCCACAGCTTCAGCTCCTGCTCTGGGCGGTGGCACCACTCGCGGCCGCACAGGGCCGGCCAAGAAGAAGAAGCGTCGGGGTGTCAGCGGTGCTCCGCCCATGCCCCCATCGTCGGCCCCGGGATCTTCCGCCATGCCCGGGCCTGTCTCTGGTCTCCCTCGCCCCCCTGTCTCAACTGCGGGGTGGGGGGACACTTACAAGTCAACTGTGTTAATCCCCAATGCTGCTACCTCTGCAAGGATCCGGGCCACCCCGCTCTCTTATGCCCGAATAGACCGGTCGCGTCGGAGCTCATGATGTACGGACACGGTATCGAGGGGCTGGGCTTCTTCCACCTTGAGGTCTCCGACGTCCCGCCACCCTCTCTCTCCCTCCAGGCAGTCGTCACTGTGGTCGACGGGGTGGCAACCCCGGAGATGATTGTGTTGGAAATATGCCCTAGAGGCAATAATAAAAGTATTATTATTATATTTCCTTGTTCATGATAATTGTCTTTATTCATGCTATAACTGTATTATCCGAAAATCGTAATACACGTGTGAATACATAGACCATAATATGTCCCTAGTAAGCCTCTAGTTGGCTAGCTCGTTGATCAACAAATAGTCATGGTTTCCTGGCTATGGACATTAGATGTCGTTGATAACAGGATCACATCATTAGGAGAATGATGTGATGGACAAGACCCAATCCTAAGCATAGCACAAGATCGTGTAGTTCGTTTGCTAGATCTTTTCCAATGTCAAGTATCCTTTCCTTAGACCATGAGATCGTGTAACTCCCGGATACCGTAGGAGTGCTTTGGGTGTACCAAACGTCACAACGTAACTGGGTGACTATAAAGGTGCACTACAGGTATCTCCAAAAGTGTCTGTTGGGTTGACACGGATCGAGACTAGGATTTGTCACTCCGTATGACGGGGAGGTATCTCTGGGCCCACTCGGTAATCCATCATCATAATGAGCTCAAAGTGACCAAGTGTTTGGTCACCGGATCATGCATTACGGTACGAGTAAAGTGACTTGCCGGTAACGAGACTGAACGAGGTATTGGGATACCGACGATCGAGTCTCAGGCAAGTAACGTACCGATTGACAAAGGGAATTGTATACGGGGTTGATCGAATCCTCGACATCATGGTTCATCCGATGAAATCATCGTGGAACATGTGGGAGCCAACATGGGTATCCAGATCCCGCTGTTGGTTATTGACCAGAGAGCCGTCTTGGTCATGTCTGCGTGTCTCCCGAAGCCATAGGGTCTACACACTTAAGGTTCGGTGACGCTAGGGTTATTAGGAAGACTTGTATGTGATTACCGAATGTGGTTTGGAGTCCCATATGAGATCCCGGACGTCAAGAGGAGTTCCGGAATAGTCCGGAGGTGAAGATTTATATATAGGAAGTGTTGTTTCGGCCATCAGGAAAGTTTCGGGGTCACCCGGTATTGTACCGGGACCACCAGAAGGGTCCCGGGGGTCCACCGGGTGGGGCCACCCATCCCGGAGGGCCCCGTGGGCTGAAGTGGGGAGGGGACCAGCCCCTGGTGGGCTGGTGCGCCCCCCTGGGCCCCCCTCTGCGCCTAGTGTTGGGAACCCTAGGGGAGGGGGCGCCTCCACTTGCCTTGGGGGGCACTCCACCCCCCTTGGCCGCCGCCCCCCCAGAGATCCCATCTCTAGGGCCGGCTACCCCCCTGGGGGCCTATATAAAGGAGGGGGGAGGGAGGGCAGCCGCACCCCTGAGTCTTGGCGCCTCCCTCCCCCTGCTACACCTCTTCCTCCTCCCGCGGTTGCTTGGCGAAGCCCTGCCGGAGTACTGCTTCTCCACCACCACCACGCCGTCATGCTGCTGCTGGAGTCTTCTTCCTCAACCTCTCCTCCCCCCTTGCTGGATCAAGAAGGAGGAGACGTCATTTGCCTCATACGTGTGTTGAACGCGGAGGTGCTGTCCATTCAGCACTTGGTCATCGGTGATTTGGATCACGGCGAGTACGACTCCATCATCCCCGTTCTCTTGAACGCTTCCGCTCACGATCTACAAGGGTATGTAGATGCACTCCTATCACTCGTTGCTTAGATGAACTCATAGATGGATCTTGGTGAAACCGTATGAATTTTTTTAATTTTCTGCAACATTCCCCAACAGTGGTATCAGAGCTAGCACTACAAGAAATATGTCAACTTATGACCTTCTGTCAGTGACCCTGGAAGAATTGGTCATAGATTTATGACCATTTGAGACCAATTGGTCAAAAGCTGTTCGAGGGGCTCCAAACCCTAAACCATTGCGACCATTTTGGTCAGAAAGGTCATAATTTCCTTGCACGAAATGGTCATAAAGCAAACAGCGCTAGTCCGCTGCCTTATTTCTAATTGTTAACGACCAATATAGATGGTCATAGCCTTGTAAATTGCGGTGGGTTGCGATGACTAGGCGCCATCTCATCAGTTTTGCCTATGTGTCATGTCCATGTGGCAGTTTTTGCCCTAGGTTGTGAAGCAACCTATATTTCTGTCATTCCCAAAATTCCCAAACAAATCTCATAAATTCTTTCGGTCATATCTTCGTCAAATATGTAAAAACGTTCCTTTCCTAGTTCAAAAATAATTCAAAAATATTCATTTTCCTATTCTGTTCAAAACAACAGTTTGTGAAGGAAGTACCACTTTGGCATGTCCAAATAGTATCCATTTTCTACAGTGCTTTCCTATGCCCAAATAACCATCCTCCACCAAATGCCAGCTCAATCCATTCATTATTTTGAGCCGAGCTTCAACATTCGTATTTATGTCCAGTGTGGTGGTTTGCAAAGCAAGTACCACCTAGGCTCCTCCTTTTGAGCTGAAAATTTGTGAAGACGGTCTTCTTAGTAACTGATCATCCTCAGCCAAAACTCACGGCCATTAGCCATGTACATTTCCCATACCGCTAATCAAACACTTGGCTGCTTATTCATGTTTAAGCATCGATCGGTCTCCTCGTGAGAATCTTATGTTGTGATTTTCTTCCTAGCACCTACCTGGGGAGTTCCCAAACCACTAGACATGCCTAGGCCGCCCAGAACACATGGCAATACCACGGTCATGCGGTGACCACGCGGCGGGCATGCGAGCTTACGCGCTCTAGAGTTGGGGCCCTCAGCCACCATCGAAACCTCGATGTCTCTCCATCAAACCATGTATTTCTGGTTAAATAGGTACTTATGTACCTAGAAATGATTTTTGGAAAAAATAAATAGCAAACTATGAGGCAGCTGCAGTTTAAATTTGACCCGCTTCCAGCTGAATCGGCGGAAATTTGTATTTTTCACGAGAGGTGGATCAAAACTTTTTACACCCAACCATTTTGTCAATTGTGCATTAAATATGTCCTAGTATTTTAGAAAATTGATTTGGTCCAATTTTGCAACAATTATTTGGTAGTTCCTTCACAAAAAAACCTCCTTTCGGGTACTCGGAAAATGAAAAATGGTTTTTTCGTCCAAAGAAAATGAAAACTTCCTTAGGCAACATTGTTTTCCATTCCAATATGCACCCTTGTGCACAATATGAGATCATTTGAACAAACTATGCCACGAATGTGGCCATAAGATTGATCATTTGGCTTGAAAGCCATGAAACTTCAGAGATGATAGCTCATTTCTGAGAACACTTTTTTAAAATAATTGCTGTATTACAAGTTTGTTATTTTTCTTGGGAACTTGGCCACATATAATGACACAATGTGAAGGTTTCCCAATTTTTTGATTTTTTTTGAATTTTTTATGCCCGTTTCAAAATGCGGTCAAAACGGCGGGCTTGACCGTTCCTAGCTAGTGGTTTAATCTTGGAAAACTTTTCGTGTTTCTCTGATTAAATAGATACTTATGTACCTAGAAATGATTTTAAAAAAAATAGCAAACTATGAGGCAGCTGCAGTTCAAATTTGAGCCGCTTCGAGCTGAATTGGCGGAAATTTGTCTTTTTCACGAGAGGTGGATCAAAACTTTTTACACCCAACCATTTTGTCAATTGTGCATTAAATATGTCCTAGTATTTTAGAAAATTGAGTTGGTCCAATTTTGCAACAATTATTTGGTAGTTCCTTCACAAAAAAACCTCCTTTCAGGCACTCAGAAAATGAAAAATGGTTTTTTCGTCCAAAGAAAATGAAAACTTCCTTAGGCAACATTGTTTGCCATTCCAATATGCACCCTTGTGCACAATATGAGATCATTTGAACAAACTATGCCACGAATGTGGCCATAAGATTGATCATTTGGCTTGAAAGCCATTGATCTCCATACGTGATAGCTCGTTTCTAAGAACACTTTTTTAAAATAATTGCCGTATTACAAGTTTGTTATTTTTCCTGGGAACTTGGCCACATATAATGACACAATGTGAAGTTTCCCAATTTTTTGATTTTTTTTAAAAAATTTATACCCGTTTCAAAATGCGGTCAAAACGGCGGGATTGACCGTTCCTAGCTAGTGGTTGAATCTTGGAATTTTTTTGGTGTTTCTCTGATTAAATAGATACTTATGCACCTAGAAATGATTTTTGTAAAAAATAAATAGCAAACTATGAGGCAGCTGCAGTTCAAATTTGACCCGCTTCCAACTGAATCGGTGGAAATTTGCCTTTTTCACGAGAGGTGGATCAAAACTTTTTACACCCCAACCATTTTGTCAATTGTGCATTAAATATGTCCTAGTATTTTAGAAAAATGATTTGGTCCCATTTTGCAACAATTATTTGGGAGGTCCTTCACAAAACAACCTCCTTTTGGGCACTCAAAAAATGGAAAATGGTTTTTTCGTCCAAAGAAAATGAAAACTTCCTTAGGCAACATTGTTTGCCATTCCAATATGCACCCTTGTGCACAATACGATATCATTTGAACAAACTATGTCATGAATGTGGCCATGAGATTGATCATTTGGCTTGAAAGCCATGAATCTTCACATTTGATAGCTCGTTTTCGAGAACACTTTTTAAAAATAATTGCTGTATTAAAATTTTATTATTTTTCCTGGTAACTTGGTCACATATGATGACGCAATGCGAAGGTTTTCCAATTTTTTGTTTTTTTTTAATTTTCTATGCCCGTTTCAAAATGCGGTCAAAACGGCGGGCTTGACCGTTCCTAGCTAGTGGTTGAATCTTGGAATTTTTTTGGTGTTTCTATGATTAAATAGATACTTATGTACCTAGAAATGATTTTTGGAAAAAATAAAGAGCAAACTACGAGGTAGCTACAGTTCAAATTTGACCCGCTTCCAGCTGAATCGGTGGAAATTTGTCTTTTTCACGAGAAGTGGATCAAAACTTTTTACACCCAACCATTTGGTAAATTATGCATTAAATATGTCCTAGTATTTTAGAAAATTGATTAGGTACAATTTTGCAACAAATATATGGTAGGTCCTTCACAAAAAAACTCATTTTGGGCACTCAAAAAAATGGAAAATGAAATTTTCGTCCAAAGAAAATGAAAACTACCTTAGACAACATTTGGTCAACTGAACATAAGATTTTATAAAATTGATGTGGCCCAAATTTGCAACAAATATTTGCTAGGTTCTTCATAAAAAATCATTTTGGGCACTCAAAAAATAATTCTCTTACAGAAAACTTATTTCTAAGAACACTTTTTTATGATATTTACATTATTCAAAGTTTGTTATTCTTACTGAAAAGTAGGTCACACTTGGTGACACAATGCAAAGTTTTTTGATTTCCATTTGTTTTCATAAAATTTCTAGGCCGTCAAATAGCAGACTTGTTTTAACATCTTATTTTCAATCGATTATGACCAATTTAAATGGTCTTAAAATCATCAAAGGGGTACTGCGTTTTGATTGGTCCAAAACCATCTCACGCGGATCATGGATTAGCACCGTCGGATGCGCCCGGATCCAACGGCAGCCCACACCCCCCCTCGTTGCTCTCCCCCTCCCTCTCATCCTCATCCACCCACGAAAACCCTAGCTCACTTATCCCCATCGGCGCTGTCGCTCCCGCTCCCTTTTCCCCCGCCGCCGCCTGTCTCCTCCCATCATACTCCTCCCTCGTCGTCTCGTCGCCGCCGCCACCTCCTCCCTGTGCACGGCCTCCTTTCCTCCCCATCCCCGGCCTCCTCCCGTGGCGCGCGATCCCCTCTCCCCTCCCCTCCGCTCCCGATCCCACCCACCGAACCGATCCCGATCCAGTCCAGATCGAGAGAGAGCGAGCCCCCTCCCGCGATTCCCACCGCCGCCGCCCCCACCCACCACCGCCGACCTTGTCTCCGCCATGGACCCTCTCCCCTAGCCTTCACCCCCAAGATTCAGCAGTCCAGGCACGGCCATGGCGTCGCGGTCGGCTTTCTTGCCGGCGCGCGCGTGCGTGCTTCACGCCGGCCACGGGCCTCTGGCAATCAGGACGGCGACGACGTCAACGGGATCATCGGGTCTCCGGCGGCTCGTTCCCCTCGCGCAACTGCTCCCCTCCTTCTCTCCATGTCGAAACCCTAGATCGACGCCATGGCCACCTCACAGGTGGCGCATGCAGGTGAGATCTGGTATGGACTCCCCCCTTCTTCTCCTCCCCCTTCTAGATTTCTTCATCTTGTTCGACTCTCATTGCGTTTGTGCAGTTTTTTTGCAGATCGTCTGGTCAAGGAGGATGCCATGGATAAGCCTGATGCCATGGAAACCTCGCACGCAGCACATGAGGAAGCCAGACATGGCGACAACCGCCAGCCTTTCAGATCTCGACGACTTCCACCCACGATGGAGGACTGGGGTGAGCTCCTCCCCCTCCCCCTATCTCTCTCCCACCCGTGCGTCGTTCCCCTTCTTCGTCCTCTATTTTCGCGCCGTGATCTGCGTGTACGAAGCCTGGCTAGTGATCAATCAACGTTGAATAAACAACCAGAGACGCCGACAATAATTCCAGCAGTTTGCTTTTGAGATGTGAGCTAGTACTAGTGCTACTAGTCTAGTAAATTACTTGTGTGGAAAATGATTAGTGTTCAACTACTAGGATGAACATACCAAATGCCCACACAACTACTGCAATCATCAACCAGATGCTGATATGGCTGTAAGTGGTGGATTTGGGTGATTGATACATAATCACATAGTTAATTCAGGTTGTGAACATTTCTTAGGAGTTATGTTAAGAAACATACATGTTTCACGGCACTTCATTGAAACCAATTGGAAAACAATTGAATAGCCGAACAGGTCTTGTTTGATAGTTTTTTAACATATAACATTACTTAGGGATATACGTAACTGTTTTGGTTACTATTTTGTACTCTAGTTTCTGCTTCTCAGTTTCAATGAAGCAGCATTGATAATTTTATAATTTATTTATGCCTGAACACTAGGCTATTGATTCTGCCCTGATCTGTTGACTCACAGTTTGATTCATGGCGTGCTTGACTGCTTGTGTATTGTTATAGGTGAGGAAGAACCAGCTGCCGATGGGCGAGGGCATGGGGTACCTGGAGGCCAAGCACCACCTGCTGCTGAGCATTGAGTTCAATCCATTACGAGGATTGTTGTTGTTTGTCTTTGAACAATGCTTGCGTTTTAGCTACTGCCACTTTGAGCTGTTGTAGCTTGTAGTTATCAATTCCAGCTGGGTTTACATATTGCATTTCTGGAGTAGTAGATCGACATTTCTAAGTTCTTTTGTTATATAAGATGAACAAATGTTATGTTTAAAGTGTGAGCTGACTAGTAATCCTAGAGAGAACCAGCTCCATTTTTGCAAGAGTTAGCTAATATAATTAGTTAGATACTGTTGTATTAGTTAGCTAATATAATTTGTAGCATTAGTTAGGTACTGATGTAGTCTTTTTTAGACTTCTCTTGTATGAGTACTCTTTGATGATGCTTGCTTTAGAAAAAGAAATCATGGATAGATAGAGTAGGGAAACAGTGGGCTTCCTTTCAAGTTAAATTAACTAATCATCATTTGGCTCATCAATTTTTCATTTCTTGTGTGACATCTGTACCCTGTTAATTATCATCTGTTCCCTTCTATTTTGAATTGACTGCACATGATTGGGTTGTGCTTCATCTGTTACATTCAGAATAGTTTGATGTTATAGTGATGATATACTAGGAACATTGCTTTCACCTACAATAATTGTCTTAGTTTAATAAAGTATAACCAGCAAAACATCTACAATTGCACTCAAGGTTTACTACTAATAGTAGAATGTATGTGATTGCTCTGTGCTGTTAAGATCAAAGACTCTCATTTTGACATAGTGTCTTTTTTTGTTTAAACATGCTTGCTAAGTTGTTTACTAATGTTGCTAAGTTGTTTAAACATGCTTGCTGCTAGCTTTGAAGTTGATCTGAAGAACCATTCATGCATTTACACATTCATGCCCCGACCCGACCTCTTGCTCGTCTCCCATCTCGTTTCGTTCCCTTGGTGGCTGCTGCTGTTTCGCGTTGGATTTCGATTCTGTTTGGTTTGCTGATGTTGTTTCTGTGGTGGTGGCGCAGGCTCACGGTGAAGAAGAGCAAGGCCAAGCACCCTCCGAGCGCCTTCATCGTCTTCATGTGAGTTCTCCGATTCCATTCGTGGTTCGTCTTCATGTGCTGATAGTTTGTGTGCTCTGACTAGTAATGTTAGATCTTGCGTGTTGATTGGATGGCTGTTGTAGTATAATGATATTGTTGTTTCAGCACAATGTGTTGAAGTTAAGAAGCAGGACATGCACTTGTGCCATGCATATGCATATTATATCTGTTGTCTTGTATGAATACCTCATTTTAACTTGTACTAGCTGAAATGTGTTTATCATTCTATAAAAAATTGTCCTTTACTCCTTTACTCCTTTTTTGAATGGAATGTTCATAATATATTGGCTCCAGTTTTTCTAATTCTTCTAAGCTGATTCATGTAACAGGGCGACTGTGGAAGGCATGTTGTATTTCTGTCAGCCCAGTTCTGACTATGTCTGTCCGTGAGTCCGACATTTGATCGCTGTTGAAGGAGCTCCATGCTGAAGAAGAAAACACTTGTAGAGCTTGTAACATTACTTGGAGAGCTTGTAAAGTACTGTAGAGCTTTGCATTTATAGAGCTTGTAAAGCATTGTATAGCTTGTAGAGCTTGTTAGAGCTTGTATTACGTGTCATTTGTAGAGCTTGTAGTGAATCTGGCTATTGTTATTTGAATAATTATGTGTGTTTTCTGCTTGCCTATTTAAATACTGGTTATTTTCTTACTATGAAATTCAAATATGATGTCAAATTGAAATATGAAGAATCTGAGCCTAATAGCTGGGACCCATTTATCAGAACCTGACAAGTGGGACCTGTTTGACTAATGGACCCATTTTATAAAAAAATAAAACTAAAACTGCTGGTACAAAAAGGCCATGGCCCAAAAAATAAAAAGGCCAAATTGTAGGGCTTGGCCCATGTAGTTCACCAAAATTAGCAGCAAAAAAAACATAAATGGGCTGAATTGTTGGGCTAGGCCCATGTAGAAAATCGAATTGGACCGGGCTGAATCTTGTGCCACATCAGCTTGCCACACTGGATGCCTACGTGGCCTGGGGAGGTTGCTAGTGACCAAAACGCCACAGTAGGAATATTTTGGTCGTAAGCGTCTTTGACCATTCCAGAAGAAAGGTCGCTATAGTCAGTTTACGACCGCCAACTTTTGACCTTCTGTTTTTGGTCACAAAAAGGTCGTAAATGGAAATTTGTGACCTTTCAGTGACCAATAGTGGTGGTCACAGTTGACATATTTCTTGTAGTGAGGTCTATGCGTAGTTCTCTATTGCACGAGTAGAACACAAATTTGTTGTGGGCGTAGATGTTGTCAACTTTCTTGCCGCTACTAGTCTTATTTTGCTTCAGCGCTATTGTGGGATGAAGCGGCCCGGACCGACCTTACATGTACGCTTACGTGAGACAGGTTCCACCGACTGACATGCACTAGTTGCATAAGGTGGCTAGCGGGTGTCTGTCTCTCCCACTTTAGTTGGAGCGGATTCGATGAAAAGGGTCCTTATGAAGGGTAAATAGAAGTTGACAAATCATGTTGTGGCTTTAACGTAGGTAAGAAAACGTTCTTGCTAGATCACCTATAGAAGCCACGTAAAAACTTGCAACAACAATTAGAGGACGTCTAACTTGTTTTTGCAGCAAGTGTCTTGTGATGTGATATGGCCAAAAGTTGTGATGAATGATGAATGATATATTGTGATGTATGAGATAATGTTCTTGTAATAGGAATCACGACTTGCATGTCGATGAGTATGACAACCGGCAGGAGCCATAGGAGTTGTCTTTATTTTTGTATGACCTGTGTGTCATTGAAGAACGCCATGTAAATTACTTTACTTTATTGCTAAACGCGTTAGCCATAGAAGTAGAAGTAGTCATTGGCATGACAACTTCATGAAGACATGATGATGGAGATCATGATGATGGAGATCATGGTGTTATGCTGGTGACGAAGATGATCATGGAGCCCCGAAGATGGAGATCAAAGGAGCTATATGATATTGGCCATATCATGTCACTACTATATAATTGCATGTGATGTTTATTATGTTTATGCATCTTGTTTACTTAGAATGACGGTAGTAAATAAGATGATCCCTTACAACAATTTCAAGAAAGTATTCTCCCCTAACTGTGCACCGTTGCTAAAGTTCGTCGTTTCGAAGCACCACGTGATGATCGGGTGTGATAGATTCTTATGTTCACATACAACGGGTGTAAGACAGTTTTACACATGCAAAAACACTTAGGGTTAACTTGACGAGCCTAGCATGTACAGACATGGCCTCGGAACACAGAGACCGAAAGGTCGAACATGAGTCGTATGAAAGATACTATCAACATGGAGATGTTCACCGATGATGACTAGTCCGTCTCACGTGATGATCGGACACGGCCTAGTCGACTCGGATCGTGTAACACTAAGATGACTAGAGGGATGTCTAATCTGAGTGGGAGTTCATTGAAATAATTTGATTAGATGAACTTAATTATCATGAACTTAGTCTAAAACCTTTGCAAATATGTCTTGTAGATCAAATGGCCAACGCTCATGTCAACATGAACTTCAACGCGTTCCTAGAGAAAACCAAGCTGAAAGATGATGGCAGCAACTATACGGACTGGGTCCGGAACCTGAGGATCATCCTCATAGCTTCCAAGAAAGCATATGTCCTAGATGGACCGCTAGGTGAAGCACCCATCCCAGAGAACCAAGACGTTATGAATGCTTGGCAGTCACATGCTGATGATTGCTCCCTCGTTCAGTGCGGCATGCTTTACAGCTTAGAACCGGAGCTCCAAAAGCGTTTTGAGCAACACGGAGCATATGAGATGTTCGAGGAGCTGAAAATGGTTTTCCAAGCTCATGCCCGGGTCGAGAGATATGAAGTCTCCGACAAGTTCTACAGTTGTAAGAAGGAGGAAAATAGTTCTGTCAGTGAGCACATACTCAAAATGTCTGGGTTGCACAACCGTCTGTCCCAGCTGGACATTAACCTCCCGGACGAGGCGGTCATTGACAGAATCCTTCAGTCGCTCCCACCGAGCTATAAGAGCTTTGTGATGAACTACAATATACAGGGGATGGTGAAAACTATTCCTGAAGTATTTTCAATGCTGAAGTCGGCAGAGGTAGAAATCAAAAAGGAACATCAAGTGTTGATGGTCAATAAAACCACCAAGTTCAAGAAGGGCAAGGGTAAGAAGAACTTCAAGAAGGATGGCAAGGATGTTGCCGCACCTGGTAAACCAGTTGCCAGGAAGAATTCAAGCAATGGACCCAAGCGTGAGACTGAGTGCTTTTATTGCAAAGGGCAGGGTCACTGGAAGCGGAACTGCCCCAAATACTTAGCGGACAAGAAGGCCGGCAACACTAAAGGTATATTTGATATACATGATTGATGTGTACCTTACCAGTACTCGTAGTGACTCCTGGGTATTTGATACCGGTGCCGTTGCTCATATTTGTAACTCACAGCAGGAGCTGCGGAATAAGCGGAGATTGGCGAAGGACGAGGTGACGATGCGCGTAGGGAATGGTTCCAAGGTCGATGTGATCGCCGTCGGCACGCTACCTCTACATTTACCTATGGGATTAGTTTTAAACCTTAATAATTGTTATTTAGTGCCAAGTTTGAGCATGAACATTGTATCTGGATCTCGTTTGATACGAGATGGCTACTCATTTAAATCCGAGAATAATGGTTGTTCTATTTATATGAGAGCTATGTTTTATGGTCATACCCCGATGGTCAATGGTTTATTATTAATGAATCTCGAGCGTAGTATTACACATTTTCATAGTGTGAATACCAAAAGATGTAAAGTTGATAACGATAGTCCCACATACTTGTGGCACTGCCGCCTTGGTCACATTGGTGTCAAGCGCATGAAGAAGCTCCATGCTGATGGACTTTTAGAGTCTCTCGATTATGAATCATTTGACACATGCGAACCATGCCTCATGGGAAAAATGACCAAGACTCCGTTCTCCGGAACAATGGAGCGAGCAACCAACTTATTGGAGATCATACATACCGATGTGTGCGGTCCAATGAGCGTTGAGGCTCGCGGAGGATATCATTATGTTCTCACTCTCACTGATGACTTGAGTAGATATGGGTATGTCTACTTAATGAAACACAAGTCTGAGACCTTTGAAAAGTTCAAGGAATTTCAGAATGAGGTAGAGAATCAACGTGACCGAAAGATAAAGTTCCTACGATCAGATCGTGGAGGAGAATATTTAAGTCACGAATTTGGTACACACTTAAGGAAATGTGGAATCGTTTCACAACTCATGCCGCCTGGAACACCTCAGCGTAACAGTGTGTCCGAACGTCGTAATCGCACTCTATTGGATATGGTGCGGTCTATGATGTCTCTTACCGACTTACCGCTATCATTTTGGGGATACGCACTAGAGACAACTACATTCACTTTAAATAGGGCACCGTCTAAATCCGTTGAGACGACACCGTATGAATTACGGTTTGGGAAGAAACCTAAGCTGTCGTTTCTAAAAGTTTGGGGATGTGATGCTTATGTCAAGAAACTTCAACCTGAAAAGCTTGAACCCAAGTCGGAAAAATGCGTCTTCATAGGATACCCTAAGGAAACCATTGGGTATACCTTCTACTTAAGATCCGAGGGCAAGATCTTTGTTGCCAAGAACGGATCCTTTCTGGAAAAAGAGTTTCTCTCGAAAGAAGTAAGTGGGAGGAAAGTAGAACTCGATGAAGTACTACCTCTTGAACAGGAAAGTAGTGCAGCTCAGGAAAATGTTCTTGTGATGCCTACACCAACTGGAGAGGAAAATAATGATAATGATCAAGGTACTTTGGATCAAGTTGTTGGAAATATGCCCTAGAGGCAATAATAAAAGTATTATTATATTTCCTTGTTCATGATAATTGTCTTTTATTCATGCTATAACTGTATTATCCGGAAATCGTAATACACGTGTGAATACATAGACCACAATATGTCCCTAGTGAGCCTCTAGTTGACTAGCTCGTTGTGATCAACAGATAGTCATGGTTTCCTGGCTATGGACATTGGATGTCGTTGATAACGGGATCACATCATTAGGAGAATGATGTGATGGACAAGACCCAATCCTAAGCCTAGCACTAAGATCGTGTAGTTCGTTTGCTAGAGCTTTTCCAATGTCAAGTATCTCTTCCTTAGACCATGAGATTGTGCAACTCCCGGATACCGTAGGAATGCTTTGGGTGTACCAAACGTCACAACGTAACTGGGTGGCTATAAAGGTGCATTACAGGTATCTCCGAAAGTATCTGTTGGGTTGGCACGAATCGAGACTGGGATTTGTCACTCCGTGTAAGCGGAGAGGTATCTCTGGGCCCACTCGGTAGGACATCATCATTTGCGCAATGTGACCAAGGAGTTGATCACGGGATGATGTGTTACGGAACGAGTAAAGAGACTTGCCGGTAACGAGATTGAACAAGGTATAAGGATACCGACGATCGAATCTCGGGCAAGTAAAATATCGCTAGACAAAGGGAATTGTATACGGGATCGATTGAGTCCTTGACATCGTGGTTCGTCCGATGAGATCATCGTGGAACATGTGGGAGCCAACATGGGTATCCAGATCCCGCTGTTGGTTATTGACCAGAGAACGTCTCGGTCATGTCTACATGTCTCCCGAACCCGTAGGGTCTACACACTTAAGGTTCGATGACGCTAGGGTTATAAAGGAAGTTTGCATGTGGTTACCGAATGTTGTTCGGAGTCCCGGATGAGATCCTGGACGTCACGAGGAGTTCCGGAATGGTCCGGAGGTAAAGATTTATATATGGGAAGTCCTATTTTGGCCACCGGAAAATGTTCGGGATTTTTCGGTATTGTACCGGGAAGGTTCTAGAAGGTTCCGGAGTGGGGCCCACCTGCATGGGGGGACCCACATGAACGTGGGTAGTGGGGGCAAGGCCCCACACCGCTGGTCAAGGTGCACCAAGATCCCCCCTTATAAGGAATAAGATCATATCCCAAAGGGATAAGATCAAGATCCCTAAAAAGGGGGGATAGCAATCGGTGGGGAAGGAAATGATGGGATTTCTTTCCTCCACCTTTGCCAATGCCCCAATGGACTTGGAGGGCAATAAACCAGCCCCCTCCACCCCTATATATAGTGGGGAGGTGCATGGGAGCTTCGCCCTTGCCCCTGGCGCAGCCCTCCCTCTCCCAAGTGCTCCTCCTCTCTCGCGGTGCTTGGCGAAGCCCTGCAGGATTGTCACGCTCCTCCACCACCACCACGCCGTTGTGCTGCTGCTGGATGGAGTCTTCCTCAACCTCTCCCTCTCTCCTTGCTGGATCAAGGCTTGGGAGACGTCACCGGGCTATACGTGTGTTGAACGCGGAGGTGCCGTGCGTTCGGCACTTGATCATTGGTGATTTGAATCACGACGAGTACGACTCCATCAACCCCGTTCACTTGAACGCTTCCGCTTAGCGATCTACAAGGGTATGTAGATACACTCTTCTTTCTACTCGTTGCTGGTCTCTCCATAGATAGATCTTGGTGATACGTAGGAAATTTTTTGAATTTCTGCTACGTTCCCCAACAGTGGTATCAGAGCTAGGTCTATTGCGTAGATTCTTTGCACGAGTAGAACACAAAGTAGTTGTGGGCATTGATGTTGTTCAATATGCTTACCGTTACTAGTCCAATCTTGTTTCGACGGTATTGTGGGATGAAGCGGCCCGGACCGACCTTACACGTACTCTTACGTGAGACAGGTTCCACCGATTGACATGCACTTGGTGCATAAGGTGGCTAGCGGGTGCCAGTCTCTCCCACTTTAGTCGGAACGGATTCGATGAAAAGGGTCCTTATGAAGGGTAAATAGCAATTGACATATCACGTTGTGGTTTTGCGTAGGTAAGAAACGTTCTTGCTAGAAACCCATAGCAGCCACGTAAAACATGCAAACAACAATTAGAGGACGTCTAACTTGTTTTTGCAGGGTATGCTATGTGATGTGATATGGCCAAGAAGAATGTGATGAATGATATGTGATGTATGAGATTGATCATGTTCTTGTAATAGGATTCACGACTTGCATGTCGATGAGTATGACAACCGGCAGGAGCCATAGGAGTTGTCTTAATTTATTGCATGACCTGCGTGTCATTGAACAACGCCATGTAATTACTTTACTTTATTGCTAACCGGTAGCCATAGTAGTAGAAGTAATAAGTTGGCGAGACGACTTCATGGAGACACGATGATGGAGATCATGATGATGGAGATCATGGTGTCATGCCGGTGACGATGATGATCATGGAGCCCCGAAGATGGAGATCAAAAGGAGCAAAATGATATTGGCCATATCATGTCACTATTTGATTACATGTGATGTTTATCATGTTTATGCATCTTGTTTACTTAGGACGACGGTAGTAAATAAGATGATCCCTTACAACAATTTCAAGAAGTGTTCTCCCCTAACTGTGCACCGTTGCTACAGTTCGTCGCTTCTAAGCACCACGTGATGATCGGGTGTGATGGATTCTTACGTTCACATACAACGGGTGTAAGACAGATTTACACAGCAATACACTTAGGGTTAACTTGACGAGCCTAGCATGTACAGACATGGCCTCGGAACACGGAGACCGAAAGGTCGAGCATGAGTCGTATAGTAGATACGATCAACATAAAGATGTTCACCGACGTTGGCTAGTCCGTCTCACGTGATGATCGGACACGGCCTAGTTGACTCGGATCATGTGATCACTTAGATGACCAGAGGGATGTCTATCTGAGTAGGAGTTCATAAGATGAACTTAATTATCTTGAACATAGTCAAAAGACCTTTTGCAAATTATGTCGTAGCTCGCGTTTTTAGTTCTACTATTTAGTTATGTTCCTAGAGAAAATATAGTTGAAAGTTGACAGTAGCGATTATGCAATCAGTAGAAAGCTTATGTCCTTAATGCACCGCTCAGTGTGCCGAACCCCAAATGTCGTTTGTGGATGTTGTGAACATCAGACATACACGTTTTGATAACTACGTGATAGTTCAGTGAAACGGTTTAGAGTTGAGGCATCAAAGACGTTTTTCGAAATGTCGCGGAACATATGAGATGTTTCGAGGGCTGAAATTGGGATTTCAGGCTAGTGCCCACGTCAAGAGGTATGAGACCTCCGACAATTTTATTAACCTGCAAATTAACGGAGAAAAGCTCAATTGTTGTGCTTGTGCTTAGATTGTCTGAGTACAACAATCGCTTGAATCGAGTGGGAGTTGATCTTCCAGATGAAATAGTGATGGTTCTCCAAAGTCATTGCCACCAAGCTGCTAGAGCTTCGTGATGAACTATAAACATATCAGGGATAGATATGATGATCCTTGAGGTATTCGTGATGTTTGACACCACGAAAGTAGAAATCAAGAAGGAGCATCAATTGTTGATGGTTGGTGAAACCACTAGTTTCAAGAAGGGCAAGGGCAAGAAGGGATACTTCATGAAACGGCAATTCAGCTGCTGCTCTAGTGAAGAAACCCAAGGTTGAACCCAAACCCGAGACTAAGTGCTTCTGTAATAAGGGGAACAACCACTGGAGCAGAATTGCCCTAGATACTTGGTAGATGAGAAGGCTGGCAAGGTCGATAGAAGTATATTGGATATACATTATGTTAATGTGTACTTTACTAGTACTCCTAGTAGCACCAGGGTATTAGATACCGGTTCGGTTGCTAAGTGTTAGTAACTCGAAATAAAAGCTACGGAATTAACGGAGACTAGCTAAAGGTGAGCTGACGATATGTGTTCGAAGTATTTCCAAGGTTGATGTGATCAAGCATCGCACTCTCCCTCTACCATCGAGATTTGGTGTTTGCGTTGAGCATAGACGTGATTGGATTATGTCTATCGCAATACGGTTATTCATTTAAGGAGAATAATGGTTACTCTGTTTATTTGAATAATACCTTGAATGGTCTTGCACCTAAAATGAATGGTTTATTGAATCTCGATCGTAGTGATACACATGTTCATGCCAAAAGATAGTAATGATAGTACCACCTACTTGTGGCACTGCCACGTAAGTCATATCGGTATAAAACGCATGAAGAAGCTCCATGTTGATGGATCTTTGGGCTCACTCGTTTTTGAAAAGTTTGAGACATGCGAACCATGTCTATTGGTGTATATGCATGAACAAACTCCATGCAAATGGACCGTTTGAACTCACTTGATCTTGAATCACTTGAGACATGCAAATCATACCACATGGGCAAGATGACTGAAATCCTCGGTTTCAGTAAAATGGAACTAGAAAGCAACTTGTGGGAAGAAATACATTTTGATGTATGCAATCCAATAAGTGCTGAGGCATGTAGTGGATATCGTTATGTTCTTACTTCACAGATGATTCGAGTAGATGTTGAGAATATTTACTTGATGAAACACAAGTCTGAATTATTGAATGGTTCAAGTAATTTCAGAGTGAAGTAGAAGATCATTGTGACAGGAGGATGAAATGTCTATGATATGATCATAGAGATGAGTATCTGAGTTACAAGCTTTGGCACACAATTATGACATTGTGGAAATTGTTTCACAATTAATACCGCCTGGAACACCATAGTTTGATGGTGTGTCCGAACATCATAACTGCACCCTATTGGATATGATGCATACCATGATGTCTCTTATCGAATTACCACTATCGTTCATGGGTTAGGCATTAGAGACAACCACATTCACTTTAATAGGGTACCACATAATTCCGTTGAGACGACACCGTTTGAACTATGGTTTGGAGAAACCTAAGTTGTCGTTTCTTAAAAGTTTGGGGCTGCGACTCTTATGTGAAAAAGTTTCAGGCTGATAAGCTCGAACCCAAAGCGGATAAATGCATCTTCATAGGATACCCAAAACAGTTGGGTATACCTCCTAATTCAGATCCAAAAGCAATATGGATTGTTTCTTGAATCGGGTCCTTTCTCGAGGAAAGGTTTCTCTCGAAAGAGTTGAGTGGGAGGATGGTGGAGACTTGATATGGTTATTGAACCGTCACTTCAACAAGTGTGTAGCAGGGCACAGGAAGTTGTTCCTGTGGCACCTATACCAATTGAAGTGGAAGCTTATGATAGTGATCATGAAGCTTCGGATCAAGTCACTACCGAACCTCGTAGGACGACAAGGACACGTACTACTTCAGAGTGGTACGGTGATCTTGTCTTGAAGGTCATGTTGCTAGACAACAATGAACCTACGAGCTATGGAGAAGCGATGGTGGGCCCAAATTCCGACAAATGGTTAGAAGCCATGAAATCCGAGATAGGATCCATGTATCAGAACAAAGCATGGACTTTGGTGGACTTGCCCAATGACCGGCAAGCCATTGAGATAAATGGATCTTTAAGAAGAAGACGGACGTGGATGGTAATGTCACCATCTATGAAGCTCGACTTGTGGCGAAGAGTTTTTTCACAAGTTCAAGGAGTTGACTGCGATGAGATTTTCTCATCCGTAGCGATGCTTAAGTCCGTCGGATTCATGTTAGCATTAGCTGCATTTATGAAATCTGGCAGATGGATGACAAAACGAGTTTCCTTACCAGTCTTTGTATGGAAAGGTTGTATGTGATACAAATCAGAAAGTTTTTGTCGATCCTAAGGATGCTAAAAGGTATGCTAGCTCCAGCGATCCTTCCATGGACTGGAGTAAGCATCTCGGAGTTGGAATGTGCGCTTTGATAAGATGATCAAAGATTTTGGGTTTGTACAAAGTTTATGAGAAACTTGTATTTCCAAAGAAGTGAGTGGGAGCACTATAGAATTTCTGATGAGTATATGTTCTTGACATATTGTTGATCAGAAATGATGTAAAATTTCTAGAAAGCATATAGGGTTATTTGAAAGGTGTTTTCAATAGAAAACCTGGATCAAGCTACTTGAACATTGAGCATCAAGATCTATAAGATAGATCAAAATGCTTAATAATACTTTTAAATGAGCACGTACCTTGACATAATCTTGAAGGTGTTCAAGATGGATCAGTCAAAGAAGGAATTCTTGCCTGAGATGTAAGGTATGAAGTTAAGACTTAAAATCTCGACCACGGCAGAATAGAGAGAAAGGACGAAGGTCGTCCCCTATGCTTTTATCATAGGCTCTCTACAGTATGCTATGCTGTGTACCGCACCTGTAGTGTGCCTTGCCATGAGTCAGTCAAGGGGTACAAGAGTGATCCAAGAATGGATCACAGGACAACAGTCAAAGTTATCCTTAGTAGCTAGTGGACTAAGGAATTTTCTCGATTATGGAGGTGATAAAGAGTTCGACGTAAAGAGTTATGTCGATGCAAGCTTAACACCTATCCGGATAGCTCTGAGTAGACATACCGGATACGTATAATGGAGCAACTTTTAGTATAGCTCCAAGTAGAACAGTTATTTGGAATAGCTCCAAATAGAGCGTGGTAGCTACATCTAGGAGATGACATAGAGATTTGTAAAGCACACACGGATCTAAAAGGTTCAGACCCGTTGACTATAACCTCTCTCACAAGCATAACATGATCAAACCCAGAACTCATCGAGTGTTAATCACATGGTAAATGTGAACTAGATTATTGACTCTAGTAAACTCTTTGGGTGTTAGTCACATGGGGATGTGACCTTGAGTGTTAATCACATATCGATGTGAGCTGGATTATTGACTCTAGTGCAAGTGGGAGACTGTTGGAAATATGCCCTAGAGGCAATAATAAAAGTATTATTATATTTCCTTGTTCATGATAATTGTCTTTTATTCATGCTATAACTGTATTATCCGGAAATCGTAATACACGTGTGAATACATAGACCACAGTATGTCCCTAGTGAGCCTCTAGTTGACTAGCTCGTTGTGATCAACAGATAGTCATGGTTTCCTGGCTATGGACATTGGATGTCGTTGATAACGGGATCACATCATTAGGAGAATGATGTGATGGACAAGACCCAATCCTAAGCCTAGCACTAAGATCGTGTAGTTCGTTTGCTAGAGCTTTTCCAATGTCAAGTATCTCTTCCTTAGACCATGAGATTGTGCAACTCCCGGATACCGTAGGAATGCTTTGGGTGTACCAAACGTCACAACGTAACTGGGTGGCTATAAAGGTGCATTACAGGTATCTCCGAAAGTATCTGTTGGGTTGGCACGAATCGAGACTGGGATTTGTCACTCCGTGTAAGCGGAGAGGTATCTCTGGGCCCACTCGGTAGGACACCCTCATTTGCGCAATGTGACCAAGGAGTTGATCACGGGATGATGTGTTACGGAACGAGTAAAGAGACTTGCCGGTAACGAGATTGAACAAGGTATAAGGATACCGATGATCGAATCTCGGGCAAGTAAAATATCGCTAGACAAAGGGAATTGTATACGGGATCGATTGAGTCCTTGACATCGTGGTTCGTCCGATGAGATCATCGTGGAACATGTGGGAGCCAACATGGGTATCCAGATCCCGCTGTTGGTTATTGACCAGAGAACGTCTCGGTCATGTCTACATGTCTCCCGAACCCGTAGGGTCTACACACTTAAGGTTCGATGACGCTAGGGTTATAAAGGAAGTTTGCATGTGGTTACCTAATGTTGTTCGGAGTCCCGGATGAGATCCCGGACGTCACGAGGAGTTCCGGAATGGTCCGGAGGTAAAGATTTATATATGGGAAGTCCTATTTTGGCCACCGGAAAATGTTCGGGATTTTTCGGTATTGTACCGGGAAGGTTCTAGAAGGTTCCGGAGTGGGGCCCACCTGCATGGGGGGACCCACATGAACGTGGGTAGTGGGGTCAAGGCCCCACACCCCTGGTCAAGGTGCACCAAGATCCCCCCTTATAAGGAATAAGATCATATCCCAAAGGGATAAGATCAAGATCCCTAAAAAGGGGGGATAGCAATCGGTGGGGAAGGAAATGATGGGATTTCTTTCCTCCACCTTTGCCAACGCCCCAATGGACTTGGAGGGCAATAAACCAGCCCCCTCCACCCCTATATATAGTGGGGAGGTGCATGGGAGCTTCGCCCTTGCCCCTGGCGCAGCCCTCCCTCTCCCAAGTGCTCCTCCTCTCTCGCGGTGCTTGGCGAAGCCCTGCAGGATTGCCACGCTCCTCCACCACCACCACGCCGTTGTGCTGCTGCTGGATGGAGTCTTCCTCAACCTCTCCCTCTCTCCTTGCTGGATCAAGGCTTGGGAGACGTCACCGGGCTGTACGTGTGTTGAACGCGGAGGTGCCGTGCGTTAGGCACTTGATCATCGGTGATTTGAATCACGACGAGTACGACTCCATCAACCCCGTTCACTTGAACGCTTCCGCTTAGCGATCTACAAGGGTATGTAGATACACTCTTCTATCTACTCGTTGCTGGTCTCTCCATAGATAGATCTTGGTGATACGTAGGAAATTTTTTGAATTTCTGCTACGTTCCCCAACACAAGTTGCTACTGAACTTCGTAGGTCCACAAGGACATGTTCCGCACCAGAGTGGTACGGCAACCCTGTCCTGGAAATCATGTTGTTAGACAATGGTGAACCTTCGAACTATGAAGAAGCGATGGCGGGCCCAGATTTCAACAAATGGCTTGAAGCCATGCGATCCGAGATAGGATCCATGTATGAAAACAAAGTATGGACTTTGACAAACTTGCCCGATGATCGGCGAGCGATAGAAAACAAATGGATCTTTAAGAAGAAGACGGACGCGGATGGAAATGTTACCATCAATAAAGCTCGACTTGTCGCTAAGGGTTATCGAAAAGTTCAAGGGGTTGACTACGATGAAACATTCTCTCCCGCAGCGAAGCTAAAGTCTGGCCGAATCATGTTAGCAACTGCCGCATACTATGATTATGAGATATGGCAGATGGACGTCAAAACGGCATTCCTTAACGGACATCTTAAGGAAGAACTGTATATGATGCAGCCGGAAGGTTTTGTCGATCCTAAGAATGCTAACAAAGTATGCAAGCTCCAGCGATCCATTTATGGGCTGGTGCAAGCATCTCGGAGTTGGAACATTCGCTTTGATGAGATGATCAAAGCGTTTGGGTTTATGCAGACTTATGGAGAAGCCTGCGTTTACAAGAAAGTGAGTGGGAGCTCTGTAGCATTTCTCATATTATATGTAGATAACATACTCTTGATGGGAAATGATATAGAACTTTTGGACAGCATTAAGGCCTACTTGAATAAGTGTTTTTCAATGAAGGACGTTGGAGAAGCTGCTTACATATTAGGCATCAAGATCTATAGGGATAGATCGAGACGCCTCATAGGTCTTTCACAAAGCACATACCTTGATAAGATTTTGAAGAAGTTCAAAATGGATCAGTCCAAGAAAGGGTTCTTGCCTGTATTGCAAGGTGTGAGATTGAGCTCGGCTCAATGCCCGACCACGGCAAAAGATAAAGAAGAGATGAGTGTCATCCCCTATGCTTCAGCCATAGGATCTATTATGTATGCCATGCTGTGTACCAGACCTGATGTAAACCTTGCGTAAGTTTGGTAGGAAGGTACCAAAGTAATCCCGGCAAGGAACACTGGACAGCGGTCAAGAATATCCTGAAGTACCTGAAAAGGACAAAGGACATGTTTCTCGTTTATGGAGGTGACGAGGAGCTCGTCGTGAAGGGTTACGTCGATGCTAGCTTCGACACAGATCTGGATGACTCTAAGTCACAAACCGGATACGTGTATATGTTGAATGGTGGAGCAGTAAGCTGGTGCAGCTGCAAGCAGAGCGTCGTGGCGGGATCTACATGTGAAGCGGAGTACATGGCAGCCTCGGAGGCAGCGCATGAAGCAATTTGGGTGAAGGAGTTCATCACCGACCTAGGAGTCATACCCAATGCGTCAGGGCCGATCAAACTCTTATGTGAGAACACTGGAGCTATTGCCCTTGCCAAGGAGCCCAGGTTTCACAAGAAGACCAGGCACATCAAGCGTCGCTTCAACTCCATCCGTGAAAATGTTCAAGATGGAGACATAGATATTTTTAAAGTACATACAGATCTGAATGTCGCAGATCCGTTGACTAAACCTCTCTCGCGAACAAAACATGATCAACACCAGAACTCTATGGGTGTTCGATTCATCACAATGTAACTAGATTATTGACTCTAGTGCAAGTGGGAGACTGTTGGAAATATGCCCTAGAGGCAATAATAAAAGTATTATTATTAGGGAAATATGCCCTAGAGGAAATAATAAAAGTATTATTATTTCCTTGTTCATGATAATTGTCTTTATTCATGCTATAACTGTATTATCCGGAAATCGTAATACACGTGTGAATACATAGACCATAATATGTCCCTAGTAAGCCTCTAGTTGACTAGATCGTTGATCAACAGATAGTCATGGTTTCCTGGCTATGGACATTAGATGTCGTTGATAACGGGATCACATCATTAGGAGCATGATGTGATGGACAAGACCCAATCCTAAGCATAGCACAAGATCATGTAGTTCGTTTGCTAGAGCTTTTCCAATGTCAAGTATCCTTTCCTTAGACCAAGAGATCGTGTAACTCCCGGATACCATAGGAGTGCTTTGGGTGTACCAAACATCACAACGTAACTGGGTGACTATAAAGGTGCACTACAGGTATCTCCAAAAGTGTCTGTTGGGTTGACACGGATCGAGACTGGGATTTGTCACTCCGTATGACGGGGAGGTATCTCTGGGCCCACTCGGTAATGCATTATCATAATGAGCTCAAAGTGACCAAGTGTTTGGTCACGGGATCATGCATTACGGTACGAGTAAAGTGACTTGCCGGTAACGATACTGAACGAGGTATTGGGATACCGACGATCGAGTCTCGGGCAAGTAACGTACCGATTGACAAAGGGAATTGTATACGGGGTTGATCGAATCCTCGACATCGTGGTTCATCCGATGAAATCATCATGGAACATGTGGGAGCCAACATGGGTATCCAGATCACACTGTTGGTTATTGACCGGAGAGCCGTCTCGGTCATGTCTGCGTGTCTCCCGAACCCGTAGGGTCTACACACTTAAGGTTCGGTGACGCTAGGGTTATTAGGAAGACTTGTATGTGATTACCGAATGTTGTTCGGAGTCCCAGATGAGATCCCGGACGTCCTGAGGAGTTCCGGAATAGTCCGGAGGTGAAGATTTATATATAGGAAGTGTTGTTTCGGCCATTGGGAAAGTTTCGGGGTCACCCGGTATTGTACCGGGACCACCGGAAGGGTCCCGGGGGTCCACCGGGTGGGGCCACCCATCCCGGAGGGCCCCGTGGGCTGAAGTGGGGAGGGGACCAGCCCCTGGTGTGCTGGTGCGCCCCCCCCCTGGGCCCCCCTCTGCGCCTAGGGTTGGCAACCCTAGGGGAGGGGGCGCCTCCACTTGCCTTGGAGGGCACTCCACCCCCCTTGGCCGCCGCCCCCCTAGAGATCCCATCTCTAGGGCCGGCTACCCCCCCTGGGGGCCTATATAAAGGAGGGGGGAGGGAGGGAAGCCGCACCCCTGAGTCTTGGCGCCTCCCTCCCCCTGCTACACCTATTCCTCCTCCCGCGGTTGCTTGGCGAAGCCCTGCCGGAGTACTGCTTCTCCACCACCACCACGCCGTCGTGCTGCCGCTGGAGTCTTCTTCCTCAACCTCTCCTCCCCCCTTGCTGGATCAAGAAGGAGGAGACGTCATCCGCTCCGTACGTGTGTTGAACGCGGAGGTGTTGTCTGTTCAGCACTTGGTCATCGGTGATTTGGATCACGGCGAGTACGACTCCATCATCCCCGTTCTCTTGAACACTTCCGCTCACGATCTACAAGGGTATGTAGATGCACTCCTATCACTCGTTGCTTAGATGAACTCATAGATGGATCTTGGTGAAACCGTAGGAAATTTTTTAATTTTCTGCAACGTTCCCCAACAGATTGAGGCCGAGCTCAACCACCTCTACCGCCGTCAGTGGGACTGGGTGGTCACTCCCACTGCTGGCCACATCTTCACTGTCGTCTTCCCCGACTCCGTCAGCTACGGCTACGCGATGCGTAGTGGCCGGATCACGCTCGCACTCAACCAGCTGGTTGTTGACATCTCCGAGCCGATCCTCGACGCTCAGGCCGTGGCCATCCTCGACACCGCTTGGATCCTTGTTTCCGGCCTCCCTGACATTGCGCGCTCCGAGCTCGTCATCCGCCAGATGTCCCGCCTCTTGGGCAAGGTGGTGGTGGTTGATGAGCTCTCTCTGCGCAAGGAGGAGGAGGTCCGGGTCAAGGTCAAGTGTCTCGGCTCCTCCAAGCTTCACACCACTGTCCGCGTTTTCTTCAACGACCAGGGCTTCAACCTCAGGATCGCCCCCGAGCCCCCCCCAACCACGTCAGTCGTCCCTGCTCCTTCGACGCCGGCCTCCCGGGTGGCAACCCAGGGACTGACGGGGACTACCACGGTCGTCATCGTGCATGCTCCCCCCGCTCGGAGGAGGAGGGGGTACGGAGGACTCCCGCTCCCCATCCCCGTCCCTCCTCCCCCTGCCGCAGGGGGCAAGGGCCGCTAGGCCGCTCCCTGCATGCTCCTTGGCGGTCCATATGTCTCTGTGGCAACATCCTCCGAGACGAGCAACATCTCCAGCGTTGGCCTGGTCGTCTGCCCGGCATCTTCACCTCGCTCCCCATCCTCGTTTGCTCCCGTCGTGATGGACCCGACGGCTCCGGTCCCCAGGCTACCTCCTGCGACCTCGGTGGCCCCTCCTGAGGGGGATGACCCCCCTGCGGTGATCTCCTCCCTCCGGCGTCACCATCCTCGGCCGCTCTGCCCACCCAGACCGAGGCACCGCCTCCTCCGCCACCCTCGCCGGCGGCTTCTGCCGCGAGATGCGCCCCCCCTCCGCCGATGCTGCTCTCATCCGCGACCTCATCTCCGTCTCCGCTCCTCCTCGGCTGCTCCGGGACTGCTCCTCTGGCTTCGCCCGCGGAGGCCCTGACCTTGGACGGGGAGGCTAGGGTGACCACCCCGATGGCTGCCCAGCCCCCCCCTCCACGGTCTACCGCCTACTCTCGCCGCGGCCGGTCGACCTCCTCCCCGGTGATTGCCTCCCGTCGGAGCGCTCAGCTGGACGCTGCTCACCCCGAGGGCAGTCCAGCTCTGCCCATCCCCGAGCAGGTGGAGCTCCGCGCTGTTGCTCGCAACCTGGAGCCAGGTACGCCTGCCATTCCCCCTTCGGCTTCTTCTTGCTCCTTTTCTGCACTCGAGTCCATTCCTCTCGGCAACCTCACTAAGGTTGCCTTTGACTCCGTGATACGTCTCCAACGTATCTATAATTTTTGATTGTTCATGCTATTATACTACGCCTTTTGGATGTTTGTGGGCTTTATTTTACACATTTATATCATTTTTGGGACTAACCTACTAACCGGAGGCCCAGCCCATATTGCTATTCTATGCCTATTTCAGTATTTCGAAGAAAAGGAATATCAAACAAAGTCCAAACGGAATGAAACCTTCGGGAGCGTGATTTTTGGAACAAACGTGATCCAGAGGACTTGGAGTGCAAGTCAAGAAGCAGCCAAGGCGGCCACGAGAGGGTAGGGCACCCCCCCCTATAGGGCGCGCCCCTTGTCTCGTGGGCCCCTCGGGCGGCCACTGACGTACTTCTTCCTCCTATATAAGCCTACGTACCCCGAAAACATCCATGGAGCCAACGAAACACAATTTCCACTGCAGAAACCTTCTATATCCGCGAGATCCCATCTTGGAGCCTTCGCCGGCGCTCTACCGGAGGGGAAATCGACCATGGAGGGCTTCTACATCAACACCATAGCCCCTCCGATGAGTTGTGAGTAGTTTACCATAGACCTTCGGGTCCATAGTTATTAGCTAGATGGCTTCTTCTCTCTTTTTGGATCTCAATACAATGTTCTCCCCCTCTCTTGTGGAGATCTATTCGATGTAAACTCTTTTTGAGGTGTGTTTGTCGAGATCCGATGAATTGTGGGTTTATGATCAAGTTTATCTATGAGAAATATTTGAATCTCCTCTGAATTCTTTTATGTATGATTGAGTTATCTTTGCAAGTCTCTTCGAATTATCAGTTTGGTTTGGCCTACTAGTGGATCTTTCTTGCCATGGTAGAAGTGCTTAGCTTTGGGTTCAATCTTGCGGTGTCCTTACCCAGTGACAGAAAGGGTTGCAAGGCACATATTGTATTATTGCCATCGAGGATAAAAAAATGGGGTTTATATCATATTGCATGAGTTTATCCCTCTACATCATGTCATCTTGCTTAATGCGTTACTCTGTTCTTATGAACTTAATACTCTAGATGCAGGCAGGAGTCGATTGATGTGTGGAGTATTAGTAGTAGATGCAGGCAGGAGTCGGTCTACTTGTTGCGGACGTGATGCCTATATACATGATCATGCCTAGATAATCTCATAATTATCCGCTTTTCTATCAATTGCTCGACAGTAATTTGTTCACCCACCGTAATACTTATGCTATCTTGAGAGAAGCCACTAGTGAAACCTATGGCCCCGGGGTCTATCTCTTATCATATTTGCTTCCAGTCTACTTTTATTTGCATCTTTACTTTTTGCATCTATATTATAAAATACCAAAAATATATTTATCTTATCATACTATCTCTATTAGATCTCACTTTCGCAAGTGGCCGTGAAGGGATTGACAACCCCTTTATTGCGTTGGTTGCGAGTTCTTTGTTTGTTTGTGTAGGTGCGTGGGACTTTTGAGGAGCCTCCTACTGGATTGATACCTTGGTTCTCAAAAACCGAGGGAAATACTTACGCTACTATTGCTGCATCACCCTTTCCTCTTCAAGGAAAACCAACGCAAGCTCAAGACGTAGCAAGAAGGATTTCTGGCGACGTTGCCGGGGAGGTCTTCGCTCAAGTCAAGACATACCAAGTACCCATCACAAACTCATCTCCCTCGCATTTACATTATTTGCCATTTGCCTCTCATTTTCCTCTCCCCCACTTCACCCTTTCCGTTTTATTTGCCCCTCTTTCCCAATCTCCTCCTCTCTTTTCCGCTTGCCTTTTTCCATTTTCCTCGTGTGTTAGATCTTTTACCTTGTCGTTATGGCTAGCTCAGTCTTTATACCTTCGTCTCCCGATTTTGAAGTTCTCCACGTCAAGCAAAGACAAGGAGAAAATTTAAAAGACATTTGGTTTAGGATGTTAGAGTCTTATCATAGTTGTGCTTTCGAAGGAGATTTCAAGATCTTAATTCGCAATTTTTACGTTGGGTTAACCTTACCCCCACAAACAACTCCTTGATGTTGCCGCAAAAGGGGAATTTATTGAAATTGATCCTAGTTCCGCTTATGAAATTTTAGAGCGGATAGTAGGAGTACTACCCCGACAGGAAGGACCACCCTTCTCTCTTGAAGGAACCCAAATTTTAGAGAAATTACTTGAATTGCAAAAACTTGTTGAACCTTTCAAGAATATTGTTGGGAGTATCAACTGCATGAATAATTTGATCACACTTTACAATAAGCGGTTGGATGCCTTAGATCAAAGGATCTCTGAGCATGAAGGGAAATGCAAGGAGCCTCCCGGACTTGAGCATAACTCCATTAAAAAGGTTAGTGCCAAAGATGGCACTACTTAGATCTATCTTCGCTTTTATGCCTAGTTAGGGGCGTTAAACGATAGTGCTAGTTGGGAGGCAACCCAATTTTCTTTGTGTTTTTTGTTTTTGTTCCTGTTTAGTAATAAATCTTGCATCTACCTTATGTTTAGATGTGTTTTTATCTTTTAATTAGTGTTTGTGCCAAGTAGAACCTATAGGATAACCTATGATGATAGTTGATTTGATTCTGCTGAAAAACAGAAACTTTGCGCGTGCAATTTTTTTTTAAATCACATAAATGTGCTTTTGAGTTGATTCTTTTTGCTGCTGATCAATAAACAAATTTTTCAGGACTTACTATTTTGGTAGGATTTTTAGAATTCCAGAAGTTTGCGTTAGTTACAGATTGCTACAGACTGTTCTGTTTTTGACAGATTCTGTTTTTCGTGTGTTGTTTGCTTATTTTGATGCATCTATGGCTAGTAAAATAGTTTATAACCCATAGAGAAGTTTGAATACAGTAGGTTTAACACCAAAATAAATAAATAATGAGTTCATTACAGTACCTTATGTGGTGGTTTTGTTTTCTTTCACTAACGGAGCTTATAAGATTTCCTGTTGAGTTTTGTGTTGTGAAGTTTTCAAGTTTTGGGTAAAGCTTTTATGGACTATGGAATAAAGAGTGGCAAGAGCCTAAGCTTGGGGATGCCCATGGCACCCCAAGATATTCAAGGATAGCCAAAAGCCTAAGCTTTGGGATGCCCCGGGAAGGCATCCCCTCTTTCGTCTTTGTTCATTGGTAACTTTACTTGGAGCTATATTTTTATTCGCCACATGATATGTGTTTTGCTTGGAGCGTCGTGTAATATATTAGTTTTTGCTTTTTAGTTTACCACAATCATCCTTGCTGTACACACCTTTCGGGAGAAGCCTACTTGATTAGAATTTATTAGAATATGTTATGTGCTTCACTTATATCTTTTGAGCTTGATAGTTTTTGCTCTAGTGCTTCATTTATATCTTTTAGAGCACGGTGGTGACTTAATTTTGAAGAAATTGCTAGTCTCTCATGCTTCACTTATATCTTTTTGAGAGTATTTTAGAACAGCATGGTATTTGCTATGGTTACAAATTTGGTCCTAGAATGATGAGCATCCAAGTTGGGTATAATAAAAACTATCATAGAAAGTGAATTGGATGCTATGATCAATTTGATGCTTGATAATTGTTTTGAGATATGGAGGTAGTGATATTAGAGTCATGCTAGTTGAGGTGATTATGAAAAATACTTGTGTTGAGGGTTGTGATTCCCGTAGCATGCACGTATGGTGAACCGCTTTGTGATGAAGTTGGAGCACAATTTTATTTATTGATTGTCTTCCTTATGAGTGGCGGTCGGGGACGAGCGATGGTATTTTCCTACCAATCTATCCCCCTAGGAGCATGCGCGTAGTACTTTTGTTTTTGATGACTTCTAGATTTTTGCAATAAGTACATGACTTCTTTTGACTAATATTGAGTCCATGGATTATACGCACCTCACCCTTCCACCATTGCTAGCCTCACTTGTGCCGCGCAACTTTTGCCGATACCATACACCCACCATATACCTTCCTCAAAACAGCCAACATACCTACCTATTATGGCATTTCCATAGCCATTCTGAGATATATTGCCATGCAACTTTCCACCATTCCGTTCATATGACACGCATTACATTTGTCATATTGCTCTTTGCATGATCATGTAGTTGACATTGTATTTGTGGCAAAGCCACCTTCATAATTTTCATACATGACGCTCTTGATTCATTGCATATCCCGGTACACCGGCGGAGGCATTCATATAGAGTCATATCTTGTTCTAGCTTTGAGTTGTAATTCTTGAGTTGTAAATCAATAAAAGTGTGATGATCTTCTTTATTAGAGCATTGTCCTAGTGAGGAAAGGATGATGAAGCCTATGATTCCCCCACAAGTCGGGATGAGGCTTTGGACTTTACAAGAAGAAAAAAAAAGAAAAAAAATAAAGGCCAAAGAAAAAAAGAAAAAAAAACAATGAGAGAAAAAGAGAGAAGGGACAATGCTACTATCTCTTTTTCCACACTTGTGCTTCAAATTAGCACCATGATCTTCATGATAGAGAGTCTCATATGTCATCACTTTCATATACTAGTAGGAATTTTTCATTATAGAACTTGGCTTGTATATTCCAATGATGGGCTTCCTCAAAGTGCCCTAGGTCTTCGTGAGCAAGCGAGTTGGATGCGCACCCACTTAGTTTCTTTTGTTGAGCTTTCATATATTTATAGTTCTAGTGCATCCGTTGCATGGCAATCCCTACTCACTCACATTGATATCTATTAATGGGCATCTCCAAATCCTGTTGATACGCCTAGTTGATGTGAGGCTATCTTCTCCTTTTTTGTCTTCTCCATAACCACCATTCTATTCCACATATAGTGCTATGTCCATGGCTCACGCTCATGTATTGCATGAAAGTCGAAAGAGTTTGAGATTATTAAAGTATGAAACAATTGCTTGGCTTGTCATCGGGGTTGTGCATGATTAAATACTTCATGTGACGAAGATAGAGCAACAGCCAGACTATATGATTTTGTAGGGATAACTTTCTTTGGCCATGTTATTTTGAGAAGACATGATTACTTTGATTAGTATGCTTGAAGTATCACCATTTTCATGTCAATATGAACTTTTATTTTGTATCATTTGGATCTGAACATTCATGCCCCAATAAAAAAAATTACATTGAGAATTTTGCTAGGTAGCATTCCACATCAAAAATTCTGTTTTTATCATTTACCTACTCGAGGAAGAGCAGGAATTAAGCTTGGGGATGCTTGATACGTCTCCAACGTATCTATAATTTTTGATTATTTCATGCTATTATATTACCCCTTTTGGATTTTTATGAGCTTTATTTTACACGTTTATATCATTTTTGGGACTAACCTACTAACCGGAGGCCCAGCCCGTATTGCTGTTTTTTTGCCTATTTTAGTATTTCGAAGAAAAGGAATATCAAACGGAGTCTAAACGGAATGAAACCGATTTTTGGAACAAACGAGATCCAGAGGACTTGGAGTGCAAGTCAAGAAGCAACCGAGGCGGCCACGAGAGGGTAGGCCCCCCCTATAGGGCGCGCCCCCTGTCTCGTGGGCCCCTCGGGCGGCCACCAATGTACTTCTTCCTCCTATATAAGCCTACGTACCCCAAAAACATCTAGGGAGCCAACAAAACACAATTTCCACCACCGAAACCTTCTGTATCTGCGAGATCCCATCTTGGAGCCTTAGCCGGCGCTCTGCTAGAGGGGGAATCGACCATGGAGGGCTTCTACATCAACACCATAGCCCCTCCGATGAGTTGTGAGTAGTTTACCATAGACCTTCGGGTCCATAGTTATTAGCTAGATGGCTTCTTCTCTCTTTTTGGATCTCAATACAATGTTCTCCCCCTATCTTGTGGAGATCTATTCGATGTAAACTCTTTTTGCGGTGTGTTTGTCGAGATCCGATGAATTGCGGGTTTATGATCAAGTTTATCTATGAGAAATATTTGAATCTCCTCTGAATTCTTTTATGCATGATTGAGTTATCTTTGCAAGTCTCTTCAAATTATCAGTTTGGTTTGGCCTACTAGATTGATCTTTCTTGCCATGGGAGAAGTGCTTAGGTTTGGGTTCAATCTTGCGGTGTCCTTACCCAGTGACAGAAAGGGTTGCAAGGCACATATTGTATTGTTGCCATCGAGGATAAAAATATGGGGTTTATATCATGTTGCATGAGTTTATCCCTCTACATCATGTCATCTTGCTTAATGCGTTACTCTGTTCTTATGAACTTAATACTCTAGATGCAGGCAGGAGCCGGTCGATGTGTGGAGTAATAGTAGTAGATGCAGGCAGGAGTCGGTCTACTTGTTGCGGACGTGATGCCTATATACATGATCATGCCTAGATAATCTCATAATTATTCGCTTTTCTATCAATTGCTCGACAGTAATTTGTTCACCCACCGTAATACTTATGCTATCTTCAGAGAAGCCACTAGTGAAACCTATGGCCCCCGGGTCTATCTCTTATCATATTTGCTTCCAATCTACTTTTATTTGCATCTTTACCTTTTGCATCTATATTATAAAATACCAAAAATATATTTATCTTATCATACCATCTCTATTAGATCTCACTTTCGCAAGTGGCCGTGAAGGGATTGACAACCCCTTTATTGCGTTGGTTGCGAGTTCTTTGTTTGTTTGTGTAGGTGTGTGGGACTTTTGAGGAGCCTCCTACTGGATTGATACCTTGGTTCTCAAAAACTGAGGGAAATACTTACGCTACTATTGCTGCATCACCCTTTCCTCTTCAAAAAAAACCAACGCAAGCTCAAGATGTAGCACTCCGCAATCATCTTTAGGGGGGAAGCTGGTCCCCCCTAGCCCAGATCGCGGCTATTAGAGCTCGCGAGATTTTTGACGGGAGGTTGGCGGAGGCCCGTGCAGCCTTCCTTTTACCTCCCGTCCCACCTGCGGCTGGTGAGCCCCCTCCCCCGGCCGCGCCGCGGCTGATCGCTCCCCCCCCCCCCGTCCGTGGGGGTGGAGATCCGTGGTCGCACCCGCTCCCGCACCGCGGCCCTCCATGCTCAAAGCCCCCTCTCCTGTCCAGGGGTCAACCAGCCCCCCGATGGCGCCTTAATGCATGCATTATTCTGGAACATCCGCTGTTTAGGCCATGATGGCCGACGCCGCCAACTTGTGGAGTACATGCGGGAGGACCACATTGACATTATTGCCATTCCAGAAACCATGTGTCTCAAATTCTTGCTCCCTGAGCTTGAACGTCTGAGCTCCCACCTCTTTGCGTGGCATTGGCTCCCTTCTAGTGGGAGCACCGGTCACTCGGGTGGCATCCTCTTAGGAGTGAAGGATGCCACCTTTGAGGTGGGTAGCATGGATCGAGGGGAATTCTTTGTTAGCATGGAGCTGTTCGAGAGATCTCTAAACTTCAAGTTGGAGGTCATCATCGTCTACGGGCCTGCTGACCACAGTTGGTCAGCGGCCTTCCTAGAGGAGTTCCACCGGAAGATCTCTGCTGCCTCCCTTCCGGTGGTGGTGGGAGGCGATTTTAACCTCCTTCGCGTGGCGGAAGACAAGAGCAATGATAATGTATGCTTTGAGCGGATGCAAATGTTTAATGACTTCATTGCTGATCTCGGTCTTTGCGAAATTGATAGGATTGGTGCTAGGTTCACCTGGACCAACCGGCAAGCCTCCCCGACCCAGTCCGTCCTGGATCGGGTCCTAGTGTCCCCGAATTGGGACTGCCTCTTAGCCTCCCTTCGCGCCATCACGAGGATTGGTTCGGATAATGTGCCCCTTCTCCTCTCCTCTGCTGACGAGCGTCCGCCAGTCACCCCTCGATTCCGGTTTGAGACCTTCTGGCTCTCCCAGACCGGGTTTATTGAGGCCGTGGGCGCTCGGTGGATCGAGGCTCGCGCCCATCCCCACCCCCGCCCCCTTCGTGAAGGAAATATGCCCTAGAGGCAATAATAAAGTTATTATTTATTTCCTTATTTCATGATAAATGTTTATTATTCATGCTAGAATTGTATTAACCGGAAACATAATACATGTGTGAATACATAGACAAACATAGTGTCACTAGTATGCCTCTACTTGACTAGCTCGTGAATCAAAGATGGTTAAGTTTCCTAGCCATAGACATTAGTTGTCATTTGATTAACGGGATCACATCATTAGGAGAATGATGTGATTGACATGACCTATTCCGTTAGCCTAGCACTTGATCGTTTAGTATGTTGCTATTGCTTTCTTCATGACTTATACATGTTCCTGTAACTATGAGATTATGCAACTCCCGTTTGCCGGAGGAACACTTTGGGTGCTACCAAACGTCACAACGTAACTGGGTGATTATAAAGGAGTACTACAGGTGTCTCCAAAGGTACATGTTGGGTTGGCGTATTTCGAGATTAGGTTTTGTCACTCCGATTGTCGGAGAGGTATATCTGGGCCATCTCGGTAATGCACATCACTATAAGCCTTGCAAGCAATGTAGCTAATGAGTTAGTTATGGAATGATGCATTACGTAACGAGTAAAGAGACTTGCCGGTAACGAGATTGAACTAGGTATTGGATACCGACGATCGAATCTCGGGCAAGTAACATACCGATGACAAAGGGAACAAAGTATGTTGTTATGCGGTTTGACCGATAAAGATCTTCGTAGAATATGTAGGAGCCAATATGGGCATCCAGGTTCCGCTATTGGTTATTGACCAAGAATAGTTCTAGGTCATGTCTACATAGTTCTCGAACCCGTAGGGTCCGCACGCTTAACGTTACGATGACAGTTTTATTATGAGTTTATAAGTTTTGATGTACCGAAGTTTGTTCGGAGTCCCGGATGTGATCACGGACATGACGAGGAGTCTCGAAATGGTCGAGACATAAAGATTGAGATATTGGAAGCCCATGTTTGGACATCGGAATAGTTCCGGGTGAAATCGGGATTTTAGCGGAACACCGGGGGGTTACCGGAACCCTCCCGGGGGTTAATGGGCCTTAATGGGCCATGAGGGAGAAGAGGAGGGCCGGCCAGGGCAGGCCGCGCGCCCCCTCCCCCCTAGTCCGAATAGGACAAGGAAGGGGGGGGGCGCCCCCCTTTCCTCTTTCCCTCCCCCCAAGTCCTAATCCAACTAGGAAAGGGGGGGAGTCCTACTCCCGGTGGGAGTAGGACTCCTCCGGCGCGCCTCCTCCTAGGGCCGGCCGCACCCCCTCTTGCTCCTTTATATACGGGGGCAGGGGGCACCCTAGAACACATAAGTTGATCTACGGATCGTTCCTTAGCCGTGTGCGGTGCCCCCCTCCACCATATTCCACCTCGGTCATATCGTCGCGGAGTTTAGGCGAAGCCCTGCGCCGGTAGAACATCATCATCGTCACCACGCCGTCGTGCTGACGGAACTCATTCCCGACGCTTTGCTGGATCGGAGCCCGGGGATCATCATCGAGCTGAACGTGTGCTGAACTCGGAGGTGCCGTACGTTCGGTACTTGGATCGGTCGGATCATGAAGACGTACGACTACATCAACCGCGTTGTCATAACGCTTCCGCTTACGGTCTACGAGGGTACGTGGACAATACTCTCCCCTCTCGTTTCTATGCCATCACCATGATCTTGCGTTTGCGTAGGAATTTTTTTGAAATTACTACGTTCCCCAACAGTGGCATCCGAGCCAGGTTTTATGCGTAGATGTCATATGCACGAGTAGAACACAAGTGAGTTGTGGGCGATACAAGTCATACTCCTTACTAGCATGTCATACTTTGGTTCGGCGGTATTGTGAGATGAAGCGGCCCGGACCGACATTACGCGTACGCTTACGCGAGACTGGTTTCACCGTTACGAGCACTCGTGCTTAAAGGTGGCTGGCGGGTGTCTGTCTCTCTCACTTTAGCCGAATCGAGTGTGGCTACGCCCGGTCCTTGCGAAGGTTAAAATAGCACTAACTTGACGAACTATCGTTGTGGTTTTGATGCGTAGGTAAGAACGGTTCTTGCTAAGCCCATAGCAGCCACGTAAAATTTGCAACAACAAAGTAGAGGACGTCTAACTTGTTTTTGCAGGGCATGTTGTGATGTGATATGGTCAAGACGTGATGCTATATTTTATTGTATGAAATGATCATGTTTTGTAACCAAAGTTATCGGCAACTGGCAGGAGCCATATGGTTGTCGCTTTATTGTATGAAATGCAAACGCCCTGTAATTGCTTTACTTTATCACTAAGTGGTAGCGATAGTCGTAGAAGCAATAGATGGCGTAACGACAACGATGCTACGATGGAGATCAAGGTGTCGCGCCGGTGACGATGGTGATCATGATGGTGCTTCGAATATGGAGATCACAAGCACAAGATGATGATGGCCATATCATATCACTTATATTGATTGCATGTGATGTTTATCCTTTATGCATCTTATCTTGCTTTGATTGACGGTAGCATTTTAAGATGATCTCTCACTAAATTATCAAGAAGTGTTCTCCCTAAGTATGCACCGTTGCGAAAGTTCTTCGTGTTGAGACACCACGTGATGATCGAGTGTGATAGGCTCTACGTTCAAATACAACGGGTGCAAATCAGTTGCACACGCGGAATACTCAGGTTAAACTTGACGAGCCTAGCATATAACAGATATGGCCTCGGAACACGGAGACCGAAAGGTCGAGCGTGAATCATATAGTAGATATGATAAACATATTGATGATCACCGTTGAAACTACTCCATCTCACGTGACGATCGGACATGGTGTAGTTGATATGGATCACGTAATCACTTAGATGACTAGAGAGATGTCTGTCTAAGTGGGAGTTCTTAAGTAATATGATTAATTGAACTTAAATTTATCATGAACTTAGTCCTGGTAGTATTTTGCAAATTATGTTGTAGATCAATAGCTTGCGTTGTTGCTTTCACATGTTTATTTTGATATGTTCCTAGAGAAAACTGTGTTGAAAGATGTTAGTAGCAATGATGCGGATTGGATCCGTGATCCGAGGTTTATCCTCATTGCTGCACAGAAGAATTATGTCCTTGATGCACCTCTAGGTGACAAACCTATTGCAGGAGCAGATGCAGACGTTATGAACGTTTGGCTAGCTCAATATGATGACTACTTGATAGTTTAGTGCACCATGCTTAATGGCTTAGAATCGGGACTTCAAAGATGTTTTGAACATCATGAACCATATGAGATGTTCCAGGAATTGAAGTTAATATTTCAAGCAAATACCCGAGTTGAGAGATATGAAGTCTCCAACAAGTTCTATAGCTAAAAGATGGAGGAGAATCGCTCAACTAGTGAGCATGTGCTCAGATTGTCTGGGTACTTCAATCGCTTAAATTAAGTGGGAGTTAATCTTCCAGATAAGATAGTGATTGACAGAATTCTCTAGTCACCACCACTAAGTTACTAGAACTTCGTGATGAACTATAGTATGCAAGGGATGACGAAAACGATTCCCGAGCTCTTCGTGATGTTGAAATCGACGAAGGTAGAAATCAAGAAAGAGCATCAAGTGTTGATGATTGATAAGACCACTAGTTTCAAGAAAAGGGCAAAGGGAAAGAAAGGGAAACTTCAAGTAGAATGGCAAACAAGTTGTCACTCCCGCGAAGAAGCCCAAAGCTGGACCAAAGCCTGAAACTGAGTGATTATACTGCAAAGGAAATGGTCACTGGAAGCGGAAATGCCCTGAATATTTGGTGGATAAGAAGGATGGCAAAGTGAACAAGGGTATATTTGATATACAGGTTATTGATGTGTGCCTTACTAGTGTTTATAGTAGCCCCTGAGTATTTGATACTTGTTCGGTTGCTAAGATTAGTAACTCGAAACAGGAGTTACAGAATAAACAGAGACTAGTTGAAGGGGAAGTGACGATGAGTGTTGGAAGTAGTTCCAAGATTGATATGATCATCATCGCACACTCCCTATACTTTCGGGATTAGTGTTAAACCTAAATAAATGTTATTTGGCATTTGCGTTGAGCATGAATATGATTTGATCATGTTTATTGCAATATGGTTATTCATTTAAAGTCAGAGAATAATTGTTGTTCTGTTTACATGAATAAAACCTTCAATGGTCATACACACAACGAAAATAGTTTGTTGGATCTCAATCGTAGTGATAGACATATTCATAATATTGATGCCAAAAGATGCAAAGTTAATAATGATAGTGCAACCCATTTGTGGCACTGCCGTTTGGGTCATATCGGTGTAAAGCGCATGAAGAAACTCCATAAAGTTGGATTTTCAGAATCACTTGGTTATGAATCATTTGATGCTTGCGAACCGTGCCTTTTGGGCAAGATGACTAAAACTCTGTTCTCCGGAACAATGGAACAAGCTACTGACTTATTGGAAATAATACATACCGATGTATGCGATCCAATGAGTGTTGATGCTCGTGGCAAGTATCGTTATTTTCTGACCTTCACAAGATGATTTGAGCAGATATGGGTATATCTACTTGATAAAACATAAGTCTAAAATAGTTGAAAGGTTCAAAGAATTTTAGAGTGAAGTGGAAAAAATCATTGTAACAAGAAATAAAGTTTCTGTGATCTGATCGCGGAGACGAATATTTTAGTTACGAGTTCGGTCTTCAATTAAAATAATGTGGAATAGTTTCACAGCTCACGCCACCTGGAACACCACAACGTTATGGTGTGTCCGAACGTCGTAACCGCACTTTATTGATATGGTGCGATCTATGATGTCTCTTACTGATTTACCACTATTGTTTTGGGGTTATGCATTAGAGACAGCTGCATTCACGTTAAAAGGGCACCATCTAAATCCGTTGAGACGACAGCATATGAACTGTGGTTTGGGAAGATACCAAAGTTGTCGTTTCTTAAAGTTTGGGGCTGCGATGCTTATGTGAAGAAATTTCAACCAGATAAGCTCGAACCCAAATCAGAGAAATGTGTCTTCATAGGATACCCAAAAGAGACTGTTGGGTACACCTTCTATCACAGATCTGAGGGCAAGATTTTCGTTGCTAAATTCAGATCCTTTCTAGAGAAGGAGTTTCTCTCGAAAGAAGTGAGTGGGAATAAAGTAGAGCTTGATAAGGTAATTTGTACCTTCTCCCGAATTGGAAAATAGTTCATCACTGAAATTAGTTCCAGTGATTCCTACACCAATTAGTGTGAAAGCTAATGATGATGATCATGAAACTTCTGATCAAGTTACTACAGAACCTCGTAGGTCTTCCAGAGTACGGTCCGCACCAGAGTGGTACGGTAATCCTGTTCTGAAAGTCATGTTACTAGACCATGATAAACCTACGAACTATGAGGAAGTGATGATGAGTCCAGATTCCCAAAAATGGCTGGAGGTCATGAAATCTGAAATAGGATCCATGTATGAGAACAAAGTGTGGACTTTGGTAGACTTGCCCGATGATCGGAAAACCATAGAAAATAAATGGATTTTCAAGAGGAAGATGGACGTTGATAGTAGTGTTACTATCTACAAAGCTCGACTTGTTGCAAAAAGGTTTTTGACAAGTTCAAGGTGTTGACTATAATGAGATTTTCTCAACTGTAGCGATGCTTAAGTCTGTCCGAATCATGTTAGCAATTGCCATATTTTATGAAATCTGGCAAATGGATGTCAAAACTACATTCCTTAATGGATATATTAAAGAAGAGTTGTATATGATACAACCAGAAGGTTATGTCAATCCTAAAGGTGCTAACAAAATGTGCAAGCTCCAGCGATCCATCTATGGACTGGTGCAATCATCTCAGAGTTGGAATATACGCTTTGATAAGTTGATCAAAGCATATAGTATCTATCTATTATATAATTAAAATAGAAGTCAAACAAGCCATCACGTTTATCCAAATATGCTAATCTTATTTGCACCGTTTGATCAAAATAATAATGGCTAAGATTTAAAGTTGTTACGTAACATGTTAAACACATATATACCGTCGCATTGAACCGTCACGTGTATTTATGTGCATATATAACACATGTATATATGGAATCATAAACAAAACCGTGCAGCGGTTAGAATTAACAAATAAAAAAATAGATGCAAATATGTCTGTTACGTGCCTAAATACAAGAAGCATACAACTTTGCATGTACCTCCACAAAGGGACACACAGTGTTTCAATCGGACACGGCGACGGGCGAACCGACCAAACGGCCTGTAATCACGCTGATGTATGTAAAAAAAGTTGGATACTTAAAAGATAGATGTTGGTCCAGCGTTGGTACAGACCCATAAATTAATCGTATTCTAGCCGGACACTAATTGATAGAGATGTTACGCTGATGACCCGGAAGACAAAAAAATAATCCGAAATCGTGTAGCAGTCTTGGGCGTCATTACGCTGGACTGGTACAGATTCAAAAGACACCATGCAGCCCATGATATACACCACGCGGATTCAAATTGAAAAGCAAGCATGCTGACGTCTACTTACTAAATACTAGCAATTAACTTAACGTGACACTATTTTTTTAACTCACCACATGCATGCGTGATAAGAGTCAATGGAAGCCAATTGATAGATTAGCAGTTTCATTTCATTTTAAAGCTTGGAGACGAAAATCCGAATTATATTTATTGGCACATAAAGTTCTTTTTTTGCGGGTGAATTGGCACATAAAGCCGATCAGTGCAAATCTGTAGAATTGAATGGAGAAATATATACACTCTTTCCATCTAGATATATAGTGTGTACTCTGTATTTTGAGCTTTATTTTGACTATCTATAAGACCGGAATATATGAAATGTATATACTACAAAATACATAGGGTACGCTATTCGTCACCAACATATATTTATGGGTTATGAATATAATTTTGTATCTACAAAATATATAATACATGCTATTATAGATCCACGTATTTCTATACATATTTTTTCAAAAAATATAATAATTAATAAGAAATTACACATATATGTGGTGCACAGCTACATGCACACATGAAATTTCTTGCAAAAATCTAAAATTTATAAATCATTATTGTTTTTACTTTTGAAAATTCTTGGCCCGGCTATACAAGTATACAAATGGTCTGCAACTTTCTCTCTTTCAGTTATTTTAAAATTTTCTAAAACATGTAAATATGATTATTTGATTAAACCTATACCAATTTTTACGTGAAAATTATCATAAGCGCTAATCAAAGTTATTGCCTCCTGTGGAATTTAACGTGACGTGAACTCATCATAATCTCTAATCAAAGATAATATTGCCCCATACGGAATTTTACATGCCTTTTCTTCTATACGGGCCAGACCATATTGTGGACCTAGCAAAAGTTGAAGGCTGGACACAAAACTCATATGTGTTTTTTTAAGCTCCACTACAAAACATATCTGCATGCTAATTACTATTTATGATGTTATGTTGACATAAAAAACGCAGCAAGTATCATTTCCCCCTCATTAGCTACGTGCATAGAGGTTTATTTGGCACGTATATTAGCCTTAGGAACATGTATTGAGAGGAGAGATAAGAAAAACAAGCCTTGGGAACATGTATTGAGAGGAGATAAGAAAAACAGGGTTGTGCAATAAAAAATAATAGGTGAAGATATTGGAATTATTAGTAACAATATAAAGACATCACTATACAGATATGTCTTTTGAGGCATAACTTCTTAGAGCATTCTTCGTCAAAATTAACATATATGCGAAGATATGTGACCAAGAAAAAAAGTATGTGTAGGAAACTGTACGCTTTTACATGGCGAATCATTCATCCTCAGTGCAATTGATGGCATGCTGTGACGTACAGAGGCTCTTACTAAGAACCTGATATACTTGATTGGTGGTTTCTATCAAAATCCACTTATGATTCCATTGGATGGACATTTAACAACAATATTTATTCACATTCAAAATAATATAGCCGCAAGCCAAATGAAACAATAGTCAACCATGCCTGAAATAATAAATAATATGAACACGTAGAAAATGTAAATCTAGCCGCGCAAATGCGCGGGACACACCGCTAGTTATACAGACTTGCGGTGAAGCCTGTATTTACAAGAAAGTGAGTGGGAGCACTGTAGCATTTCTGATACTATATGTAGATGACATATTGTTGATCGAAAATGATATAGAATTTCTGGATAGCATAAAGGGATACTTGAATAAAAAAATTTCAATGAAAGACCTCGGTGAAGCTGCTTACACATTAAGCGTCAAGATCTATATAGATAGATCAAGACGCTTGATAAGATTTTTCAATGAGTACATACCTTGATAAATTTTTGAAATAGTTCAAAATAGAACAGTCAAAGAAGGAGTTCTTGCCTGTGATGCAAAGGTGTGAAGTTGAGTAAGACTCAAGACCCGACCATGGCAGAAAATAGAAAGAGAATGAAAAGTCATCCCTATGCCTCAGTCATAGGTTCTATGAAGTATGCTATGCTATGTACCAGACCTATTGTATACCTTTCTCTTTATTTGGCAAGGGAGTACAATAGCGATCTAGGAGTAGATCACTGGATTGGTCAAGAATATGCTTAGTGAGGACTAAGGAAATATTTCTCGATTATGGAGGTGATAAAAGAGCCCGTCGTAAAGAGTTACATCGGTGCAAGCTTTCACACCGATCCAGTTGACTCTAAGTCTCAATCTGGATACATACTGAAAGTGGGAGCAATTAGCTAGAGTAGCTCCGTGCAAAAGCATTGTAGACATAGAATATTTGCAAAATACATGCGGCTCTGAATGTGACAGAACCGTTGACTAAGCTTCTCTCGCGAGCAAAACATGATCATACCTTTGTACTCTTTGGGTATTAATCACATAGCAATGTGAACTAGATTATTGACTCTAGTAAACCATTTGGGTGTTGGTCACATGAAGATGTGACCTATGGGTGTTAATCATATACAGATATAAATATTGGTATTAAATCACATGGCGATATGAACTAGATTATTGACTCTAGTGCAAGTGGGAGACTGAAGGAAATATGCCCTAGAGGCAATAATAAAGTTATTATTTATTTCCTTATTTCATGATAAATGTTTATTATTCATGCTAGAATTGTATTAACCGGAAACATAATACATGTGTGAATACATAGACAAACATAGTGTCACTAGTATGCCTCTACTTGACTAGCTCGTGAATCAAAGATGGTTAAGTTTCCTAGCCATAGACATGAGTTGTCATTTGATTAACGGGATCACATCATTAGGAGAATGATGTGATTGACATGACCCATTCCGTTAGCCTAGCACTTGATCGTTTAGTATGTTGCTATTGCTTTCTTCATGACTTATACATGTTCCTGTAACTATGAGATTATGCAACTCCCGTTTGCCGGAGGAACACTTTGGGTGCTACCAAACGTCACAACGTAACTGGGTGATTATAAAGGAGTACTACAGGTGTCTCCAAAGGTACATGTTGGGTTGGCGTATTTCGAGATTAGGTTTTGTCACTCCGATTGTCGGAGAGGTATCTCTGGGCCATCTCGGTAATGCACATCACTATAAGCCTTGCAAGCAATGTAGCTAATGAGTTAGTTACGGAATGATGCATTACGTAACGAGTAAAGAGACTTGCCGGTAACGAGATTGAACTAGGTATTGGATACCGATGATTGAATCTCGGGCAAGTAACATACCGATGACAAAGGGAACAAAGTATGTTGTTATGCGGTTTGACCGATAAAGATCTTCGTAGAATATGTAGGAGCTAATATGGGCATCCAGGTTCCGCTATTGGTTATTGACCAAGAATAGTTCTAGGTCATGTCTACATAGTTCTCGAACCCGTAGGGTCCGCACGTTTAACATTACGATGACAGTTTTATTATGAGTTTATAAGTTTTGATGTATCGAAGTTTGTTCGGAGTCCCGGATGTGATCACGGACATGACGAGGAGTCTCGAAATGGTCGAGACATAAAGATTGATATATTGGAAGCCTATGTTTGGACATCGGAATAGTTCCGGGTGAAATCGGGATTTTATCGGAACACCGGTGGGTTACCGGAACCCTCCCGGGGGTTAATGGGCCTTAATGGGCCATGAGGGAGAAGAGGAGGGCCGTCCAGGGCAGGCCGCGCGCCCCCTCCCCCCTAGTCCGAATAGGACAAGGAAGGGGGGGGGGCGGCGCCCCCCTTTCCTCTTTCCCTCCCCCCAAGTCCTAATCCAACTAGGAAAGGGGGGGAGTCCTACTCCCGGTGGGAGTAGGACTCCTCCGGCGCACCTCCTCCTAGGGCCGGCCGCACCCCCTCTTGCTCCTTTATATACGGGGGCAGGGGGCACCCTAGAACACACAAGTTGATCTACGGATCATTCCTTAGCCGTGTGCGGTGCCCCCCTCCACCATATTCCACCTCGGTCATATCGTCGCGGAGTTTAGGTGAAGCCCTGCGCCGGTAGAACATCATCATCATCACCACGCCGTCGTGCTGACGGAACTCATCCCCGACGCTTTGCTGGATCGGAGCCCGGGGATCGTCATCAAGCTGAACGTGTGCTGAACTCGGAGGTGCCGTACGTTCGGTACTTGGATCGGTCAGATCGTGAAGACGTACGACTACATCAACCGCGTTGTCATAACGCTTCCGCTTACGGTCTACGAGGGTACATGGACAATACTCTCCCCTCTCGTTGCTATGCCATCACCATGATGTTGCGTGTGCGTAGGAATTTTTTTGAAATTACTACGTTCCCCTACACTTCGGCCATTGACTCGTGGCACTTCTGCGCGAAACGTGGGCGGCAGTTCATGAAGGGATGGGGCGCTAATCTGGGTCGCGACCTCCGGGAGCGCAAGAAGGCGTTGTTATCTGCGATCTAGGCCCTTGACTTGCGTGCTGACGCGGTGGGTCTTTCTCCGGACGAGTGGCTCTCCCGTTATGACCTGGAAGACCAGCTCTCCGTGATCTACACCGATGAGGAGGCCTATTGGCGCCTCCGTGGTGCCCAGAAATGGGTCTTGAAAGGCGACACGAATACAACATACTTCCAGGCCATCGCCAACGGCCGCCGTAGACGCATCACCATCCCTCTCTTGTGGGATGATGAGACTCTCCTCCAGGACCCTCGCGACATCCGGGCCCATGTCGACGGTTTCTATAGATCCGTATTCTCTGTCGCTCCTAGAAGCGGCATCTCTCTTGCCCCCGATTGCTGGTCTGGTCCCCAGTTGGTGTCTGCCTCGGAGAATGCGGCCCTTATGGCCCCCTTCTCCGAGCATGAGGTCCGGGACGCCATCAAGGGCATGAACCCATCCTCGGTGTTGGGCCCGGATGGCCTCCCGGTTAAATTTTTCCAGACCTTCTGGAACGTGATTAAACCAGAGGTCATGGCCATCTTCGACGAGTTCTACGTTGGCTCCATTGATCTCGTGCGTCTCAATTACGGGATCATCTCTCTCATTCCCAAGGTCCCTGGGCGTCCGACATCCGCCAGTTTCGCCCGATCACGGTTATTAATGTGATCTTCCGGATCCTGGTGAAAGGGTACGCCAATAGGGTGACCCTGCTGGCAGACCGTGTGAACCACCCCAACCAGTCGGCCTTCATTAAGGGTCGTTGCATTCTGGATGGGGTCCTTGTTCTTCATGAAGTCCTCCATGAGGTCCGCGTCAAACACCTCAAGGCGGTTTTTCTGAAGATTGACTTCCACAAGGCCTACGATACGGTTAGCTGGCCCTTCCTCCGGGAGGTCCTTCTTCGGAAGGGCTTCGACGACCGGTGGATTACTAGAGTCATGCAAATGGTCTCTTGCGGTCGCACGGCCGTGAACATCAATGGTGAGATTGGCCCTTTCTTCCCCACCCTTTGTGGGTTCGACAAGGCGACCTCTTCTCCTCATTCTTGTTCAATATGGTCGTGGACACGCTTGCCTCCATTCTGGATAAGGCGAAAGCCACTAGTCATATTCGTGGGATTACTCCCCACCTTGCCGGTGGTTCCGGGATCTCCATCCTCCAGTATGCTGACGACACTATCATCATGATCGAAGGCTCGGAGACGGACATCTCTAACCTCAAGTTCCTCCTTCTCTGCTTCCCACAGATATCAGGCCTCAACATCAACTTCGACAACAGTGATGTTATGGTGATGGGGTACTCCCCCTCAAAGTCTTTGTCCATTGCTAATAGACTTAATTGTTGCCTGGGCTCCTTCCCCACTACTTACCTGGGGACGCCCATTAGTGACTCCCGGCTCACCATCGCAGACTTGCGCCCCTCCGTGGCCAAGCTCCAAACGCGCATCGAGCCCTGGCAAGGGAGATGGCTGTCCAAGGCGGCCCGGACTATTCTCATCAACTCCTCCCTCTCCAGCCTCCTCTTGTTTCTCATGAGCTTCTACAGTCTCCACGAGACCCTTCACCAGGAGATCGCCAAGATCCAGTCCCGCTTTTACTGGGCAGGCGACAATGACAGGCAGAAGTACCAAATGGTTAGTTGGCCTAACATTTGCAAGCCCAGGGAGCAAGGTGGCCTGGGCATCATGTGCTCTAAACGGATGAATATCGCCCTTCTCTCCCGTTGGCTCTAGCGCATCTCGCAGGGTCATGGTGGCCTCTGGCTTGACATAATCCGGAACAAATACTTGCGTGGACAGCCCCTCGCCTTTTGCCAGAAGTCTGGCGGGTCTCAGTTCTAGCAGTCGATTGTCCAGCTTCTCCCAGTCCTCCGTATCGGGACCTTCATTTCGGTGGGATACGGAGAATCGATGCTCTTCTGGTTTGATCGCTGGGCTGGGGACACTCCCTTTGCGGCTTGCTTTCCCTGCCTCTTCTCTGTCTCCGTCGATCCTGTGATTTCTGTTGATATGGCCCTTCTTGACCTAGGGCACCTTGCCTTCCGCCGGCCTTTTGGTCCCTTGGAATCCGCCGCCTAGCGTGAGTTGCTTGACTGTGTTGCTCTCCATGAGCCATTGGTGGATGATGGTCCGGACCTGGTGCGCTGGCGCCTTGAACCTTTGAGTCAATTCTCCACCAAGTCACTATACCTGGCCATCGCCCCAATCTTCCGCCCCCTACCCCTATGGATGGTGTGGTCCATCCGCTTGCCCCTGAAGATCCGTATCATCATGTGGCAATGGATTCGCGGTCGGGTCCCATCCGGGGTGGAGGTGCGCAAGCGAAATGACCCGGTGACGGTGTCCTGGACTAGGGGGTACTCAACGCGTCGTCTCCCGATCAGTTGGATTGGGCCGAGGAACCCCATGGCCGTATACTCATGGGCCAGTCCGGACAGCTGCCGCATACAAGGAAGAATCAACAAGACATGACAATCAAGACAAGGACTCCTCCCCCACCGGCGTATTCGGCTAGGACTCTTGTTATCCTAGGCCTCTGGTGCATTATATAAACCATGGCTAGGCTAGTCGATAGACATATACAACAACAATCATACCATAGGCTAGCTTCTAGGGTTTAGCCTCCTTGATCTCGTGGTAGATCTACTCTTGTACTACCCATATCATTAATGTTAATCAAGCAGGAGTAGGGTTTTACCTCCATCGAGAGGGCCCGAACCTGGGTAAAAACATCGTGTCCCTTGTCTCCTGTTACCATTGATACTAAGACGCACTGCTTGGGATCCCCTACCCGAGATCCGCCGGTTTTGACACCGACAATGGTGCTTTCATTGAGAGTTCCGCTTTGTGATCGGCGAAAGGATCAATGGCTCGACTGCAGGTCAACTGCGACGTCGCCTTCTTCGTCACTAGCTCGACTGGTCACCTTATCTTGACCGAGGACTGCGCCCTACCTCCGATCGTCATGTTCGGATGAAGGCCTTCATCAACACCAACTCCGATCTCTATCAAGATCATGGAGGAGTCATCCATGGAGCTCGGGGGCTCAACATCAACATTGCCCTCAGGCGACCGTGCTATTTTTCTGGACAACAAACTTGTATCCGCCGCCACCGCCTCCTCGAGTGTCGCTTAAACGATTACTTCGGTGGAATTATGCGGAATTAAGTCTACAACAACCCTGCAAAAATTTTGTCGAGTTCCGATGGAGGAATCTCCGGCAATCTCCGATATACCGGAGCCCTGTTGAATCTGGACGAGAATCCGGACAAGTTTAGGGCGTGGTATCCAGCATCTAGCTCGGATGTCCTTTGGAGAGTCCAACCGTTGATTTGCTGCGGAATTCCCTTATCTACCACCTGCCAAAACTTCAGCTCGATCCGACCGTCCAAACTCCGGGAAACTTCCGATTAGTGCATCACTTTTTGGATCAGTTTTCTGCGCGAGAACGAATCCGACCCGAATTCAACTTCTTTATGAACGGGATCTCGGACATCCTTTTTGAAGGAAGTTTTCATATGGGGTGTTGTGTTTTATTCTCAAACACATCCCAGTAGTATTAAAAGTATTCTTGCAATACGAATTTCACCGTCGCGCCGGTGTCAAACCAGCCCGACAACATCACTCCACGGCGGAACCGACCTGCGTTAGACACGTCGTCGCTCTATTGAGCCGAGCTCAATTTCTTCGGATCATCATCTCGGCCAGCCGAACAATAGTTCGGCATCGCGAAGGATAAATCGTCACCAACATCGCCGCCCCACGGATCACACGGAGCAGGCACACCTGCATCACCACACGGTCACTTCATCAAGCCGGCATCAACCACGTCACGACCTGCATCGCTGGACCGGGGGCTTCATCATCTCTTCATCAACCTACTCCAGAGACTTCGGCATTGCTGGCCGACCAGCTCCGTCACGTTAGCTGGACCGAGGGCTTTGCCTCGGCAAGCCAACTTTGCCAGCATCGCCATGCTGTTGCTTTATCGCCCATCAGGCGATAGGTGTGCGGATCGAGTCCCAATTTTGGGAATCACCTTTCTTCGGATTGCTACAACAAATAAGCCAGATGCTATTAATCCTAGTATTTTTTGCTTGTTAGGGTTCATTTTTCCCAATGAATTATTACTCTGGTTTGTCCGTCATATGTACGCAGGTCTATCAAATGGTGGCCGCATTAACGATGGTCACATGGTGGTTCGGTCAGTTTCCGTACATAGTCCGGCGAACGCCGCATCCGGAACTCGAACCGACCTGTGAATTCAGGCCTTGCCATGCCTTTACCGCATCACGCCGCCGCTCTGCATCGACATTGACTTCGGCGCCAGGCCATATTTCTTTTATTACTCACTTTGCATAAATTATTTGTTATGCAACGAAATTTTATTTTTATTTTTATTACTATTATCTCCGGTTTGCACTATTTTTTGTGCACGGGAAAATGATCCAGCCAGACTATATCCTTTGGCGTCACCTCGGCTGGACGGGGGGCTTCATCGACATTCCATTACCCCATGCCGGGGACTTCGGCATCACCCTGCCGTCCTGCATTGACCGTGCTATGTCACCACTTCAGAGTGCCGAGCTCTTTGCTCCGCCACCTCGGGACCGGCTTGGGGATGGAACCTTGTCCTGCATCAAGCTCAGACCGCGTCATCAATACCGAATACATTAACCAGCTAAGTTGTCTTCATGCTCGAAGTTTTAAATTTTTAACTTGTGTTCGGCTCAGCCAAGCATTATACTTTTTTAGAAAAAATTCGCTTGTAAAAATTTCCTTGTCCAAACTTTGTTTGTGACGCGCAAATTCAAATACCCCGTTTACTTGGGGGCTTCCTTCATGAAGCTTTTTCCTCCTGCATATGGTTATACTTGTACGGCTTCATTCCTTGTTCGTGTATTACGCCACAATATGCACCATATTGACTTAAGCGATTTGCAAGCTGAGTTGCCTGGCTCCTGTGCTTACCCCTACGTTCCCGATTGTTCGGCTAGGGAGTAAAGGGAGCACCTCTGGGATTGTCACGATCGGGTCACCCGAGCCGGACCTCAGACTGGGTGAAGCCGAAAGCTACCGCTCTTATTGTTTTCAATCATGGTCGGCACACAACGGAACTCATAAGTACAAAAAATATATTGCACAAGTCTCATAATTACAATGAGCAGCGAAGAAAGGTATCGGTGGAGGTACTATTTTCTTCGAAGATGCTTCTTACATTTGGCAGTAATATAGCATAAGTTCCCTGAGCGCGCTTTGTCTATTACAGCCTTATGGCCTGATTGCCTGGTTATTGGAAACACCGTCGATATTCTCGACAGATGGAGTACATAACACTTTTCGGTCCTTGACCGAAGAGGGAGAAGCCGACGGTCGATTAAGACGCGTTTAAAGTTCGGTTGAACATAGATATGATATAAGTACTTCGGTACATGCAATCATTCTTTTACCCAAGTCACTTGGGGGCGCTTAAATTTATATGAGCTGTTTTGTGATGAGTGTTTTTCTTCTTAGTCGTTGTAAAGTTTTTATTATTATTTATCACTCCTTTTTTCGACACAAGTGTGCGGTCACTAGTCGGGGAGCCTAATTTCTCTCTCAAAGCCGCTAGAGTTTAGTTTGCTAAACTGGCCTAGTAAGAAGTACTCCGCCTTCGGGATAGGACGTTTAAGCTGTAGGCTGACCCGCTTGAAGTTTTGAGATAGGATGTGTCATGTAAAAGCACGGCAGAAGCACCTTTTTTTTCTAAAGTCCAATTTTCGGATTGGCACCGAACACTTGATCTAGTTCGGACATTAACCTTTTGAATAAGTATTTTGGCTTTTCGAGCCCATGGCACTTTTAACTATTTGTATGTTTTTAGCACAAGTCTCGCAGTGCAACGCCGGACATCTTTAGAGATTCGGCAAAAACATTCTCGGATATTGCTATATATGCATCGGTTTCGAATTGTGTCTTCGGTCAATAGTTGGGTTTCCCGGCTCCTTCGCTTGCCTCCTATGTTCCGCTTTGTTCGGCTACACTAGTGCAGAACCGGGCAATAGCACCGGTTCGTAAGGCCCTTTAGTGCCGGTTACATAACCGGCACTAAATTGTGGTCACTAAAGGCCCCCCCCCCCTTTAGTACCGGTTCAGCACGAACCGGTGCTAAAGGGCAACCACGTGGCACGAGCCAGCTCCGGGAGCTTGGAGCCCTTTAGTACCGGTTGGTAACACCAACCGGTACTATAAGGTTTGGTGGATTTTTAGTTTTATGATTTCTTTTTCATTTAATTTTGTGTTTCCATTTTAATTCTTTTTCGTTTGCTGGTATTTTACGATACTACACATTGTACACGTTATGCATATATATATATATATATATATATATATATATATATATATATATATATATATATATATATAAATAGAATTTCTAGTAGAACCAATCATCGAGTTCAACATGATTGTCATGATATTATAAGCGTTCATATATAACACCACAAAAGTAAATCACTTAAGTTCAGAACGAAGAACACAGACATGAAAGGACAAGTACTAATTAAGAGCAGCATGAAGAACTAGCTGAATTACTCCTGCTAGCTACTCTCTCTCTCTCTGGTAAAATAGCATAAAACAATATAGACCCTGACTCTCCATTATGAAGAATGGCGATCATCCTGTCTCCAATTCTTGCCCTTCGCTGCTTATTGCTTCCAAGAAGCTCCTTACGACTGTCCATACATTTTTTCCATTCTTTGATTGTTATGTCTCCACTTCTTTTAGAAACCCGGTATGGACAGTTGAGATTCGTAGGACGACCTGGTCGTATGTTCAAAACATGAAGGCTACCATGCGTATACATCAGATGAGGCACACAATTATTCGGGATTATCTGTTGAAAAACATAGTAATAACTTCGTAGTTAGCAATGATGTACAAGTTTTAGAAGTGCGCAAAAAGATGCATGGATGTTGTAATAGTAAAAAATAATCTTACCAGGATATCTCCATGGTAGTTACCGTAGTTCAACAAGTGCACTAGTGGCACGTATTGACCATAATGTTGAGGAGTTTGATTGTAAATATTGTAATTTTCAAGATCAGTACAAAATCCGACCAGATGATTTTTCTCCTGATAAGTTAATTCGGAGCCTTCGGTGTAGTACGTTCTGTCTACCATCTTCCGCACATTCTTTGAAGAATGAAAATAAGTTGTCAACTATATATTTTGAAATAAACAATATAAATTACTTAATAACTATGTTTAGCTCACATGAGGGAAGAACTGGAGGTGTATCCACAAGGACCCAAATCGAAGGTGTCTCTTGCTCGATTGTAGGATCACCAAGATCCATGGTGACAAGCATACCCTCATCAAGATCATACATCTTGCAAAATGCATCCCAATTTTTGCAACCAAAATGGGTTACACTCTGAGCATTGTACGGCTTTACTTAAAAATCCACACCATGATGGGTACTTAGGATAATTTTTTTGGTTTCAAAATTTTTCATGGTCTTCAAAACCCATCCTCTCCAAGACATAGCGTCTTGCAAAGCATGGGATAAGCTGGTCGAATTGGAAAAGATGAAAAAATACACGTTAAAATAGCTGAAGTCGTGCTTAATTACGAAAAAAACTATTGTCATCGTTGCGTACCGTATGAACATCACAGGTCTCCTTGAGCTTAATGCTGAAGCGCCGATCTTCGTCCAGCTCAATGAACCTGTCGCAGATACCTCGGTCGTCGTGGCACCAGTCGCACTCCCCCTGGCGGTTTTCGTCGTCCGATGAGTACGACATTTCCGGCCTACGTTCATAATTCAAATATTAAACTACATCATTATTATTAATCACGGGTTGACTATCGATGATCGATGTACGTACGTAGCTCCTCTTTCATTCCCGAATGCATTATTATACCAAATTGTCTAGCACACGAGAATGAAGGAGAACTTATTCAATATGAGCATTCAATAAGCAAAACCAAATCATAAAATAAGCAAAACCAAATCATAAAATAAAGTATAGTATTCAAATTAGCATGCATTCAATAATTATAAGCAAAAGTACATCATCTCTTGGTGTCCGTACATCGTCGAATATTATCACTAATACAACTAGAACCGTAGCGTCCGACGGGTATCGACACGGGCGGTGAGATCCCTGAAGAACAAATAAATAAGTAGTACTTACTAAAAACAAACTACTTCATTATATAGTAAAATAAATTAGTTTATTAAATCAACTAGCTAGTTCAACTATATATAAACTACTTCTTCTTTTGTTCCTTTTTCTAAATACTATGAACAAAAAAAATCATTAAAATTCTATGAACAAAATTAATTACACAATCTAAATATCACCAAAAAAAATCTATTAACAATAATATCACCAAACATGCATATTCAATAATAATATCACCAAAAAAATCTATTAACAGAAAAAAAAAATCTATTAACAGAAAAATCTATTAATTCAACTAGTTCAACTAAGCATTTACTAAAAATAAACTAGTTATATTAATTCAACTAGTTCAACTAATTAAGCATTTACTAAAAATAAACTAATTCTATATATTAATTCAACAAGTTCAACTAAGCATCTTCTAAAAATAAACTAGTTCTATATATTAATTCAACTAGTTCAACTAAGCATTATATTTACTAAAAATAAACAAGTTATTATATTAATTCAACTAGTTCAACTAAGCATTTCATAAAAACAAACTAGTTATATATATTAATTCAACTAGTTCAACTAAGC